>OX465498.1:17624670-18295503 GCA_950022335.1 Eurois occulta | reverse complement strand
GATTATTATTCGAATAACAATTAAAACGTAGAAAGCACAGAACAGCGTGTAAAGACAATTGAGCGTATAAATTACGTAGCAAAATGCCAGCAGTGCACAATAGCTGTTGGTGAGGTAACCGCACGAATTGAGTCGAGTGAGTCGGTTCCACCGCGGTGCAGGCGGACGTAATGACAGCCCGTGAATGATGGCTTTCCGAGGCAGGCACGGTAGGCAGGCCTCAAGGTTTGACGACTGTTTTATTTTATGTAGTGCAGGGTAGCATAACAAACTATAAATCAGGCTTTGTCTATATTACCTTTCACATAGCATACCGTATAGCATCATACCTCTACGCCTACGTAATCAACGTCATAGCATTCTTATTCAACTCTTTCATTCGCAAATATCTCTGTAGCACCAAAATGTCGGCGACCGCGACGAGACATGTAAAGTCGTCCAATTCGGCGAACATATTAATGTGCAAACAATGGTGGAAAGTGTGCTGGATGTACGGAGACCAGGAAAAGTACTACAGACAACTTTATGGTAAACGAAAACTCAACAATTTAAACACAACGTTTTTAAACTTCAATGATACGGACACCAAAAGACCCGGCGCGCAAATAACAGAACTCACAGATGATTTCTTCGAAGACAATTGCTCACAAATTGAACCCGCGCCAGACGAAGTAGACGCTCCAAGAGACATACCTTTTGGGACAGAACCCGAGGCTACCTTCGGCTTCGATTACCAAACGACGTGGCAAAAAGACCAAAGAAGACAACCCATACAACAAAGTTACGATGAATACATAAACACAACAGATCTAGACAAAATATTGAATACAAATCTCAACGCAGATAGTATTAAGAGTATGTTAGAAAACGGTCTACCTCAAAGATCTAAAATTATTGATGCGAAAGAAGAAGTAGTAAGAAATGGGAATACAGTAGGGAAAAATTCTAGAACAGTTTGTAGGACGAAAAAAGGGGCTTTAGTTACTGAAGAAACGGAGATCTCGACGGATGGGAGGACTTCGGCGAATCTGAAGTTCCAGAGGTCTACGGTAAAGACTGGTCCTAACAAAGTGAAGGAAGTGCTTCAGCCGCTGAAGGAGGACAAAGTGTTGGACGAGTGCTTCCGGAGGAAGTGCATCGGAGATCAGCTGACGACCACCACCACCACGCTGGTAACGGTTACGCAGACATCCATGACTTCGTGCAATGAGTGAGTATTTTGTTTTGTTTTCGTATTTCATTTGTGAATAACCATTGTGATTTTCAGCTGTACTTTGACCATACAAATAAAAGTTTTATTACACGTTTACCTTCTAAATGCCGCTATGACGTCACTGTGATCACAATCAATCACATCAGGATATATGGCATGTCTGAACCAAATTCCCTTTGTCATCAATTTATAACACAACTTGCTACACTTACCCCAATTTGAACACCAGCGCCATAGCAAGAGGCTTTAATTTCCCTCGTCAAGTCTTTCGCCACAAAGCCCCGTACAGCACTGCAGGCGACGCGGGCGCAGCCGCACGCAGTTCCGGTAATGGCATTATTGGAATCCGCCATGATTGCGGTCTCGTGGTTTTGGAACATGGCAGGGGCGATGTGACTGCTGTGTCTGGGGGTCTAAAATGGCCGCTTTAGCAGAATCATAATAGGATAATAATATGAATTACGTTTAAATTCTTAAAATAGTCATAGACGTACCTACTACATATTATGAATTGTCACCTTGTGACCATTTCACGAATTTAAACGTAATTCATATTATTAACATATTATGATTCTGCTAAAGCGGCCATTTTAGACCCCCTGTTTCAGGGAAATAATTATAGCAAGAGACGTTAACTTTAGAAACACAAAATGAAGTTATCTTTTTTCTTCAAAGTTATTGTAAATGAACTCTGGTGAAACTCTTATTTTTTGCCTTTCCATCCTGCAGCCGATGCCGATGACTCGAGAATGTGGTTCATAAGCAGGGCATTTTTTTTCTTACATTTTACATTGTTCATGACCTCCACTAATTATCATAAAAATGGCCACAAAAACTCATCAAAGAATACGTTATCTACCCACCACAAAGTAAAAGCCAATAAAAACGCCGCCATCTTGAAATTGACAGCCCGCCATAAAATGAGTTACCACGTAAAAAAAAAGATTATTCCATTCAATAAAACAGTAGATTGATATCGTAGGATTTATTACGGCGCGGGAGCGTCGAGAGATTTGAAACGAACAATGTAATCCGATGCCCCTTAATGCGTATAATTAACTACCATGCTACAGGTGTCGTCGTGTAATCGATGTAAAAACCCTTGAAAACCAATTTAAAGAGCTTTTTACTGGCCACTTACTTATATGATAATTGTAAAACACTAGGCTTCGTGGGTTATACAGGACCCTGATTGTGAAAGATTGAGCTATAAATCGTTTACACTTTCCATAAAAGGTTAACAGAAATATAGATAGTAACAAGATGAAAGCTCTTCTGTCCTGAGCCAACCATGAAAATATACAAAAAAAAACAACGAAAATAAAAAAATAACAGATTTTAAAACTGCCACTTAATCTGGCAACCCGACAGACTATGCATCGCCTTTACTTGTGCGCCAAAAAATGTAAAAACAAAAAGCAACATGGCGGAGGACGGGCGATGCTATCTCTTGGCTACCGTTTACAACGGCTGTGTCCCTTGTAGCCATGTACCGCCGACGGGCCGTGATCGATGACTTTTTTAAACAGTTTTTTTATTAAACGTTGTCGCCGTATTCTGTAGTTTATTTGTTAATTCACACTTAATTTGATAAAGTAATCGCGCAGTTTGTATAAGAAGATAATATTCGCTAAAATTGATCTCTGTTGGTTTTAATAAAGAAAGCAAAACTTGACAGCTTCGATACAAAATCTGGAATGAGGAAGCAAAGACAGTAAACACTACTTACGTAGCTAAAGGTGGTACTTACGGAAGAACAAAGTGTTGCTACTGCTTGCAATTTTCTCTACACCATGACGGAAAATAACTTTGTAATCGCAATGGTTCAAAAACTTATTACAGTGGTTCGTTATAGCTGTTTTAGGATCAAAAGCAAAGTTATCATCAATGTTAATACAAGTAGTAATGGCCCTCCAATAATACAAGTAGTAATGGCCCTCCAATAATACAAGTAGTAATGGCCCTCCAATAAAAGCACAAATAAACCGCCTTCCGTTATAATAAGGCTTCTCTATACAACATCCTTCCTTAATGAATCACGATCGTGTTTAATTTCAGAAGCACTCATTAAATTGCTCAAATTACCCATTACGACATGTAAGAAATCAAGTTTCTAAGCAGATCAGTAATGCTAGAAAATCATACAGTGTATCGGATACTTAACCAACATACTTCGGCCATTCTACGAAGTGGTCAAAATCCTGTTCGCTCCATATATCTCCTTTTTAAATATAGTTATATTTTAACGATAGTGTGTATTTTGTTTTATTAAATGTTTTCTATCATCACATATTTCAATTACCACATTATACATTTTATTTATTAAGATTTTGCGCGTTTCCTGTAGACCAAATCACGTCCTGTAGACTGTTCGCGACATAGGTTTCCGGATCCAGAAATGTTTAAAAAATACTTTCACTTATTTTGAAGTAGCTAATGTGAACTTATCATATTGCAAATATAATAAAGTAAACATTCGTGTAATTTATTAAATTTACGACGTTTACATATTGCAAGTTACAAAAGATTCTACAGTGTTCGCAAAAAACTAATCACTCCTGTAGACAAACATGAAAAAATTGATATTTTTTTAAATATTTTGTATAACAACACTGTTTAGTTTTGTTAGCAATACTGAAACACGTAGTTATCATCGTCTGTCTGTTATTGCCAGCCATAAGACATTATTTCCTAGTTTTTAATAAGATTTGAGTCATTCTACAAAGTGTAAAAGTTGGTGCGTCACTTCTAAAGTTGCTAAAAAACAGTAAGTTCTTAATTTAAAATTAGTATTTTCCTTTGGTCTTGTTAATTAGCGGTAAAATGATAGAACGTGATGGTAGCCACGTTTTATAACCTCATATATTCCCCTCAGCATGGACTAAAGTATTTGTTCATCACTTCTGTCGGACTCACTTCTGTCGACAACCGGCAACAGCAAAGAAATATCAAATGGAAATATGATGATTGAGAGCCCAGATAGAGCCTCTGCAACCACCTTGCCTATGGAACCTAATATAGACGATCACTCGAATCGGAATGAGTCAAACCTACCGTGTCCTATTCAAGAAGGGCTTTCAGAGCCCAGAATTTTGACCAACATTTTGCAAGGTCACGACTTTTATAGAGTGTGCTACGGCATTTCATCTGATATCGAAGCTGAATCAGAAATAGAATTTAATCTTTTGACTGCCAGAACATAAAAGCACTCGCGTACCCTCCACGCCACGCTACAATTTCACTTACTATTTTGTCACATATTTGTGTCGTTTGGCGTACAAGGCACGCGCATGTTTGTCACGTATATAACTATGGCGGTCAAAATGTTAATCAACCAAGTGATGTGATTGAGAAGAAGAGTAGAAAACGAATTCGTTTGGGCAGCACTTCTGATGATAGTTTTACTGAGGATAATTTGATACACAAAAAAGAGAAGAACTCACTGGTTCATGGAGTAACGAAATATGGAAAAGGATTTTTTTTCGGACGGCGTTAATGATATTGATATTTTCTGTGATTTTTTATCCTACGTAACTGATTTATTTCTTATATCCTTTTTTATTATTATTGAGCTCATTATAATATCTACAGAAGTGAAGTCACATCTGTAGACATAGTTTATGATTTTTTTATTTTGTAACCGTTGTTTATTTTCATGATAATTATACCTTAGCAAGAGAGAAGACACTTAATTTTTTGAGTTTATAACGGTGATTTTTTTCTAATATTGAATATGTTTTCGTTATTTTGCAATATTGTCTATTCTGTCGATAATGGCGTCACATCTGTCGACAGGCAAAAATCTTAAAAGTGCCACAAATGCTAATTTTGTGATTGATGATCTCTAAAAATATTTTTAGATTAAATTAATGTTAATTTTAATTCTTCCTACTTCAATAAAAACACCTAATCATTGAATTTATTTTTATTAAAAGAAAAAAATAGGTTCGTAGAATGGCCGACTTCAGATTATAGGTTAGGCTTTAGAAAAGTTGCAATTCCTCATGAAGACATGTACGACGGAATAAACTGACAGATTTGAGTCAGTGCTGTCAAAGTGACACCTTGTTTGACAGACTACAGTAGTAGAAATCCCATGATATAGTAGCAGGATGTCAATACCAGGCTGTCATCAATCTTAACGAGTTAATTCCAGTTGACAACAACCGTGCAAGTAGAACCGTTTCGTCTAACCGACTTTAAACGTAAGCTCGTTCCATCGTCGACCTCATCTCTGTCCTCAGGACTAGATTGAGGTCAAGAGTAGGCCCATTTAATATAAAAAAACGGCTTGCAGGATGATATGGGAGAGTAAGTTAATATTTTATTACTATTCATTCTTAATTCATGGCAGTGATCACCCGATCTTACCGAATCCTGATGGGAATCTGATGAAACGCCGGTGGCGAGTCTAATTGATATTCATAATCCAAAATGTAAAAGGATTCGTTTTAATGCATAGTGAGGTAATAGTCGGAGGAATCAACGTACCTACGCATACATGAATGATAAGAATAAGGAACGAACGTACATTCTTTGGTTTATGTTCCATTGCAGACTATAAACCGTTACTGTTGTGCGGTTCGACACTTTGTGCTCGCGCCGCGGACATTCCGGCGTCACAATAAATAGAGACGTACTGTTGTGCAGCTCGAAGGGCCCTAAAAGATGTTTTACCGCGGCTGGTTTACACTGACTATCGCTAGTAATTTACGACGTTATATTAATTTAAATAAAATTTTCTAGATTTCGTACTACATCGTTATTCTCCACCCAAGATTTGTGTTTGGAAGTAACACTATATATACTCCTAAATCAATAAATACATCTACATTTACATTATGCATGGAATTTCGAACGTAACTGCAATAAACATTAAAAAGGTTATAATTGTGTATAAATCATAGGTCATTCTCACCGCGAGGCCGCTTGGCGGCGGGGGTCCGAGTGACGCCGCGGTATTCGTTAGTGAATTACGTCTCATAGCTGTTGAATAGTAATAGGATTTGATGATGCAGTGCCTAGTGGTGCTGCAGGCAGTTCCTGAGGTAGAAACTTGATGGAGAAGACATCTTTATCGAACATTAAGCATTTTGAAAGCAAATCTGCTAACCGGAAGATGTGTAGTATTTTTTTTAGTTAAGGACCTAACTTAACAAGCAGTCGTTGTCAAAATCTAACTTAATTTCTAGTCTAAGAGTACACTGATCAGTGATCTGGACAATGACGTACGACCTTACAATCTTCTCTTTAATCTTAGCCATTACATTCTTAATAGCTAGACAAACTAGTATCTTTATATTTAACACCCGTAACCTAATTAAAACGACATGCTTTTAAATCCCATTAACATGAGCTTTATAACTTGATTCCGTGTCGATTACTACTGACACGATATTATAATGAAGTTACTAAAGTAACTGTACCATCAGCTTCCTTATCAATTATGAGGAAGTTCCGAAGCGAGCGCGGTATATCAATCAGCGGTAATCTGACTTAATTATCTAGTTAATGAATTAACTAAGCTGCGTATACTTGACTTATTAAAACGGATGCTGGTACTGATATGAGACATGTTCCCATTTTGCTCTGCAAGAGAAATCTGACGGTATATCTATAGGAATGTCGAATTTTGATGTCATGGCGCGCGAGGCTGAGGGTTTAAAACATCTTCGTGGATAAACTAATAGGAAGCTACTAAGATAAGATATGCCACGCTGCAGAATTTATGAGACAGCGAACATTTCTCCTCTCCGAAAAATAAATTAGCTGGGATGGCGTCAGTAATTACTATCTATCTACATTTTGATGAAGGTGTCTTTAGTGGTAAAGAGACGTATCTATGACTCTCCAATTTCAGCACAACCCGTATCTTCGAATATCACAACAATATAT
Source organism: Eurois occulta (assembly GCA_950022335.1). Taxonomy (NCBI): domain Eukaryota; kingdom Metazoa; phylum Arthropoda; class Insecta; order Lepidoptera; family Noctuidae; genus Eurois; species Eurois occulta. The sequence continues at coordinate 18,288,395 of OX465498.1, read as the reverse complement.
CGTTCCGTGCAGCGCCGCAATAAATCCGACCAGCGCACGCGCATGATTTAGTGCGCACAGCTCCAAGAAAATTGGAAATCTGCCACGCTAGCCATTAATTGATACGCGTAGATATTATAATAACCGTCGTATTAACACATGGGGATTAATTGATTTTGAATATAGATTGACGCTCGCTGATGGGCTGGTTTCGATGTGCACGCGATTGTTATAGGTCGTTGACTGAAGCCGTGTTATGGTCGAAACCCTATCTCGTGTTCGATGGAAATTGCTTTAAACCGCTTTCTAGTCATCGTCAATCATTTAGTGGAAGTGGTAAAACTATAAATAGGTAGCTTTGGCGGTGGACATGCTACTTATTTCAATAATGGAAGTTACGGAAGACAAGTTTAGGAAAGTAATGATTTCCTCGATATCGAAGGAATCTGGTCTTTTAAGTAGTTTTACTTGGCAAGTAATCTTATCCGAAAGAACGCGAAATATTCCGCAGCTGTGTTAGATAGATCCTCAATCAATTAAAGCCGCGAGAAACTTGCGCCGCTTCGGCAGGATGTAGTGAAAGCTGTGAGAGGTATACAATGTGTCTGATGAGGATGTACAATAAACGTACACGTAGCTTATAACATAGTGGATTTTAGAGAGAATTATGGAGTACTAATTAAATATCGTCTTGTGTACCTAATTCTGGGGGGAGCGATGAGTTAATATGATAATGACACTGGAAACATCGGTACCAATATTCCGAATAATGCTCTCAGCGAGAAAATCAATCGAACACTTTTGTCACCAATATAATTCCTTGACAAAATCATGTAACTAGCCTCGCTGACTATCCCGATTTCACAACTACACACCAACTCGTCTCAGCTCCCGATGTTTATTCACACATTTTTCTTATCTTACATCTCTTTCACACTTCTGGTGTCAAAAAGAGATGCAGATGTAAAGTTTCTCGGTAGCTCGATATATTGTTTGTGATGCTCTTGACGTGACGTTGGCTTTACTAATTATTTACAAGCAGGTGCTGGTCGGTCAGGAATGGTAAGTGGCAGCTTTTTACCATATTATGATGTAACGATATTATCGTAGGATGGTCGCGTGGCTAGTTTATTTCTGATCCGTTTAGATAAAGTGCAGGTGTGATGGCAATCGAGAATATTGAGACCTACGTGAATATCATCAGGGAAATGAAAAAATGCGAATGAACCAGTTAGTTCTGAGCATGAACTGCAAACAATTGTTGGGGTTAATAGTATCATGAGTTTAAATAATAGTTTTATTGCTGACGAGGTTAATGAACTAAGAATTGACAAGTTGGTTGCGTAAAACACCATACTAGTAGGAAACATGTTTCCGGATATCGACGCAAGTTTTCATCACCCTTACTTACCATCAGACACGAGCACGAATAAGATAAAAAAAACTTTTTTGCAAAAAATAAAACCGACTTCAAAATCACAAAAAAGTGAAAAATAATTTTAGCTTCAGAAGTCGGTGACTTTAGTTTGTTTGATTCAGTTTTTTGGCACCGACTTCTGAAGCTAAAATTATTTTTCACTTTTTTGTGATTTTGAAGTCGGTTTTATTTTTTGCAAAAAAGTTTTTTTTATTTTTTCATTTTTAGTTGCAATATCCTATACAAATTTTTTCTATGCGTTCATTTTACATTGTAAACCATACATTTCATGGTAATAGGCTTATTCTTACTTCCTTACTAATATTATAAATGCGAAAGTAACTCCACAACAACAAACAAGTAACAGACTTCAGAGTCAAATGCTCATAAAATAAAAACTAATGGGCCTACCTGAATCAAATTTTTATGGGACCAATTCGAAACTATTCCGCATCAAACAAAAACAGAATTACGTAAATCGGTTCAGAAACTTCGGCGTAATAGGTGTACATACATAAAAAAAAAAAAAAAAAGAAAAAAAAATGTACCGGCCGAATTGAGAACCTCCTCCTTTTTTTGAAGTCGGTTAAAAACCAAAAGCGACACCCTCTCCCTGCAATCTCTTATTAATTAGTATCATTGCATACCACTTGATGTCTAAGTAGCCTATCGCAGATCTGCAGCCGCATCTATTTCAGATTCCCAATCTATAAATAGTGCGATAATTAGGTACCGTGTAGAGCTTGGTACACGGTCCACGGTGAAGCTGTGCTCATTATATCCTGCTAATGAGTACATAGGCTTGCCTGTGGATGTACCCACTTATTGTAGCTGTGGGGAGAAAGTTGGACTGAGGTGGTCCAAGTTTTCAAGGGGATATAAGAATCCAATTTGGATATTTTTGAAATTATAGGGCACGTTGCTTCTATACGGAATCTCTTTAAAATCATAGTATATCTGTGATAAGTTGAAGATTATCAGTTTTTATAACTCTCAATTAGGTGCTGTATCAGTCAAATCTTGTCCAATTTGTAAAGACGACTAAAAAATCGAGGATGTCAATATTAAAAGTCGGTTACCACTATCAGATTGTACCCGTTTGCACTTTCCACTATCCACAATTGAAACAATACTTCAAAATATAATTAATCAACAATTACAGCTAGTACAACAACCATATTCTATTATCTGCTCCTAACTCCTAACAGTCGATTACTAAAGCATTCCTAAGATCTTCCTGCTCCCACACATAGGCTCGACTCTCGAGCTCTGCTCCACTGTCAGTTGGCTCGAGCCGGCTCTGGCTCGGCTCACAACTGCTCGATAATTAGTCGAAACGAGCTTTAGTTTATAACGCACCTGTAGGTTCGGATACGGGAGCATTGTGGCGGCGGGCCTGCTTCAATTGAATTAACGCTGTTTCTAGTAGTACTAAGACAAAAACATGTTCGCTACTCATAAGATCTTGATACACTGAATAAAGGAACACACACCATTTCTTTTCAAAACTTATGTTTTTTGTATATCAGTTGTTTCCTACTCGAAAGAGTTATTTATTTTTATAAACATGATTCTTCCTCGACCTGATCAGGAGTTTAGACAATCAATGAAAGCGTTTCGTATTTCTACGACTTTTGGTATTACAGAAAACTTTCGGTAACTCATGTCCATCCAGTACATTCTTTCCGTCATCGATCATTATATCAGTTAGTCTAGCTCCCACTCACAATAGGTCAAGAGATGCAAATAGTTGAACTCTTTATACTAGACAACACAACTATCCACCCACCTGTTGACAACAGCAGGCACGGTAACACTATCCCTCCGTATGTTTCCTCCCAAATTGGTTGCGCGCTATCCCCAGGCAATAACCGGGTCCACTATAACATGCGGGTCAGCTCGGAACACTGTTCTCGTGTGTTACATTTATGTGATCGCAGGTAATAACAGACTGGCCACTAGGTAAGTGGACGAGTTTGAGGAACGCAATCTGTTGTTTTGGGATTGGAAAGGGATGATAAAAAAGTTTTATTCTTCTCGTTTGTTTTTACTAGTGCCTTTTTCAAAATTAAACTAAACAGCTTAGATTGTATGTATATTGTAGACTAATTTATTTGGTTAGCAAACGGCAGATATAATTGCTACCAAAAAAAAATACATTAATATGATCACAAAAATTGTGTCTGTACAGACACAATTTCACAATTTCTGATACAGGTTACTTAGTTTGAGGGGCAGGGTTTCCCATATTGTGTACAGATTTCAGTCTTGATTGCATTCCATTGTGTTACTACCAAAGCTCTTTTAAACGGTCTTATAAAACATGTTAAATCTGTTTTTTATGAAATAAAAAAATATTACTATTATATTATATTATTATTAATTCGAACTAATTACGAAACGTAACAGTACGTAACAAGTGTGTAAAGTTTTCTTCAACTCTTATATTATATCAGAGGAATCTAACTTGCCTATCTGACCAACTGACTGACATCGAAACAATCCAAAATACCCTCAGTCTCATTGAAATACATGCACTGAGTTTGACAGACGATTAGCTAAAGTACATAAGAAAAGAACATACGTGTATTGTGACGTCACTGCCAAGTCAGCTGCCTCCTGTTCATAAGTAAAGCTAGTTACACACATACCTACTAATTACCATCAAATGCACGCGCCTACATACAAACTAGTAAATCAAAGACCAGTCGTTGGTACTAATTGACGTCTGCGCGTCGGAACAGTCGTATTTGTGCCCCCAGCCTAATAAGCCATTGAATCAAACCTAGATTATATTAGAGCTAGATCAGCTAGGTTCCCATGATTAGGAAGACCGTTTCTATTGCGAGAGATTCCTTTCGTGAAGAACTGGTATTTATAAAGAACAATTGGGGAAGAATGGAAGAAACAGAAATGTTGCGCCGACCTCAAATATATTGGTATATAAGAGCAGGAGAAAGATGATGAATATTCTGGGAGAAGTAGGAGGACTGTGTGACAGGTGATATGGCTAGGACGGGGGTGAATATTGGGATGATGGCTGACAGAGATGTATGGTAGAAGAAGTCAAACAAACTGATACAAAGGCAGGAGAACGATCATGGTGGAGAGAAAAAATGAAAACTTATAATGAACAATATCTACTTGCTTGTTGGGATACTGAGAAGTTGTTGCTTGCTGCAGCAGAAATGTTTTCAGGAACGTTTATGTCAATTTTACCTCAGCCCTTGACCTGACGTAAGCTCAAATCGAAGTCGCAAAACTCCATTTTCTGCATCATAAATTAATTTTCACGAGAGATCACGTTTAAAAAATCTTACAATCAGCATTACCATCATTTCTCTATGATTCACTATCGTATTACTGATGATACTTAACTACAACACGTACACGGGTTTATTGTATAACTGTGGACCACGTGTTATAATCACTCGGTTGATCTTTATAACATCGTCAAGAATAGAATCACTCAGGTCGAGATTAATAACGTTAACTTTATCTAAGCAAGATGGTTTGCCCTAATTATGTATTTATAATTAATTATCATAATTACTATCCAAGAGGATGGGAGAGATGGAATGACAAATTACAAAATTTCTTTCATTGTCATTGATAGAAATAATGCTCAGCCAAACGCCAGCTTAGCTCGTGACTAAGTCATGTTTATGTATCCTGACCTTATACCCGTTTTCACTAACACAAAGCAACAGCTAAAGGAATGCCTAGATATTATGGCACTGTTAGAATTTAAACTGTTGATACTAAACCATGAGGTGCGGGATTCAGTCAGGGTTCGCCAAGTATTCGTGAGATTCTTATCATCTTCTTGTCTAAGGACCCCCCAGCATACTAAATAAAACAACAACTCGAACATATCAGAAGTCTTTCCCCTTCATATCTATTCCCCCGGTACAGATAACGACGATTAATCTTCGACAATAAGAGTTAAGATAACGTGATTCTTTCAGCTGTTGCCCCGGTGATTGAGTGACGTCATTAATCACCCACTCACTGGTGATTAAGTCAAATCGGTTATTAAGATCACTATCTACGGGGAAATTAAAAACGATGGAGATACTTTACTTGGGTCAGACACGTGGTATTTCATTTCTGTGATGTACTGACGTTATGGGCAAATGATTTTTTAATAATTTTCGTGCGTTGAATTGATAAGTTCATTAATAAAAGCTATTAAGCTATTATGGAAAAGGCTCTGCAAAATGTGTGATTGCTTTCTTCTGCTAGTTACCTTCTGTACTGTAGACGTGGGGAACATATTCCTGCTTTTTTTGCCTGACTGCAGCAAAGCCAAAGGGTTGTGATTTTTTTACATAAAAATGTGTTGTTTTCATAAGTACGTTGTGCTTAGTCTGTGCTAAATAGATGCATTATTTTTCTAACTTTTCTTTAAATACTGGGGGCTTGTCGGCTCCATTTACTATTTGCCCTTTAGTAATCCGGAGCAAAATTAAAACGGTGGTCGGAGTTCTAATTAAAATCTGAAATGTTATCTTTCGAAGAACTTGAAGTATTTAGTCCAGATGTATTCTGAAAGGTGCTGCAATTAATTTGAACCGCGTTGAGTTACAAAGCTTCATGCTTGTGTGAAAAATATTACCTCTCCTGGAGATTTCTCAGGTTCATAATTACCTACTAATGCAATTGACACATCCACACCTTTACGAGAACGTAGCCATAATTTATTATGTTTTAGAAACATTAAGTATGGTGACTATACTAAATAGCTCATTACGAATTTCCTGGTATAATAAAACTTGAGTTTAAGAATGTGTGAAATTCCCGGACAAAGCAATAAATTCTGCCATTAATTTCTCACATTGAACATTACCTGCACTCATCATCATAACAAATGCAAGATATCCTACAACATATATCTACATATAGGTATCGTTCCTAAGTAATAAAAGAATGTTCGTTACTTCTGTGGTCATTCGAAGATTCCACTGAAGATTTTCCCAAGAAGCAGCCTTCTCTTGTGGACATCTTTTGGCAAAAAAGTTGAAGATGACAATAATCTTGAATGGAATTTTCTATTACCCTATGACATAGCAACTTGCAGTTACATTACTTCTCCTCCATCAAGTTATGATTATGAAGCCTATATTCTTTCTGCACAAACTGCGGCAACCAGCAAGCATGCCATTTTCACGATGTTTCCATCCAGATATGTGTGATGTTAATGTTTGATCAAGCTTCAATGGAGTTATTGTTCAACTTGCATCTCTCACAGAACATCATGGCTTAGTAACAAGCATTCCATGAGTTTTTTGGAAACACTTGAGATCAACTATGGCAGATAGTGGATGGCGGTAGTATGCGATAATGTACGATAATGTAACTTGTTTCACTCAAATTGTCAAGTAGTTTCACATACACCAAACTGGCTCTTCTGGACCAGACAAAAAACTAGAATTTACATTTTAGTGACTCAAAGAATTTTGTAGAAATTCGAGAATTTATAACTGTCAAAAGTATTGCTTCTAAGAATTTATTAGCAAATAAAACCAATAAGTCTGTTATCGATTTTGGACTTAACAAGCATTAATTTATAAAAACAAATAGTATTTTGAGAAGGCTAGTTCCTCGATCCAATGCAAATGAATAAATAAATAAATTACCTATTAATAACAATAATTAAAAATTATTGACAAATTATTTATTCTTACATAATTCAAACCACATGTAAGAAAAACACTGTAAGTACAATTTATTTAAATGCCGATGGTCCGGAGAGAGTCGAAAGTGCTACTTTCTATTATATACTGAGATCGAGATAGGTAACGCTGCATCTGCTATACCGATCTTATGTACTAGATAAGCCCATATACGGAGCCTATTAGCTGATTCGTACATGTTTTATGCATATTTTCTGGTCTTACTGGGTAAAACAGCAAAGCTTGAAAGACTACAAAATGTGAGAATATCACACAAACTCTCAACATCATTATTTTATGATAGGGTCTTTGATTATAAGATTTCGACTTCAGCAATTTTGTTAACGTACTTTATTGAAGTTTCAGCTCGTATCTACAGTTTACTTTTGTTGATTGAATAAATCACTAAAAACTAAACAAACTCATCTTCCTGCCCTTGTCCCATTCTACTTAGGGTCGGCGCAACACGTTTTCATAAAAACTAAATAAACCATTTGAGCTAAAATCCACACAAAATAACAAATTGCATTCCATCCCTCACATCAACATTTCCACTTATTCATCCCAAAAAATAAACCACTAAAACATAAAGTAACCCTTTCCAACCACACATCTCCGCGCCCGTGACCCCTCTATTACCTTAACGTCCAAACTAGTTTGAGTGGACCTCTTTTGTTTCACTCACAACTACTTATAACCACCACACCACTGTATCTAAGATCGCTCCTGAGGAGTTCGGTCAGTAAATGGTACCTGTTTGGTGTGTTAGCATACTTGTTCAACCATTACAGGGTCTACGTGAGATGCTAGTTAGTAAGTAGTTGAGGAAACAATTGGAAAGGGGTTTTGATAAAAGTGTGCGTGAAAGACAATGTTAAAATCTATTTCTTGTTGTAAAAGTCTTAGTGTAAAAGCTTAAGAGTGTTTACGAGCTTTCTCAGGTTGGAATTAATAAATAGCTGCATCCGTTAAATAGACTCGTATTTACCAATTTTTGTTTGTAATCGTACTGCTAGATAGACATAAATGTTTATGGATGGAGAGGGAGAGGAAGGCCAAAGAAAAGATGGTTGGATTATGTGAAGACTGATATGAAAGAGAAAGGAGTAAATGATGCCGTGATCTGACAGGGAAGATTGGAAGAAGAAAACGTTGCGCCGACCCCAAATAGAATGGGACAAGGGCAGGGAGATGATGATGAGTCGCACTGCTAGGCACAAGTAGCTACATAAATTCTTACTATGATAATGGTCGAGAGAAACGCTATAAAGTTTAAAACACTAAAACATTTACGAACTAACAACACAATTAGAATTTTCTTTATTGTACAGCAGGTCCCCTTGTCTTTATATAACAACACTAAAAACGCTTTAAAATCCATAAATTCCTTGAACATCCCACTCGTAACACGGCGAGTGTCAAAGCCACCGACAGATGAAGCTATAAACGTAAGCTATCAATAAAATCGGTGTCAATACAAAAACACGAAATATTCAACAAACGGTAAACGTAGAACATCGGACTAATAAACACATTTACATGATAGCAGAAACTCGGAGAACTTTTATCTATAAATAATGCATATTATGTTAATGGTGATCACATCACGGATTCTGTTTGGTTTCGGTTCGCGATATTTCTGTGTTTATGATAATTTTGATGTCAATTTTTAATATCCACCTGTAGATTTATGTTCTCCCTCACAGCATGACAAAACCCTATTTCTGTACTGACCCCGATTGTAAGGTTTCCTTCTAACCTAACCTAACGCCCTCGACGGGTTAAAAATAAATTCTGAGAAAATGCTCAGAATTTATTTTTAACCCGTCGAGGGTTAAAAAGAAAAACATTCTAAGAACAAAACAGAGGGGTGTCGTAGGTTTGAAGTGTGTATCTGTGTGTCTGCGGCATCATAGCTCCTGAAAGGATGAACCGATTTTGATTAAGTTTTTCTCGCTTAGCTAAGATCTTAGCTTAATTAATGCTTGATCTTAATTTAATCTGCTCAGCCGTTTAAAGATCATCACCTCTTTTCTAGTTGATGAAGAGATAAACTACTTCCACAGGTCTGATCAATGCGAAATCCTGTCACTTGTTGTACATTGTTTTTGTTCATAATGAAGCAAAGACTACGTCTTCACGACTTTGACTAACTATACTCAGATTGTGTCATATTAAATTCGCATTCGTTCTGGAATAATGTCAGTTTTAAAGCTCGCAAGTACTAATGACGCAGTCGAGCCACCTCAGATACTTGGATAGATACGAGTATGTCATGTCTGCGGTGATTCGGTCTCTCGTCTGTTCTGGTTTACAGAGGACGAGTCTAAATCGACATTTTTGCCACCATAATAATTTTATATTATTATCTCGAACACTAGATTACAGACGGCTATGTAAATGAGTAGTTATGTCGGTGAGCTAGTGTTCCGACCTTGCCTATAGTAGCCGTGACCGACAACCTGCCCGCCACGCCTGTCTAGCTTTTTATCAGGACTTCTCTTTGGAAATTGTCGCCTTATTTCCAACGACAAGTCCGTATAAAAAGCCGGGCATTGCAAAAACGTTCGGACCTTTTACTTCTCAATATGCCTTTCTTAAGTATTCGTATTTAACATTTCAATTAAAAAAAAAAGAACTAATGTTCGCACAAATGACAATGTTGGACAAAACTGTAAAACCAAAAAGCCGTAGGTACACTTCCGTACAAATTCGGAAGGACGGTGGCCCTATGAGCTCGACACGCTTCCCTATCTTTATCATTTTAGTTGACAGTCGTTGTGACCTGGTAATTTATCAATGGATAGATACAATGATGTCCGGTGAGTTTGGAGTACTTATAACTTATCAATGGTAGTGGATCTGGTGGTTCATCACGGTGAATTTAAATGTGTCCGTATGACATTATTGCGAAATTTTCATCGAATCAAGGTGATAAACGATGTGACAATATTGTGCAATATTGGCATCAGCTTTTGTCGAGCAAATGAGAGCGTGCCAATACCCTTGGAGAAGGGACAGAGAAGCATCGTGCGCAACCTACACAGTCAAAATCTATGGAACAGCAGATTTTTTTTTAAATTCTCGACTAATGTTTTCTATGTGGGAGTGTTCGGAATGATGTAATCGTTTGTGTGTCGATGTTCCTTCCACCCTGTATAGTAGCACCTCATCATCTATCTTTACTGTTCCAAACTACGTTGGGATTGGCTCCCAGTTTGATCGAATGTAACTGAATGGCGCTAATTTTCGCTAAGCGACTGCTTACCTTAGCTCCGCAACCTAGTTACTGGGTAACAGGATATAAAGAAAAGAGGAGGGGTTTATCCGTGATCATGGTGCTTGCAACAGCGCCGAAATATCGGAAACTCAAAACAAACAGTGGACATGGTATTATCCCGTTTCTAGTGTTAATGAGAAGGATATAAAGACTTGGTAAGACTGGTTTTCAGGCTTATGACTACCTTCAACTAGCACCAAAGAATTTCTGAAAAACTACATAATAAAGGTTATGAATTGTCCAAAATGACAATAAATTATAGTCATTTTGGGCAATTCATAACTTTGACAGCAACAACAGCCACATAAGCAAATCAATTAGTAAGAAATCTGCATATCCGGAATATCAAAAAAAAAAACAATCTTATGAAAACAACAAAAGGAGTGAAGTATTTTCGTAAAGAAAACAAACCTACTTACTTCCCAAATAAGGGCAAGACAATAGCCTGCTGTTTGCGAATCATTACGAGCTGAGCCGCTGACGATATCCTAACAACTTGACGACGTAAGTCGGCGGCACTATTGATTTCCAGCAACATATTTGTTTAGAAACTGAACCGCGAAGGTAGTATACACGTGCGGTAGGTAAGTCGGCACGTGCCGGGTTACAGGTCACTCGGACTGAAGGAGGCACGGGTTTAGTATCTACGCAAGAACGCAGGCTTGTCGATAGGATACAGTGATGACGTTATTGCTTTACGACGAGTTATTGTTATAACTTGTCATGGTGCTGTCCGAACCAGTCTACTTTGTTGCGTGTTCCGTTGATGTCTAGTTTAATTTAATAAACCTAGTACTTTTTCTTCTGCTTCTTCCTTATTTTTTCTTCTTTAGTTAATACGAGCTTTAGAAGACTTGTATCTTCTACTATGAACTATAAATCTAAAGTCGAATTGTATTCAACTATTTCGAGAATGCAATAGGTATTCGCCATCAGTTTAGGTCCATCTTTGACTAGATACTAAATCAGTTTCCAAAAATAGACATACAGAACATTGTAAGAGGTTCCAAAGCTACTGATTGAAGAGCCGATGCTTCATGAGCAAGACTTACCCAACCATTTCTAATTCGCCGCACACAGACGGAAGTTGACTACATTTCGGGCAATAAAAACAGTACATTATGAGGACTGCCGAGCCCCATCCCGCCCTTCCTTCATGTTTGATTGGAGGCCCGTTTCATCCGGGGTCATCCGGGCGTGAATCTATTTTAAGGTTGGGTTTGTATCGGACATACTTAGAAATGGCTTCATTGTTCTTTACAAGGGACACTAACGAGACAGAAAGCTATTCGATAACAACAAGCTAAGATTTGTGTAAGTTTTGTGAGTTAGCTTTTTACCGTGTCTAAACGCGGTCTACAGAGGTTTCCTGATAATAATAAGGTCTCCGGACCCCCCACCCTGGCCCCTTCCACTTTAAAAACCCCTGCTATACAGGTCTAATGCGAGTTTTGCAGAACGTCGCTGCTGGTTATCATCTTCTTCAGCCAGACCACCATCCTACGAGATCAGATGTAACTTAAGGCGACGAATTGTTAAACAAACTGACAATGGTCAAGAGGGGACTGAGCGTCAGAGCGGGGCGAGGATTGCATTATGCGCGCTAGCTTATAATTAAAGGACGTAAGCGACAAAATGGTTTTGTTATTTTATTTAGTTAGAAATGATAATTTGAGAAATATTCCTTCTACTATTTTAAAGAGTATGTATAGACTCATCTACGAAAAAAGTTAAGAGGCTTAAATCGGTCCCGTTTGCCCATAAAATGTGAATCTCTTTTTAAAAAGAGGTGTGTTTGATATATTTTTCTCTGTTAAAAAAGTTACCTAATCATGTATTGAAAACTAACAAAATAAGGTTTTTATCATCTACTTTCAGGTAACCAACTTGTATTTTGATCCGTTTTGTATTTACTGAGAAAAATTGAGATCATTGGCGCCAAAATTTCCAATGCGTCCTCTTAAGGAACAAAACCACGAATATTGCAACCATAGGAAAACTAAACAAGCTGCTGCTGCTGTCGTGTGATTAACAATGGCTCTAGTTCATAAAATAATGAAATTATCATGTCGGCTTCCCCATCGCACAAGAAAGTTAAGTTTACTTATAATGACGAACATATCTTGTGGACCCACCCCTGTGACCCCCTGTGGTTCCCTGTGCACCACAGACGCAAGGATTATAAACATTTCAAGCAATCACCACGCAATTAAATATATCAATTATAAGTTAATTAATATACTGACAAATATTATGTTTAAATTAATTATGCATGTTAATGGCTACCATTAATACGGAAATATTTCGTGGTCCCTGGTGTGGTACATGCCCGTATCTTGTAAGGAAGTTTATAGATGGACCACAAAAGGTGGTGAGATATTGTGGTCATTATTAAATATGGTAATTCAATAGTGTAAATTTATCACAGGTAAGGTCTATGGCCAATGATTTGTATCTACTTACAGAATGTTTTTTTTGTTGAATAATGGTTATTATATTCATGGTACTATGGCACATGGTATTGAATAGTTGATTAAATATGTAGCTACTTGACGTAGGTTTTTACCTGTCAAGCTAGTTAATTGGCAAAAAACAAATACTTATATTTTCTCATCAGAATTCATAATTTGATTAGCCGTGTGGCTTTTGGTATTCTTTTAGTTTTTACTGATTTATTTTTAAGTCTTATTTTTCTTAATTACTTACGTTAGTTGGATATAAATATTACAGTACTAGTGAATTTATTTTATCCTCTATTAATGATTCATTTTGTATTGTTTCAGGTGAGTAATCGTGATTCAACGCTTTCTTATTTTGTACGAGTTTCGTAAGTAATCTTCATTAGTGATCACAGCACAGTTTGTAGTAGGTAAACATTAAAACTTACCAATCGATTAAAAAGTTATGTTAATAATATTAAATGCAGTCAATAATAATTTAAATAAACAAATGAAATAACCCTTGCAAAAAACATAATTTTCTGCATTTCACGCAGTATAAATTATTATTCTTGCAAAACTTCAATTAAAATTAACATAATAATATTCAAAAGTAAACATAAACACGAGAAAATACAATTACAGCTCAATACTTTTGCCAACATTAATTCTCATGCATTCGCAACTTACATTAGTTCGTACCTAATATTTGAATGTCTTTGATGAAAATTAATGTGAAAATACGAGAAAGTTATTTTTTATAAATCTACTTACTAGTATTTAGTAAGTACCTACCACTGGGTATAATAATTATATATTACCATAAGTACATACAAGATGAAAGACTAACCGAAGGCAATAGCCGTAGGCAATGGTGCCAGGGTTAGTAGCAGGGTAGTTTGCGATTTTCAATCTTACTATTTTTAGCAATTTGTAGGGCAGTGTCAGATTGCATGTTGATATAGATATGATTCGCGACCGTAACACGTGCCTGTGTATTTTACAGCTCATTTAGTACATTAAAATCAGCCAAAATTTTCTATTTAATGATTATTTTACGAAATAATAACATCAGGGGTCAATTACGATAGGGCTATTATAATTGACCCTAACGTCAATAGTGACAAAATAACGCGAAGCGTTAATTCTGTTGCCAAAGAAATACGATCTTGTTTCCATGTAGGTACCTACCATATCTCCTGACATTTGTAAACCATTACATACTCTGCAGTCAAGTAACAAGTCTTATGAATTTAAATTAATATGCATAGATGATGGCGGCATTAATATTGATTAGTATAGAATTAGAAATGAAATAAGTTCATATGTCGGCCCTCGACGAACATGATTGATGAACGGTATGCTGTCTCCATTGACACACGGCGAGGAATGACGGAACGAGTTTCATTCCGCGGGTGATTTATGTTAGGGATCTTCGACTGACTAGGTCATGTAAGAACTTGATTCAAACAAAGCTGTAAGGATACCTTTACAACTAAGTTTATTTCATTGGTTAACTGCGTCCATACGATAATAATATAGAAAATATATGACTTCCGGTGTGGGTACCGTGTCTTTTGTATTGATATTTTGCTTGACAACGTAGGTAATTCAAACTTTATTGATCGGATGACACATTGTCTTCTACAACCCGAGTGGCTCAAAGAACTTAGTGATCGGATCATTGTTAACATAGTACATGAACTAAGTGTACACATACATTGAATTATGTGGCAAGGTTCAATAAAATTTCCAACGTTAAATAGATTTTCAATGGAAATACGCACAGTCAGTGAGTGTAGACATGCATAGATAGATATTATTAAAATTGAACATATTTTTTGTTCCAAGCATCTGAAATCAATTTATTTTTGTAATTAGAGGAAATGAGAGATAATGAGTGTTTTGAAATCATCAATAATATCATCTTGGGAGCACTCAGGATCGCACTTATTAATTTGCTCTCATAGGTATTCAGATAAAAAGTATGGAACAAACCAGAAATCTGTGCAATAGCGAATTAAATTGCTAATTCTAGCCTTATTTTTCACAGCGAAATAAAATAAATTTTGAGCTGGTGAAGCTAGTGAGGTCAGTTCTGCTGAGCTCACATAACTGAGGTACCTTCTCATCATTACTTTCGTTCACATTCGGAGTTTGCGGTCGGTCTACACAAGTACTTACTAAACATTACCTGAGGTAACTAACTAACTCTTGGTCTTCAACCGATTTTATCGATTTTGCACCATATTTTGGTAAAATAAAGCGTGTTGCTTGCTCAATGCTTGTTAGCTTCATGGTGGTCATACATAACATGAAGGAGAATTCTCCAGCAAGAGTTAGGGTGAGGCCAAACGAAACTAAAGACCTGTTTCTACACGGGATTTTAGTATGAAACCGAATGCCGCGTAAATTCCGCGACTCATTTTACGTGACTCACAGCTCAAAAAATTATGCTCGTTTGGCCTCAGCCTTAACGTTTGTTTAATGTGATAAACTTAAATATGCGTTGATGGCAATAGGCTTGCCCCTATTACATGAACATAACTGGCGAAATGTGGGTGTACCTACTAGGTACATCTCTGCCTAACCCTTCCATGACTGCAGGCGTGATTTTATGTCAGATGTAAAAAACACAAACAAACACTCCTTGCCATCGTAAGATGGAAATCACAAGAAATCTTTTTAAAAGGAACGATTCAACAACACCGCATGCTCCTTCCGTCCTGACGAGAAAAGGCGCAACGGATGCGCACACGCAACCGAACGCACTGTGTGACCACGCGATCGCGCTTTCATCGCCATTATAGCAGGCAATCATTAACAAGACTGCTGTGGATCCTTGTGTGTTTAATCAAGTAAGTTGCCGAGTTAAAGAGTAGTGAATCGAATAGGTTAGGCCACAGATAATAATATTATCTGTGGCCTAACCTATTCGATTCACTACTCTTTTAATAGGTTTGGTTATACATCGGTAGTGAATAAGACTTGAATGAAGACTGTCTACTCTCGCTCTATAAGATCAATAATAGCGCGTACTTGCAATAAAAATATTACCTATATTTTAATCAAACCAAGTACCTATTTATTTGGTCTTCAACATAAGTGTAAAGTTTGTATTGTCGTAGTAATGTGGTATTAAAAACTCACGTTTCTGATGCATTAATTTGAGATGAGATACCGTCTCCCAAATTTATGAACACTTTAGATCATTCTATCTAGAAATTCCGAAGACTTAAGAATGTACGGTGTCTATGTATTTGATGATTAAGTCTTTAATTGCACATTCTCAACAATTTCTTCCGTCGCATAAAATAGCAATAAAGACGAAACAGAAACACTTATAAACTCCAAATCGGTGGTGAGCTAGTAATCGCTTATTACCGCAGTCCGCAGTGAGCGACTGAGCAGTCGACAGGCGCTTGCGCACCTCTCAATTATGGGATGCCACAGCCTAGGGGTGGGCCTTAAAAGATAAGATGAGCTGATGGTATAACTGTAGTTTTAACAAGTACAGTCAGTTACAGGACTTTAAAAATATATAGAATGTTGTTCAAAAAACACTTCAATTTTATAAAACAGCTCCCTTATTATTTTCGTGTGACATAGGTGCCACAGCAAACACAAATTGAGTACAGCAGCACTTAGACATGGAACAAATAGGACCGTCCCTTTCAAATATTTGTCTCCACCACGGAAACCTGACCCTGCCAAGTGTCAACTTTCCGTGCCCTGCGTAACAATGAAAGTGGTACTGTACTCCGACTGCCACGACTACTTACTTAATTTTTATTTTGTCGTCATCTTATAAAGAGTTTTTATTAGCTGCTCTTTTCCTGGCCAATAATCATACTTCAGTCCCTTTATTTGCAGATGATGTTTTCTGATGTAAGGTCCTAGTAATTATAACCACTACTAACTGAATAATTAATCGCTTTGATAGCGTTTCGTATTTCCGCAACGAAATATCGCAATGTTAATAAGCGAAAAACTTGACATGAGCTTTTCGCTAACCTATGTTCATGCAATACATTCTGTCTTCTGCCTCATCCCTGACGCTGATGGAAAGTCACCTTGTTTCGGCCCTCAGTTGCCAAAATACCTAGTCGCACAGGAAATTACAAGATCAATATCACTACCACTATTTTTAACCCACCAAATGGTAGAAAAAGACCCACTCTTTTACTATCTAGTGTCAGACATTGATCATTACCTCGGCTTCTGCGCCCGCGCACGTAAGCGCGTCACTAACGCACACCTCTCAATTATAAGATGCCATCGCGCAGGGGTGGGGCCACGGGGTGGGTGTTGTGTTTTATGGGAAGGTTTTATAGGTTATTGCTAGCATAAAATGATAATTATAAGTTTAAAAATAACTGGCATATTTTTTTCAGAATACATACTTACTATAATTAAATCCGAAATTTATTAAAAGTTAAAGTCAATTATTATAACTTCCATACATAAGTAGGGTTGTGGGAACAGGTTACCTATCCTCCAAAGAATCTTGTTTCATTTAACTACCCAATATTTTAATAATTCTACTGCCTCTATAACACCCTGATAATTTCATAATAATTCATGTCTTGGACGGCTTTACTATTGCAATATGAAGGGAGATTAATTATTAATCACCATATATTAATCACATATATTTCACATGGCAACCCTGTGCCGCGGGCTGCCGCCACGACATCCGAGCATTACGCCATTTTGCTTTTTACTTTTTAACTTTTTAAAGTCGCGGCGTTTTGTACACAGCCTTATCTCGAAGGAAGCCGCTTATAAGTTTGTTATTTCTTTTAATAATATTTTTAATAGCCGATCAGATATCAGATGAAATAGGTATGAAGCTGTTAAGTGACTTTTTTCTTTTGGAGGATTGCAGGCATGCACCGTGCACGCGACTTAGACAGGAGATTATAAATCGTTATTACGTTTAGTTTAGCGTGTGAGTCATCGGAAAGAAATGTGATATTGATTATTGAGGATCCAAGAGAGATATTGTTTAAATTAAACATCATTTATAAAGAAAACCTTCAGTTTTTCATAGCATTATAGGTTCTATACCAACTTATGGCACTTGCCTGTAAGAATAGGACAGCATCCTTTTTTCTCTACAGCTTAATCCAATTTATAATAAAAATCAAAGGAATTACAATAACCGGTTAATCGAAAGTTGTCTTATCTTTCCTAAGTGGTTCTAATAATTATACTTACAAGTGGACAGACAAATCCTTTAATGGCCTGATACAGATAAAGGCGTTTTCAAATCTATTGTGACAGTTCGTACGACGACATGTTGACTGCCATTAGCGTGATGTATGGCGCTGTCAGATTTGACTTATCTTTTTTTAATTGTGTTTTTTTTTCATTACATGTACAGGACGTAGGTTTTTTTATAAATTTTCAACTCTGTGACTATTGGATTAAGAATTACCATGATCATGGGCTTGATTCAGAAAGTGGTATTCCTGGACACGGCTCGTATTGTTAGGAGGTTGTTCTCTCTGGAGCCCTGACCGCCGGTAGCTTGGACCCTGTTCCCGATACCAGTGGACTACTATTTTAATATTATGTTTTTTTTTGAGATTGAAATATTTAAAAATGTAATTTATACATACCTATGTATAGATATGAATAAAGGAAAAAACCATGATCTAGCTTACAAATATTAATTGAGTTAGTACTTGTAAGTTTATATGTATAAATACTTAAATAATGCATCGTATACATGGTGCTATTTGTATGGTATGTATAATCTCTCCCTGGGTTTTTTCTTAGCACCCTGTCTATTAAAATTCCGCTAATTACACGTTACCAACATCACGACTAGAATAAATAATTGTTTATGGAAATCAGTGTAAATTCACGACACGACCAATAAAAGTTTAATGTTGGCAATACCGGCCTACATCAAACCATTGAGTCCGAGCCGCCATTACGGATAAAATATACATTTATGCGGTAAATTGATATTGTACAGCGGACAAATGGACCAGGGATGGCAGGGCCTGTATAAATATCTTGAAAGCTGTAAAAACAAAATGAAATAAAAAGACACGGATTTGTTGAGGAACGTAAAGCAAGTAAAGGTCCCAAAAAACCACAATTGCGTTTTAAAATACACCTGAAAATGACTTAAAGTTTCAGTCAGAACTTTCAGCTATCCTGACTTCCATACTAATATTGCAAATGCGAAAGTAATTTTGTTTGATTGTTACATTTTTACGCATAAACCACTGAACCGATCATCCTGAAATTTTGCATACCTATACGTTGAAAAATAGTAACCGAAAATAGTACTGTTCCCGAGGAAAACAACAATAACGTTCTTATGATAATAGAAGGCGCCTCGTGCTTTTCGAATTTTGATTGAATAATATTATTACAAGCACAGTACAACCCGAATTGATTGTCAAATGTTAAATTAACGCAAGCGACGCCGTGAGCTAAAGCTAGTTCTAATTAAATGTACGTAAATCTCATGTTAACATTCATTAGAAATTATGTTTTCTTCTTCGAAACTTCCTAATCAAACTCTTATTAAATACTCCAGAAATAAATTCAATATTTCTAAGCCGTGCTTGCCTAGGTTGGTCTGTGGATGGGTGACCACCGATTACATACCGAGTTTCCTCCGTGCCTCAGAAAGCACGTTAAGCCGTTGGTCTCGGCTGTCCTTTGTAGATCTTTGTCAGTGGCCCAAAAAGGCAGTCGCTCCATGTAAAATATTGGTATTTAGCAGCATCCGGTTAGACTGGAAGCCGACCCCAATCCAATATAGTTGGGAAACGTTAGACAGATGATGATATGTACATATGTATAATGAGAAAGAACCCTTTCTTATTATAAAACCACCAGTTCATTGAGACACAACTCAAGCTCCCCAAAAACGTGTCACTCGCGAATGTCCACAAAAAACCCGTATCAAGTGTCATCCCTACCACATACTTGACAGGGTTTTTATATATCAATGCATAAAGCCCTTTCAGATTCCCCGTGAAGCTTAATCCACACCATTACATTACTCGCAGCTGACGACAGACGCGATCCGACGCGCGACGCAGAGCCTACGTGTACACCGCTAATGCGATCACGACGTTTAATAAAAATATTACGTTTCTAAGCTCTTAAGTTGATAACTGTGCGATATTTCAATATCTGCATACATTGCAAGGTACTTTATACCTAAAAGGGTTATACAGTAATATGCAGAGGTGAAGTCCGGACATTTAGGTGTTTTAAAAGGTACTCAACCCTGACCAATAAAGATGCTGAAATGATGTCCAGCGTCTCACTGATAGTCAACCCTACGGGTGTCATCATCTGCCTAGCCTTTTCCCAACTATGTTGGGGTCGGCTTCCAGTCTAACCGGATGCAGCTGAATACCAGTATTTTACATGGAGCGACTGCCTATCTGACCTCCACAACCCAGTTAGCGCTAGGTAATACGATACCCCTTGATAAGACTGGTTGTCAGACTTTCAGGCCACTGACTACTTTAACGACTGTCAAAGATCTACAGATGACAGCCGGGACCAACGGCTTAACGTGCTTTCCGAGGCACGGAGGAAACTCGGTATGTAATGGGTGGTCACCCATCCACAGACCAACCTAGGCAAGCGCGGCTTAACCTAAAGATCGACCCGAGCGGCTGTTCTTATTTAGCCACGAGCTCCTCAACCCTACGGGTGTACCGTGGGGTAATTACATAACACATAAATTACTCAACAACAATTGATACGAGTTTATAGACGACTTTTTATGTAATACTTTCCTCAAAAGCCTTCGGATAAGAAAATATGTGTTACGCAAGAAAATTTACGGTTTTTACGCATTAAGTACTAGCCTCGATACCAACCTTACTGGCTGGCCAATTTTACCCACAGCATGAATGATTCTCACACATTTCGAGTTCGAAGAGAAGAAATCCTACCTATGCCAAATATATGTAGAGCTTATACAATACACCTGTTTTTTCCCTCTATAGTCTGTAAACCCAGAAAAGTACGTTCCCTTACGTATACTACTCACCTAACCTAACTACGTAATGATAATCCAAACCAATAAAAACAAACAAGGCGCGTCTACTCACTGGCAGGTGATGCATGACAGACACCGGTCCTACGTGTGGAGTGTTAGTACTACACGACAACACGTGTCGGACATTTAATTAATTAACAAATGTGCTCAGTTGTGCGTCCCTTATGAACCGGTGCAGGGCGCTGCAGTCGACGGAGCGAAATGGGTCAGTGCGCTGACGGGTGATAGGTTTACATGAATGCATGATGAATGCAGTAAGGGAGAATGTTTTGTAGCCGAAATAAACCGTCAACTTAAACTGTAACATTTCAGTGCTGGAGAAAAGAAATCTTTGTAGATTCAAGATTCTTTATTAGCGTGAAATATGGTGGTTACATGGTCTTACAAATAAAAAGGTCCTCATACTTCGCTTACTTCCTTCAGCCAGGGTTGCCAACCGTACGAGGTTCCTCGTACAAATACGAGATTTGTGGTCTTCCGTACGAGGTACGAGGACACTATCAACCTCGTACAATTATGTACGAGATTTTGATAATATGGCAATACGAACATTTTGCACCACCATTATACAGGGTTATTTGTAAAACACCAGCAACCTCTTAAGAGGTCATTGTACTCATCATTATGAACAACTTTTACTATGGGACCAAACCTGAAATCCAGAAATCGCGAAAAAAAAATCAGCTGTTCCCTACATTTATGATCGATTAACTCGTCAAAATGTAGGGAACAGCTGATTTTTTAAATTATATAATAAATTTAAAGTAAAATCACAGAAAAAGAATAGTTTTTTTTTGTGATTTTACTTGAGTAGTTATAAAGTTTTTTTTAAATACAACACAAAGTGATGTTTTATTTAGTAGGAAACTTGCAATAGTTTATTTCATTGAAAAAAAAATCACATAGTTCAATGTGCCTTAATTTTGGTTTTAGCACGTTTTCGATGCATAATAAATGTACGAGGTTTGAACGTCAAAATACGAGATTTTTAGCTGCATATGTACGAGGGATTTTCTTTTACAGTTGGCAACCCTGCCTTCAGCATGCCAAATAATCATTCAGTTGTTCAACTCAGCCTGCAGCAGTCCACATGTCCACTGCTGGACATAGGCCCCTCCTATGCTGCGCCACATCAACCGGTCCTCCGTATTCCACAGCCAATCTACCACCATTTTAAGGTTCTAGATTCCCATATATACCATTTTAAGGTCTCGATTCATCGAGCTGACAGGTGACTCAGGCTACGCTTATCGATTCGCGGTCTAAGTAGGTATACCCCATCGGAATCAAATTAAAATCAAATGAAACTGGCCCAATTTTGTAAACTACCTCCGGCATCCGCTTTAGCTAAGCATTTTTAGAACTTCCAATCCAATTTCTTATTCTTTAGATCAGATTAAGATCTCCCCTTTTCGTGTGGTAATAAAGAAAGCCTAAACTGTAGCAACGTTTTCTTTCAAATCTCTATTAAACATTCCTCAGCTTGAGAACCAAACCAATCTTTAGTAAACGGTAGCAGCCACAGCGTTACGAATAGCTCAATCAGATCTATAACCATCAAAGAGACACCACAAATACTTAATTAAAAGAATAAACGTCACACAAACGACATAATATCTCTACATCACATCGGTAGGAATTAGGGCATCGTCACACGGTGTGACAGACAGCCGCGCGATCGACAGATAATCGTAGCTGTGTAAGTAGCCTACGATTATCTCGGAGACTCGGAACACAATGTGTAATCGCATGGAACGATGTTATCAAAGAAACGATTTCGATGAGTTTTTTAATGACAACTCTATTCGGAATGCTTGGAACGGTAATGTGTCTATTTATGCGTGAAGCATTTAGATCAATATTTTAGATAATTGTAGATATTATCAACTTCCTAGTCTTTGGTCGCCTTCCTTAACTTGTTGAGATTAACTGACAATTTATTCGACTAATTAAAAGTGTGCGTTCCACCGTAAATCCCAAATTCTTATGTGACAGCCTACTTAGTTACACTAACACCAGGCGACACTTAAGTTAATGCTTAAATAAAAGCACGCTATTGAATATTTCTAGCATCGGCTCGACGCTTAGCGCTAAGAATTAAAATTCCAGTAGTACAAAAATATTCAGGAATACAATTAAGTGTCGCTTAGGGTGAGTGAAAACGGGCATTTAAAGTTACTAATAACATAACATCACATCTGTAATCCTCAAAGGGTTGGGCAGAGGTGTACCTAATAGTACACCCGCATTTCGCCTGATATGTATGCTGCGCTGTGAAGAAGATAAATAAAAAAAGATTGCATGTAGCGGAGATGAGAATGTTGAAATGGATGTGTGGAAGAATGGATAAAATTAGGAATAAGTATATTAGAGGAAGTTTGAAAGTTGCGCCTGTAACAGAAAAGTTGAAAGGGAATCGACTGTCTTGGTATGGACATGTGATGAGGAGTCATCGCATGTGACTAAAAGAGTGATGATTAGAAATGTTGATGGATGAAGAGGGAGAGGAAGACCAAGGAAACGATGGATGGATTGTGTGAGGAATGATATGAAGGAAAAAGGTGTAAATGATAGCGGTACCGGCTGACAGGGGAGAATGGAACATGGGACAAGGGCAGGAAGATGATGATGATTTCGCCTGGTATGCTTAAGTCCCATGTAATAGGGGCGAGCCTATTGCCATCTACCGGGCACGAATCCAGACTCCGTGGTTGCTAAGGGAGAGAAATTCCTGATGGAAATACCCATTAACACTTTGCCTTTGAATCGAAACCAAGATCTCATGCTCAGCAGTCGCACTTACGACCACTCAGCCAACGAGACAATCAAAGTTACACTTCGCTACATAACTAACAGGTTACTTTTAATTAATATCCTAAAGTACCTACATATCCCATAAAGTTAAGTCCACTTGACATTTTCAGGTTACAGCAGGATTTAAACTAAAAGCTTCTCCACAAAATATTTTTATAGGCCAACGCGCTGCGTCCGCCGTTAGCAAAAACCATTAAAATTTCATCGCATGGGCGATGTATGTCCTCTAAAGCCCTTATGGTCGTTGGCCACGGCCAGCAGTAGACAGTTATAGCCTGGATGTTATACGAGCTAATTAGGAATTTTATAGCCGATTAATTAAAGGCTTGAGAAAATTAATTTTCTAAGTTTATGGCTTTGAGGCCCTTCATGTTGTGTACTTGTTGATATTACGAGGAGCCTCGCCTCCAGTCATGTTTGGCTAGACAGTTATGTAGGTACTTGTGTCTACTAAAGTCCATGGGCTCAATGCCAACTTGTGTTTGTATGACATGACTTAGGCACTAGGATGTTTTGATTTTATCCGGAACTTCTTGTGTGTTCCGGCCATAGAGAATATAACCACCTAATGATTCAGGCGCCGAGTAAAATTACTTTAGTATAAACATAAACAGAATCAGTCAATGTTGTTCCCATTTCTGGCACTCAAACCTGCTCCCAGAGAATGCCGTGCCATCCACCACGTGGGCTTAAAGCGGCCACCCCGCTTTGCGATGTCACCTGCCTTCGAATTTTTGGTTCTAGAACATGCCGATTTCTTCACGATGTCTTATGCCGTCACTGTTTGAGATCAGTGTTGATGAATTATTATTTATACACTTCTCATCAAAAAAATCGAAACACTTTCGTTTTTATTGTTTTTGTCCTAATTTTTTACAAAAGAGAATTAATTCCATGAAAAAAAAAACATTATTGTGTAGCTGGCAGTTTGGTCATTACAGTAAGAAGAAAAAAATCAAAATTCGAAATTAGAATTTCATTTGTTTATCCTATAAATGAAATTAATCACTGTTTTGAGACAAATGTGTATTTAGGGTTGGAGTACGTTTCTCGTTTAAAAACTAAAAATTAGCGCTTGTCTTTAAACTTTTTGTTTCTTATTTCATTTACTGTGACTTTGGGACGTCTGAAAAAACTTTTTTTTCTAAAACATATGGATACTTCGCCCGCAAAAGCCGCCCAAGTGGTGGCATTGCTGGATTCTGGACTTAGTCAGCGTGTTATGGCTGCAAGATTGCATCTAAGCTTATCATCTGTTCATAGAGTCTACAAACGCTATCGGGAGACTGGTTCGTTCACGCGCCGTTCAGGATCTGGCAGGAATCGGGTCACTTCTGAGCGAGATGATCGATTTATTGTAACAACTTCTTTACGAAATCGACGCCATAACGCTTTTCAACTGCAGCAGCAGCTTCGCGTTGTACGAAGAGTAGCTGTAAGTGACTCTACAATAAGAAGAAGGTTGAAGGAACGCGGATTGGCACCGCATAAGCCAGCGAATGGGCCGAAATTAACTGCAGACCATCGAAGAGCGCGCCTTAACTTTGCACGCGAGCACCTAACTTGGTCATACCTTCAGTGGAGCAAAGTACTGTTTTCTGATGAGTGTAAAATTATGCTGTATGGTAACGGCGGAAGGAACAAGGTCTACAGAAGAGATGGAGAACGCTTTGCACAATGCTGCATTGAAGAAAAGGTCAGCTATGGTGGCGGTTCGTGGACGGTTTGGGGAGGAATCAGCGCCGACGGTAAGACAGAACTTGCCTTT
Organism: Eurois occulta; assembly: GCA_950022335.1. Taxonomy (NCBI): domain Eukaryota; kingdom Metazoa; phylum Arthropoda; class Insecta; order Lepidoptera; family Noctuidae; genus Eurois; species Eurois occulta. Next base: position 18,262,977 of record OX465498.1, on the reverse strand, counting down.
GTGTCTGGGCCACGGCTGCCTGCACTAAACTCTCATCGGTACATCGAACAGTGTCTTGAACCTCATGTGATGCCCTATGCACATTTTATTGGCAACGACTTCATATTCATGCACGACAATGCTAGAGCTCACACCGCGGGCGTCGTACGAGATTATCTTACCGAAGTCGGTATCTCCATTATGGTATGGCCAGCAAGAAGCCCGGACATGAATCCCATTGAACATCTATGGGATGAATTAAAGAGACGAATTCGAGCAAGAGATCCAGCCCCAGAAACACTTAGCCAGCTGCAAAATGCAATCCAAGAGGAATGGGATAATATACCACAACATGTGATCGTGACTCTCATCCGATCGATGAAGAACCGTATGGAAGCAGTAATAAGAGCTCGCGGAGGGAATACAAGTTATTAAATAAACGTTTCTTACATTTTTTTTTCATTTACGCGTGTTGTTTTACCCATTTCCTTCATATTCCATACAGGGTAAAAATTACTCATTATACAAAATACGAAACCTATGAAGACTTAATTTGAATTTAGAACAATAACATTAGGATTTAAAAACCTCATACTACTCACTATTAAATGACATTTTACATTTATTCCTAAATATACACATTTTTCTGATAATCCTTATCAAATCATAAACTGCGAGGTGTTTCGATTTTTTTGATGAGAAGTGTATTTTTAAAAATATTAATAAAGCAAAGTGCCGTCTGGGTTAGAAACTAGGACAAACTGCAAGTCGCAGCCACTTCCACACGACCACCACTACACTTAGATTTAGTGTGCCTAGAAAATAATATATCACACATTTTATTCATGTGCAAATAATATTAAACCTGAAGTGTATAATTTGTTTACTCCTCAAAACGCTATGTTAAATCTCCGCCCACATTGCGTAGGCGCGCTGCGCACGGTGCGACTATCTGTCGCACGGAATCGCGACACGACTGCGACGCGCTTGATGTATGCGCACGATTCCTCCACCACTCTCCGGGGGTGGGAGACCGGAGATTACTTTGAATTTATTATAATTACTCTCTTCACTAGAAAGGTTCATATTTATTGGCAATCTTTTATTATCGGTTATATTTGTGAGTTCATATGGCACAGGCATCGTTGTGGGGAAACCGTCACGTGCTAAAACCAAAACTTTGAGTAAAAGTGATATCTAAAACCCGGCGGCGCTCGGCTCTCGCGGTTTATTACATTCTATTCCTGATAGAACCTCTCTATGTGTGCCAGCAATAAAAACATTATGACTGATTAAGGCTGATTATGTTAAGCCACAGGTATTAATTATTTCCAGTAAAACTAACCAACACTTCCAATTACAATTCTGAATCTACGACAATAAACCCAAATACCTCAATAATAACCAAATCAATACACAAACACACCCATATTCCTGTGAGTCGAAAGAGAAACATTCTCAATCACCCATTCAATTAAAGTAATTAGTCGCTGAAGGCCGCGGCTCAGTCGCCATCAATCAGGCGGTAATGAAGTGGTGCGGGGAGCCTAATGGCCGTTTTCACGCACCGTTTATAAGTCTGTCAGTTGCTTTATGTGGCAGCAGTTTTTAAATTAATACGTTATTTAGCGATGGCTTTCAAGATGACCCCACAGCTGTTAAAAGATTAAACACTTTGTGAAGAAAGGATAATGAAAGAAATTATTAAATTAATTGATGCAAATGCAAACGTGATAACTCATTAATATAGATGTATGCCAATCAATTACGTCGAAACGCATTATCAAATTCGTTTAGAACTCAAAGTTAGTAAAACGTGTCTATATTGGCTCAACTTCAATTTGGAAAACTGATACTGTATCAAAAGCGAAATTAATGGCCCTTAGCAGGAAAATCTAAATGAGTCTTCCGTCAATTTTGCAGAAGGAAGAACACTACCATTCAAATTGATCTGTATGATAGTACTAAACACAGACACAAAGACGCGCCCATATTTCAATCATCTAATGGCCTAAGTACACATACACATATTCTGCAAGACACTCCCATTTACTTACCAATCACCTAACAGCCCCAACACAATCCTAATCAATGGAGACTGCAACACGGTCGCATATGTTGATATGTCGCGCGACCGTATCGCACGGTCGTGTCGTACGCTCGTATCTTGCGACGACTGCATCAAAGTGAATGTTCGCTGTATCTTGTACTCTGTACCCTATTTGTCTATGGATGTGGTTGTCAAAGTTTAAGGCTGATTAGGATTAGAGGATGGAGATACTCCTTCCCCATAAAGCCCGAAGCTGTCATGCCAAACGTAAAGCTCAAAGAAAATGGTTAAACTGATGTTACTTGTCTAATAACTTCAGGAAGACTTATCGATGCCGCTAAATCCGGTGAGAAAACCTAACAGCATGAACAGCAAAACATGAACAAAACATGAACAGCATGTAATAAAAGCGAATATTCCAACGCGTTGTGGAGCCCGAACCGAACAAATGACGTTGTGTTTTCGCTTTTATTACATGAAGATCAAGCTCATTCTCACCGACTCAAACCAATTCCGCGACACAATTATTCAATGACAGCAGGCTATTAACCGCAGCTGCCTATTAACAGAGCCATCCTATTATTCCAAGCGACTTCTTCATATTGTAATGGTCTTATTTTTGCTATGTATTTTAGAGTAAAGATAGTTCTACTATCTAATTTCCAATAATCTCAGCTAATTCGCACAACTTTGAGCACCTCATCCCATCTAAGTCTGTGCATGCACCAGACGATGGCCCGATAGCGGCGCGGCTAGTCTTTAGTCGCAACTAATGTGACACTCTGCGCGTAATGAATGGCCCGCTTTAGATCGCCGATAGCGACGATCGACGACAAATGCTTGTATGTGACGCTGCATGGAGTTGGCTTGTATTTACTTGGGGATATGTCCCCCATTGCCTGTGGGAAGGTATTACGAGGAATGGTCCTTGTAATGTTATTAATTTTCTTGTTAATAGCTAACTTAGGAATACAACATTGTAGAATGTGTTTAGTGATCATAAGCAATGTTTGGCCCAAGGGACGGGGCCTAGGCCAATAGATCAACAATCACAAGAATTACAGCTTGAGCCGAAAAGCCATTGAGTCGAAAGCTCAAACAGCGGCAAAAAAGCTGGGTATCCTAAATAAGGTTAAGCGGTACTTCAAGCCAGAACAGCTTTTAATCCTATATAAAGCTCAAGTTCGGTCCGGCATGGAGTACTGCTGTCACCTTTGGGATGGCTCAGCCAAATACCAATTAGCTACACTCGACTCTGTTGAGCGCAGAGCTAAGAGGCTCATTGGTGACGATAAGCTGGTGGGTACCAAGCTTCATAGCCTGGCCCACCGGCTCAGGGTTGCATGTCTGTCGGTATTTTACAGGCTGTACTTCGGTGAGTGTGCCCAAGAGCTCCACGAGATCATTCCACCATCTCCCTCCTTCCATCGGGAGTCCAGACGTACTGCGGGTTATCACCCATTCCTTGTCGATGTTCCACACATTCGCACGAAGCGCTTTGCTACATCGTTTATTATGCGCACAGCCAAGGAGTGGAATTCCCTGCCTTCGTCGGTGTTCCCAAGTTCATATGACCCCAATCTATTTAAGTCGCGAGTTAATAGGCTTCTTTTGGGTTATCTCGTTCTATCGTCGACCTCATCTCTGTCCTCAGGACTAGATTGAGGTCAAGAGTAGGCCCATCAAATATAAAAAAAGCTATCTTTATTTGAAACCGAATTCAGATGATAGATTGTGACTGTGCAATGCAATTACGATTCTGTCACATCCGAATTTAATTATAGTTATTATTTTATTCTACTTTTTGCGACCAATCTGACTTAAATATGACTCTACGTGTGTTATTGTATTGTGTTTATTACTGTTAACTATACATCTTAACGACTTCTTGACATATTATTTCTGAAATGTATTGTATTGTACTGTTTTTCGATAATTTTTGACTCAATTTATTATGTTAATCGAATGTTCATATCATAACTCTCATAACTCCATAAACTCAACAGCAAACCAACATTGTGCTTAATAACTATAGTAAAATGTGTGATGTGCATGAGAGCAAATAAATAAATAATTTGTTCACAATTTACATAAACACTACTCGCGACAATACTTTTGATTCCTGATCTACTTAATGCGGCTAGTAAATTAAGATTTCGTCCTATGTTCTCCGTTGTTCCACTAGTTACTGATAATAAGTAGGTCTGTTCCGTCACATGGTGTCCTGACTAACTTAATAAGCAACGAACATATCGAGAACTACACCTGTTCTTGAATCCTCCCCTCATTTTATAACCCGAATTTGCAGAAAAGATTTCGCAAAAAATCGTGAGACAAGCAAGACGCAACTGATTCACTCCACAAATGATTTTATTAATATTGTTTCCTTCCTCAAAGTAACAGTATTGTGCAATTAACGTTTTTATGTCATTATAATGTTTTTGGTCCTCATATAAAATTAACAACTTCACTGATTACGTGCAGTGCCATAACTTGATATCTTTGCGCAAAAACTTTTGGAGTATCCGATGTCATGCGAGGAAAAGAGCAAAAAATATAATGTCTTATGACAAAATGGGATAAAAAATAAATCAGCAGTGCATTAAGTGAGTGCAGCGCTATTTGCATGTAGATAGTTCTTATAGGGACAAGTTAAGGATGGGTTTCCTTTGTTCTGGACTACAGTTATATTGGCCATGATTTTGAGGGTAGGGTAGCACAGTAGGCGATAAGTGGATGTATTGAATAAATAAAGCATTTTTCTGATATTAATAGAGAAAATTACATTTGAATATTATTTTTTTATTAAATAATTGAAAGTCACTTCCCAATTATTTATTATTCCAAACTTTACCTTTTTGGTATCTTAAAAACGTGTTTTCTCTACTAATGATATTTCCAACCAAATCTATTGAAATCGAAGCCTCACATAACAAAATTCAATGAATGAAGACGCGTTAATTAGAGAGAAACTTGTTAATTGACAAGAGAAGTCGCGTGACGACACCTGTCAGACTATTAACCTTAATTCCTATACATTATATCGATTAGGTATAACTGTGTGTGTATAATGTCTTCGCCTTCGTATTCAGATTCAATTTACACTGTGTTCCACAATGTTAAAAACTTGTTCTTTCTCGTGGCTTCCCGCTAGCCGCTTACATCCTAACCTTGCCTTACCTGAGATCCATAAAGCGATACATTATTTTTTCTGGTCCGCGGCCGGTATTAAGGCTTTCTTAAGAGCTTATTAAGCGGTATCTCGTCCGGAGCGGTATGGAGGTATACAGTACATCTTTATCGAAGACGGACATCGGGTAGCTGCAATAAATATTGTTGAAACATATTTATAAAGTGAAGGTAGGCATCCGTTTGACCACATTCTTAGCTGATAGCACATTCAGTCTATATTTTCTGTAATATGATTGCAGTACTCTTAGCAAGATCAGAATCGGGTCGGATGCACCTAAACTGGGCGTCCAGTGCAGAACCTACGTTTATGTTAGACTAGAAAACCTCGTTGGTCTAGTGGTCACAAGCACGAATACTGAGCATGAGGTCCTGGGTTCGATTCCCGGGTACAAATCCCGGGTAGGTACAGATTGTTATTGGGTTTTTCCGTCAAAAATTTCTCAGTAGCAGCCACGGAGCCTGAATTTGCCCGGTTGATGGCAATAGGCGCCCCATATTACACGGGACTTAAACATAACTGTCCAAATGTGGGTGTTCCTACTATTAGGTACACCTCTGCCTAACCCTTCGGGGATTACAGGTGTGATGTTATTTTATTTAGTGTAGAAACCGACTTTAAAGTATTGGGAAAAGGCAAGTCAGATGTGTGTGTTTGGTTTAGTTAGAATTTACATTATTAATATTTCCGACTTGACTTCCAAGTACCTAGATATTTACTGGTTCAACGTGCTGCTCTGTGCAGAGACATTTCTTACTCGCCTTCTCTAATCATTCAGGATTCAATACTTATTTTCGCTTTTATTATCAAAACTATTTTCAAATTATCTAGACCACTTAATATCCCTGCGTCATCTTTATATCTCTACAAACACACGATTATCTACATTTACAGATCCAGTATCCTACTGTAATTATAAAAACTCCGTCAATTTACTGCACCCCTAGTACCCACAGCACAATTATCTCTTTAATAACATCATTTGGGTTCGTCTGCTGTTATAAACTGTACAATGTATGATATCATCCAACCGTTTAATGTGTGCAGTCGATATCGAAGTGGAGTCTGTTGTCATATACTGAACCCACTGGCTGGTAAAGGGCATGGCTGTTTGTGCTCATATTGGATTTTAGTACTTTTGCTTGCCTTCTACGAGTTTATTGCCTATGGTTTATTTGCTATAGCCAGGTATAATTAGAATCGTTAATGTTTAAACGATAATTGTATAGGTTGATTATAGGTAAGTTAAACCAACAACGATTGTTGCTTAATAGAATTGCTAAATGATCATCGTCAAAAGTCAAAATATGGATTAAAAGGTACTTCAAGTGCACTCTGATCAGCTGCCTGGCTAGACTTCTAGAATCTATTGGAGATGCTTTACCCCAAACATCAGCAAAGAAATTCTGTTAGCAGATTAGACATCTTCATCACATTATTAGGAACTTCATCATCTGCCTTGCCTTTTCTCAACTCTGTTGGGGTCGGCTTCCAGTCTAACCTATGCAGCTGAATACTAGTATTTTACATGGAGCGGATCTGACCTCCACAACCCATTATTAGGAATTTGTAACCCGAATAATAAATAATATGGCCTTATCAGTCTATTGTCTTAATAACTCACTATCTATGGTGGTCTACATTTAAACTAGACCACACATCTGTCCATCCTACACACATGTCAGTAATATATGCAAGTTATTCACTCGGCTATCTAAACACACTGCCTGCACATTCGTTATCTCTCTATTCCAACCAGTTCTTAATTTCCTTTGGCATGTTATTAAAATTACCATCCATTCAGTAACCATTTTATCTTGGGGCGTAGAACGGCGATGATTGCAAAGGCGAGACAACAATTTGTCATAATATTACGTACATTTAAAATGATTCATTTCCCCTTCGGACTGGTTTGACTCTTTGCAACCATAACACCAGCAAGGAGGGTCCGGACCAAATGACATTCTATCAGCGATAATGATGATGGAAAGGTCAACAGTGTATTTGGTTGACTGAAGCTAAGAATAAGAATAAGAATCATTTATTCAATCAATCAATCAAAGCATTTATTTCAAGTAGGCCCGTTACAGGCACTTTTGAACTGTCGAAACAAAGACAACAATGAAATTTAGCTACAGTCCCAGTCACAAGGCATAAAAACTGTGAAAGTACTGTAGTTGCCCATTCCCTAACGTAGATCTCTATGGAGAAGAACGGGCAAGAAACTCCATGGCCACTCTTTTAAATCAGAATATTTTTACAAAACCTTGGTTACATCATTCATGTTTAGATGGTACATTATGTGAGAGCGATGTAGCAAGATGTGCACGTTAAAAGTGTCCATAGTAAAAACAAGGAAAAGAACAATTCAAAAAATAAAATAATTAATTCAAGTAAGCCGTGGCAACCAAGAGATGACCAGTCACAACTGACAGCGCCCGTTCACGAACATGACGCATGTATCAGCACCATTCAACTCAACCATTTTGAAGGGAACTAACTGATCCGACACACGCGCCACCATCAGCGAGACATTTGAGTGAGCATGACATACACTTAACCGCCAGGGCAAATGCAAGTCAAAAAAAAAAAAATGACGTAGGTTTCCAACGAAGGATAGCTTTCTATTACATAGTACTCACATAATATGGGCTATGCGGTTATATAATACCAAAAGAAATTGAATATTTGTCAAACATGTGTTTACATACACTGATTAATCAGACATGCAAGGTATTGAGTAAATATATGTTGTGAGCGTCCGTCATGTTTTGCCAATAACGGCGTACAAATTATAAAGGTATAAAAAAAGTTATTCTAAACATTTGAAAATACAAAAGAACTAAAATAATAATTGATGTCAAGATATTATAGTAGGTACATAAGTATTATTATAGTCAAAGCAGCACCAACCAGAAACCAGAAACCAAACTTGCTGCCAGAAAGTTTTTGTCAATCCTTCTGAAAATCGATATAAAAATATAAAACACTTTAAAACCAATTAGTATTATAGCTAGGCAATCAAGTTGACTTTGTAACCCTAGGTGATTCGCTCCCGTTCAACCAAATGACTATTGGGCTTTTCTGGTTAGAATTTCAGAAGCAGCCCGTAGTCTAGATTGGTGCCTGGTTTATGGCATTGGGCTCGTTCCCTACATCTTGGGACTCAAGCGAGCGTCTTGGCTGCATTCATCGCATTGCCTGTTCTTTTAGGAGCTATTAAATGCGTACCTAATAGTATGTTCTATGTGGAGCTTAATTCCATATTTTCCCGCGTCTCAAGCTATATTTGTCAAAGCAATCTTTACGACTTGCCTTTCGCTCAATTCGCCATTTTACGACGGTTTATCTCGCGACAGTAATAAACTAAATTATTTTTCTATAATTAAAGGGAACTAGTTTGACAGACTCTCTCCCATCAAAATTATACAATTAAAGTTGATTCGTTAAAACTAATGAAGGAAAGTTGTTTTTGTTTTCGCGTTTTATGACTGGAATGTTATTTTATTGCGACTTACTAACGATATAAGATGACGACTCAACAATAAACCAGTCTGGCTTAAATGTTCATACACACGCAGCGACATACAAATAAGTATGCACACATATCGACTCACACTACAACTTAAACCCCAACATAAGCGCACTATCGGATTTTATAGGCTAGGCTTTTTTTTTTTTTTTTGGAGGGTGAGAAATCATCAAATGACTCCTCCCGCCCTGGGCAGAGCGGAAGGGAGTGTCAGACTCTTACTGACTAAAAAACACCCATGTTCCTTCATTGGCCCTTTATGTTCCAGGGCCGCGGTATCTCTTTCGAACAGTCCCGCAGCCCTGGCAGGCACCGGCCCTTGCGGGCCCCTCCCGTATGCTGACAACTCTTTGAGGCGCGCGTGGAACACGAACGCGCCGTCGACACGGCCTGCCCGTCGTCATACGACGGACGGACGGCGAGCTAGCCCATTACTCGCCGTCCACAGGCCCGCGCCTACGGTGGCCGAGAGCCATCACGGCGTGGCCCCCGACGCCCGGTGCTTCTCCCGCGGCGGCTGGGACGTGAGGAGGTTCTCTCCCTCTCACGTTCCGCCGCCTCCTTCGCTAGCATAACTGCTTCGCAGAAGGAGGCGACGGCTTCCCATTCCCTCTCGCCCCGGACCATGGCTTGAACCAGGGCCGGACGCGAGAGGTCGCCGCCGCCAATCGCCGCTACGAGGACACGGCGGTGCTCCGCCCAAGCAGAGCAGACCTCCACGGTGTGCTCCACCGTGTCCTCCGGTCGATCCTCGCAATTGTAGCACCAGGGCGTTTCCTCCCGCCCGATTCGGTGCAGGTACCTCCCGAAGCACCCGTGTCCGGTGAGGACCTGCGTCAGGCGGAAGGTGAGGGCGCCGTGTTATAGGCTAGGCTCAGTGCCCAAAGTGGAAAGTCCAATAGGACACATTACATTTAGGAGACAGCTAGTATAAGTGAAAACGGGAATAATGTATTTTTGGCCCACAGTACCAGCAGTAGGTACCTGTGCAGCTAACTCGAGAATGAAACCCCTATTTAACGTAAACGAAAGGTATCAGATAGAATTAACATTCCAGTATTACCTAACTACGTAATTTTTTCAAAAGTTAATAAGAAACATGCGTGGTAATTAACATAATCACCGGCGCTAATCAAAGAGATTAGCATCATCCGTTACGAACTTCCGGAGCTTAATAAATAGCACCACACTTTGGATTCGTTCAAGTAAAATATTTAAAGCAAATTAAGTTAACCAACTATTGGTTTTACATTATCTGCTGGTACTGATGACGTCAGTGAGAGAAATGAGGATGCGGAGGAATGATGGCTTTAAGAAGGCCGGGCCAGAACAAAGACAGGATGGATGGACTGATTGAAAGACGACTGAGAACGAGTGAGATGACGAGCGTAGTACGGAACTAGAAGACAGGCTGCACCGACTACAAATACACTGAGATCAGGAGATGAGAATGCTGACCATGACTTAGTAGTTTCACAAATAACACAACAAGTTTTGATTGATAAAGGTTTTTGAACTACAGCTAAACAGAAACAAATTCTAAGAAATATTTACAACCAAAAAGTAACATACAAGGCCGCACAATTAGCCAAACCGATACTATCTCAGGCCGGCTGAATCAAAACTATGACTAATGTTATCTGCCTCGATCTACATGTTACAGCCACGGCACACGGCACCAGTCGCCTTGTCTCGTCAACGTGTGACAGATGATGTGATCTCCGCGTATGTGGACGATTAGCCAGACAATGGGTAAAGTAGGGCACTTGTCACATGACAAGGAAGGGCAGTAGCTCCACTTATACTTAAACTGCGATAAATAGAGCTATGAGGATAAAAACTCGGAGATTTATTTAACATTTAAACAACAATTAAATGGTAATGATACATAATGAATAAATTGGGTTTCATGAACAAGGTAGGTTATTGTCAATAATTATTAAATAGCTCAAAGACTTACGTGAAAATAGAGCCAATTCTTCTAATTCCAAGACTATGACAAGCATCAATTATTATTCTCTTCTCTATAATTATCTCCTTAACAAATATTGGCAAAGTATATGCAATCTGCAACACATCTATGGTTCTGAATACGGTTTTAGTCAAGCTTGGAGCTATTGTAACTCTCTATGTTATGTTGTGATTCTCAGCTTTACTTGATTTTTGTTACGTATTCTCTTCTCAAAAAAGTCCATCTGAGACTATCTCAGGTGGGTATACGGTCTATCAAGTGAATTTACTCTATCTAGCCTATATTGTGCGCACACGCAACTTGAGACGGCCAGCCAGACTGACGAGGCGTGAAGCGTGAAAGCTAGCGTGTCGGGTGACAAGCTCCGGTGACGTCACGCTAAGAGGTTATGTGTCATTGTTGTACAGACACATACATAAGTACATCTCAGAGCAATTACATTTCTATAGAATAGGTGCGCTACAGACAAGAAATAGCAATTATACGTATAGATAAAAATAAGTATCATCGTGACACAGCACAACTTTCGCTTTTCATAGAACTTTTTAAATATTTTATTGGAACGTAAAATATGTTTTCAAACATCATATTTAAAATTCTCTACAGAAATCAAAAACAACTTTTGAATTAATGACGCGAATAGGTTGGATGTATAGACAAAGAGCTCCGAACGAGTTCGCAAAACTATGTTTGAAAAGCGTCGTAATTCATAAACCAAATACTTAGAACAAAACTTTCTGTATGAATGTAGTCTTACCTACTACATAAAATGATACACCGTCTCACAAGACAAAACTGTTTTATTGTAATGTTAGTTTATCTAAACAATGAATCAACTAGTGCGCGACGAGCAGACAGACAGATGGACAGACAGACAGAGAGACAAGGCGTGAAGCGTGAAAGTTAACGTGTCGGTTTCCGTAGAGGTGCGCCGCGTGACGTGACGGATGCGTGTCGGACGGGACGAGTCGGGTGTCACTCTATTGCGGTTGTCTATTGTTTTGTTGTTGAGGTTTATGTTACTTCGCTTTTAACGCTCTCTTGTTTAATAAAATGCTTGTAGTATTCATGTATCTACTAAAGAAGAAAATTCGATGTCGTGGAGTTCCTATTTATTCCAATTTGTCGCAAAATGTGAATTGAAATCGATTAATTTTTAAGTTTTTTTTTTTTAATTTTTAGATACATGTACAGTTACAGAGAAGTATAACACACATGCACTACACACACACCCAAAGCATCACAAGCACAACTCGTATAACACATCCACAAAACCACTACACCCACAATATACACTCACAAACACATTCACAAACTTACTAAAACACCACTTCCTACTCTATATTTCTGAATTATTATTTCATTTTATTGTTCATTGGCTGTAATTTCCCTGCTGCTGTTATTTGTGTCCTTAGATTAGTTCTCAATAATGTATTCGAGATAAGGAGACCAGGAGACTCGTAGCACAGGGTTTACTTAGTATGGGCTCCTGTCTCCCATTTTCAAACATTTTGAATATTATACTGTGTACATATTAATACTTGTGGGAGAAAATAAATAAATTTATTAGTATTATTATATATTCATTCAAAAACAAACACAAACAATAAAAGAAGTAGTTAATTAGCTCTCCAAACTTAAAACCACTACACTACACAAGTGAACAGGTACTGCACCTAATACTTGCGGAGGCCCATAACCAACACTAACACGCCATAAAATAGAAAAACTATAAAACACGAGTTGAAGTCTTTAATTTACTTTAACTGTTAGACAACTGATGAAGTTATTAGCTCCAATAATTGTATGTTTCTTTTGAAAAACATTTAATAGGTTTACGGGTTCTAGCACTGGTAACAGTTAACTCCGTACACTGATTTGTTGTGAAGTTATTGCGAGTTAAGTATAATGAAGAAACACGTTCCCACCAAGATTCACCGACTAGTTCTATTTAGGCAAAGGTAAAAGTGTTATAGTAAAATACGACTCTCTCTCTAAGTTGTGAATAGTTACACAGTTATAAGTTCACTATGTTGAAATATTGTTAGTATTGCTAGATTAATAATAATTTGTATCCGCGTAGTGGGCCTAAAGTAGGTCATAGCATAAGCAGAAAAATATATGGCGATGAGACCGTACATATGTACCTCGTCCTGATGCGTTTGCGTGGCTTATAGGAGCAAACTGCATTCAGAAAGCTCACCGTGAGAAAGGCAAAGTTGTACATATAGCCCTGCTTGCACCACAAATCACTGTTCAATGTGTATAAAAGATCATTCGTCTACGAAATCTTTAGAAGATTCACATGTCTTTAGTGATTTGTGTTGCCTTATATCTGCAATTTATAGTCAAGATTAAAAAAAAATTTAACCTCTAGTAGAGGTTAAAATTTTTCTAAATCTTGACTTCAAGGCACATACTTAAATTGCTTTATGCAATCTCGCCAACCTCCTTGTTTCGTACTAGAAACGCTTGCCTTGCGAGATGATGATCGATAATGTTTATAGCCTACTCATTCAGTAAAGATTGCCGGAAAAACAGTTTTATGACCCTACAGCCTACGTTAGTCTTACCTGTTGATGATTCATCTTAATGATTTACTGCTATAGTCAGAATGAAGCTTCTGTTCCTCATTTTATGCCTATGAAGCCCGCAGGCACACTCCGAAACTATCGCGACGCCATCTTGAATGTGACGTCACATAATTTATGGCGCCATCCATCAAATAGTTCATTTTCGCGGTCACACCTGTTTGTGTCCGCGCTTTTAACTGCAAAAAGGTGGTCACGGAATGTGTTTCGTGATAATAAACGCGTTGTTCTTCTTTACAAGTATAAATGGCATCAATGATCAAGTATTTCTTATTAAAAAGACTGCGGAATCGTCTTCAACTGACTGAAAAGCTATCTTAGTTACTCGATATTGACTAGCTCGAGTATTTAAGGGCTAATTCCTCCAATGAACAACGCGATCGGCGTGACACAGTCAATAATTTATAGCAATGATGACACTAACAGCTGCTGAACGCAGTTTAGCTAGATGACAGGTAGAAAACAGAATCGAGAACTCAATTGCGTTCAGTTTCTTTGGTGGGATTCGCCCTTAGTAGTTAAAAAAAATCAGTGGTATAAAAAACAGGAAGATAGGGCGTGGGAATAACAAAAAAGAAAATAATAAGTTTAGACCCCATCCAGACCCCTTGGCCTTGAGCCTCCTTGAGAAACGAATATTATTAATTCAGTCAAGGTTCGAAGGGTTCGTGGTGCTGCACCCTTCATTCAATTATGCACTATACGTGTTACCGGTGGTTCACGTCGGTGCAACCTTTGCAATCTCTTGAAATATGGATGTCATAATGGTAATGAAGTTGTTGTCGTAATTATGGACAGTTAATAGAAATTGTTAATAATTATAAAATGTTAAGTAATATCCGATTTATGAGCACGTAAGGTAAAAAACTATTGCTTCATCATAATCTACCATGAAGGATCACTACCGAATGAACGCTTGGCTAAAGGATTAGCTACGGTAATTACTAATCTAGCAAATGCTACCGGGTATAAAAAGTTGTCGTCACTGTTGGCAACAAAAACTTGACGAAGTCTGAACTGAAGTGCTCTGTATGTTATTCTTATTACAAACACCTTTTTTATCGGTTATGTTTGAAGAAACAATCACGAAATGCCTTTCAGAGTTTAACTCTGCAATGTAAAAGCCTGCTGTATATTTCTGTGAGTCTGAGTTTATTCTGAGTAAAGCAATGTCTATAAGTGTTGCTACCTTAGCTTCATACGAAAACCTTTACTTCGCGTTAAACTTCGTCATTAACGCCATAGATGGCGCTGCTCACAGTTATCACAAAACAAACCTTAATTATTACTAATCTCCCATTTCCTCTTAACTGTACCGCTGTTTTCTGCGAGTGTACATACAAACCACATTAAACATGCACCTTAACAACCTTACCTTCTAACACATAAAGAGGAATTTCTCGTGTTTAGTTACACTTTTAAACTTTTGCATTTTCAACGTGAGATATGCAGTTCACATAAACTTTATTTACCGTAAAATAAGGGTTCTTTTTCAATGTGGCGGCAACTTTTCCAGTTGTAAATAATACATCATTAGGTAGGCATTAGTGTAGTTAATGCGTTTCCCAGCGCAGTTAATAGTTGCGTGTGTATGATGCAGTCACTTTCTATACCGATCGTGTGCGACTCTTATGTACTTAAAAAATACGGTTCTTCCAAGATTTTCCTTTGAGTTAAAGAAATCCCAGTCTTGTGGTTTTGGACTTTTACATCTTCGTTTTCGAAAACGATAACGCGAATGTCAAAAATGACAATTGACATAAGCTGACGAAAAGCTGTCAATTCTGTTGATGGATGTTCTAGAAAAGCAAAACATTTTGAAAGTGAGCGCCTCTTGTCTAGATCAATTTGAAGAATAGTGAAACTGATACGGACAAACTGTGGACCGGCTGCGGACACCAGACACTGACAGTCGTATTTAGTATGAAAGCGTCCACTGTCCGTGTCCAAAGCCACGTCCTCCCCAATTTGTCCGCACCGGTTTGACCGAACCACTAATAACTTTGTTTTCTCTCACTTCCGGAAACTTTAATAAATATTTAACTACATCGTTCAGTAGGCGGTGCATCAAAGTTCGGAGAACATTGTATAAAGTGATTGGTCTGATTACGAGATAGTCGTTAACCTGTTTCAAGAAAAATTAAAGAAATTACTTTATTACACGATGATTATATTGAAATCGGTTTTATGTGAAAAAGGTCTGCCTTATTTGAAACATATTAACTTTAGATTTTAAAAAAACCTGTAATCTCTGAGTTTGTTTTTTCTCAGATTTGTAGTCTGGGAAACATCAGGCTCCTCTAATTTTCAAAATTGTACGCGTAAAGTGTTATTGTTAACCAGCTCACAAAATAGTTTTGGTAACAAGACTGCCTTGGATAATCTTACCGTTTAAGAACCAAGATTACTGAGGCTTTCACAACCCTCAAGAGAACAAGTTCACTAAAATTAACTGCAAATAGAAAGTTTCCCAAACTCCAGACGCTCCCGCTACGCTCGTAGCACACTGAGTGCTACGGCGTAGCAAGACTCGTAGCATGTATAGAATTCAGTTTCACTTTTCCCTTATCAGTCAAGCTAACTGGACTGATAAGGGAAAGTTATATCAGTTAATTTTAGTTCATTCAACGACTTGTTCTGCTATCAACAGAATCAGTCGATCTATGACCACTTTATTCATGAAGCCGCCGTCTAAACAGAATTATGTCTACTTCTTACCCGCTCATGAGTGACATTTTCATTCTACCAACCGCCTCAAGTAATAAACTGAGCTCAACAGTTGCACAATAAAATTTAATACCGATCCAACTTACACTTGTAATGTAACGTAATACACCATTTAAGGGAGCACCGCATTCCAGTATCAATATACAATGACGGGAGCTCAACATAAATCGGTATTATCACTATAACACACCTTTTTAACAAGACACCTCTTAACCAATAAGTTGTTCCAAATTTATTACCAAAATACCAGAGGTTTGAAGACAAAAACGCATGATTTGTATCACAATGTTTTAATGAATGATTACGATATTATAATTCTTACGGAAACATGGCTCAATGAGGATATATCCAGTACAGAATTATTTGATGACCGTTACGATGTATATAGAAGAGACCGTGAACTTAATGAACTCTGTAAGAAGAGGGCTGGAGGTGGGGTACTGATCGCTGTTTTAAAAAAACATAATTCGATCGACATGTCGATTCATAATAGCTTGTGTGAAGATCTGTGGGTTAAAGTTCAAGTTAAAACTAAACACAAAACAATCAGTCTTTGTTTTTGCGCGGTCTATATCCCATCGCCAGTTAATATCAATGTTCTGGAGCATTACCTTGAGAATGCAGGCAAAGTCATTAGTACAGAGGGTAATACTTTCATTGCTGGAGACTTTAACCTGACTAACATCAACTGGCTCAATAGCGATGAAAGTAGCTACCTAGTCCCTGAAATCACTAATTGTTTAATCAACCACCTTTTTACTGAGTTCGTTGCGTTGAATGGTTTAGAACAATTTAATTGTGTCAGGAATGATAAATCAAGGGTCTTAGACCTAGTTTTAGCCAATATGGCAAATGTTAAGGTGAACGAATGCAATGATCCTCTATCTAAGTTAGACATACATCACCCTCCTCTAATGATCAATTTAGATATACAACCTGAGAGAACTCTGAACTGCAATATGTTGCCTACCCGTAACTACCACAAGGCTGATTACGAAGCCATAACACAAAGTCTCGATTCTATTAACTGGACTACAACATTAGAAAGCTGTAAGACTATGGACGATATGGTTGATACATTTTACGAAAAGGTCATGAGTGCTATAAGCAACCACGTTCCTTTTTCATATAAACAAAATAACAATAAACATCCACCGTGGTTTACGAAAGATCTCATTAAACTACTCAAGCAAACATACAATTTGAGAATACGAGTTAAAAAATATAATAACGCTATGGATAAGGTTAGTTTAGGGTTGTTGAAGGAGAGGTGCCGGTTATTAAACAAATCAACTTACATGAATTATATTAAAACAATAGAGGCTAGAATAAGAACTAATTCTAAATACTTTTGGACTTACATTAAACATAAGCGTAAAAATAAAAGTACAATCCCGGAAAAAATGATTTTAAACAATGAAGTAGCTGACAACAGTGCCGATATCTGTCAACTATATGCAAAGAACTTTTCATCGGTGTATAATCAGAACCACCCCAGGCAGCAAACTAATGCATCTAACAGTTTATTGCATTGTGAAAGCATGAATGTTTTGAGTCACATTACACTTACAGAGGATATGGTTGTTAGCAAGCTGAAATGTCTGGACGTATACAAAGGACCAGGTCCTGATGAGCTTCCCCCAATTCTTCTTGCGAAGTGTGCAAAGTCATTCGCTACTCCCTTAACCTATCTTTTTAACCGCTCACTTCAATCAGGTCATTTTCCCACCGCGTGGAAAAGGGTTAAAATAGTCCCTATTTTTAAAAATGGGCGCAAAAATGATATTCAAAATTACAGACCGATATCGATAATTTCCATTATCCCTAAAGTTTTTGAGTTGTTAATTTATCCCAATCTGTACAGCCACTTGAAAAATCATATAGTAAGCAATCAGCATGGCTTTTTTCAAGGAAGATCAACTCATTCTAATCTGGTAACTTTCGCAGAAAATGTGATAGAGTATGTGGACCAACGGATTCAGGTTGACGCAGTGTACACTGATTTTAGTAAAGCGTTTGACAAAGTAGACCATCAACTGTTAATTCAAAAACTTGAGAACTTCGGAATCCACGGTCCTCTATTGCAATGGTTTCAGTCATACCTTAGTGACCGTATGTCGTACGTTGTTTTGAATGGCACCCGATCTGACGAATTTCTTGTGACGTCTGGGGTACCACAAGGCTCCCACCTAGGGCCCTTGCTTTTCAATATTTTTATAAATTCCATTATCCACTGCTTCCATCACGCAGCATCTTATTTATTTGCAGACGACCTCAAATTGACTCTGCCCATTAAATCTATGCAAGATTATTATTTACTACAGGCTGACTTAGACAGATTAGTTGAGTGGTGTGAAGAAAATAGGATGAGTTTAAACATTGACAAATGTTTGCATATAAAATTTTGTCGCAATAAAAACATTTATAGCACGAAGTACTCAATTTTGGGCAGCACTCTCAAGGAAGTGAATAATATCCGGGACCTGGGAATATTGATAGACAGCAAATTGACGTACAATAACCACATTGATAAGATTATATCAAATGCAAACAAAATGCTAGGTTTTGTATTAAGGACCTCCAAACCGTTCAACAACTCTCAGACTAAAATAATTCTATATGAGACGTTGGTTCGCAGTAATCTGGAGTACTGTTCACAGGTATGGTCACCTCATTACAATGTTCATAAGCAGCGTATTGAGAGAGTCCAAAGGAGATTTTTGTATCATTTATCTTTAAAAAACAAAACCGCGCAACAATTAAAATCTTATAAGGACCGTGCTCTTCACTTTAAACTTCAAAGTCTAAACAATCGCAGAAAAGTACTGGATTTATGCTTCCTTCACAAATTAATGACATCTAAAATAAATACTGACCTCCTGTCAAAAATATCGATCAATGTTCCTAGCAGGCTACCCCGGTCACATACCTATAATCTGTTCAGACAATTTATGCGCAAAACCAACTTAGGTGACAACTCTCCCCTTACGAGAGCAACCAGATTGTATAATGCTATATGGCGCAAAGCTGAGCTCGACATAAATCACGATAGTCTTAATGTATTTAAAAGGAAATTATTTAACCACTTTCAGTTAGAGAACATTTGAATTATCATTCCTATAATTAATATAATTAATTTATTAACCGAATAATATATTATCATCACAATTTTAATGTGAGTAATTTGTATTTTAATTTAACTTGTATTTTAATTTAATTCTAATTTTTATTTAATTTGTATTTTGATTTAATTTATATTTTGATTTAATTTGTATTTTGATTTGATTTGTATTTTAATTTGATTGTATTTTAATATCGATTTGTATTTCTATTCTATTCTTTAATCTCATTCCAGCCATTACTAATTCATCACACTACTATGTAATTAAATTTAAATTTGATTTAATTTGACTGTATTTTGATATTAAAAATAGCATGATTGTTTAATTGTACGTATTCCAAATTTAAATTTCTATTAAGTTATGTATTAAGAGCATGTTTACTCGAAAATGTGTAAGCTGTGGTTACCTGTAATTGAGTGTGCGTTACAAGACCATGTATTTGTAATAGTTTTATTTTGTAAAAGATATTATTGTAATGCGACTTGTTGGTAATCCAAAATAAATAAATAAATAAATAACACACCTTTTTAACAAGACACCTCTTAACCAATAAGTTGTTGGCAAGTAAAGGTCAGAGTATAGTGGTTGTAAATAATACGTTCGTACAAAATTGGCTTCGTTAAGCGCTGTTCATTTCGGTGCAACACTCAAACCAATAAACGTTCAATTTACGGCGTCGGCACTATAATAAGTTTATTCCTGATCTTGAGTTATAATACAGGTAATATTTTAGAAGGTTTATTGGAGTAATCTGGTTTTAATTAGTTGTAAAAAGAAGTGTGTTAATTGCTGAATGCGAGTTTTTCTTTAGAAGATAATTGTGATTTACTTTATTTTATTGTTTTATGCAATGAAGCGCCAGGTAGACGCCATCATTTACTGTTGCACTTTATATAACTACTTTAGACGATTACCTTCGTCATTAAATTGTGGTAACATAGGCTCAAGAGCGCCTCCACAGTTGATTCGACATTCTCGAGCTATACTTTTGAACTATCAGCCTTGAAACCATTGGCTGTTCTTCAATAAATTTAATGACATATCCCCACGAAAATTGAAGAATTCAGTTGAGCGATTTTCCTATCCATTTACACACAGACGTACATGAAGCCCCCTCTACCAGTCAAGATATCACAGAGGGTTTAGGCCAAGTGACATTCTATCAACTCGGATTCCTGCTTCTCAACAACATGAAAAACTCCAAGATATAAGTGTAGGTAGGAACTCATTAAAGAGCAATGTGACGACTGCACTGAGGTAGCTCGGCGTGGTGAGAAGTTAATTGTAGCCTCTCTACCGCATAGCTCGCCTAGCCTGGCATAGCCCGCATAGCTCGACTGACTTACTGTCATGTGGAGATACCTGGTCTTGAGCCAAGCTAGTGGCGAGCAGCGGGGAGAAAGAAAGGAGGAAACGGACGTGGATGAACAAAAAAGGCAATATGTGTATAGCCCATGATCAGGGACCAGCTCGGTCACCGCCGCGATGACAACGGCCCTGACTTGTGAGTATGCAATTCGCTAGTTAGGGCGTTGCTCTGCGCCGTGGGCTCGAACCCACTATATTGTTTATTTAATCCCCACTGATCTCAATCCGGTGAAGGGAAACATCGTGAGGAAACCGGCTAGTCCTAGAACCAAAAAATCAAAGTCATACAACATCCTCAAACCGCACTGGGTCGGACGGAATGCGCCCCAACACTCCAAGCTGATTATGCTACTCAATTAGCTGCAACTAAAACGTTAATAAATTAGCAATAAAAAAAACTTATTAACTATAACAACTATTTACCGTTAGTCCCTTTGTCTTGTAATAGTTAACATGTAATTATAAGTAAACTTTCACCCGTGGCGCCGTCCGTGTGAAAGTAATCCAAACCTCTGTTTTTCTTTATGTTCTCCTAAAATGTAACACCTTTGTTTCCGAACGTGCGGACAATGGAAGCATGATGATATTAGAACAAACGGTTTGATTACGAAATCCCAAGGTGCTTGTAACGCCATCGGAGTATGAGTTGAATATTTTATTAGCTTTATAATACGGTGGGGACTTGGGGAGGTTGTTGCAGTCAAGCTCAGAATCTTAATCTAACATGTTTGAAGCAAGAAAGTTTAAAGTTAAAAATGTCTGAATAGTTATTATGCTAAGTTATGTTGGCTGCCTCGTTGGTCTAGTGGACTCAATCGCGGCTGCTGAGCATGAGGCCGTGGGTTCAATTCCCGGATCGGGCAAATTGTTATTGGGTTTTTCCATCGGGAATTACTCAGTAGCAGTAACGAAGTCTAGATTTGCGGCCGGTTGATGGCAATAGGCTCGCCCCCTATTACATGGGACTTAAACAAAACTGGCGAAAAGTGGGTTTATTATTGGATACACCTCTGCCGAACCCTTTGGGGATTACAGGGGTGATGTTTTGTTATGTGTATGTTAGGTTCTTTTCAGCTTAGTTGTCAGTGCTTTATAGCACAAAGTTAATAAACACATACCAAAAATTAGTTCCTACTGAGACCCTACCTTAAGAGGTAGCTAGGTGCTACCTTAGAGCCATAGGTCTATATACAGAATGACCATAAAGCTATAAAAATCAAGAGATAAGTACATCTAATCCTGCTAGATTCAGTCTATTTAAACTAAACTCTTAATTATGATCGACTATCAAAACACCTAAGACAATATATTCGGATTTCTTCATCGAGTAACAGACATCGAAAAATAACCAAATCTGAGTTGTCAAAGCATTAGCCGACCGCTAGATCTCGGAGCCTGGTCCGCGAACAGGAAACAACAGTTTAATAACAGTTCATAATTATTTAATTCGTCTCAATAGTGACCGCGACCGGTTCCTGCCATTACCTCCACAGATTACACTACAACTCGGAATACGGAACACACCAGAAGGCGCAGACCACCATGTTTCAATCAAAAAGTCCACAAAAAAAAAACCGGCCAAGTGCGAGTCGGACTCGCGCACGAAGGGTTCCTTACCATTATCTATAAAAACGACAAAAAAAAATCATATCTGTTGTATGGGAGCCCCCCTTAATATTTTTTTTTTAATTTTTTAGTATTTATATCTTGGGACATATCTTGGGACAACCAACACACAACGCCATCTGATCCCAAACTAGGCAGAGCCTGTACTATGGTAACCAGACAACTGATAAACATACTTATATATTTCTAAATACATACATATTATAGATAAATTACACACCCAGATACAGAACAAATAATCGTACTCATCGCACAAAGATTTGTCCTGTGTGGGAATCGAACCCACGACCTCCGTCCTAGCAGTCAGGGTCACTAACCACTAGACCAACAGGCCAATCTAAACGTAACTATTTGTTGTTATAGCGGCAATAGTAATACATCATTTGTGAAAATTTCAGCTTTCTAGCTATCACGGTTTATGAGATACAGCCTGGAGACAGACAGACAGACAGACAGACAGCGAAGTCTTAGTAATAGAGTCCCGTTTTATCCTTTGGGTACGGAACCCTAAAAACACCCGTCCCTCTCCCCACTCTCGTGGTGCTCCGCACTTGTTCGTGATTCCTCATTCGATTCGGCAGCATTTATTCAAAAACCAAAAGCAGATTCGACGCAGGTACTGTACTACTCATTTACTTGGGCTCGTGCTGATCGGCAATCTACGTTTGGCATCTACCATCGCTGTTCACATTTCGCTTTTGCAACGCGGAAATGAACATTGAAACAACACCACTTTTTATAAAAACAAGCGTTTCCAAAATCAGTCAGAAAGCGTAGCTCTCGTAGAAGGACAAACGAGCTTTTGCTCCTTCTGGTTTGTTCTGTACTCTGAGTACTCGAGACTCGTAACTGTTGGAACTGTTATACAGGCAGGACATCACTCCGTGTCGCACGTTGTCTATGTGCCATCAATTTGACGGAACACATTCTTTCATTAATGTATTTTCTAGTTTACGAGTAAGTTTAAAAGATGTTTTTACTGAAGGATAAATACTGACATCCTGTGCCAGTGGTTATAATTCCTGCTTCAAGACCACTGTTGTGTGCTGTGTCCATTCAATGGAATAAAAGTTGTACAAATAACACTTGATTCTTCAAATGCTTGTTATTATGATAGACATTTTTAGGCTATAGTTGTTGTGACATTCTTCCGCCCGTCAGCAAAACGTGTATCACAGGAAAAAAAAATGTTTTTACAAAACCAAAAAGGTGCATCTAGTAGGAATTTTTGCCCCTTCCCATGCTCCTTCTTATGTGCGTCAACATTGCCGAATACACAAAGTTGCATCGTAAGATCGCCAGTAACGTACTACACTGATGATTTATCAAACCAAGTTTCCACACCTAACTCTCACATTGAATACCCAGTTTTACATCATTTAATTACATACAACATTAACTACAAGTGCTGCAAGCTAAATCTGATCCTGACTAGCCTCTCCATCAATAGCTTGACAGTGTTTTATTAGCTCCGATAGCTTAGCTGGAAAGGAACGATTAAGAAATCTGTAATATTAATCTTTAACTTCAGGCAATTAATCTCAATCAGATACCATCGAAATTGGCATTTAATTAAAGGAATATAGTAGTGTTTAGGAACTAGAGAAATCTCAAATAGTCGAATCTAATTGAAACTATTACGATACATAAATGTGGCGATGTGAAAGGTTAGTTAAAATCCCTTTAATAATTACAAAATACAAGCTACAATTTAGAACAAAACGTCTACTACTGCTGACTATCCATTACGTATGTCATTGTTATATTAACTGGGACCGACACACTCATTGGACCATTGGCGTTGATGTTAGGCTGCCATCAGTCGGACTGCATCGCAGCAACCGCGCGCAGTCGATATATTCAACTTAACCAAATCAACTCCACATGTGAAGAAGGATAAGCCTTACACCCGACTAAACTCGTAAATAAAATAGCATGACATGAAAATTCGCTACGCGTATTAACATTCTTCATACATGGCAATTAACGACCAATTACATGAACATCCCACGAAATGATGATCGATACAAAACATTGTCATTCCATAGATTAAAAAAATGTTTAAAAAAACATTGTTTTCTACGAAAATGGTAGGTTTAATCAACCAAATCGGGTACGCTCAGGGTTGAGCACAGAGTCTTTATATTTCCGGTCTGATGCACCAGGGTCATTGGCTTCCAATCTTTAATTAATCGGAAGCCGAACATGACCGATGATTGCCGATGATGGCCGTAGCCTGATGAGAAATGCTACGGATTACATGCGTGAAGATTGAACTCTTGTGAAACGGGGCGGAGGAAATTAACGCTGAGAAGTGAGAATTACTGAAGATCAAATTGGAATTAAAATTGTGAATGCATTATTGCTTCGAGCATCAAGTCTAATTCGTGGTTCCTTCAGTCCAAGAACTAGCTACCTAATCGAGTTCCACTTTAAAATTGCCTGATTCCGAAGAAAAATAAGTTAAGCACGTAGATGATGTGTAAATGGTCTGGGAGGACTGCACGGTCTGGGCAAAACCGGCGACCTGCAGCCCACATTAGTCCAGGGTCGAAGCACCTAGAAGTCATGAGCAGAGCCTTTGAGTAGCAGTGGAATGAGTTGTAACTTAGTAAAGTATTCTCATTGTTAATTCATTAAAAGTAGGCAGTTAAGTCGTGTCGTAGTCGAGGGGCTCGTGGCAAAATAATAACAGCCGCTCAGATCGATCTTTAGGTTAAGCCGTGCTTGCCTAAGATTGGTCTGTGGATGGGTGACCACCCATTACATACCGAGTTTCCTGCGTGCCTCGCAAAGCACGTTAAGCCGTTGGTCTCGGCTGTCATTTGTAGATCTTTGACAGTCGTTACGGACTTTTTAGGGCTCTGCCTACCTAGTCAGTGCCCCAAAAAGTCTGACAACTAGTCTTACCTAGGGGTATAGTACACCCAGTGCTAACTGGGTTGTAGTGGTCAGATAGGCAGTCGCTCCATGTAAAATACTGGTAGTCAACTGCATCCTGTTAGACTGGAAGCCGACCCCACCAGCGTTGGGAAAAGGCAGGCTGATGATGATGACGCAGTTAAGTCGTATCATGGGATTTATTACGCTCAGCTACAAAAAAGCTTTTTATTTACCAACATCAACAACGTCCAGTATGTAGCCACATACTCGTAAGTTCCTAATGAACCACACGCGGCGGGGCGTCGGCAGATCTTATACCGGTAAATTAATAAAATATTGATACGGAAGCGAAAACTAACCAATATGTTACCCACAATTAACTTTAGACAACTCGGATTCCGCCCCATACATCTTGTCTTACACAACCAATGAGCACTCCGAATTAAGAGAAGTTATTTATCAAAATACCGACCGGTCCGGTAACGTTATTAACAAAATAACGGCTATTACCGTCACACGCTGCGATAACTGCTACGTTATTGTAATTATGTGTTATTATGTGGAAAGTGATACTGGAATTTAAGTTGGGGACATGTTTTGTTAAAAGTTATGATTTTTTATGAGTATGTTTTAGTATGGTGTTGCTAACCTAACCCGGTCCATACGTGTAACGTCACATGCCACGAAACATAACGTAACGCCTGTTTCACCAATGGGTTGGGCAGCACACACACATTTTAGCAGTTATTGTTTCAATCCCATGTAATAGGATGTGGTCCTATTGCCATCAACCGGACACAAATCCAGACTCCGTGTTACAACCTTTAACATTTCATTCAGAAAAACTCAATAATTCTTTGCTCAACTTGGGAGTACACCTAGGACCTAATGCCTATACGTCCTCTCAGTAGATATGGAATAGGCATCATTGCTCACCAGTGGGACAAATTGATACAGTCGTTTATCCATATTCTAAGATACAGACTGATAATAATCTAATCAGCGTGTTTCTAATTAAATTTATCAACTAAATACCTGTTTGAACCTTATCGATATCAATGTAGATAGTCTACTAATGACTTAGAAGTTATAACCCTATTTAATTTATCAGCTTAACCGCGAAAGTTGTGTTTCGCTGCAGGGAAATGTGGCACTAATACCACGGCTCGAGACTGTACGACTGTGCTAATTCCAACTAACACTGCAAGTGTTGTGTATTCGAGGTTATAACTCACTTGAATATTTTTCTTATGCCATTTTGATTGTTACTATAAAGTAGATTCGAATGACTTTTAAAGGCCGACGAAATCGACTTCTGGCAAATGTACTATTAATTGATGATTAGTATTAAACAATACGACGTTGACTCGTGATTTCAATCTAAATCTAAATGATAATAATGAGCTTTTTCGCCTTATATTATTTTCTTCAAAGAAAACTAAGATGAAGTGCTTTTGCAAACAATTTGACACACGTAAGTTTAGCATATGAACAACTCCAAAATACACACCATGTCGAATATATTACTACGCTATTTTTAATTCAAATCATATTCAAAACGAAAACTACTCACATCAAACCAAAATTAAATTTAACTCTGTTTTAAAACCAGCACGTTTGGTGTCCTGTATGTAATAACAACACACATTTACATATACTTGTGTCGGTTTGTATGCGCCGCACTCGCGGCCGACGTGAGAATGTTCATCCGTCTGTCCGTGGTGAGCTGCTAAACTTGCGGTGACACTATTTTAGTCACCTAGTGGTTTTTGATAGTAGAATTTTATTGGGACATTCTGTCCGTTATGTATTTTATATGGAATACCATTGTTCTACACGGACCTGGAGTTAATGGTGTTACACGCATGTTGGGGACGGCAGATTCAGTTTTCGATTCAGCAGTATTTGTTGAATAACAAAGACAACCTAAGTAATAACTATTTCACCACTTTCATTCGGCACATTCCGTGTGCCGAAGCGACCCGAACATGCTTCGACGATGGTAGATGACCATCGTTGAATCATGTTCGGGTTGGTTCGGCAGAATTTAAGCTCAGCCGAGTGGCTGTGTGTGTTCTGGTGTTTTAGATGCTATATGACTTTTCTTGTTTGGTCTACCCGGATCTAGAGTTAAGAATAATGTAGCAAGCTGACGGAGACTGAGCCAGAGGATTCTCTTGTCATAAAAGTTGACCTCAGTCACTGAGCGGTAAGATGGCAGATCGCCAGAATTTGATAAAGCAACGACTATGACAATCTTAGTTTGAAATGCTGAATACGTTACCTCCAGTTCAGATACAACGCGAAACATATCATTCCTATGTTCGTTTTCCTGTTTTATCCTACACTTGAACATCTCAAGTGTTTAAATTGAATATTATCCATTTATAATTCCATCCATCCATTCATTTTTTTTCCATTGTAGAGGTAACTTTGAGATATTTTTCCATCGAGAAAATGTTATGGAATCATGTTTTCGAAACAAATAATACTTAGAAGTAGTTCTCAGCTTTGCTATAATATATTAATCACAAAGTGAATGCTGCAGTAATATAATATTAAAACGAGAGCCATTCAATTTTCACAATTTGGGGTTATTCTGGCCCTTAAGAAATAAAGAAGAAACTTTACTTCCAACAAAAAGTAAACTCTCCCTCGATATATCTAACGTCTATACTTGTTCCCACAACACCTGCTGTGGCATTAAATTACAGTCAAATCAGTTTCACCTCTTCGAATCCTGCTCACCCCACACCTCCCACACGTCATCTCATACATAATTCATTCCGTCCAGTCGGAGTGTAATACAGATGTCTCACTGATTACTATGGACAATGGTCGTGAAATTATGCGTTAAGCGCTAACTTAACGCGTCACGCCGCGTTTGCGTTACGTTTAAGAGAAGATTACCGCGAATACAGATCGTGTGCTATCCTTGCAGGATGACGTCAGAGAGAGAATTGCAAACATACATGATACGCATGCTATCCTTAGTAAGGAAGATAGGCGCCTATGCTATAAAACTATCATTAGATGCACAGATATGGCACGATCTATAGCAGGACTGTTCATACGAGTAGCATATAGTTAAATCAGTGTGTAACGATCCTACTGTGCATGAGACGGCTCGTAATCCACCACGTGGGCCCAGTACGGGTTGATGGATGTCACATGACTTAGAATTTTTGGTTTTAGGAGGTACTTACCGGTTTTCACATAAAGTTATTCTTCAACGTATTGAGAATAGTAGTGATGAAATGAATAACAAAAAGTAATGTTAAGATCAAAAAGTAAAATATCAAACTCTAAAGGTACGACCTACGACATGACGTAGGCGCGGTAGCAGACTGGAAAATCTCCTTATTCCTGTTATGTACGAGTAATAGATAGGAAGTAATGATGTTCATAGTTGAATAGGTCTGGTGGTAATCAGTGCCTGCTGGTAGTCCCGCTACCTCCAGCAGAAACACGTAATCTTGTAGCAGAAGCAGCTTGCCTACTCACAGGATTGAAATCGATGTACACCGTAGAACTTTGTAATATCATTGCAAGGCAATAACAAAATGACTAAATAAAACAAAAGAAAATCCAACAAACTATCATAATAGTTCCTCCAATCCACAATAAATTAATCAAACAACCTGCTATCCCTCTCATTTACATACAAAATGAGTCAAACAAAACATTCGAACCTGTCTAATAAATACGTGTCGAAAGTTCCAACCGTCCACCGCGCTCAGGGGTCGTAAATACCCCACGCTCTGAATGTCCGCCCAATTTGTTTTATTTCACACACGACAGCACATAAATCCTACCCGAATGAACTTAGATGATAATGAACATTAGCTGGAGAGTCATAAAGGTGATTTTCGTGTGGAGTGTGAAGGTATCAGAGGTGTGTTAAATGGTCGAATGACATTTGACCTTCCATGTGCTAAGTGATGGGTGCGAATGTGAAAATAGAATTAACATAGGATTGTTTGTATTTCCTGTAAACGGAAATGAAGGAATATGTTATATTGTATAATGTTTACTAATAGGGAATGCGTGTTTGACGTACCTACTAAAAATACAACTAAACCAAAGGCTGGCCTGTTAGGTAACTTTTATCTTAGCCCTTTCTCTTTTCTCTTAAGACATTGCATAGAAAATTAATATACCAAAATGTCACAATATTTATGCATAAAATAGGCAAAAGTTATTTGACTTTGAAATTAATAATTCAAGTGTGTCAACATAAAATAAATAACTACATAAAGGACCACCTACCATATTTCTACCATACCATAAAGCAGAAGCTGCAAAAAATATCTTTCAAGACAGCTACCGGCCAGCTACCGGCCAGCTACCTTTATACTTTACGACTTCAACCTAACCTCGTAACAAAAAGAAACATTTACATTCACGACACCTCACAAACTTGTACAAAAACAGCCATTTTCTAGACTCTGTCTATAAAATTATACGAGCTAATCAATCGAATAGATCTCGGTTCGCGCTCTTTTTATTAATATCACCGGCATCTACTGAGCAATTACTGGCAGGCGAGTGATGTATCGATACTCGACAGTATTCGATTCTCGATAGTATCGGTACGCGGAGGTCGTGAGATCTCTGGTGGATAGCGGTCGGTAGGACCGACGCGGCAGTCGGGGGTTGACTCAAAGGGTTTGACGGATGACAGTGGCATTTTCGCTTAGTGGCAGGTCTTGAAATGACAAATGACAGCAGTTAGAATGATTTTGTGTTTTTTGATTGATTTAATTTACAAGAAACAGAGAACAACTTGCGACATTACAAGTAGTGGGTACGGACGTCTGATATCATAATGCCTGTTTCCCCGAAGGAGCGATGATGTAAGTACCTATAGTACACCCACATTTGATTAGTTATGCCTAGGTCTAATGTAATAGAGGGCGAGCTCATTGCCATCAACCGAAGTCAAATCTAGACTCCGTCTGCAACTGAAGAATTCCAGAAGGAAAACCAAAATACGTTTTGCCTCGCCTTTGCTTCGGACCAGTCTGATTAAAATCTTCACTTTAAAAAGCAGTCCAGCAGTTTCTCTTTGAGAACACTCAAAGAGAAACTGCTTTCAAAGCAGGTCATCCCCCTAGCAGCCTAGCAGCCTGGCAGCCTAGGTGAATTGCGGGCTAACGGACCGAGTGGACTCGGAAACCTACTCGGACGCAACTCGTATTGTAGCAACCCATACCAGCCGAGTCCGAGGTCCGAGCATACTCTGATCGTGTCAACGAGGCCTAAGTGCGTCCACCCAATAAAGTTGGTTTACTGTCGCCGCCCGCGCGCGCGCGCATATCTCCAGGTTATTACAAGAGCCAGGGTTGCCTCGCTACTTGGAGACCAGAAGGTGGCATTTTGTCACGAAGTGGTGGACATAAAAATAGCCTGCTCGCCACTTAGCTCGATTAGAATAAATGAACACGTCTACACTCTACGTCTTTATTCTAATCGAGCTACGAACGAACGAAACGAACGGTCGAATTGAGAAACCTCCTCCTTTTTTTGAAGTCGGTTTAATAAATGAACACGTCTACACTCTACGTCTTCATGGGACTGTGACCGGAAAATGCCTGTTAATTAGAATAAAACGACTTAACAAATTTATATTATTTCACGAACTCTGGGCGACACCCAAAAGAATACATACACTACAGCGTCCTGGCGCCGAAATCTCAACAGGTGTACAGTACACTATACATACACTGTATACTGTACACTGTAGAGATTTCGGCGCCAGGACGAGCATTGAAAAAACAGTGTTTAATTGACACAAAGATACACAAGTGCCTCGTCTGAATTAAAATTACAAGCGACTTATTCAAGAAGTTACTTAGTGTAGGTTACACTAATCGCAAAAACTAGTTTCTATACATATGAGCTTACTTTTGATTGCACTGGCCAACATCTGCTTTGTATACTCTCTCTCATTTCATTTTGGATAAAAATAAATAATTAGATAATTTTCCAAAATAAAATATCGTTATTTCCTCTCTACCTCACAATTATTGTAATTCACCATTTACACATTAATATATTACAAAGTATCATTATCTGACAACTGTCATAATATTGCCAATAAACAAAAAAAAGGGAAATAATAAAGCTTCCGAAAAACAAAATAACTTCTAACGATCTGTGGTTGTACTTGTGTAATACTAAGCTGTGTTAAAATGAATTACTGAAAAATTTATACAAAATTAACCGACAAAAATGTTGTATTTAACAAACAAGCATGAGCGTATTCAAATTATAATTCTAAGAAAAATAATCTGTACTTTCAATAATTAACTAAATTTCCAAAAAAAATATCAAACTTCCGAAAAAAATACTAAGGTTCCGAAAACATATGTTCTGCTAAAATAATCGTTTTCGTAAGCTCTATAAACTCAAACTCAAACTCAAACTCAAAGCATTTATTTCAATTAGACCATTACAGGCACTTTTGAAAGTCAAAAACAAAAAAGCTAAGCTACAGTCACATTCACAAGGCATAATAACTTGCGAAAGTACTGTAGTTGCACATTCCAAATCGTAGATCTCTATGGAGAAGAATGGGCAAGAAACTCCATGGACACTCTTTTTAATCAAAATATTGTTACAAAATCTTGGTTACATCATTCATGTTGAGATTATAGGTACATATAAGTATGTGAGAACGATGTACAAAGACGTGCACATTAAGAGCGTCCAGAGTAAAAGATTAAACTAACAATTTAAAAATAAAGTAATTAAAATAAACCGTGACAGCTAAGAGATGACCAGTCCCAACTGACAGCGGCCGTTCACGAACATGACGCATGGATCAGCGCCATTCAACTCAACCACATTGAAGGGAACTAAATGACCCGACACACCCGCCACCATCAGCGAGACATTTGTGTGAGCATGACATTCTCTCAGCCACCAGGGCACATTCAAGTCAATGAAGGTAACTAAATGTAAATGGTAGCTTTACCGTACATAGTACTCACACATGTGCTATGCGATTATATAATACTAAGAGATTGAATCTATACAATTCAAAGATATTTTTACAATCTTCTGCAGCTTCCACAATAACTTCACATGGTAATCAATTAGTTTGCCCCTATGGTTGTGGAGCAGGACCAGCATTGAGCCAAGCATTTTTATCATCAATGTAATCCCCCAACTTATAATATGCTTGCCTACATAGTGTGCGTTTTATACAAGATTTAAATTTCGTCTCATTCAGTTGTAGAATGTGGGGAGGTATTTTATTGTAACATTTTAAACAGTACCCCATGAAAGATGAGTCTACTTTAGCTAGCCTGAAACCTGGTTGAGTTAGTTGGTCCCTATTTCTAGTATGATAGTGGTGTCGGTCACCTCTTTTACTAAATAAATGCAAATTTTTCCTAACGTACATGATGTTTTCATAGATGTATTGACAAGGTACTGTCATGATGTTAATTTCCTTAAACAGTTCTCTTAGAGAATCGCGTCTACGTAGATCATATAAGGCTCTGATAGCTCTTTTCTGCAGAATAAATATAGACTCAATGTCTGCAGCCCGTCCCCATAGTAAAATACCGTATGACATAATACTATGAAAATAACTAAAATAGACTAGCCTCGCGGTATCTACATCAGTAAATTGACGGATTTTTCTAACAGCATATGCTGCTGAACTCAGCCGTCCTGCAAGAGAAGTTATATGCGGACCCCATTGAAGCCTTGAATCGAGCGTGATCCCCAAGAAAACAGTTTTTTCGACGAATTCTAGTTTCTCTTGATTCAATACTATGTCACTATCACTACTTTTGACATTCGGTAGAGCAAATCTTATACACTTCGTTTTTTTCCCATTTAATACTAAATTATTCGCGGTGAACCAATTATGGACCAGCAATAGGGCGTTATTTACGTCGTCAAGATTTGTGGCACGTCTGTTTGTCTTAAATATTAAAGAGGTATCGTCAGCAAACAACACCATTTGTGGTTGGTTTTTAAATAAATGGGGTAGATCATTTATATAGACTAAAAAGAGGAAAGGACCTAATATCGAACCTTGCGGTACACCCATACTTACTTTTAAACCCATTGAATTGACACCATTTATTTGTACTTGCTGATGTCTATCGTTTAAATACGATTTAACTAAACTGAGCGCAAGTTTCCCTAAACCGTAATGTTCAAGTTTCAAGAGTAGGGTTTCGTGGTTTACGCAATCAAATGCTTTCGAGAGGTCACAGAAGATTCCTATGGCATCTTGTGCCTCTTCCCACGCCGTAAATATGTGTTTTAATAAGGTGACACCGGCGTCAGTCGTGCAACGTCCTTTGGTGAAACCATATTGTTTCTCATGTAAGATTTTATTGGTGTTAAAGTGTGTGAGCATTTGATTAAGCATTACCTTTTCAAACACCTTGCTGAAAACCGGCAACACGGATACGGGTCTATAGTTATTGGTGTCTTTACTGTCCCCGGATTTGAAAAGTGGTATTACCTTGCTGTATTTCATAAGGTCCGGGAAGACTCCTTGGTCCACACATAAATTAAATATTAAGGCTAAGAACGGTGCTATAGTCTCAATAATAGCTTGACAAACTTTAATGGACATTCCCCAAAGATCTTCAGTTAATTTGATTTTGATTTCCTTAAAAGCTTTAATGACTGTGATGGGGTTTATATGCTTAAATTGAAACTCAACCGGACAGGCTGAAACGTTCGCTCTCAACAAATCAATAGAAACCAAGGGTGAGGAATTTAAGGTTTCAGTAGTTTTAAGTGGGATACTAGTGAAGAAATCTACAAATTCTTGAGCAACTTCGTTTTTAGAGCTTATAAGACCACGTGAAGTATCTAGTGTGATATCATTATTATATTTTTTATGTCTATTAGTTTCACTATTGATAATTTTCCAAACCGTCTTTATTTTATTATCGGCGGATTTAATCTTGTTGCTAATGAATAAGGCTTTAGCTACCTTACAAGTGTTTTTAAAAATTTTAGAGTAAGTTGCAACATATTTATTAAAAGTTTCTGAGTTGATGTAAGGCTTAAGGCCGTACAGTTCAAACAATCGCTCCCTACTTTTCCTAATACCCTTAGTTGCCCAGTCACTGAACATAAACTTTGGGCAAATAGATTTAGTTTTCATTTTTAATGTATTATTAAACTCGGTGTAAACTACCGAAAAGAATTCCTCATAAAAGTGATTTACATTTTCAATAATATGGTCCGGAATACCTAAATTACTAATTAAGTTATTTTTAAATTTATTTAAATTACTGGGTGTCATTTGTCTGGACTTTATCTGAATTTTTTGTAATGGTGTGTAGGACTCGAAAACAACGGTTTGACCGCTATGATCAGAAGGAAGGTAATTTACAATTGATTTATCCAAGTAGTCGCAGCAACAAAAAACATTATCAATACATGTTGCAGTATTTGTAGTAATTCGGGTTGGTTCCGAAAACACGTTTAACAAATTAAATGATTTAAAAAGATGTAATAATCTACTGCTATTTGAATTTTGATCTAAAATATTAACATTAAAGTCACCACAGATTACCAGTGATTTATTACCAGTTGCAAGCTTTGCTAAAGTATCTTCCATTACCGATTCAAAAATAGAGTAGTTTTGATAATTTGGGGGTCTGTAAACGCACACTATAACATGCCTATCCAGCTCAACACAAGACAGCTCAATATTATGTTCAACCGATAGATCAACAATATCACTACGAGTCTTAAATTTAATACAATTTTTAACTAAGATTAATGAACCCCCACGAATCTTAGCTTTCCGGTTAAAGCAACTGCCCACACTGTAATTTGCGTAATTAATTAGCATTTCATAATCTTTTAACCAATGCTCAGTGAAACAAACAATTTCAAACTTTGTTTTTTCTAAAAACAATTCAATTTCTAGTTGCTTTGAAGAGAAACCTTGAATGTTTTGATGAAATAATTGCATGGAATTCTGCTTAGCCCCTTTTTTACATTTAGCTATTTGAGAGCAAGAAGATACAAGTATATTGTTGTTGATAGGTGTAACATCAATGTTACCGGTACCCTCTGTTGTCTTACTAAAAATAACTTAGGACTAAAGAGCGAGCGAAGCGAGCTCGGGACGTGGGGCACCCCGACTGGACAGGACATCCCCTTCGTGTTAGGTTACTTTAAGATAGAAATAGGAGCCCCGCGTAGGTTACGTCGCGGTGCGTCGACTACGTCGCGTCGTCGATTACAACATTTTGATTTATATCTTGACGTTGATTTTATTCCTGTTTTATGTATTTTATAGATTAATTCTAAATTTATAATAGGTGAGTTAGAATGAAAATGACTAACTGTAGTTTTCGGTAAAACGCAATTTAACCTGGTGGAAAAATTTTACGTCAGCAAATGCTGTATTGATTTTCGGAATTTTCAGTATTTTGTTTGATCGTTTCTTTATTTGTATGTCGGAAAATTGGTATATACTTAAAGTAGTTTTCATATTTTGAGTAAGCTCATATTTAATTTTTTTTCGGAGCTTTTATTACTACCCAAAAAAACATAACTAGCCTACTTTGGAAAGCTAACAAGTAGCAACCCTGTTCGTTCACAACTGTTGCGCCCGTTGTAATTACTTTCCTCGAAGGTATTTTACGTCAGTACATTGTCGCACTAGTGCCGATATAAACCGCGTATACAACTAGTTTCATTAACCATCAACAGGAATGCTAACTTTACGAGGTAGCGTGACTTTGAACGCACTATTAGATTTTATTTGAAGTCTTCTTTCTTTATGCATATTAGTAGCCGGCATTGGGAACCCGGGGCAAGTAAATATGTAGAAAAGAAGAAATAATGCGTTAATAGCTATAATACAGTTTATTGCAGGTAATTTAAGCCACTATTTTAATAATAATAGAGTAAAAATTATGCTTTGAAACCATAAGGTAACATATCAACACGTTTGTGATCCCCGAAGGGTAAGGGTGGCGAAGGATAGTACACCCACATTTGCCAAGTAAGTTAAAGTCCCATAGGGGGCGAGCCTATTGCCATCAACCGGTGGCAAATTCAGACTTCGTGGCTGCTACTGAGAAATTTCTAATGGAAAAACCCAAAAACACTTTGCCCATTTTGGCACTAGAACCCAGGACCTCATGCTCAGCAGTAGCGCTTGCGGTCACTGGGCCAACGAGGCAGCGTAAGTAGTAAGACAGCGCTACTTTTACCACCGTACATTTTAAGACACATCATAAAACTAGGTACGTTTAGTAATAAAACAACTGCTTGGCCTAACGAGGCGATACAGAGCATTATTACAATGGCGAATAACAATTAATTAATGTCATAAAACAAGATATTTATCTGCGAGATTAATGATCAGCTAATGTAATGGTTCAATCAGGAGTGGAACCTACAGTGATGCTGTGCTCACGACACTATTGTTTGTATTGATGGACTTGAAGCTTCGATACGAGACTTGTTAGCGATATTATATAACTAGTGATATGCTGTTCATTGTTTCATGTTTGTATGTAGGAATATTACAAAATAATTCTGTAATATCTTCCCCAATTGGAAACCGCTGTTACACCAAAATTAACCTACAATTTGATAAGATATTTTCACAATAATCTATACTACAAGACTGCCCTGTGTTCAAACAGGTACTAACGCTTAGTTCTCTCTTTCCAGGCCCGTGTGTCGGAACTGCGTGGTATCACCAACTGGCTCGTCACCCCCGCCGCTGCACGAGCAGACGTCGTCGCCCCCGCCGCCCGCGCCGGCGTCACCGCCCACGTCACCGCGCCTGCTCCCGTCACTGCCGTCACCACAGCCGTCACACAGCGGCTCCTCAGCACCCAGCCAGTCGAATTCCCCTCACCCATACTCCTACCCGAACTTCAGAAGAAGTCAACCAGTCCAGGCTCAGAGTTATCCAGAATTCGGGTTGCTGCACAGTCACAGCGTGTCGCAGCTGAATCAGCCTGGGCAAAGTTACCAGTCGCCGCAGTCTCCGCAATCGGCCATGTCCCTGTCTCCCCACCCGGTGCCACAGGGCAAGTTCCGCGGCCTGCTGGAACATGCGGAGCGGCTGATGAAGCCGGGGGACCCTCACCGGCACTCGCAGAGTGATGACGACTCGGGCTGTGCGTTGGAGGAGTACACGTGGGTGCCGCCAGGGCTGAGGCCGGAACAGGTAAATACGGGTTCTTCGTTTAGCTTCAGTCAGTCTTCATCAGTTAGGCTTAGTTTAGCTTCAATTAGACTTTTCGTAAGTCTAAATGCAGTACCAAATATAGATGTATAGACTGGTTTGTTCCAGGAAATGTCAGATTGTAATTGTACAATATGTATGTTGAATGTAATTTACACAGAATCAATTCTTCTAAGAGCTGACTTAACAATCCACTTCTCCCAGAACTTATTTCCACAACACTTTTTCTAAAACCAAACCCTCCATCCCCCAATCAACGAAAATGAAAACAAACCACAAACGTCGTACTACGCGTAGTATTGTGCATTCCCGACTACATAGGAGCCCGCAGCTCTGCCCGCCAGACGGACAACTTTGCCCGCAGAGGGACAAAAGTGGGCAGTGTTGTAACCACAGCCACAATGGTCCCTTTGTCCCTGTGAGCTATTGTTTAGCCACAGTTTACTCTTTTTTGAGGCTTTTTGTGGCTTATCAATGAAACTGTTTTTAGGGAAATGGCCAGTTTCAATGTTCCTATTTTAAAATGGCAGACCGCTGAGATTTTGCATTCTTTTCTCATTTTTATTTCGCATTCGATTTCTTGTAAGGAATTTATTAAAACAAACATCAATTAATTTATAATTATTTTAGCACAGGAAGTAGCCAACAGATTCTAATTTCTGTCATGTTTTTTTATTTATTGCAACTTATGACTAATTTAAAATGATACGCTTCCCAAAATATTAAAGCAAAGAAACGGCGAGGATATTTTAATTCACCGTAACTTGAGTCATGCCAGCTGATGTTAATCTTCTCATGTCATTATACGTCTGCCGGGGAGGTTATCTGTCATTACTTGAGTATCATTTCAGTGCATCAGCACTTAATAAGACATTATGCAGACACGGCTATAATCATAATCCTTTAAAAAGTTGCCATATACACCATTATTTTTAGGTCGTTCTGGAGCCGAATACCATGAACTCGATCATCGAACTCGAAACGATTGAGACTATTTTTTTCAAAAAATAACAATAAAAAAAACAAGAAAGAATAAATGTATAATGTTTTTTTTTTTAAATTAGGAATAAAGTTGAGGGTACGCATAATCTCCATAACGAGGTCAACCAGTCAATAGTATAAAAATAATATAAAATGACCAGCACGCGTTAATAGTGCTGAGCCTGAAATAAGAGTAACAGGATATGGCCAATGACCATAACCAAAAAGAAAACTTTTTTGACCAACTTATGCGCAATATCTACCCACATTATACCGTACGTACATCTACATCGCAGTACCACTAACAAAATCCACAGAAACCTTAAAAATACTGCGCTGTACCCCGGAGGGGACCGCCCGCGGCCGCGCGGTAACGACGACGCCGCGCTTTGAATACAAGACATCTTCGGTATTTATAAAATTACGGTAAAAATAAAGCATTAACTCGAACGCAACGGAGCAAAAAATTAAAATGTCTCCTCGGGCCCCGGCCGAGCCCCTTCGGTAATAAACCTCTGGTTCGCGGTCTTAGGAGGAGAGGAATGAATTTGAAGTTAGGGAATGACTTTATTTAAGTTTATTGCAAGTGTTATCAAATCACTGCGGTATTCAAGGGTTGCTGTCGTATTCTTGTCGGACACTGCAATTTCTTACAGAAAATATTTGCTCTCGAGGCAAAGACTTAGTTCTGCGATTGCCTAATTCCTTTTTTTGCTCTCGTGATAGCGAGACTAGGGTCTGCTGCGCCAGTGCGCCAGAAGTCTTTACATTTGTCAATCTTAAAGGCATTTTATGTATTTCAGTAAAATGACTTATCTACTTAAACAGAACCTTTTGCAAAACAATGCATAATATCTTATCTTAACATACCCATTCGCTGGCCTGTGATGGAAGAAAGTTTCTAGGTAAAAACATCGAACCCATAAATAATTGTTATTGTTTGTTTAAATAACAAATGTACTGTTTGTTTAACTAAAACACATGCCAAACGCGTATAACAATACGTACTCGGCTCACGTCGTACTTTTATTACCGTTCCTCATCGCTCATTACAACCCTCTGACGTATGTGTCGGTACTTGCTGTTAATATAATTATGTCGTCATGTAGGTAATGAAATCCTACTGGAGTTGGTCTTTCTGACATCCAAGCCTATTTTGTTTGAAAAGTTATTCCAAATATGCAGACATATCATCATTCTCTTGCCCTTGTCCCAATTCATTTGGGGTCGGCGCAGGATGTCTTCTTCTTCCATACTTCCCTATTACTCGTCATCTCATCAGACACCCCCTTTTGTGCCATATCATCTTTCACACAGTCCATCCATCGTCTTTGGTCCTCCTCTACTCTTATACCCATCCACAGTCATACTCAAATTTTCGTCACGACATTTTCCATATTCCTTCCTGTTATGTTTTTATTTTATCCATTCGCGTAGGACCACACATCCCCCTTAGCATTCTCATCTCAGTCACATGCAAATGCCTAATGCAGGCAAAAATTAATTTCTATTCAACTTTCAATAATAAGTATTTATTTACTCTGACTCGTGGTAAAGGAGACTAACCATATCCTTAGGTTTAGCAATAGCAGTTCAGAATCTGGTACGAAAAGCACACTATGTCTTCCCAACCTAACGTCTAAAATCTTAGTTTAAAATGAGTATAAGTAATATTTCCAATCTGCCAGTGTAATGACTTAGGAAACGTCATAATCATAACAGAGATACCACCCCCAAGCACATCCCTAAATCAATTAGTCCAACGTCTCCGGTAATATTTCCCGCACTAATCTTATAAAGCCACTATCGGTGTCCGACACTGTCCGGTGTCCGAGCTATGTGTCTTCACGGTAATACCTTAATGCGTCATATTAGTGCAAGAAATATATTGTTATGGCTGCTTTTTCTTTGGGAAAACTAAATTAAAACGGAAGAAAATGAAAATACCGCATTGTGATAAGAAATACAACTAGAGTTTGGTTTATCTGTCTGTTTATATTTGTCTATTTGTGTTTTTGAACGTGAATTTGATATGATGAATGAATTTATTTGAAAACAAGCAAACGACTCGTGTCTTAAGAGTGATATTCTGACTTTATTTGGGTTCATCTTAATTTTATTATAAGCTACTACCCTTGGGCTAGCTTGAAACTTACTAGCAAGAGGTCCTATTTACCAATATGGCCTATTGCAACTACAACATTTTAAAACAAATTCTAAAGACAAATCTTTTCACTATATTCTAGAAATGTTATATCCATATACCAATCATGACAAGTCAATCATGTCAACAAAGCAATCATGGCCAACTGCCTCTCACACAGAGTAGACCTATCTCCCAGAAGCAGCACCACCATAAGCTCATTCTGTGACTCTCTTCTAAAATCTAACCCAATCAACCTCATTTTCCAGGTGCACCTATACTTCTCAGCGCTGCCAGAAGACAAGGTCCCCTACGTGAACAGCGTAGGCGAGCGGTATCGGCTGAAGCAGCTGCTGCAGCAACTGCCTCCCCAGGACAACGAGGTAACTACCACCGCACCCCCCAAGTTTAAGGTAACTGACACTTACTGAGGATGCATGGGAGACGAGCATGTCGCGGACTTTCTTCTTAATGTATTGGCTTGAGCAATCACTGCTAAATTTTCTTCAAAAGCACTCTATCCATGAATACAAAGTCTCATGAGATGTCATTGCACAGCTACCTTATAAGAGAACCACCTTCTCAGTAAAATCTGCTACTATATGGATGGATTTTAATGCTGGCAAAGAGACCTGTGAAGGCGATGTGAGTCAAATGAATAGCTCTGGGCATGCTTCTTAGCGAGAATGCATGCAATATTTTGACAACAAAGTGAACCCAATATTTTTACGGGAATTACATATAAGTCATTAAACTTTATTAAACTGTGTTACACACATGTGTATGTGTGCTGTGGAAGTATACCTGCATTATAACAACGCGTTTCGTGTTTCGACAAGGACTTCCAATAGGATTGACCTAGCTTATCTCAGTCTAATTCATTCTGGACTTTGGTTTTAACGTTGATAGAATTTCTGTTTGTCTAGACTATACCCTCTAGCCCCAGTATCTTTAGCATTACCTCAGTTATTCTCCTACACAACAATCTCCACGTGCCATGTTCTCATTCCAGGTGCGATACTGCCACGCGCTGTCGGATGAAGAGCGGAAGGAGCTGAGGCTGTTCAGCGCACAGAGGAAGCGCGAGGCGCTGGGCAGGGGGCAGGCCCGGCAGCTGCATACGCCCGCGCCGTGTGATCGGGTACGTACATAGAACTAGTTGAATATTCCCAGCAGAGAATGGTTACTGGAAATGTTATTCTTATTATCAGACGTAATACTTTTGTCTTGGTCGTGTTCTAGTGCCACTAGGACATGCTCTGACCTCTACTTCTGACCTGCTTCTAAGTATATTAAACACATATTTTATTATTTGATGATGATTCCAAATAATGCTTGTTAGGTTCAATCAAAATAATTCCGAAAACCTAAAATATTGTAACTCCCTTGCGAGTGCGGCCATCAAAATGATTAAGAAAAATAATGAACCTCAGAGAAAATACGAAAAGAAGTCGGGATTCTCTGTATAGAACATAAAGGCTAAGTAAGTTGCGAACTTCCTCACACTTTATCCATAAATTAGTAGCTAATACACAAACTAAGACATAGAATACCAAATATTCAATTAACACGTCATGCACCCAAGAAGCTCCTCATTCAATTACGCGTGTACGTGTTGATTAGCGCTTACTTCCCTGCTTACCTCCCCGAGCACGTCGCGTGCATTTATAACTTCATCTCACGACATCCCCCTGCATCTCTCTGGCGGGATGTCTCATCAGTGATGCGGTCCACGGGTGGAGCGGGATACTTTTAGTTAGGAGGAAGGTACCTTGGTTGGTTTTGGTTCGGATACCATGTTAGGGATAATATTGTTTATGTCTTACCTTAGCACTTTGGAACGGCTCACATATTTGTTGTGTTACGTGATATCCTGAACGATTACATAGAGAGGTATCAATCGCCCGTTTATTAGTCATTTACCGTTTAACAGTTGAACGGATTGCGATGAAATTGGCACATAGGTATACCATGACCGGGCTTAGCACATAGGATAGTTAGGATACTGGCCTCAACGCATGCAAAACCTAGTTCTTTACAAAGTAAAATTAATAATAATTACTGAATACACTATCAGAGTCCTGTACATGAACCCTGACAGCTCTCCAGTGTAATTGCTAAAATCCTCACAAATTCCGCACATAAACCTCGTTTTTTCACTGTCTCTGGGAAGCGGTTCATTATCCCTCCGTGCGATTAACAGCCGCGGTATCGTAAGCCGACAATTTATTCAAAAGGCGGTATTAGCTCTCCTCTCTTTTATATCCTTATCCTGCAAAGCTATGGGTGCGAAACTGGTGGTCTTGGAATAAATGTTGAGATCTTTATGCCAGATTTTCTTGATTATAGGCAAAAGTATGTTGGTCTCACCACGATACTTTTCCTACACAGAGTGTTTAGAATAGTAACGCTTTTACTAAAACGCCTAACTAGATTTAATTAGCAATTATGCACCAACACGTCTCACCGCGAGAACGCTTAGCTGTTAAGAATTATTTTATAAGTACCTACTATATGTTACACTTTTTGTTTTTTTCACTTCTTCATCCTGTCTTTGCACGGAATACAGCTCTTAACTTATCGGAAGCCTTTTATTTAAATAATTCTGGATATAAACCCCCAACATGGTCCTTCGAGCCGGATATTAATGAAGATTCAATAATAATCAGTGGAAATAAGAAAAATACGGATTTATACTGGAATTACAATATTGAAGATTATTGAAGTTGCTCGGTACACGGAGTCCAAAGGTCAACGTGAACTTCGACTTGGAAATCTTGCTATATTTGGAGATATTGGATAGCTGGATGTGGATAAATACAGTGTTCAGTGGATAATATTATTGCTGATTATACCCAGTACTCTGAATTAGGTTTGTGTAAGGTAATATTTCGCGTAAGTTTCCGAAAATTGTTAAGGTTAGTACTACCTACTTTATTTTACTTGGATTGTTATAACCAGATAAATGATTTATCTGCAGTTAACTGATTACATTGTTTAAACTAAGCAGAAACTAGGTGTATTGTTTGTAAAGTGATTATATCAATATATCATTAGGTATTGTAGTTCTTCAGCTGAGTTTTTTTATTAGTGTAAGGTGGTATAAAACAATCTGTTAGGTAGATTACTATAATAATTGTTGTACTTTAACTTGTTGTATTTCAGCTGCGAGTCATATTGTTATTGTGAGGTATACGTTGTTAAATTGAAAATTTTGTATAAATTTCAGTGTAATACCGGTGTCTCAAAATGACTGACAAGGAGTTAATTAAAAGAAGGGCAAGTTATAAGGGACGTTTGACAGCGTTCTCTAATTATGTCAATGATTTGGAAGATTCGTTGAATCCATCACAGGTATGCGAATTGCAACTACGTTTGGGTAAGATGGAAAATTTATTTATACAATTTGACGAGGTTCAAGTAACATTGGAGTGTTTAGTTGATGACGTCAATAGTCAACTACCGGAGCGAAACGAGTTTGAATCTAAATATTATAAGATATTTTCAGAGGCTCAAGAGTTACTTACACGTAATTTGAAAACAATAATTAAGGATAATCCTTTGGAAAGTGATAACTGTTCATCACGAACGCGTAATCGTAGGCTTGTTAAATTACCTACCATCCAACTGCCTAAGTTCTGTGGTTCCTATGAAAAATGGTTGGAGTTCCGCGACACGTTCTCTAGTTTGATACATTCTAATGATGAAATAGATGACGTCAACAAATTCCATTACCTTAGGGCTTCTCTCGAGGGTTCAGCTGCTGTGGTGATTCAGTCCATAGAGTTTTCTGCCAGTAATTATTCTGTCGCATGGAAAATATTGTGTGAACGTTTCGACAATAAGCGGCTTTTAATACAAAATCATATAACGGCATTATTTAATCTCGAGACAATTAGGAAGGAGTCATCTGTTACTTTAAAACGTATAATTGATTCTGTAAACAAGAACTTGCGTTCATTGGAATCATTAGGAGAACCAACAGTGGACACGCTTTTGATTCATATAGTTACAAATAAGTTGGATTCTAAAACTCTTCGCGAATGGGAAGAATTTAAA
Organism: Eurois occulta; assembly: GCA_950022335.1. Taxonomy (NCBI): domain Eukaryota; kingdom Metazoa; phylum Arthropoda; class Insecta; order Lepidoptera; family Noctuidae; genus Eurois; species Eurois occulta. The sequence continues at coordinate 18,218,549 of OX465498.1, read as the reverse complement.
GGTGGTTTAGATAAAGAAAAGTCAATTACATTGGACATACTTCTTGGTTTTATACGAAATCGCTCAGACTTATTAGAGACTATTGAAATGTCACAAAATAATTCAAATAATAATTCTTCTAATTCTAACACTAAACATAAAAGCATGGTGTCTGTAAACAGTACGTCAGCTAGTCGGCCTAATTCAGGTTCTAATTCTATAAAATCGTGCCCGAAATGTCGAGGTGAACATAACCTCAGTAACTGTTCACAATTTTTAGGACTTAGTAATGAACAGAGGTTAGAATTACTACCACAATATAAAATATGTTTTAATTGTTTCCGCACTGGCCATTATGCCAATCATTGTAAATCAAGTGGTTGCAAAGTGTGTAAGCGCAAGCACAACACACTTGTTCATGTTACAGATGTCAAAGCTAAGTCAACAATTAACCCATCAACAACCATTGGTGACCGTGATGACAGCGGTGAAGCTACTCAACCATTGTCTAACACTAACGTAACATTATCGGCACAAGTCACGACGAATATACAAAATAAAGGAGAAGTTCTTTTAGCCACTTCATTATTAAAGGTTTATGATGGCAATAACTGCGAACATCTCGGTCGTGCCATTCTTGACAGTGGCAGTACGTCGTGCCTTATTACAGAAAAATTCTGTAATTTATTACGTTTACCGACTATCAAAGTTAGCGAGTCACTGATGGGTATAAATAATTCCAAGTCACCAATAGGTAAAATGTGTTGCGTTCCAATAAAATCATTAAATGAAAACTTTTCTAAGAATATTTACTGTTTTATCTTACCTTCTATTACTGATGAAGTACCTTGTCGTCAATTGGATCTGAATGAATTAAATATTCCGAGTAATTTATGTCTAGCTGATCCTCACTTTTATGCACCATCTCCTGTGGACTTAATCATAGGTGCAGATATTTTCTGGGACCTCTTGGGTACAGAAAAGATAAACCTCGGTATTGGCAAACCGGTGCTATATGAAACTAGACTTGGTTGGATAGCTTCAGGCCCTATGCTACAAAGTGGCCAAGTTCCGTGTTCGCTTCCTCTACTTTGTAATTTTACAAAGATGAATAATCCCAAAACAAATGTTTTAGTGGATAAATCAAGTACTGATGATATTCAAAACCTTTTAATGCGTTTTTGGCAACTTGAGGAAGTTAGCCATCAGTCATCAGTATACTCTCATGAAGAAAAAATGTGTGAAGAACATTTTGTTCAAAACACAACGCGTCTCAAGGACGGCCGTTTCTGTGTGAGAATACCTTTAAAACAATCACATCATAACTTAGGTGACTCTATACACAGAGCTAAGCACTGTCTGCTTTCATTAGAACGCAGGTTTAAGGGTCAGCCATCATTTAAAGCAAGTTATTGTGATTTCATGAAAGAATATTTTGAGTTAAAACATATGTCTAAATGTTTACCTGATCCACAGAAGGTTTCTTATTTTATACCTCACCACGGCGTTGTGCGTGAAAGTAGTTTAACTACAAAACTGAGAGTGGTGTTCAATGCTAGTAGTCCCACCACCTCAGGAGTATCATTTAATCATTTACAAATGATAGGACCTACCGTACAAGATGACTTGGTGTCAATTCTCCTTCGGTTTAGGAAATATAAATTTGTCCTCTCCGCAGATGTGGAGAAGATGTACCGCCAGATAATAGTACACCCGGATGACCGGCATCTACAGCAGATCCTATGGCGAGATGATCCCTCGAAGCCTATGGTAGCCTACCAGTTAAATACGGTTACGTACGGTACCGCTAGCGCACCGTATCTTGCCACTAGGTGTCTTAGACAGGTAGGGCTCGATTGCACCGACAACAAAATTGCTGCTATCATAAAACATGATTTTTATGTCGATGACTTGCTTTCGGGAGGGGATACAGTAAGAGAGGTCATTGATATACGTCATAAGGTAACCGCAGAGCTAGCTGCAGCTGGAATGCCGTTACGTAAATGGAAATCAAATAATTCACAAGTACTGTCTGATCATACTGATCATTCTTCATTTAGCTTGAACATAGGTTCAATAGAACCCTGCAAAACTTTAGGTTTGAGCTGGCATACTGAGCCCGACGTGTTATGTTATTCAATTAATCCCAATATTACTAATGCAATGACAAAACGCGGGATACTTTCTACAATTTCTCAGATTTTTGATCCATTAGGTTTATTAGCTCCTTACATTATTGTAATGAAAACCATCATGCAAAAGCTTTGGGTACATAAATTGGGATGGGACGATCAGTTGCCATCTGATATATCAAATGTTTGGTCCAATATTATACGTGACTTACCAATGTTAAATACATTAAGTGTTCCACGGATTGTACTTTGTGATTCATATAAAGATATAGACCTGCACATATTCAGTGATGCCTCGCAAAGTGCGTATGGTGCATGTCTGTATGTTCGAAGTACAAGTCATGATAATGATGTCCTAGTACGTTTGCTTACAGCCAAAAGCCGTGTAGCTCCAATTAAACCAACGACGATACCAAGACTTGAGCTCTGCGCGGTGTTGGTTGGTGTTCGTCTTTACGAAAAGGTCGTTTACGCTCTTAGAGCTCAAGTAAGAAGTGTCACCTTTTGGACTGACTCCACGGTTGTATTGAGCTGGCTTAAAATGTTACCTAATAAGTTACAGCCGTTTGAGCGCAACCGTATCGCAGAGATATTGGACAAGACAGCTGCATGCTCCTGGAGGCACGTCCCTACAAACTTAAACCCAGCTGACCATATATCACGCGGAATAGATGTAAGCCTTTTGCAATCTTTAGATTTGTGGTGGTCAGGCCCTGAATTCTTGAGATACGACATCTCAAAATGGCCTAGTAATCCTACAGTAGCAAAAGAAAAACTTCCTGAAATTCGGTCCGAAGTTTCTTTATTTGTTACAACCGTAAGTTCACGACCAGTTATAGAATTTAATAGATTTTCAAATTTTACTACGCTTAAACGATCGGTGGCATACGTTTTGAGATTTATAAGTAGTTATACTAAAAAGGGATCACCTAAATATCAATTTCTTAACACTGATGAATTAAAACAGTCATTGAATTTTATTATTAGGCTCTCGCAAAAGGACTCATTTCCAGAATATACACTCTTATTAAATAAAATGGAATTACCAAAAAAGAGTCCATTGATTAAGTTTAAAGTTTTTCTAGATGAACATAAATTAATGCGTGTCGGAGGTCGACTCGAAAATTCACAATTTTGTTACGACAAAAAACATCCTTTATTAATACAGTCCACTCATATTGTCACAAAATTGTTATTTGAATTTATGCATAAAAAACTTATGCACGCTGGGCCGCAACTGTTACTAGCGTCCATTAGAGAAAATTATTGGCCGATTGGTGGTAGACGTTTAGCTAAATCTATTTATAATAAATGTATTTTATGCTGTCGTATGAAAGGACAGGTAGTCTCTCCTCTCATGGGTAATCTACCACAGCAGCGTTTGATCCCTGGGGGTTACCCCTTTGAAACGGTAGGTGTCGATTATGCTGGACCGATTATGTCAGCCACTAGGCAAGGACGTGGTTGTCGTCTTACTAAAGTATATGTTGTTCTTTTTGTATGTTTCACGACTAAGGCTATACACATTGAGTTGGCAGGTGATTTAACAAGCAACAATTTTTTATTAGTTCTCCGTAGATTCGTTTCGCGAAGAGGAAAACCTAAACACATCTACTCTGATAATGGGACCTCGTTTGTTGGAGCATATCACGAACTTGGCAAGTTTATAAAGGGTAATTGCAATTCGTTGTCTAGTGATTTAGCAAATGAAGATATTAACTTTCATTTTATCCCTCCTTATGCTCCTCACTTTGGAGGTCTTTGGGAGGCCGGTATTAAATCTACTAAATATCACTTAAAGAGAGTACTGGGAAATTGTAATCTTACATTTGAGGAGCTGAACACTGTGTTAGTTCAAATAGAAGCTTTACTCAATTCTCGCCCACTCACACCACTCTCGTCGGATCCCAACGATTTGTCGCCGCTTACGCCTGGACACTTCCTTATTGGACGGCCACTGACAGCACTGCCTGCACCTAACCTCGAAGATCGATCCGTAACTTGTTTGACCAGATATCAGAGGATAGAGCAACTCCGTCAGCATTTTTGGTCCCGATGGAGCAAAGAATACGTCTCAGAGCTTCAGCAGCGAGTGAAATGGCGATCCTGCACTAAGCCATTAGAAAAGGACACTCTGGTGATCGTAAAGGATGAGAAACTGCCTCCTTTGAAGTGGCGATTGGGCCGAGTCATGGCAGTTTTCCCTGGACAAGACGGCATCAGTCGCGTCGCTGACATCAAGACGACATGTGGAGTGGTTCGTCGAGCTTTCAGCAAGATTTGTCCGTTACCTTTATCTCACACGGAAGATTCTGGTTGAGAGACGATCTCTCAACGCCCGGGGGGATGTTTAGAATAGTAACGCTTTTACTAAAACGCCTAACTAGATTTAATTAGCAATTATGCACCAACACGTCTCACCGCGAGAACGCTTAGCTGTTAAGAATTATTTTATAAGTACCTACTATATGTTACACTTTTTGTTTTTTTCACTTCTTCATCCTGTCTTTGCACGGAATACAGCTCTTAACTTATCGGAAGCCTTTTATTTAAATAATTCTGGATATAAACCCCCAACACAGAGTTTGTTGGCTTTGCCTAAAACCTTCTGAATTTAATGAACATTTATTCATAGGTGAGTTTGTCTGTTTTTATGCAACACCTTTATCTACCTTACGCTGATCTCAGAAGTCTAGATTCTAACCAGTCTCATAAGTTATCAAATATATATAACGAAGTCTTAGAACACTAGCATCAATTCCACATAAATTAACACTCTTTCCGCACCCACCGTCCTCTGCACCCCTCACCGCAACATTTTAATCCCGTACCCCATAAATCATAGGATCCCTAACTCTCCGTTACAATTGATACCAACGCGTATTTTTTTGCCCCTGGCGTGCTGCCCACCCCAAAGTCGAGTCAAGTTGTGCAGTCAGTTGTTTTGCAGTATATTGAACTAACACAACCTTTTATCAACTCACAACTGTTCTTGACGTAGGCAGTGAAATTGGAAAATAGGTCTTTAAATAGGGAAATACAATTATATCAACAAATATTCTCATCTCGTATTTTCACCATCCCGATTGAGATAATTGAAAATTATTGTTAATTTGAAATATTTTTACAAAGAACCATAAATAATTAGAGCGCCTGGACAGCCGGCAATCGGTTTGAAAGCGTACTTATTTCCACAACTACAGGTAACTTAGGTCAATCGAATGCATCTTTCTTTTCCACCGTTAAAGCTGACAGACGCCACTTTTTTTTCTGAAACATTATGTTCCTTGCAGTATAAGCGCTTCCTGATTTTGTTCTTAAGGCTTTCTTCCGTTTAGGAAAGAAAAATAAAGCGAGAATTCTCCTCTAGAGACATAGATTTAATCACTTTACTTTAACTGCGAGACACCAGTACCGTCTCAAAATTATGCAAAGCTATCTCCTAAAAATTTGTTAAGACTGACTGCAGTATTAATTTAGGCACCCCCGAAATAATTAAGAATTGCAATTAAAGTGTGCAGTAACAATTACCGGTGCGCGATGTCCCGGGTTCGACTCCCAGACGTCTCAGATAATCACTGAACTTTTAAATTGCTTGAACTGATGACTGAATTTTTCCTTGTTTTAATTTTAAAACTCGTTAATTCTAATTGTGGAAGTATGACTATTACTTTCAAGTTGTTAAAAATATTCGCGCTTAGTTACAATTTGGTAATATTAAAGTAATTTGCCAGCATTGTTTTGATTTGAAATCAGTTCTGATCGTATTTTAGCAAAATGTTAGAGGCGTACGATATTAAGATTTTGGAACTTTAAACAATCACAGCGAAATCAGTTCAGGAGCTGAATGTTCCAATGTATGTAATGAAGCCTCAAAGGTGTCATATTAAATAGTCACTCACCTAACGAAAGCAGAAATACAATCGTCTGAAGTTTACCATTCGTGAACTAAAGCTTAATAATTCACGACGGGACTCACTCGGGAGTTGAACCCTAGCCCCTAGACTGAGACATGTCTAACTCATTTAAATGTCATGCCGGTCCCTGCGAGGAGTATAGAGAAGTGAAACAGACAGTGGACTCGATAACTACGCTCGTTTTTGCGTCAAAAGGTCAATCTATTAAACACTCACATTTGCTTCTGAATAAGTCCTGATGGAATAGCCCAAAATTTTATTTTGGTTTTCTAATTTCTCAAATAAAATATGTATGTGCATGTATAAACATCCAACAGGATTTCCACAATGTGCAACCTAGCGGTTAACCTAACCGATTTTTCTACGACGTTACTAAAAGTATCCATAAAAAGCAGATTCCGCACGCAAAATACGCGCTTGGACGTGGACTTGCGGACACCAGCCCGTTATAGAATACAAAGCAGCAGATTCGTTATTAACTTTATCTATACTCTTCAACTACTACAATATGTGTATTCTCAAATATCCTGCAACTCTCAAAATATACTAACTATTTTTAACAGAGCCGGGCCAATAACATTAGTTTAAAATATGTATAAAATATAGAATAAAATATAGTGGCAGTTATAAACTCGTCTTTAAAACCCCGACGCACAGTTATCCCCATCACTACGACTTCCAAGTCTCGCAGCAGGCTGCCGCGGGGTGGACAGAACACAGAGCAAATAAAACCAAAAGCCACAGAGCCACCCCCGTGTCGTGACGGCCGGTCCCACCCCAGTACACAGCGTCTTTAAGACAACGTTCCGCAGAGGGACGTCTTTTACTTTATTTTTATTGGTTTTCTTAATGAGAGGTCTTATATTCATTTTGTTAGTTTTTTAATATATTTTTTTTATTCGAAGGAATTGAATTTTGGTTTGAAAGCTTCGCCTACGTGCATTCAGAACATTTTCTTTGAATTCCTATTTTTCTATTCATTGAATACAAATACGGTAGCATAGCTTTTCATTTTCATATTATTTATAACTGTTAGAAGCCAACTCGTCCATGCCTGTGATAAGGCAGCAAATAGGAGCTCAAAAATAGGGTTATATTATGCGCATTTCCAAAGATCTATTTCTTATTCCTATTTATATTAAACCAGCGCTTGGCTCATGATAGAACAGAGGGGGACCAAACGCACCAATTTTCGAATCATGAAGTGCTAAAACGAAAAACTCAATTAAACTTTCACTTCAGTCAGAGCAAAAAAGCGATATTCAAACCTCAGCCAAAGAGCCCTTTAAAAGATCAGCCATTCGTTTGAAACGTCGACATCCTCACTCAGACGCATCGGTGCATAAAATGAGTATAATTATGAAAACCATCGCAATATGGCCGTGTGCGCGACTCCGTGAAATCACCCCCTTCACCCCGCGGTATTCACCCCCGCAGGCCCGCACAATTAGCGGTTAATGTGCTGGAAACACTTTCCACAAACGAAAAGCAGTCTTTCATTTTCTTTGGTGGTGCGTTTCCATTTGTAGATATTACGAAGAGCAAGTAAGACTGATTGAAGACGACATGAATTCTGAAGACTGCGAACATAGATATAATTATAAACTTTGCCCTATTTGTAAATTCTACAAAAAGACTCTCAGATTTAGAATTTCGAACTCACGAAATTCCACATAAGTACGTTGTTGCACCTCTGCAGTGTTGCAACAGGAGTTCGTAGGTCGTTCACGAACATGACTTTCTCTAGATTTCCTTGCTACAAATAAATAGTATATTCTTGAGTTCGTGACTGTAAAGTTCAACGATAAAGTGACACAGCATCGTCAAGCAATGCAAACGCACTTTGTCTCGACTAAACTTTCGTTTACTTCGGCGAGTTCGTCGCTACACTACAGTGATTTTTACTACACCACGAAGTGAAGCCGCGAGTCGAGAGTGGTGTCTCTGATTTTATATTCGTCATTATGACTTTCCTTTGATTGGGGTAAAGTTTATACTTCTGCCCAAGTTCAAAGAACGAATCTTGACTATATTTGCTTTTAGAGTCCAATTTTAAATTTTCCAGAAGGAAAATGATAAGTACATACGTTCTGGTTAAACCTGGATCCATTGTAAAGAGAAAATAATAGCATCTTCAGGTAATAATCAGAAACGTGCCTTTGCAGTTAAATAATAACGAAAGACCTGTGTACTGTTTCGCATAAGTAATTATAAATTCATTCCCTTATCGTGATTTCGGTTCTGTAATACGTTACATACACGTGTTCAGCAAAGTTTGGCAAACTCATAACTTCGCTGTTAGCTCCCACCCTCTGTTTACTTCAGCCGCTTCAGGTGATATGAAACAACACGCCAGACATTATCATCGATTGCAATCAGCGCCATCTGTTTTTCAGGTGTGTAGCAGGTACCCACCTAATGGAAAATCTAATCGACTGATCTAGCTTGATTATTTTATTTGCTGTTTGTTATACGCAGGGCCTTAAATCTCATAAGTATCATGGTGGGGCCCATCCATACTAAAAACTTCATAAATATGAGGACGACGAGTAATAGAGAGATATGAAAGAAGACATGCTGTGCCGACCTCGAATAAATTGAGATAGGGGCAAGAGAATGATGATGAAATGTGAGAATCAGGTGCCAGTTGCTCGAGCTCTCAAGATAAAAAGCTGCTTCGAAAATAATCGTACACACCATACTCACTGAACGTAAAGAAGGAGAACTTGGGTATCAACCCCATAAGTTTTACTACTACTAACAATAACAGGTACCATCATCGTAGTAAGCACTAAATGCAATACAAGATTTCACTCTAAAACCCCACTAACAAATCAACACCCAATAAACGCATGAACCTTTCCAAAACACCCATTCGCACAATAAAGCAATGTAAAGCACCGTCCCACACCAAGTCTAGACACAAACCTGCCATCATAAATCTCTTGCCTCAACCGCTATCTCGCCGTGCACCTCATACATTACGCGCTACAAAGACATACGCCACGTGTGGTTGCTAAATAGCCCATTAAGTGACGATGTACAATACGCAGCTGGAGATGTGAGGACTGGATTAGGATTGGCGAAATTGCTTTAGGATAAGGTGTTGTTAGGTTTTGGATGTCGTCTGGGATATTAGGAGATTTACGGCTTTTCCGACAGTGAAGTAGTAATTTTTTGAGAGCTGAGAATTAAAGCCTGAGGTTTTATTTGTTTTTATTAGACTTAATTTCAAAGGATAACCTAATATTCTGTTTCGTAACATAAATGAACTCATACAAAAACTCATAAAAAGTTTCATGTCCTACAAAAGAAGGCAAACTTTAATAAACCTTTTCCTCAATAAAATTCATACCAAAGATAGTGCAAACAATTCTAAACTTTCCCGACAGTTCCCCGGCACACCTGCACCCATCGTTCGCAGTTACACTCATAAACACAATCTTTCCCTGCTTCTCAACTTTTCAAAAGATAAATTACACAACTTCCAGCGCCCTCTGTTATAATACCAGTGATTTATTGGTGCAAGTAATGAGCACGCGTCGTCGACAGATGGCGCCACTGAGTTGTTTATTAGACTCCTGCCGATTTATTGCAGAGGGGTTGGCAGAACAAGTAAATGCTTATTAAACAAACATTTTATCGTTCTCTTTGAGTGAAAATGTGTGTAGCATTATATTTTAAAAGCATTTTCGGTAGTAATTGCATCGGTTATGGTTGTTTTATTGCCTTTCCGACGATGCTTTGCTTGTAGCTACATTTTTAGCGATAATTTTTATTTCATTGCGTTACAAACCTACGCAATCAAAAGCAGATAGGTATTTATTTGGTTACCGTGTTGCCTCTGTAAAAGAAGAGATACCGTCTTTTATTGCCTAAAACGTATTCTGAAAAAAAATTGACTGCTAGGTAGGTATATCTTTTTTCGAAAGTCCCCACTTTGCTCGCTCGATTAGTTATGTACATGGGACTTAAATACATATGTATAACTGGCGAAATGTGGGTGTGTCAATACAGCTCTGCCTAACCCTTTGAAAAATACAGGCGTGATGATCAATGCCTTTATGAAATGCACATGACAATGTGTCGTTACTTACTAGGTACGTTACACACTGTGTGTGACGTTACTGCAACTACAAATATCCCCAATTCCCCATTGTGCTTCAGCTTGACCTACGTGTAAGTGGAAAAACATACAGTTTAAGTAGAAGTAGCACGAGTCAGATAGGTAGGTATTTATTTATCTGAGAAAACATATAAATATTGACAAATGGTTTTCTTCGTGAAAGTTTTACTTTCTGTCTAGCTAAATATTGTTTTATGACTTAGACACTGATGATATTATCACTTTTACCACAAATAAGCACTTCGTCGTACATAATAATTGTTATTGTAAACCGCATAGGTACAATGCTATAATAGTTTCATAAGCTACTATCTTGAAAGCTAATGTTTGAATGTTTTCTCATTTGTTATTGTGAAACTGAACGGGAAGGTTCTACGTTAGGTTTAATATTATTTTAAATATTTTTATTGAGCCACAAAAGTGTTATTATAAAGGAGATTATTCAGGTAAGTGGGAATATTACAATATCTAGATAAATTCAATTGAAGAAAGCGCCATCTACTCTGTTTTAATAGAAGCTTTTTGAAGACTCGGGAGTTTATTTAGTTTGTCTACTCGCCGCTAGGTGGTGCACTGTTGTTCTAGAGATATACATGACCTCTAGATGGCGTTGGCCTTAAAAATATAACGAATCGAAACTAGATGTCGCTACAACCTACTTTCTGAAAAGTTTGTAAACCAAAGAAAGTTATGCATCCATTATTATTTTACATTCATAATAAAACAGCCTTAAAACGTTTCCGCGAAGGTGTGAAAATGATTTTTGTTCTTCTTATATTTTTTTATTCCTTGGCGTGGGAACGTCGGGCAGGTAGTGTGTATCACAGATTATAAAGCGTCGTAAAACCGATGGTGTAGCATTATTGTTGTTTATTGTGTTTAGGAGTTCGTTGCATCACGTTCGTTTGCCGGCCGAGCTTGTCCTACGTGGCATTTCGAATCGTCTCACCATTTCCCGATTAGATAACTTGAAGTTGTGCGAAGACAAAGGAGTCGCACAAAAGTTTATTGTCTCAACTTAGAAACTAGAACTAGTGCATGCCTTTTATGTACCTACGCTTGCTTAATACGCGAGTTCGAGCTTTGTGTCTTTACGAAATAAAGTGCTATATCGATCAATTAAATTTTTGTTTAATAACAAGAAATAGAATGTAAAACCAATTTATTGGTTGCTAATCTACTAAATTATCACTTGACTTGACATTTAGCTTGCCTACTTAGAGCCACGACTCGCCCGTGGGAAAATATAAAAGTTCATAACTTTCAAACTACGTTTCTTACCCAGTTTAACAAAGAATAGACAAAACTCTACACTCGCCGGCCTCGTTACCCAAAACTGTAGCACAAAACTTTATGATTACCTAACCCAGTTAGAAAATACACACACTATCGTGTACTAAAACATCGCTTTTATCTAAAAATATTCATTCAATTGAACATAAATCTACTTTCGACACCATTCTAGACCTTATCCCATTGTTATAAGACTTATAAGACAAACAAGTTTTAGACAATGGGTTTTTTATGGTCTAAAATAGTTGAACGGGCAGGTTGGATATTGTGGACGTTAGAGAAGTCCTTCACGGATGTTCCGATGTTTGGTGTGGACTGGTCGTGAATGAAGACACAAGTTGGGGTCAAGATCAACATATTTCAGCCATTGATCTGTTTGGTAAGGTTCAGGTACTTTGGTAATTAAACTGAAAATAAGCATCCAGACAAAGCTGGCAAATACCTAGTTAGTAGGTACATGCATTCTTATTAATATGAGCCATAACATGTGTGTCCGGTGTGTCCCTGCAGGGCGAAGGCCTGCCTTCCTTCCTGTCACTTATCCCTCTCCACTGCTGTTCCAGCTGCTGGCCAGCCTTGGTACTTACATGTACATTATTATGAAATGTTGAGATAAAGAATTTATGACAGAAACAATTGGACAAGTCAACTAGCACTGAGCGCTTAGTGGACTCGAGAGGGTTGTACGGCTTGTTACCTCAGTACTTCAGTAGTGAGAACTCTAAGGCTTATATTGTGATATGGCTCAAAAATCTTAGATTTTATATTATCAAGCTGTACCTACGTAAGTACGTACAGCTTGATAATATCGATCACATTGCAAGTGTACCTACACGCATCCGAAACATAACTTCACATAGCTTAATAATACAAGTCAATCAATGAAGGATTAACATATCTCAAACATTGGCCCAACACATAACATGAATGACATTAGACAATAGTCCATTGAAAAGGCCAACATTTGCACAAGCGGCCAACGTTATGAATGAACTTAGCGCGGCTATATTTAGCCTCGCTGCCGGTGCATTCGAGGCTATAAAGTCAGGAATCCGCTGACCATTCATACGATGCACTGTTAACGTGGAGTTGAGCTAAAATAGTTTTTAACTGTACTTGGGGCTTACTTACTAGTTACTTAAAAAGTGCTACAGGAAAATGAGTCTTATTAAAATGGGATAGGTGTGGCGCCGTCAGTCCAAAGTTTCAACGCATTCTTAGTTCAGGTTCGTTTAGTCTTGGAGAAACTACACTTACAAATAAGTCGAAGAATTTTTATTCATTCAGTAAATAATACATAGTTATTACTCATCAATTCGAACTGATCTTCCTGGCCTAGTAGAAACAAAGGTTTACAAATAGACACTAGGTACATAATAGAATCATTTAAAAGAAACAACCATAGTAATCCACCCCTTACGGAAACCTTCATTCACACTCAAATTATTAAGAACGTTCTTGTTGAACGTTGTGTTCTTAAATATCGTGGTAATTTGTATTTATTTTAAAATAAGAAAATCATGGTCATTCTTCTCCAAGTTTCCACATTGCTCTGTCGGCCTCTGTCGGTTAGAGAGCTTTTATAATATCAGCTTTCACATTCAACCACTCCTATGGGACATAGATTAATAATGTGACAGTATATAATAAAACGCTTGCACCACAAAAAACAATGATTGTTAATAAAATTTCAATAAAGGTGAACACAACAGTTAACAAAAAAACCTCTGATGGCGCTTGACGTTTTTTTGTGGAAAAAAATCGTATTCAAATCGTGAGGGAGGCTTTTTGCCCTCTCGGCACCACCTGCCACATAGCGGCTGACGGTCACAACACATAAAGAGGCTTTATGTAGTACATACCCTCTGGGGGAAACGGTTTCAGGGGACCAAATAAGTTGAGGTTTAGTCCACTTAGAAGATCTAAGCGTAGATGAAGAACCGGTGCAGTAATTAAAGACCTTCGTCAAGTGAGGCTTGTAAGAGGAATCAGCAATCGCTATTTCCAAGTCAGGAGATACTTCTTATACTCGTAGTTAAGGCTAGTTAATTTGCCCTGCAGCATTAATAAATAACCGCACTAGGCACATCACAAAACCAATCTATCAAACACTTAATAAAGGATCACAAAAAACTGCGCAATCTTAGCCAAAAATTGCGCACTAAAAATAACAATTTCTTCTAAATATCTGCGGGGTTTTTACCAAAGCCATAAGAACCAGAAGATCAAAGCTCTGTAGCCGCTGGGGTGAATTAGTAGCCATCGTTTTATGTAAGTAGATCATTGGAGCAGGTTTTTGCGCATGCCATCGATCGGTAATCATGGCGGTTTTTATAGTGTTACGCGAATCAAAAAGGTTTAGTATGTAGCAATAAAACCTAAGAAACCAAAGGACCATGCGACTTTGGTTGCTCGTTGAGTGGAGAAGGCATTTTTAAAGAAAGCTTGTTAGTAGTCAATTAGAAGCCAAACTTTTTCTGTTATTAGGGATTTACAGAAAAGGTTTGTTTAGGAATTTGATTTCTTCCAAATCGTTTTCGTTTGGGGCTCTGAAATGTCCAGAGGTGTCTATAATTTTCACCCCTTCGGTATGCATCAATGTGTAACCCCAATTTCCTTTTGGAGGCCCCAAAATCTTCCACTGATCATACTTTCAGCAAAAGAAAAGTTTACCCACTTACAAAGACCTGCACACCTACAAAGTTAACAAGCGTATACAACGAGTTGGTAACAAGCCGGCATGATTAATGTCAAATCTAATAAAATGAACGAGCAGTACAATACGACAATCGTAGTGATCGCAATCCGCGCAAGTGACAGACGATCGCGACAGATGTGCTGCGCGTGCGCATGGTCGCTAATAGGGCTGGCTAGATATAATTGAGATGGTCCTAATTGATTCTCTGTTACAAAATGTGTTGTTTGAAAATATATTGTTGCATTTGCAGGACCTGTTAAAAACTGTAACTTGGATCTTGATTGTGAACTTGTTTGAAAATCCTGAGAATGTTGCGAAAAAAATCGGCCTTAAAAGTACAATTTGGCTGTCTTTTTCATAATTTTGCAAAAACTCTATCTCGTAGTTGGTTGCGTTTACGTGGCGGCCAGTTCTAACGCAGCACTTCCACAGCGCGAGCAGCCCTACAACTTCAAACGCCTCCCGTAACATCCTCTATTTAACCTCAAACTTATAGTTTTTGCTTCACTTTTTCTACATCTAACATTATGCTTATGTTACTATTTTTTCTATTACTTATCTGTGTTTGATGACTAAAAAAAACTTTTTTCTTCTCCCGACATATGGCGCGCGGCGTACGGCGCGTGCGCTCGCACATTGCGTCCGTTTTTTTCGCATCCGATTCGAAATTCAAAATTCAAATATGGCGCATGTGTGCAGACGAATATTGTTGTGGGTTTTTGTTTATTTTTTTTTCGTATTATTTCTTGTCGATAGACTCCCGTCTGGTCTTTGGAAAAAATTAAAAAGTAATAAACAAATAAAGTGGTATTATGCGCGTGCGCGCCAGGTGGGCAGGCGACCTGGATAGGGATAGGATCATACAAAGGGGAATATGTAATTGCTGTATTGCAATGATCTTAATTTTTTCTGAACTTCATTAAGGCTGTTACGGTAACACCTGTTTTACATCAAAATGTATAGTTATTTGTGATAAAAGCTCTGAATGCTGTTTAACAACCATGTGATGATAAGGAACTGGAAACTGTTCTAATATGCGTTGCATGTGCCATTTTGTAAAGACACGTGTGGTTTGTCCCGCCTCTATTGTCGATACCCACGAAGACCAAAATGGCACTTATTCCACTCCTTCCTCACAAAATCAGCCTATCCTTGACATCAGCCGCCACACAGCCCCACATCCAAAGGGTGTCCTCAACCAGTACGCACACGTTTTTTACCACATCTTTTTCAATACCGCCTGTTGCTTTTTTCAAGCCATTACGACGGCTGTTTAAGCATACTTTATGGCGAGCACAGTCGGGGGGTGACTATTATATTTTTAAAAGACTTTTTTAAACCCTGTCTCGACATCTTTGGGGTGGTTTTTAAATGAATGCGTGTGTGGGATTAGCACTTCTTAATTTGCTTTCTTGTTTTATAATTATAACCCGTTAACGTGTTGAAGAGAGGTTTATGTTTATTGGTTTTATTTATTTACACGGTTGTATTTTTTATACGATGGAGCTTCTTGTGTTATACACATGAACCTGATTCCGGAGAAAATTCTGCAGATCATGGGACAAACTTTCCAATGTGACAATTTCTTGTCACCGAACGTAAATTTTCCGCTTACAATAGCAAGTTTATTAACTAAGTAGTAAAGTTTCTAGTATGATTTGATATAAAAGCGTGTCCGTCTCCGCTCTACAATAGTTATGTGCGATAGTTTATTACTCGATAAATCTGCGTAAATGTGTGATTAATATAACGTAAACGGACTTCTCTGGTAATGAAACGATGGGACATCGAGAAAAGTTATGTCCTACATTTTATTATGTCTCGTCTCTAGTTGCGTGTTCGAAAAATAGTTTTACGATTTATGTTTTGTGCACATTATAGTAAAAATAGGAAGATACGTAACCTCACGCCTTTGCTTATGGGGGTAGGCAGATACTAAGTAACGCTGATGCACGTTCATATAACTAAACAAATAAGTAGATATTAATTTGAATCCGTTTGTCAGCAGAGCCAGTAATCTCCAGATTATTGTCTTCAACTACGACACAGACGAATCTTAGCTATAGCAGACCATATGTATAGGTAGGAACATTAACAAGTTGAAATAGGCAGATTGAAGGTTACCCTACAGACGTAATGAAAGCAAATAAAGGCAATAATTAATTAAACAAATAAATCACAATCAGTCCTTTACGTCAGTCAGTGTCGTCAGTTAGGTGCGCAGACGCAGCGGGGCCCGCGCATGCGCCAAACGCGTCGCCCACTGACGACCAACGACCTCGCGCTTATGGGGATATGTCTGAACGTGGCATACCGTCACTACAGGTTTTTTATCGTGTACTTCGGAAGGCTAGTTGCTACTGCTGCAAGGCTCATCAGACGTCTCCAGCCAACTCTTCAAAAACCCGTCAACTCCTAACCCCCGTTTCCAATACACAGACACCACCTGGCTGCATATGGCCACAGACAACGTGCTACGCTACTTTCCAGGTCAAATTGAAAACAGTCTCCATGAAAGTTTGAGACTATTCTCGAGCCAGCTTGTTTTTACGATGAAATGATCATGCACAACAACTTAGATGCTTGCGATGGGTATGACAACAACTTAGATGGCCATAGGTATCGGCGTTTGTGTCATCCTGGTTGATTCAGAAATCATTCACTAGGTAGGTACTCTAATAATCTCTATAAAGGTTCTATATCTATCTAGCGAAGGGCGGGCGTTTTGGGGAACTAAGTATCTCTTGTAACTAGTTTCAATAAATGAAAATTAATTTAACTCACATGAACGGGCCAAGTTACAAGTGTCCACTGGAATTAACAAAGGTTAGGTACATGTTAATACAGGTGTAAGTTGGAAAAACATAGTGACACATTTGAAATTGATCCAGTATAATGCTATTAATTAGACTACACTATCGTAGGGTTGCCAAAGATTAAATTGTTACGGTGTTGCCTCAATTTCGATATTACAAGGAATTAGAATATATTACTTTTTTGCGTGGTGTCGTTACTATCGGAAACTCGCAAACATTTAGTCAAAGCCGACTTTTCCGATACAACAATGAGCGAGACAGTGACGTAATAACGACACTATGAATGCGGGCGGCGGGTCATCGACCTTTATCTGTATATCTCATTGTTAGTGATGCTGTAACGTATGTGTTTTGGCAAGCGCCGCGCTTGGTTACAGCTCTATTCTGTTGCCCCTCTCTAGCCCTTGTAAATTATGTCGGTAGGCGGTCTAGCCTAGTGAGGGGGTGGGTCGATGGTTTAGTATCGATGAAATCAAGAGTTTTAAAATGTGGACGTGCAGAAGTTAACAGTGATATTAAGGAGTTACAAAGTAACAAGTTTCTAACTAGACTTACTTACTTTTGTAAGTCGATATTGCAATAAACCCATTTTATCGTCAATTTATAGCTTTTCGTCAACATCTCTCTACTTTGTACAGTCTTACTAGCTGAATCATTAACATTCACATTTCTTCTAGAATACATTAAAAGTTATTGTTAATAATTATATCATCTTATTGTGGACTCAGCAATCATTGTGCCGATAGTCGTATCAGCCCATGGTTTATTTGCCAAGAGCCTCGATCAATACCTGAGGAGGCTCTCGTTAGGCAGCTGGATCAAGGGCTTGATTCAGAAAGCAGTACTCCTGGACACGGCTCGTATTGTTAAGAGGTTCCTCTATCTGGAGCCCTGACCGCCGGTAGCTTGGACCCTGTTCCCAATACTGGTGGGCATTTTTTTTTATGTTTTTAATATTGTTTTTTTCTAAGGAATATTTAAAAATGTAATTGATTTGTAAAGATATTAATAAAGGAAATATCGATAAAAACCCCACCACTGGCATGGCACATACAACATCCTGCAGTGTCCTTGGCGTGCCAAGTGTGAGGGTCTGGTGGCCATCAACTTGGCAAGACACATGGTCACACCCGCCCCCATTTCCCATGGAAAAACTTCGCACTTGTTAGATTAATGTACACACGACGTATTGTATTTACCATTTATGTCTGTGACATCAATTATTTTCATGGTTTTTGGTAACTATGAATTAAGTTAGGAAGTTAAATTTTATCTATTGTTTTGGCTCATGATTTTATGGTCGGTTAAAAACTGTCCCATTGCTGACATATTGAACAACACAATAACTGTAGTATGTGTCACGTAAGTATGACAACGAGACTTACTAACTGGTATTGTGTTACCCAGTAACTGAGCTTTCGAGGTCAGAAAGGCAGTGGATCCATATAAAATACTAGTAACTGCCGGCGTAGACTCCCGCCCCAACATAATGATAAGTTGATGTCAATCTGTGAAGTCCTATGAACAAAACTGTAGCCAATCTCGACGTCCTCCGTACTACTCACCCTGTTTTTGGCCACGACCCATTTACCAAGTTATCCAAGTCATCTTACCCATTCATAATATAATATCCTCGATGATCACCCGCGCTCCACTCTATTTCCTCTCAATCACCATGCTAATGAGAAGCAGCACTGATTAATTCCTCAAGCCAGAATCCTCTACGCGGCCATGATAATCATACATTACAATGGTAATGTAATGACGTCTTATGTTTATTCTTTCTTTCTTTTCTATGCAGAGGTATTGGGGATCGCCTTAATGTACCTAGTAACCTAATGTCGATCTAATCAGTGTTATGTGACATAGTTATGGCCTTATGGCAGAGGCCTTAATGAAGAGAAGGATGGATAAAAACTTAGTTTCTTTGGAATTATTTTTGTGAAAATTGCCTGTTCCTGTTAGACCATTCCAGATGGGATCATTACTGAAAGCTTATATCAATAACTACTGCTGAGAATGAGGTCCGGGGTTTGATTTCTACGTCGTGTGGTGTTATTGTGTTTTCTATCAGGAATTTCAAAAGTAGCAGTCCAGTTGATGGCAAAAGGTACTTACAAACACCACTGCCTACCCCTTCAAGGAAAACAAGCGTGACTTTATATTAAGTTTCATGAATAACAGCCCAGCATTCAACTTGAGCTGTAAACGACGTCATAGACAAATCGCAAACTAGCAACAATGCCAAAGAAACCCAACACTGTCTCCGCTATCTAAGCTAGCAATTAAAACCAATTAAATCATCTGGAGTATTCGTCACAATCCACATTAACGTCGGATCAAGAGCTGAGCGCACTAAAAATAAGCCGCACTTAATCTAAGTTTAGCGCACGTCTAAATAAGGAATTCGCGTATATTTGCGCCATGTGTTAGCCTCGTATATTTAGCGATCGTCTAGACAACTTAGTCACAATAAATATGTAATGAATGCTTAGGCCATTAGACGGGAGACGGACAAATTTGCTGCTGTTCCACCTATATTGTGCCAAACTTTCACTAAAATGGAATAAATTGCCTGAAAAGTTTTACCATCCCTAAAAATAACGGTGCCACTGATGTAAAGTGGCTGGGCCAGCTTAATGCCATTCAGCTAAGTCATGGTATTATTTTCTTGTTAACAGCATGTTTGTGGAGTACCATGAAAGTTTAAAAAAGAAAAAGTTTGTTCTCCATCTGTCCTATCGCAGGTCTGCTGGAAAAGATTTCTTAATGAAATAAGCAGTACCTTTGCGCTCTTTTGTCTGTAGGTACATAAATAAATGAATAAAGTTGTTGATTAATTTCTTATGGCTTACGCAGTTACGATGATTTGTACCAATAGGGAATACTAATTGCGAAGGCTACACAGAGACTACGTTTGAAGGTATCAATTTCAAGCCCGTGACATAAAGTGACGAAATAGAACAGACTAGCTAATTGGAATTGTCGTATGCAGTTAATATCTACACTACACTAATGAGAGTTTCGACACTAGAGTTAATTGTAACCATGCGCTCGCGGTCTTTTTGTCCAGCAGAGGAAGTAATGACCACTGGGCGTGCGTCACAAGTTTGCCGTTCAACATCCACTGTGCAATGTCGCAATCTGTCATTTTATCAAGCAAAAATACTTAAAGCAGAAAGACAAATAGGCCCACATTTTTACACAAATTAAATTACAATTAAGCTTTCAACAAATGCTTTTACACATAAAAACAGAAAAACTTAATTACATTTATCGCAAAAATCATCAAACGAGCTCAAAATGACAGCGCACAATGTTACACCTCGGTACATTCGAAGGAAAAAATTATTCACTTGCAAATGGCGACATTTTCATTACCCTTTTAGTTTACGAGCAAGGTTCGTCGATAGCGATCGGTTCTCACAATTAAAGTTAAAATGATTGCTATTTAAACACCAGACTTTCAATAAAGCGACGGGGAAATGTCGCCGTTCCATATCTTCATTATTATATCTTTGACGTTGACTTTAATTGTTTTTTCTTGATTGAAAATAAATGACAGTGCGCGTTTGATTGTGTCGCGTTTGTTGGGCGGCGCTGGGTAGACCAAAGTTGTGAGTGCGACTTGAACTTATGAATAGGGGAAATGGCACGCGATTTCGCATGTGGAACTTTTTGCGAAATGGGCATAATGTAGATATGATTTAATAACTACCAATTACTTGTTTTCACACAAATGTAATAAGTTGACTTTCATTTAGGTTTCTTATTTTCTCCTTTTCGATGAAATTAACTGATCCCATCTAGCAATCAAAGGATTTAGTTCCACAAACTCCTCACATAATATTTCCACTGTCTGTCCAGTAAAGCCATTACTCCATTAGAGGATCAAATGAAGACACAATGGAACTTACAAACAATGTCCTGGACTAGTCAATATTTACAAACCACTGTAAATTCAGCGAAACTCACAGGAATTCACTAGATCAAAGTCAACTTGACCATTCACTGCCGCTATACAATCGTATGGCGATGGTGCTCGTCTAAGATTTCGCGAAATTATTCCTGTTTTAGTATGTCTGTGACTGTTTTGATAGCATTTAACTGGACGTAGCTTTTAGCCGAGTTGCAAATAAACGCAGGCGCTCCGGCCCCCTACTGACCGACGCGCACAGAGTTACGAAGTGAAAGCAACTGGGTATTTTCTTTTTAAATATTTTGACATTATATTTTAAAAGTAAATCTTTGAAAATGTAATTTGAAATAGATTAATATTTCTTGTTTAATTAAAGGAAAAAATATTCTGATTTTTAAGAGATTATTAATGCATTGTAGAGCGACTAAAACACTGAAAAAACAAATTTCAAAATTAAAATGTTAAATATTTATTTTCTAACATTTGGCGACTAAATCCAACCACAACCATTTAACGACCCATCAACACCCAATTACACGAAAAAACTGTTGTAAAATATTCGTGAGTGTTATGTCTACGGCGTAGCAGCGCTACTCGTGCGCAGATCAAAGCGGCCACGCGACGGGATGCGCAGACGACGTCTCGACGCATCCCGCCCCCACTGCCCGGGCCCCCCACCCCACCCCCGCTGTCGCCATGGCGCCTGCTGCGGATATTTGCATGCACAGCGCAACTATTGAATATCATTAACATTGTCAATGATTGACTTCGTAATGTGGGAGTTTCGATGAGTAATTTATGGGTTAATGTTGGATGCAAATTTATTTTTAATGAGTATGTCTGTAATTTGTATTGATATTTGTTAACATATTGAGGTACAAGCTTGCATATATGTATTAATAAGGAGTCGAAGGAAAGGAGAATGTCAATGTAGGGCTATAAATACGGCGTTGTCTCCTTCTTATGTCCGGTGTAATTAAACTTGTCTGGTGCCAGACTGCCAGTATCCGTCTTCCGCTGTGACATTTTCTACATTTTCCATCTCTTCAATAAACATGGTAGACCAGAGATCTACCATGAATATACATACATTGAACGACCTTTGCCAGCGCATCTTTGGTTGGCGGCTGGCTAAGAATACCTCGGTATTTGACACTAATTATAGAAGCACTTGCATATTAAAACCATTTTCATTTCCTCCATTCTCTGGGTGCTATTAACTATGACGTTGCGATGAACATATGGTGATAGATGATATATGGCGATTCTGACCATCATGAAATCGTAATTAAAAAGGATCTTTAATGAAACGATTTCTTTTTCGAAAATACTTAAGTATTAGAAATATCTAGCAGCGGTAGAAAATATTGGGAAATTAGACAGAATTTATGGCTTGCTGCTGCAGAGAAAACAAATAGTATAGAATATAAAGAGCTTTCCGAGTAATGTTTCGCCATAACTTGCGATAATACTCCCCTTTTTTATTCTAATATGCGACAACACAAGACTGTAGCAAGTTCGTATGCTACATAATTTGATGTCCGTTCTTCGACCCAGCCACAGTCAAGGTCGTCTTTAATCAAAGGAATTGATCTTGGATACAAGATCCCGGCTCGTTTGTCTTTAGTACTTATAGTGAAATGCTGGGACTGCGCAAGTCCTTTAATTTTGCTCATATTCATAATTATATATGTTTTTCTGTGATCCTATTTTTGTTTTCTTCAATTACAATTTCAAATCGATAATTATAGTCTTAAAAGGTGCAAGCACTGGAAATAACTCTATTGACTCTCTTCGCTTCGTTTTGTCCTTTATAAAACCTAAAACAGTTTATTTCAGTTACAATTGAGTTTAAAGGCGTTGCTGATAATTTTGGACGTCAAAGAATGACTAACAGTTTCCATATTACTTTAGAAGGTTTTTTTTTTAATATTTGTTACAATCTAAGGGTATATTTAGAAAGCCATAGTGATCTGTACTAATAGGTACAGTACGGCTGTCTGTAGCCTAGTCAAGACTTTAACTTCAACCTCTATTTCTCTTCCATCTTGTGAATATGGCTCATTTGGAGTAGACATAGTACAAGCGGTTGTAAAAGCAATAACTCTGAAAAATAATCCGTTCCGATTGATCCTGCCTGCCCACATAATCTTCCTATCCTTCCTGAGTCTATTGTCTACAAGCTAATCAATCAATTTGACTGACTTTTCGGCAATTGAACGAACATGTTGGCACTAGCACAAGAGTAATATTATCATTCTTTATTCGTATTTTTGTTACGCTTTCTACGTTTTTCTCAAAGGATTTGTAAAGAAATACCTACTCTAGTTCTCCGTATTTTTTTTCTTTGGAGTTAACTACCTATATCAATATTGGTCAGCTAGCGTTCATTGAACTTGACCTTGGAATACAGATTTTCCCGTAGACCACTACAATGAACTGTCGTCGGGATTTGTCATTAAAGTCACGGCTGACAGGTGGATCAGTGATCGCGTTATAATATAATCGCTGTGGTCTATGACCTCAGACTCCCCTTTAGGACCTAACCTAACCCATTAGTGATGTGTAAAGAATGTAGACTACTATGTTCTTAAACCTATAAAAGTTACAAAGCTTTTTTTTACATTCCATATTGTTGTAATTGTTACGTCGAAACCTTTCAAAAAAAGTATGTGTGGCTAAGAGTCGAAGAAAATCGCAAAGTTAGATAAACATCGTACAAAATCGGGGCACTTGCCTAGTTCCAAAGTTGCAAATAAATTAGTATGGTAATCTTTTGTTCACAATAGTGCGAAATATTAGTTTGACACAAAGACTGAGGTATAGGATACTTCACCTACGCGACGCAAACTTGCAGACATAGGGATGCCGCAAGACAGACGATGTAGCGGTTATGGAACCGAACAAAAATCAATCAAGTGAAATACAACAAGAGTTTACCCACACATTGGAATTGGAGAGGATTTGAAAGACGTAAGGCCAAATTATAATATTTGTTAAAAAAAAACGTGAATCCTCCAATTCCAGGAGAACCAAATTTTGCAACCGTACAAGTTGATTCAATATTATATCTTACAGTAATGGTAGTATGCAAAAAGTTTGTTTCATAAAAGTCGAATGAAGAGTCTATTTTTTCCACATTTTCCTTTACATTAGACCACATGGCAAAAGTTTTTTCGGAACAGACGTACAAAAGAAGGTTACGGTGCGATTTTTTAAAGAAATTTCGTATATACCAAAATACACGTGGGTGTTCCAATCACTTGCCGGTTCTTTCTTATTCTAATGCTGTGCTAATTATAGTAATGTGTAGTCATTCCCTGTACCTATTATTCAAAGAAGTAGTCGCTGAAAATAACCTCCATTGTTCGTATTTCGAACACAATTAGATTTATCGTCTATAGACTATTCTTTTTTCAAATATAAAGCAGGTTTCGTATTGTTCTTTTTATAAAATAATCAACTAACGACAAGTGACATTTCTTTTTTATTAGCCACCACTGCTACCAGACATTGGTTTTTTTTCGTGTAATTTAGTTACGAACGGAAATCGGCGTAGAGCCGCGGTGACATACACAAAGCTTACACTATCGTTTATGGAATACAAATTATCAATAATTGTTGGTACAGTTACGTTCGCCTACACGCCATGTCGGCTGGTCATATCAAATGTGTGCCATTGAATATCAAATCGCATTTAGATAATATAATTCATTGGTTTCGACGTCTCAGTTGGCAGAAACTTCTGTCTGCGCATTATCTTAGTGGACCAATAGGAAAATATGAGTACTATCTCTTTTAGTGGTGTAATCTGCGGTAACATATAGGGCTTCGTGACTAGACTTTCTTACGAAACTGAATAAAGAAGTCAATTAAACTGACTTTTTTAGGAGCCTAATTTAGAATAACACTGACTATGGATACATAATTTAAGTATAAACTAACTTTGACAACAAAACTATTAAGAGATAAATTTTTGAGGAGATTGTGGAAAAATAAGGGCTGGATACTGTTTTGGCTAACAAACTAGCTTTATATTGAAAGTTATAACAATAACCGAGAACCAAATTCCTTCAAACCTAACACAAAATACCGCAAGTTTGAACAGCCCATCACTTTCAGTTAACAACTTAACACATTAAAATTGACACTGACAACTGAACAACTTACGCGAAGACAGCTGACACCTAAGGACACGCAAGCTTTCACAGATAAACTAACAAATGATAATTGTTTTAACAAATTGCCAACATAAAATTAATATTTACAGCCTATTTTTATTAAAAAAGGCGTTTTTACGCTTTTTACGACGCAAACATGATACGAATCGAAACTTTTTCCCTGTAAAACTTGACCCACATAATTTACAAACATTATTATTATAACAAAGCTTGCATTGCTTCGACTAACAGGATCTGATAAACCGCTACACATTGTAATGTTGGGGAAAAAAACGCCGCAGCTTCTAGACGACATCACGAAACTACGCGCGACATCTGGCGGGCCGCGCGAAACATACACATGTCTTTTTGTCCAGATGACTTAGCGTGTAGGCACACTGTGCATACTTGCTTATTTGAACGAAAATAAAGTCGAAATTAGATTGACGATTTTGGGAATGAAAATAGGATAATATAAATAAATATCAAGCTTTACTAGAGGGTAATAAAGTTGGTTTTGCTGTGTTGGCAGTTTTTTTGGTGAATTTTTTTCAGAAGTAGCATAATTCATATGGTAAGGAGCGTGTCGGGTTTCGCGGCAGATGCGCGCTTGTTTTAATTTCTGCGCACGCGTCTCTCGGGTAGTGACGACACAATTTTAAGCTCCGTTTAGTTTTCCAGTTGTTCGAGATTTTTTTCGAAGAAACCCTTGACTTTTACTAATAAGTTGTTGTCTGGCCAGAATGTGGGCTCTGTTCGACTTGTTTGTTTAGACATCTTAAAGCTTTCACTGTAAGACAAAGTTTGAAGTTTCGCATTCACTTTTAAAGATGTTGATGCTTTTTGTTACTTCTCTTTGTTACTTTTTGTTTTTGCAACCTTATGTGTACCAGTTACCAAAACATAGTTTTATTTTTGGAATCATAGGCTCAGTCCTCGACTCGACAACCTGCAAAACTTGAATAACATGTCATTGTGTAGTTTTCATTCTCATTTGTCGATTTCATGATCTACAGTACTGAGTGCACCAGCCAATACCAGAGCCTAATCTATGGTACTGAAAAATCTTGGAAGCAAAAAACTATCGCCAGTTGACGCAGTCAGAAGGTACCGTTACTATTTTCTATGCGTAATGCACCAAAACTGATGATGCACCGTGCAAACACCGATCTCTCTAACCATGACCATTGTGTGTATCTTGGGAGGATCACTTTATAAACAAAGTCCAGCAGGCCACTAGCCCACAATGCCCGCTAGCCGGGCATGCGGCACTTTCCCCGGCACATGCAAATCGCAAGAACTTGTCCGCACGTGCGCTATACCTGCGCGCGCGCTGCTCGCACAAAAACTCCCTCCAGCTGCGTGCGCAGCTGCCGTCGCTAACAGTACGCAGCCACCAGCTGGACCAAATATGTGACTGGGTATTAATAGATACTAGATGTAGAGCCCTGAGATGAAGATCTGGATCAAGGAGCTTCTTGGGATGAACGAAAGAAGATGCTAGACAATGAAAAGACTTTGGTAGGTACTTAAGTGGGTGATGTTATTGTTGTTTGAGATGAGGATTTAATTGGGTATTATAGGTAGAAATATAACATGTGACGCGTATTTAAAGATCCTAGAAGTAGATTCCTGAGATGATGGACTGGTCACGGATTTGGGAGTAGGTACCTATATGGATGGCAGCATTGTTGTTTGTGTTTAGACTTGTAGGGTATATAAGGTTTCAAAAAATGCAGGGAATTTTCGGTAGCAGGAGTTGCAGGAATTTTCACGCGGAAATGCACTGGACAGTGGTTTAACAGCGCATGGTTTTGGTTTGATCTAAGTGTTAAAATGTTCAGTGACCTACAAGAGAAATGAAACGCGGTGAAATAGGTAATTGCAATGTTAGGATTCATGTAAATTAAGAGTAGAACAGATATTGATGGAGGATGTTTTGAAACTATCAAAACAACTCTAAAATGCCTCATTTTAAAATCACTACAATTTCCTGTAAGCGTGTCTCGATTCCTTCCTCATTCGCGTGCTGACACGAACCCTATCTCTTCTTATTACGTAAAGGTTATTTACTACAATGAATAATTCAGTATAAACACGGAAAATGCCGAATTGGCCCGATCTTCTCCGAGGAGGCTGCCTAACGACATGATTGCCGCCAAACACGATATCTTCTGATTAGTTTCGATGGAAATTCGCAACAATTTGCCTCGGGATATCGTTTGGATGCTTAGAATTTGATAATCATCGTGTTTTTGGATACACATTTAGATTATTCGAATTTTCGTCACGATAGGTTCGGAAAGGAATGTTGAAATCTAGTTTTTTTTTATAATTTGTATCAAAACAAACCTTGAAATGATTTCTAGAACACAGACGTTTATATATCGATTTTCCCTTTTTGTGTAATTTTTGGTTTATTAAATTTACAACATAATTATAAAATATTTTGAAACATCAAAAACTTACAAGACTGATAAAAAATACAAAATATTTATAT
Organism: Eurois occulta; assembly: GCA_950022335.1. NCBI lineage: Eukaryota > Metazoa > Arthropoda > Insecta > Lepidoptera > Noctuidae > Eurois > Eurois occulta. The sequence continues at coordinate 18,191,009 of OX465498.1, read as the reverse complement.
TTTTCTGTTGTTACTTTTTATTTTAGATGGTCTGTCATTTGCTACTAACCTTGAAAATACATCAGACGCGTTTAGCTTCATCGCTAATTATTAATTTAACAAGTTAACTTGCAAAAAGATGATGTTTCGCGTGTTAGTAACCACCGCAGGTGAGCCGCCAGGCCGCCATCACTATACCGTGCAATTACACTCCAACGCGTATCCGAACGCACGCGCGCATTCTATTTTTGAAATTTGAACTTTTCGCTCCATAATCATTGCTTGATTTTTGTTTTTATTTTTTTAGCATTGTACTCTCGGCATCGATAATGTTGAGAAAAAAAAAGAAGTCGTAAATTCGCAGGCTGCATATTTATTTCTTCTTAAATTGAGTGTTTTTATCTACTTCGAGTCTAGTTCGTTAGAACCGTAAATAAAAACGTTACAAACCACCTAAGCCATAAAAGTAGGTGGCGCACTGTAATTCAAAGAACGTGCAAATATTTAAACCACTTTTCATACATTCGCATGCACCACATTTTATTTTTATATTCACAAAAATGAAAGCCCAATCGCTAAACGAATATAATGGGAACCACCAACCCGCTACTTAGATCATATTAAACGTAGTAGTTCTTATAATTTCCTAACCGCACTTAGGGGTCGCGATTTCTGAAAAAATAATATTTAAGGAGTCAATGCCCCCGCAGCGCCATCTGGGGTGCGCTCGCGTCGAATAAGGGTTGCTATGCACCGGACTGTAACACTGAACACTTGAACAGTGTTGAGTTTTATATGATGCACGATATTTGGACAGGTACTTAAATTACATCACCTGTTGATATGACAGCAGTAGTTAATTTATCGCGACAATCCATAAACACAGACTAGGCTAAATTTAAGTATGTTACTGGTTACTAACAGCTATTGACAAAAATTTGAACTTACGAGTATGTCTAAAAATAAAATCATCTAAAAAATCATCATGAATCAGAGAAATAGCTAATTAATCTGAATGTTCTTTGCTAGCCCATAGCTTTTATGGGCTTGTCACGAAATATTTGTATCTAAGGTTAAATGGCAACTCTAACTGAATTTGACATATATAAAACCAAAACGTGAACTGGTTTGGTGGTTTTATTAATCTGGTGAATGAGAACCCTTACGTCTTTAAACTACTTTTTACAAAATACACCCCTTAATTGCTATACAAACTTAATATTACGTTTCTTAAACAGTTTTCAGTTAACTTTGAACTCTATCCCCCAGAACAAAAGCTTGATTTATAATTAACATGGATAAAATGAAGGTGTAGCAAGAACACGATGATTTCTTTATTGCAAAGAAATAGAGTTTGAAATGAGGAATAATTTGGACAATATTAAAGTGTTTTTATAGGGAGATTTGATAATGATAATTGCTATCATTATATTAACGTTTAGTTAGCACTAAATAAATTGTGATGTGTATCGCCTGATACCCCCTCATGGGGTGAATCGGGGTTCAAGATACCGATATAGATCTTCAATGATATTTAAACCACAAAAGAGTGCTAAAAAACTATTAACACCTAGTTAGGACAGAGAGTAGGATGTTGTTCACTGCAAACATTTCAGATTTAGCTCATCATCAACCTGCCCTTGTCCTATGTTATTTTCATTCAGTCACACTATCATTTACTCCTTTTTCTTTCACATCATTCCTCACACAATCCATCCATCGTTTCCTTGGCCTTCCTCTCCCTTTTTCACTCTCTCTCTATCCCGATTTAAAGCAGAAGATTAGTGCTGCTTATCTTTATTATTATCTATCGAAGCAATCGTTTGATAAAAAACTTGTGCTTAAATACTTGGTTTGTTATAAAAACAATGCCACATATTATTGTCTACCTATGCTAAGATATAAGAAAAGCCACGTGTGTCAGTCGATTAATAACTATTTACAATACATCACTTGAAATAATGTAAACTTTAGTAACAAATAGATCACGTGTTATAAACCATAGAGCCTTTTTACTTCTTTTTTATTCTTGTTTAATCAAAGAAGAATCAATGCCAATTGTCTGCAACATTGTATTCTATAGAAATGATTGCAATAATTCAATGGAATTGTCTTTACCTCGACATTCGTTGTTAACCTTCAGTAAATACCTTTGGCTTTGACCTTATTACCTTCAGCTCTGCTATACCTAGAATCTCTTTTTCATATTCATTTTAATAGGCCGACCAGAAGTCCTTTGTATCAGAGGCTAAACGTCCATACTTTTTTCTTTTCTTATTGCAAACCTGTCCACGGCCCCTACCTACAGAGCAAAAATATACAAATACGACTGTGAAAAAATACTATTATTATAGGAAAGTGGTAGAGTATTAAAAGATCAATAGAAATTATTTATCGATTTAGAAAAAAAAGTTTTTCAGTGCTCGTACTGAACATTTGAACTATTTACTTGCAGCTGACCATTAATCAAACCATTTGACAACTCAATATTGCTTGCAAATAGCACTACACCCTTTGACTGGAAATCGAATTCGTTTCCATATTGTTCCCAATAGCTTTTCGTTCGGCCTCGTATGAAAAATGCTGTGTTTTCTCGTACGTACAGCGCAATGTCCCCCCGTCGTCGCTGGGGGGTAGGCAGTAGGCACGGCATGTAGCGTGAGCGACTCCGGCCATTTGTCAACCCGCTCGATTTAATCTCACGCCGGATTTGGCCGACGTGTTGTAGGGGTATGGAGAATTGGCCCCGATAGACTTTTTTGGTGTTTTATGAAAAAGAAATTAGAACAATAAATAACCATTTCGGCGATTTTTCTTATCTCTTATGATATTTTCCCATGCAAAGGTTCTTGTTTGGGTTTAAATCATGTTTGACGATAAGGTGTTTTTAATCTTAGAATCATTTACAATAATACGTACCATTTCATATTTTCCAGAAACAAATAGCGTGTGACCAAAAGTATTACAAATACAAAACTTTCAACACGTTTCTGCAAACACTTTGCGTCCAATTAAAGTTTTTGCTAACAAAATGCCACAAGTGCTGCATTAAGCGTTGCATGCTAAACAACAGTTTAAGTGTGTACGTGTAATATGTCGTACGGAAATTACAATATTCACACTGATTTACTATGCAAATTAATAATAGCTCCATTCCTCCAAAAAACAACAACATCGCATAATGGAAAGAGTGGGCCCAAGAGGTGGATCGCAGCCCTCTCCCTCTCACTGAGAGGAGGCCTGAGTCTCAGCAGTGGAAGCATTACAGGCTGATTTTGCATATGTAGTAAAGAATGCCTAAAATCCCGACTATCACACGTCAACACTCCCCAACCGCACTATAAAGATTGTAGCCATCAAAAAATCTGACTAGGTGAATCATAAATCCGTATGAGGTATACTCCCATAAGTTGTATAAACCATAGCCCCCATCATATCCTCACGCGACCAGGAGTTCCCATTAAACGATGGAATTTGGAGATCACAATCTCGACTCAGGTTTAGTACGAACTGTGAAAAACGTTGCCGCCCTGAGTTAAATGTGCGTGCCATAAACAAGTCGTTTAATTTTCAGTTTTATTTTTTATGGTAATTTTCATAAAGACTGTTTATGTTGAAAATTTACTTAATTTTGAGGGTTTGAAAGGGTGTCGAATAAGCGCATTTTTATTTTAATATTTCAAACAGTATTTTTGGTCATAAACGATACCGTTTTCTCGCCAACGGGACATATTATATTATTATGAATGTTTTCAAAACCTTTTAAAACAAAAACATTTTTAACGGATCCCTCCATAGTATCGATTGGCTCAAAATACCGGTACTTACACACTTTATCCAGTGTCAATTATTAGTTATAAACCGTAGAACCGGTACCAGAGACAGCTGGAGACAGCTTAGACATCCTAACTTACTTATCCTCACAGGAATAAGTAATAATCAACAAAGCTAATGCAGTCCCCGAAGTAACTGCAATACTGTTAATATTTTGTATTATCTTTCCTCTGTCTCAACAAATATTGTAGCTGTTTATTGTCTCTGAATAAATAAAATAAATAAAAAAACTGATCCAATTCAGATAACAGCATCCGTGTTAGTTGTTATTTACAACCACTCAACAAGTCCACGATAGTGTTTCATATTGCCTTCTACATTAAATCGGTATTGTTTCTGCCAACTTTATGCAAACACCAGAACTGCCTTAGTTACTTATTAGTTTATTTGAAAAGAGAATGCTCATGGAAGTATGGAATCCCGTACCATGCTGCATCAAAATCAAACCTTGTTTTTTATAGACTACACTGATCGTATTAACTCCTACAAAAATTATTTTTGCAAAAAAAACCCGCGTTTCAGAGTTATTTTATAAAATCGAAACTAACCTAAAAAGTAGGTCTATTTTTTCGACGCTACCAACGACGTATTTTAACACACATACATTACATTATTGCTCTAAAAACAGCGTAATACACTAATATTAGTAAGAATTACGAGTTAAAGTAACATCCACAGTATGCTTGACTGAAACTCGATTTTATTTTAGACCTTTACATTGCCAATAGTCAGTCAGTACAGTACAAATGTCAGATGCCACAGATAAGATAACTATAAACCATAGAGTATAGTAAGTGCTATAAACTAGTCGGGATTTAGGGATGTAATCGATAAATCAAAATCTTTAGGCTGAGAAAATCTATTTTGTTGCAAATAGCAATAAACCAAACTAAATCGATTTGGTGTACTGATCTTACTTAATTGTAATTAATTTTAGAGTCCGCTCGACAGACAAGGGTTTGTTCAATTGAAACGGAACGTCATTTATATTCAGTTGAAACGGAACGTCATATAAAGGGAGTAAAACAATATTCGTACTTTTAAACTCGAAAAGTATATTTCCAGTTCAAAAATCAAATCCCCGACGCGTAATGCCGTAAAAAAATATGAAACTAATTACTATAATATTTTGGTTTTGAGGCGCGAGACTTTTTGGTACCAACTTTGGTTATTGTCCTTTGATATTGGAATCTTAAAAATAAAGCCTGACGTATTTATAGGGAGCACAAGCTTGAAGTACTTAGACCTTAGTAGACCATTAAATCTGTGCATGCATAGTGACATAATAATTTCACATACACATCAACCACCCACAGTGTCCAATAACAGCCATTATTCACTCGAATTAGCCTCTTACTGACCCCAGCCGTCCCACATTGACCCACTCGACGCCCAAATACCACTCGAGAACTACCAAATCAGCAAACACTTACAAGCACCGGAAAAACATCATAGACATTATTTGTGTTTGCTAGTTACGGAAGTTAAAGATGTGATGGTTTTTCTGCGAGTAACGCCCCTCGCCACGTGGCAAAAGATGCTGAATATCTTCTAAAAGCGGGCATAGTATAGTATAGACCCTTGTAGCACACCTGCCTTCAATACGAACTTACCAACATTTTGTTTAGGCAAAAATGATCTTTAGCCCTCTCTGATAAGTTTAAACTGAACTGCTTTGTAAAGTGGTAAGTGACAAGCGTATATTTGGCAGGAAGAGGGTGTACATTGAATTATATTTAGTCGTAAGCTCCCTACGGTTATGATTGAACAAACGATACATCCACAAGGTGTGCGAGACACGCTCTGCTTTCATATAATATTTTCATTCCGAACTTCTTATTTACGATTAACTTTAGGAACAAAACAGATTTTTCTTATCGGTGAAAGTATACAATTTGGTGGGAGCTATTTATTCTGAATTATGAGCCAAACCGTGTTATTTGGGGCAATATTTTTATTGATATTACAGTGTTGTTAGTTTTCGATGAGATCTTAGCACGCGAAAACACGACTTAGGATTTATAGCTGCCCTAACTTTATGAACCAGCTTTGCACCTTTGTATTTTCGGAGGCTATTGTCCGTGGGCCGACCTTTTTTTCTGTCTATTACTGTTATACAGATACCACCAGATATGTATTAAATACCGACACGTGTACAACCTTTATTCATTTAACATTTTGTATCACTATTCTTACCGTTACCTGCATCTGTATCAGACAGCTTTGCTACATCTTCGCTAAGACTTATTTCGTTATCAACAAGATTCAAACTCCTATATCATTTGCGTTTATCACCAGTAAGTGCAATCGAGTTACACAGTTGCCGTTTCCCTTTCTGCCGATTTTTGCACCTTTCGTCAATTTATATCGGAAACCAATTTTATTGATCCACCATCTGTTGCGAGGTGGGCGACCTTTTCTAAAGACCCTATACAATTTATATCTAATGTGTTTTTTTCTTTTCAGGTAAGTGTTTGCAAGCTTAACAAAAAATGGTGGCATTTGGCGCAGCACGTGAGTAGTGCGGTATTGTTGTGGATTATCGTGGTGAAGTTGAATATTTGCCAAAAAAAATATTGGAATTCTTATTAATTTTTATTGGCCTTTATACCTACAATATACATATAAAGTTAGATGAATTATTTCTTATTGATTTGTATAGTATCTAACACATTTCTATGCCTCTCAATTAACCATAAGTCATAACCGTATAATTCCGTAGTCATTGAATATACTTTTTACTGTTCTACTTGAAGCCTGCCATCGTTCCGATTAGAATCTTATTTAGCATTTCGGATTGTGCTTTACACACACCAAAGGCACCTAGTGTAAGACAAGCTATAATAAGAATAACAAAAAAATGTATCCCCTTCTTTCAACATCATCTGCACCAATTTAACGATACCATTCCACCAGACTTTGTTATTTCAATCAAAGCTGTTGAATATAATCAATTACCGGCATCACGTCGGTGCCTGCCCGACCGCGGAGGGGACAGGTGTGAGGGTACTGCAACCGTCCACGACTTGGATGGTGCAATCACGGGGATGAACTCAACTGTGACATACCTAATGGGGGATGGACGAAGGGCAAGGAACTTGCAATGATTGGAATGAAGTACTTGCTATCACTATTAATGATTCTATAACTAGAGACAGAGCATGGCCATGAATCTTTCAACCCAAATGCAGTGTTGTTCTCCAGCAGAATTAGCATAGGATGGAAACCAATGCTACGTTAAAAGCAAATACATGTAAATATACTTGTGATAGACAGGACTAAGCGTAGGTACCACAACAGGTAGGCTAGGTCCGCAGTCTACTTGCAACAGCCAACTGGCTAGAGTCTGTACAAGTGTTTGGCAATTATTTATTTATTTGAGAAAACATGTATCTACAACATAACAGACGTAAATCCAAGCTATTGGCCAGTTAAAATAAAAGAAACATATTTACAGTAAGTAAGGAATGATATTTTTTTTTTATCTAAATAAAATACTTAACAGTAACAAAGAAGTATTTTTTTCATTATATCATATTGCTTTAAAGCGTCACTAGGACATGGGTTAATAGTGTTTCTATAACATTTCTTCTGAAAGCGTATTGAGTATAATTTAATGAGTTTTGTTACCAATATTAAATTGAACTGGGTGACCCAATTACGAAAATTACCTGTTTACGTATACGATTGGCAACATCGAAACATTGATCTGTAAGTCGCATAACATTCAAGGCTGGGTCAATGTATTAAATAATTTGTTGACATCCTTAGTTATATCAATTATTCGGAAAATTAAATGGAAAATCAAATTCTGGCAATTAGGTAGGACCTTATCTTAATCTTTGCAGATTTCATAGTTACAATTCATTATGATATTAATTGCACAATAAAACAAAACGACATTTCCTGCACACTTATCTATTGCGTGCCGCTAAAGGCGTTGAAACACCATGAAATTAACCTTCGTTTTCATGGAAATATAAATAATTTGTTCACTTACAGTTATAGTGAGCATTGCTCGCATTTTCAGACAGAAATTTTGTCAGGTAGTATGTATAGGTGTATGTGACATTTGTTCTGCTTAATTTGTAAGCTGACATAAATAGTTGTATTCAGGTTGATTTAAGGGCTTAATAGTAGCAGTGTATCCTGCAGTTCTTTGTTGAGTAATTGCTTTTAGTTATTTTATGGACTTTAATTGTCTAGATTCCATACTAGTGTAAGCTACAGTCATATATTGGAGACATTGGGGTACGTGAAAGTGAAGAAGTTGTATGGATATTTCAACCTTAACAAATGTGCAGAGAGGAAACACAGAATAATTCAAAATTCTAAAGTAGTTCCTATACATTATTTGCCAGTACTTTTGGCCCGAAAACTAACATGTCCCAAAGGGCAGACTAAGGTCAGCCACATATATATGTATATATAACTAGCCTATAATAACGCAACAATAAAAGCTGCGACGATTATCTAAAACAAAATATATGAGTGGACATAATTTAGGGCAAATTTGGTGAAACGCGAAGGTCGACTAGTCTGGCAGTAATTACTTGTGGCCTAGGCAGCAGGCTAGGCACGCCATCGCGCCACGCCTAGCGAAAATTAGATGGAATAAAATTAGGCAACGTGCACGCTTGCGATTTTGCGACCAAATCAGAAACCAATTGATGCGATTTTTTTCAATTCGAGTAGTTACGTTTTTCTAGTAATACTAATCTTCATACACTGAAGCTTTGTTGCCATGGAGTAAGCAGAAAATACAACACCATTATTTGGAAAGCAATTGTTCAAAATAGTTTCATTTGAACGATTCGCTCATTTCACCGAGCAATGAAAATAAAATGTTCACAGACAAACGACAAACGTATTTAGAAACAATACATTGTCTTTGACGCAAGTATTACATTCAAAGGCCCATTCCTATGAATGACATAAACATTGACCATGTTCTCATTGTTGACCTAAGGTCCTAGCCATCCCGTACGTGACGTCTGGTGGGAATGTCCCTCGTTGGCGCTAAACAACGGTGTGTTCTTCAAACATGGCGAAGAACAAACAGCTCATTGAGTGAACGAGAATGAATGAACGACAATGATTGATCAGTTCTTTGCTTACACTTGAAATGTTCGATGTTGTGTTGTGTAAGAACAGTGGTTGGCCCTGAAATGAAAGTTAAATTGGGAAAGAGTGAGTTGGGGTATGGGTTAGGGAGAATTAATACACGATGAAATTAAATTATTTTTTGGCAAATAATTCATCGACTGCAGATAGTGTCACGTGTACGCTAGCTAATTTTACTTTAATTTAAAAAGTACACATTTGAATTGATACAATTTTAAAACACACTAAACAACTCCGATAAATCGCTAAAATTACATATTCAAAGATATAAATAATTAAATATTCAAAGGCTAATTGTCAACTTGCAAATTAAAATAAATAATAATATATTGTAAAACACCATCATTTCATACACATAATTACATAATTCCGCATTCACATTAAAATACACAATATTAGTAACCCATAAAAACGTCGTCGTGTCCAGCCGCACGATTATTATTATATTAAATAACTAATCAACGTAAACAATCATTCAAGAGTCGCACGAATTGTCGTAAGTCTGAACGCAGCCTAAGACGTGTCACGCAGTACATTTTTATGATCCTCAATTGTTTCGTGTAATATTAAAAGCCTAGTCTGTAAGGCAAGGCTCTTTTAGACTTATTAAAAAGTATAAAAGATTCTATCTATTTCTTTTTACATGAAAATCTTTTGTCTTACCGAATGTCTTGTTACTACTGTCTATACTGATTCGAAAGTAAAACAGAACAAGACCATTGAGCTACATCCGTCATCACATAACATCACGCTTATATTCCACGTAGGGTTAGACTGAGCTGAGTTTATACCTACCTAGACATAGTACACCCACACTTCACCAGCTCTGTTGGACATCAGCCTCTCCAATCGCATACTGCTGATCTCTAAGTACTTACCCAATTACTTCGTTAAAGCCAAAAACATCCAAAGAAACATAACATCACGCCTGCTATGGTAAAGTCCCGTGTAATAGCGAGCGAATCTGTAAATACAATATTCATTGTACTAAAATCTAGGTCCGATCACCTACCTGCTAATTTTTACGGCCTAGCATCGCGTGAGGTCTAGATTTTGTACAACACTATAAAATGGCTCGATCAGCCCGGTGCTATATTAATTGGCTCCACTTCTAGATCCACAATCTCTTGATGTAATCGAAGCAGTCGGCCATTATTGCCTTTCAGCCTTCACTGCAGTGTGCTGAAAATTACTTTCCGAAAAGATTCATGTACCAAGGTCAATTGGTGCGCGTATGAGGTTTATAAAAATTCAAAAAGGGTTGGCTAAGGTAGGGTGCTTATGAAAAGTGTTATCTGTGCACTGAAAAACTGAAAGGAGAATTGAAAAAACGAGTCTTCTTAGAAATTATTTCATTCTATCTCGATTCTAATAAATAAGAGAAGGAAAAGGATTGTGGCGTCGAAATAATAACAACGGGTTTCTCTAAACAAATATCTGAATCATTTTAAAAGGGTTTCTGGTTGGTCACATTTTTCATTCATTTCCTTTTTGGTACGGACAGCTTTGAAGCAGAAATCAGTTTATTTTTACAACAAAACATCTCAATTCTGACAATTTTCGTTATTGAAAAGTGTTGTCCCCGACACTCAACCACAATTTAGTGAACACTCATCCAATATAAATATATCAAGGAACTTAAACTGCCAATATATAAGAATATTGTTAATTTATTATTATTGCCGATCATTTACGTCTTATTATCAAAACAAACACTCCGAACTCAGAGTTAAGATCGAAAATCTGACGACATAGTTAACTTTACAGACGACAAAACTAAAATCTCCATCGAAAAGTTCAGGGCAGCAAGTTTTTGGGTGGCAAAATATAAGTTGGTTGGGTTGCACTGAATGATTCACATACTAAATGGGTCAATTCATTATCGGTGTCCTGATCTGATAAAGGATCGTTATATATTTATTTCGTTTTTATTTTGTATCGTGGACGGCACATTCCAAGCGCACTTGATCGGATGTGAGACGTGAGCACACTTTGATTTGGATGCGGCAAACAGATGATTAGGTATGGGAAATTGGGAACTCGGGTCGCTTACGCATCAGGCATGCACTGCAAACGAGATTATTTCCCAAACTCAGAATGTTCCTCTGGCGTGTCACAGCAGAGCTTGATTTTATTTGATGGCCGATGACGAAACATCTTTAAGATCATATTCTCGAGTTGTTTCAACAAATAAGATGACAAAACAACTTTTCTTCTCGGAATCAACTTGACAACTACATAACCTCGAACCTAATAAATCTCATCCCAATTGCCTCATCATCCACTCTTCGTGGGTCCCCAGCGAGCCTGTTCCAGGAACACAATACATTGATTCTCGCTTAGCCCCGCGCCGGACCCGCACAGAGCCGCCGCGGACCGCACCGCGCCGCGCACTGTCCACTGTCCGCCGAAAACGATAAAAACACTCGTGAACCATCGCACCTATATGCGCAGGCGCCGACGGGACATCGAATAGAGATCCTAGATGTGGCCAAGGTGTAGTGCGCTCTGGATTAGAAATAGGCGGTGTAAGGGACATTCGATCCACAGTCTCTATCGTGAAAACAGTGTTTCTTGATTCTGAACCCTAAAATAAAGAATCTGCTGTCCCATAAGTTTTGACCGCGTAGGCAGGTATTGCACGTTTTCAACACCCTGCATAATATGTGTTTTTGTAGAATTGTTTTTCAGCAAAATGGTGATCCTAGGAAAAAAATATTTCTAAAAACTCAACTCATTGAGAACACTTAATTTGCATCCGCATCCGACAATCTTTAGTTTTTACATTAACAATTGCACGAGTACCACGAGTGTTGTTGAGATACATTTCTGCTTTTTTTTCACACTGGTCTCGTCTCTTGTCCATCTTAAATTAATATTACGATTAAAATCAAAACCATCACTATCTAATTTTTGTGTCAGTTCCATACATCTCCAAAAGGTAACAAAGGTCCATTCAAAGGATTCTACATCCGTGTTAGATTCCATAGGGCGCCAGAGCCCTTATCTGTGACACGATTGGGTCGGTGGTCACCCAGATACTTTTAGATAAACTGCCAGATATCGCTAAACGATCCGATCGCCAGATATCGCCTTACCCGAGCCATATTAATGATTTCATTAGGATGCCAATTTATACACGTATGACGTAACCTAAGTGCTGGGGTCTACAAATGTCCTGTGTGTTATGGCTTCTTAGTACAAACGATCTTTCTTGGCTATGTTGGTGTAAAAGATGGTTATGTATGAGATTAATAGCGTCTGTTTTGGCCAAAAAGGCCCGAAGATTTGGCCGAAGCCAAAGGTTTCTAGCAAACACCGAAATGGAACTTCGCGATTGTCGAATTTTGCGATTTTACATAATAAATGATAAAAAAAAAAAAACCGTGGGTCCAAGGACGAGTTATTGGGGCTGAAGAGACAGCATATGACTCCTCCTTTCGGCCCTTTCAAATAGGCAAACAATGCACCAAACACCCTGTATTATTCACTTAGCCAATCTGGAACTGAATTTTTTAGTGTTATCAAACCTTCGGTGTCGGCCAGAAATCGGCCTTCGATCGGACGCTGGAGATTAACTATGTTAATTCGGTAAACAGGCAGCAACCTCCTTTCGTAGAACCGATGGTGATTATGATAAGCGATAGACAACATAATAAAATAAGCAATCAATACATAGGTACTACCTACTGACTTATTTCAAGGTTATAAAAGTGCCAATCGCTTCCACGGCGTTTTGTATTTCTCCGTCTTTCAGCAGGATCCGGATTCAATTTCCAAGCATTTTTATGTATCTTACGAAATCCTGGCAGTTAAACTGATTGTAGGTACTGCACGCTACTGAACTTTACACCTAAAATACTACCGATATATTCAATTATTCATCTGCCATCCTCATTCAATAACAACCGAAACACAATATATCATAAATTACTAAAAAAGAAAGATGTTACTCGTCTAAACAATATATTTACATTACACAATTACAATACGTTCAATAATCGACCATTGTTTAGGCAGGATAAATCAAATCCGTGGCGTATCGGTCTGCATTTCTATCGCCCTTAAATCAGAACTACAACTCATTATAATACTCATGTTAGAAATTTTAATTAAAACAAGATGTTTTCTAAGCTTGTTGCCAAATCTAACAGCCTAAGGCAAACTAACGAGTATTTAACGAGTTCGATCAGTCGGTTTATGGCAAGGGAGTTCAATAATAGCCATCGATCTATAATCTCTTGATCGAAGACAATAGCAGAACTTAAAATTGAATTGGTATTGGAAACACTACGACTACGACCAAGAAAGAGAGAGAGCGAACGCTCACGGAGGGGTTCGAAATATAGACACGGCAAACTCTTAACTCTACTTGCTCCAAAATATTATTATGTAGATAGGTCGAGCTTACCGGAAATTGGAGAATTGGCAATCAATTACACGTCTAAATTATAAAAGTCTTAGCAACGAGTGTCAGGACTGTGGAGGTTAGATAGGCACTCGCTCCATGTATAAATATAATATGGAATGTAGGAAACCAAATATAAATATGAAAATATGAATGCATAAATAATGACATAATTTAATAATAATGAAAATACTTCTAATAATTTCATAATAATTATCTACCTACATTATTCTTAAGCAATACATAAATAAAAATAACTAATAAAATAGAATATACCTAACCTACAAACCAAATTATTTATATGTATATTCATAATTATACACCTAATTTAACACATCTAATAATTTATAACAATATTAATGAATTGCTGCTTAGCCCTCGTCCTCCTTCCTAATGTGGCTATGCCCGACAGGTTCCATATCGATCTTTTACCTTTTTACACCATCTATGTTATACATATGGAATGCAATATAGACTTAAGTATAATATTTCCATGTAAAATACTGGTTTTCAGCTGAATCTGGTTAGTTCCAGTGTAACCAGATTCAGCTGAAAACCAGTATTTTAGCCTACTCTAGCATAGTTGGGGACAGGCTAGGCCGATAATGATCTAAATGACTCGGTACATGTTAGGATGAAGGTGTGTGAGGTAGGTATTTACTAAATTCAAATTATAAATATAAAAAAAAAAAATATAGTATCAGACCAAATCTTAAAATAACGAACCTCCCTCTCATTGAGTGCGCCGCGCACGCTCCGGGACGTGCGCTGACGACGCTGACGTGACGCCTGCGCCCGCGCACGGGCATTTGCATTGGTTTCCGCCACCAACAAACACACCGACATTCGGATTATAACCATATAGGATATGGAGCTATTAAACTTATGGGAATCGGAGACTGATGTGAACTCTGCCCTATTGCCGGGATGACTCATTGCTCATCAGAAAGCAGAAGTACCTACTCATAGAGAGGTGGGTTCTGAACTGAGTTTTGATTTTATAGATATGAAGAAAGCAGTAGAAAGATTCTCCATGGGAAACTGACGATTCACCAACCAGGCCGGTGCTCTGTGTTTTCAAGGTATTGTCAAGGTTATCCTAATCTCACGGAAAACTCTATTTGAGCGACATAATAGATAGGTAGGTGATAAATAATTTCTAGTCTCAAAGATCGACCGTAATTGATCCAAGTTTATTTATCCAACAACCCACAAAAGTATTACGAACAAAATCATTACCTACCAGCTTCTTCCAGCCGCATTGCCACATACAAATAAGTTATGATAAGTTTATCACACATCCCCTCTGAATCATCCTCGCTCGGCACTGCGGAGAGTGGAGGACAGGAAGCCTTCCCACTTAGCTATAGTCTAGTAACGTATACTATAGGATGTCGTAATGGTCACACTAGGTATTACAGGCAGTTTGTCGTTTCCGTATTGGTGGAAATGGAATGTACTTCAACCGGCTAACGGTGAGCAACTTCGTGTTAGACTGGTGCACCTGATAGTCTGTCTTCTTATCACAGTTAACATGAAGGCGATCATGGAGAAAGCCTAAAAACTACCGCTCAACAAAAGGAATAAACAACTTATGTTAATCAGGAAAAGGATTTGTTGTCTTTCCTTCTTCTGTTAACTACTTCATGACTCTCTGAGGGGGACGAGGCTTGCCCATCCTTAGCAGGCCATATCACAGTGGAGTTTACGGTCGACGCTGGAGGCTTCCATACCCATCAAACCAATTTAAGCGATGACACACAAAATACTTTCCTAACAATAGTCATTTATACTCCACTATTTAATACTTCAACAATCTTCAGTGAATCAGTGATAGATCACATGCACAATGCTCCATCACGCCGAAAATCCTGGACAAAAAGAAGTACTAAATATTTTTTTAATAAAAATATTTCAATGCCTTAAGGTGCTTACGACACAATCGTACAAAAAACCAGTTAAATGGCGCTCAAAATAAAATTAAGATATTCTGAAGTAACCCTTTGGTCGACAGCGCGTCATAATCCGCTTTATCAAGATCCATCTTAAAAAACTTCCAAAAGAGAATGAACTTCACCGTTCATAAAATAAGGTTAAAGTTGGTGTGAAGTTAGTATTGATATAAAATAAACAATCATTGAAATGCGCTCACAAAGTGGCCTCAGCAATTTTCTTTACAAATAAATGAATCAGAAGTGTTAGCTTATTAGTATTTTGTTATAATAAATAATCCAATTTAAAAGTTTATTTAACTTTTAAATTACATTTTTGTGCAAAATTATTTGGAGTTGGGTGGGTGGTGGTTAATGAAGATACCAACAGCATTTTGATTTCAACTGCAAAATACATTACTGAAAAAATAAACAATTCTATTCATTCATACGCTATTAATTTTGCATTGATACGCACTCCCATAATAATTCAAACTACTACTCTCAGAGTTCAACGCCATATTTTTTCTGAAGAAAAAATAATCTTCATTCGATATAAATTTGAGCTTTTTATTAACTTGTTTTACTACAAAAAAGCACTCCCGGTTGATAATGCTATTTGTCAAATAAATTGATAAGATTGCCACCACGTGCCACGGCCACCCCGTGTTTATTATGATTAGATTTACAAATATTGGCTTCTAAATAATAAACTGTAGGTTTTATACTGTTTGATAAGGGCAGGTGCTTGGGCTTCAAAGTATCAGCTTGTAGCTTTATCTTATGTTACTTCCTTAGATTGTCACACTGAATATTAAGTGATCTTAGTGAAAACCACGAAAAGCTGTCTCGTGTACGAACGCACGTGTACTAGAAATGGAAAAATGATGAAAATAATAATTAATCGTACTTTAGAATCATGTTGCACTGACAACTACTCGACAGCTAATTAACACCAGCATTGCTATTAAACATTAACAGCACTGCAGTAAAAGAGAAACTGCACAATTTCTCAGAAATCAATTCAAACGTAAGATATTTTTTATGACAACTTCCTTCCCACGTCCATTCGCAACAATACTTACAATTTCACCTAAACAAACAGTCAGACATGATCTTACGAAGCCGTGGCAAATATTTAACGGTATATGAATTAGTAGGCTCGCTCGCTCGCTGGGCTCCCAGACACCCCGGTGGGCCGCCCGTGCACCAACCTAGCACAAAAACCTATTGTATTTTTACCTTATTATTGAATTTACACCTCGGCTGTGGGACAACAGTGCTGATTCTAACTGCCGCATGCCGTGTCCGAAATCGCGAAAAAAACCTTTGAAGAGATAATCGAAAACTGTCACAAGGAGTTTTATTGTCACCATCCGGTGTTTAGGAAATTCACGACTGTTTAGAATTGGTTTGGGAAGCTAGCTGTAAATTCGGAAACACGGTTTCCAGGTTTTTCAGATGTCTTATGTATTGCTCACTACGTTGTAATACCTACTACAGAAAAATAAGCAGTGTTTCAAGTTAAATCGTTGGCGAGTCCAAAAAAAAGCTGTCCTTTTTTTACTCAGACAATCAATTTTATAGCCAAACAATGCAATGGTCATTTATTGTCATTTTACAACATCTTTCTTTAACATTTTGCTCTACAATGGGCGAATCGTTCGCAACTATAATGTCATTATAACGCTTCACCTCAAACCTGACATAATTACATATAATGTTGCTTTCCTCCATTGTGATGCATCGACGGAATTTTATGCCCATTTCACGATAATGGCTGTCCCTAAGCCCCGTACAAACAGCATGATGGATGCGTTGCGGCACCCACAAAAGAACCATTGACAGCATTCACATACCCTACGTCCAATTATAACGAAAAAGTAAAGATTTTGTCCACCCGCGCTGATATCAACCCACTGTGTCACACAAAAAATATTAACAGAGCTTACTGGTTTGTTTTCTAATGAAAGATGTACTTAAATAAAAAACACAAATATTTTTTGTAAATTATGCGACAGTAGAATTAATAGATAATTGGCCGATCACAGAAACTGAAACAAGATCATTCTTAAAGTTTTTTTATTGATTAATAAATCACTGCAGCTCCACCACTAAAGTGCATTGACAATACTTTTTGAATTTGAAAGATCACTGCGGTTTAAACTTATAACGACAAAAGCTTAAAAGAATGACACTGGACTAATGTTGACCTCGATAAAGTGTCGCCTTTCCTAAATAAATTGGCAGAAAGGCTAGAGGATGATGATGTAAGGGACTTGCCTATTGCAGCAGCAGATGGCTAGAGGTGATGTCATGACTCCTACCCAGCTGACGCGCACAGGACCTCTGGTGCAGTTCGCAGCAGTAGGCTCTAGTGAATCTTTGGCCGCAGTGCCGGCACGTGAATAGAGCAGCGCGGGCGCACTTCAAGTCGAGCGCGTGACGACAGACGCAACAGTCCCTGGAAAGACGGAGCAATTAAGTCAATTACAACTTTTGATCTGAAAATTGTTTCTGCCAGAACATGGACTTCATAACATTTGGTTTAAGGTTTTTTTTTAAACGTCTGGACAGTCCTTAATACCAATGTTGCTTGTTCTGTACTATAGTTACATCAAAAAAATAAATATGAATACCTTGTCTTTCCCGAATTGTGTTGTTTAACGTGGGCACTGAGCTGTGACGGCTGACTGAACGACGCGCCGCAGATGTTACAGGTGTAGTGCGGCGCGCACCGCTTCAACGGAAGCAGTGGAGGCAGCAGTGACAGATAAAAGTGGTAGTTCAAGTTCGGCACGTACGAAAATAGCTTTTTCACAGTGTCCGTAGACACCCTCAGTAACGCCAACAAGCCCAGAGGATCAGTATTCACGGCTATGGTCATCGCCCTTTGATCCGACAGCGGTCTCTTTTCAAATAAAGGCTTCTTTTCCGGCTTGTATCTAGTTTTGTACAGAGAATCAGTCACTTCAGTTGATCTCTCTTTTGTCGGAATATCAAATGTTATTTGCAATGAACAACTCCTGTCGTTACGCAGGTTCAGTATATCTGCGATGTCGCTTTTAGCCTGATCACTCTTTTTCATTTCTTCTAGTAATATTGTTTCCATTTTAGAGATGCTAGAGCCTGTGTGTCTTCTCAGTTCGTTAGGCAGAACTTCAGAGATCGTGAAACTTTTAGAACAGCTTTGTACCACATATTCTTCATTCTTGTAAGTGTAAGGATCGCTGCTATGTCTGCTCAGCATAGCTCGGCTGGTGGTGAGGATTTCACAAGCCGATACTGCTGCACTTCTTTTGGATAAAATAGTGTTTTTCTTTGCTTGAATGTCTGTCATGATCGAATTCATAGATTTCATTAAACAGTCTATCTTCTCTTCAATATTAGCTAAAGATTTCATTTTTGTGTTTTCTTCAGATTTCCGGATTTTAGCTTTTAGTTTCATAATGTTATCAGTAACTTTCTTAAAGTTTTCTCTGAAACATTCGTTCTTTTGAAGATCAGCCTCAATGCACGCACCATTATCGAAAGGTATCTTGCAAGGTTTTTCAACTATTTTGTGTTGGAAAGCTACTAGGTTATTAGGAGCACTACAGTCCTTGTTATTTCTCAAACATTCATGTTTAGAGGGTACATTTACATCCTTATCAAGTTTGGTAACTTTCTGTGTATAGGGTATACCAGCAAGCATGTGGCGTTTCAAACATTTATGTTTAAGGGGTACTAATACATATCGACTTTGTTCGTAAGTTTCATTTTGTGCACTTGGTTTTGCTTCTGTGTAATATGGACAAAATATATTGTTGCCATCTTGGATAATGTCATCTTTAGGAACGTTTAGTTCCTTGTAGTCTTCTTCGTTAACTAGAGGTAAGTTAGCTGTCTGAATAGATCCAGGTGCTCCCCGTGATTTTTTCGTGTGAAGAGGTACAGGAAAATACGGTCTAGCAGCGACTTGTATACCATCAATCTCAGATGCACGATTGTTATCAACCACTACGCTGTTACCACGAAAGTACCTACCAGATGGCCTAGTACGCCAGTTGCATGCATATCCTTGCCGTTCTTTATTGAACCTTAGCGTACTAGCTTGTGAACCAGTGGGATAGCAAAAGCGATCATCATCGCACAGAAACAATCCGACATCTGGTGGTAAAGCACTATCATAATTGTGTGAATATTGACCGTGCATGGTGGATGGTGTGTTATCATGAGCTCCATTAATATCTTCCAGCAAATGCTGACTCGGATTAGCTTGGCGCCAGTTGAGTCTCATATTGTAGCAGTCGACGATCATCTCCGGAGTGTTGTGGTCGCCCGGTACGTACTGTGGCGATATCCTACTCGGTTCGTTACTATAATATCTATGTTTATTTTTCAAATCGTTGATGTAATTGTTCCATGCTTCTCTTTGTTTTTCTGTTTCCCGTTCAATCACTAGTTTCCTCACTATCTTCTGTAACTTTGCGTTCTTTTGTAGAGTTCTGTATACGAACTCTTTATTATACATATTCTCTAAAGGGCGGCAAAAAGTGCTTTTCTCGCATTGTTCATTTCTATCTGCTATAATATGGTCTCTCATCATCTCGTTAGTAGGGGATTCTACATTTCTGTTATTATCTTGGTTAATATCCTCAAACTTCAACTCATGACCATAATGTTGGGTTTCAAACATATCTCTTGAATTAAACGAGTACTCGGCATGAAACTTGTTAGGAGACAAACTCGCCACAGGCGCATGAGGTCTTTGCTTTCCTCCATGGTAAGCATCGCACTGTTCTTTCAAGTACTTTTGTTCGTTGTAGTTGTTGCTCAACGCGTAATTTTTCAACATTTCATTTACGAGCCCTTTGGATGACTCTTTATTCGGTTCTCTGTTGGGCTTATCATCAAAAATATTGATAAATTCTTCATTCTTTCGTTTGTTAGGTATTTTTTTCCTGACATCGTCGCCAGCGTTGCCTCGGGCACTATGAAAAGGGTTTAAGTTTTTCACAAATAGTTGGCCTGCGTTGGTTTTGTAATAACGGCTGCTGTGTGCATGTTCACAACATTTTGTTGATTTCTCGTCATCTTTCAAATCCATTATTCACGTCACAGAAAATTTATAATGGCCGAATGTCGCTGACTAGACATTTTTTTTTTATTTCGAGAAAATAAAGAAGAAAATAGATCTGTCACGTTTTTGGTCGTTGCAAAACGTTTTATCAATGACAAACCTCTTTGGATTTGCATTTTTCGATGCAAAGTAAAGGCAGCAGAAGAAATATGTAGGGAAACACTTAAGCCTTATTTCTAGACAGTCATAAATTAAATACAGGGTAAAAAATATTATCACTTTAATATTTAATATATTAAGCATTAGTTTACATAAACGGTACCTACTGCTCCGTTCAAAATGTTTAAAGGATTTTTGAAAATTGCTAGACGTTTAACTTCATAGGTTTGCTATTAATTGTATGTAAGCTGCAGATATTTTGATTTACGTACGACGGCAGTACAACAGTAAGACAAACATCCTATTGACGTGAGTCATCATCATCTGCCTAGCCTTTTTCCCAACTATGTTGGGGTCGGCTTCCAGTCTAACCGGATGCAGCTGAATACCAGTATTTTACATGGCGCGACTGCCTGTCGGACCTCCACAACCCAGTTAGTGCTAGGTAATACGATACCCCTTGGTAAGACTGGTTGTCAGACTTTCGGGCCACTGACTACCTGTAACGACTGTCAAAGATCTACAAATGACAGCCGGGACCAACGGCTATCCTATTGACGTGAGTAATCAACAATAAACTTACGAGTTTAGAGTCTGATCAAAGCAAACAAAGTGGTTTAGTACAAGTTAGTATCGCGGCGCATAACAACACTGTAACAAGACTGAGGTGTGTGGCCTGAGCCTCTGGCCGACAACCCGTAATCACGACCACCCAAATATTAGCAGAATATTCCTTGTGCCGATGTATCAACGTATGAATTCATTTACTGGAGTTGGTTTGATAGTGGTGGAAGGATTATTGTGGTGGTCGAGCAATCGTAAATAAATTTACAATTTATCGCTTAAATCCCAGCCATTTTATTTAAATAAATAGCGAAAATGACTTTAATATAATGTTAGAATTGATAAAAGTTTAACTGAGATTGACAAAATAATTAACTATTTAAACAATAATTTATAAACCTTACATCAAGTATATAATTACACCCTCACAACAACAGCCATAATTATACAAAATAAAAAAAATAAATAAAAAAATATGCTATAAAACAAAGAAACCAAAAACAGGCATTTAAAACGATTAAAAAGCAATAAAGAATCAATTACTACGTATCCAAAGACACCGAGGGGAAAACAAAACAAAACCGAAGATTATCGAAAGCACTACAGGTATTATACAATCTATTTAGATAACACATGAACACAAGACAATTTTTTTATTAAGTTAAAAAGATATTGCCGCATTTTAGGGTTACGTCAGTTACGTGGTATCATGTGTCAAAATTTAAATAAATAACTCTAATTTTAAGAATTTCCTTAAAATAATTAAAGTGCCGTTGTTGTTTGTTTTTCAAAATACTCAAAAAATGAAAATCAAATATAAATTATTGCAATTCAGGCAATTATTTGATTCGTTGTAGATTACATCTGATCACAATTTATTCTAAACACAGTATCTTAGTCAGCCTTTTTTTTTTTTTTTTTTTTTTTTTGGGGGGTGAGAAATCATCAAATGACTCCTCCCGCTCTGGGCGGAGCGGAAGGGAGTGTCAGACTCTTACTGACTAAAAAACACCCATGTTCCTTCATTGGCCCTTTATGTTCCAGGGCCGCGGTATCTCTTTCGAACAGTCCCGCAGCCCTGGCAGGCACCAGCCCTTGCGGGCCCCTCCCGTTTGCTGACATCTCTTTGAGGCGCGCGTGGAACACGAACGCGCCGTCGACACGGCCTGCCCGTCGTCATACGACGGACGGACGGCGAGCTAGCCCATTACTCGCCGTCCACAGGCCCGCGCCTACGGTGGCCGAGAGCCATCACGGCGTGGCCCCCGACGCCCGGTGCTTCTCCCGCGGCGGCTGGGACGTGAGGAGGTTCTCTCCCTCTCACGTTCCGCCGCATCTTAGTCAGCCTTAGCATTCAATAATATGGCAAAAAACAGGTTCAATTCAAGACTCGGTCAAATGTAATCGCGGTCCTCTCAAAGTTCTATTGTTTTTTTTTTAAATTAAACAGTGTACCTACAGAACTCTCAATGCTTTTGAAAGCTCGCTCTCGTCAACTTTTTATCAATTTCCAAAACTTATGTTTGCATTTTGATTAGTTTCTTTAACCGCGTGACACGCCTGCGCTGGTTCGCAGCTTGTCGCGATTATGTAAATGTATCATAGAATATTCAATGAAAAAAACACACCCTTATACTTTATCTTATATTGTTACTTTTACTGTTCTATTTGACGTGTCCGAGCCTTCACGACTCCTGTCATCTGTCGGTGACTCGGGTTTTTTTCACCCGATTGTTATTGTATAATGAATATTTAAATTGGGGCACGTTTCGTCTGCAGACGATAGTAACTTAAGTATGTTATCCCTATTATGCATAAACCTTCAAACGTTTGAAGCAAATAAATACCTTTTATATTTCATCGTACGTCGGAAAAACAGGAATATAATGGACGGCCTTCATCCTTTATAAAAAATGTCGTACCTGTAGTACCTAAAACAAATTAAACAGCTCCCCTAAACTAAATTCCAATAGTAGTAATTCAATTGCCCAATTTACTGCGTACACCGCTGAGTAAACAACTTAATAACATAAAGAACGCCCTTCAAAGGGGTCACCTTAGAGCAGCGGTCCTCATAACCCACCCTGGGGTACTCCACTCCGGTAACGCTTAGAAAAAACTTCCTTGACTACAAAAGTTCACTCAGTGGTCTATTATCATTGATCTTTAACTTCCTAAGGAAGCAGAGAGATCTCGAACAAAAACAGCGATGTAGTCGAGATAAAGTAGGTGTGTGACTATATCGAAAGCTTTTGGTAGGAAATCGTCCAGTCTAGACGACAGTATTAAAAGCAAGGTGAAGGTCGCAGCCTGCTGCGCGGTTACTATGGGGATGAATACAAAGTAAGATGATTGTAAATTAACCTCGTATTGAAATGCGTAATTTCGATCATTAGAAACAATTTGTGTTGTAGGAATCTTACAAAAATGTGCCCTAGAACTCGCGATCATAAGTGGTTCTTGTTAGTTAGGAACTTTAGAATAATAAAATAAGGTACTTATGATTATTCAGTAATAGTTGGGCAAGATATTCTCCTCATTGCCGTGCATTTGAGATTTTTATGCTACTCTGACTAACATTCTTACAAGAATTAACAATCATGAAATAAGACTCCAATACAAAAACAGTATCAAAAGCCAATCCCCTCATTACACCCAGAAAACATCGCAACTTCGTATAAACCCAACCAAAAAATAAACGAGTTGCATCCAAACATAAAAAAATCAGCCATAAAACTGCCAAAACATGCAAGTTGACCAATTAAGCCATCAAGGGGGCAAGTGGGCACTGGTATCGCTCGACAAAGACGAGCCAAACGGAGCTATCGCCGATAAGATAGCAGTAACGGGCCGCAGTTCCCACGACGGACAATGTGTTTGGATAGATAAAGAATTACTTGAGGAAAATAAAGGAGTTGTGTTTACTTGTGTCATAAATGGCGAAATGTGTTGAAAGGTGTTTGTTTTTCAGTATTTAGTTCATATGTTTCTATGGTAGGTGACATTCTAACTCCTATCAATTTAAAGGCCTTGGGTATGTTAGGTTCTCCATCTACTTTTTCTTCGTCAGCTTTATGTTTTCTTTTGTTGATCAAATGTATTATATTTCATTTCTGTACAAAGCTAGCTCGTATGTTGAATATATTCTTACATTTGTTAGTCCTCTCTGTATCGATATATCGTCTAAATATTGACTTGGTTTCCAAACTTTAGCGGAATGTTTCCTGCATTGATGGTGACATGCCAACAATGGAGCGCCTCTGTGCGACCACTTTGTATCGCCGACGAGCATAATCTCCTAAACTTCACATTCCTCACATAAAATCGTGGTGTGAACAAAAAATCTTTGTGATTCCGATTTTACTGAGAAGGGATCTGTAGTTTTGTACGCCTTTTTGCCTTAGTACCTTGGTTAATGCTAAATGTAAGACATAAATTGGCATATAAGCTGAAAGAGGATGATACTTCTAAATGGTATGCTTCAGGCGTAGGATTTAATAATAAAATAATCAACATAATAAAATATAATCACATCAAGTCAAAACTATAGGGGAAATCTCTTAAATTTGTCTATTTTACCGATTTTTTACATACATCTCCAGTACTTCTAATAACAGGACTACGACGGTGACAGCCAAAAAGTTCCTGGAAATTTTCCAAGAATCACAATAATTTCTCACTTCATCGCGCTTACAAGTATAACCTTAAAAAGATTGATCCAACCGCTGTCCAAAGAACCCTAATACCAGCCAGCCGGTGCTAGAAACTCGGTCGCGACACAATAATGCTTACCTATGAATAATAAGATCAAATAAAATATAAAAAAAAACACTTGGGACTGAAGCACAATCGTACACGCTTGTAGACAAACCATTATATAAATACAATGACATATTGTTGTCTCGCTCTGGCGCCGGTCTTAAATTCACTCTTTTTATTTTCCGTCTCATTCATCTGAATTAGCTTTATAGTTTATGATGTTAAAACGATCGTTGGTGATGTTTATTTGGTCTGGATTTGTTTCATGTCTTTAGCTTGAGTAAGCTTTCCGATAGTTGATACTTCTTACGTTGGTTGATGATACTAACAATTGATATTGTGTGTGCTAGAGCCAGTTTCTAAAGCAGTGCCACTGATTGATGGCAAATATTTCTTCACAAAAGAACAATCATGCTACTACTTATACTGTCCTTATCGCAGGTTATTTAAGGTCGACGCAGCATGCTAAACTTCTTCATGAGTCTTCATCTCAGTAGTCATCCGAATTCTATCCATATTTTCGACACATTCCATCACTCGTTTGTTTAGCAGAGGAAGCCCTTCTGTTATACCCATCCACACGTATAAACCGACTCAGTCGAAAGTGTTTCTTAAAATTATTTGTCAATTTCGATTCGAAGGCGAAGAACAAGCTTAATTTTACAAACCGTGCATTATGAATTTCAAAACGTAGGTATCTTAATCAAAATCAAAATCAAAGCATTTATTTCAAGTAGGCCCGTTACAGGCACTTTTGAACTGTCGAAACAAAGACAACAATGAAATGTAGCTACAGTCCCAGTCACAAGGCATAAAAACTGTGAAAGTACTGTAGTTGCCCATTCCCTAACGTAGATCTCTATGGAGAAGAACGGGCAAGAAACTCCATGGACACTCTTTTAAATCAGAATATTTTTACAAAACCTTGGTTACATCATTCATGTTTAGATGATACATTATGTGAGAGCGATGTAGCAAGATGTGCACGTTAAAAGTGTCCATAGTAAAAACAAGGAAAAGAACAATTCAAAAAATAAAATAATTAATTCAAATAAGCCGTGGCAACCAAGAGATGACCAGTCACAACTGACAGCGCCCGTTCACGAACATGACGCATGTATCAGCACCATTCAACTCAACCATTTTGAAGGGAACTAACTGATCCGACACACGCGCCACCATCAGCGAGACATTTGAGTGAGCATGACATACACTTAACCGCCAGGGCAAATTCAAGTCATAAAAAAAAAAAAATGACGTAGGTTATCAACGAAGGATAGCTTTCTATTACATAGTACTCACATAATATGGGCTATGCGGTTATATAATACCAAAAGAAATTGAATCTATACAATGCAAAGATAGTAGTACAATCTTCAGCAGCTCCAACAATACTATTCAATGCTATCCATTAATCAGTTTATGCGCCCCTGTCCATGTGGAGCAGGACCGGCATTGAGCCAAGCATTTTTATCAGAGATATAATCGTCCAACTTGTAATATGCTTGCTTACATAGTGTGCGTTTAATGCATGATTTAAATTTCGTCTCATTCAGTTCAAGAATACCTTGTGGAATTTTATTATAGCATCTTAAACAGTACCCCATGAAAGATGAGTCTACTTTAGCGAGTCTGAAGCCCGGCTGAACTAATTGGTCTCTAGTTCTCGTACTGTAACTTACAAATTAATTCAAAACTTTACCTCCGAAATTCACATCAAAAAACAATTAAAATTCCTTTAAGAACTCTGCAAGGTCACATGCCTGGCATACCCTTAGGAACAAGTCCTGTTTCGAGTGGAGCTCTCTCAAAACGGCTGCCGACAAAAACACTTATTTCAATATACTTAATTTAAATGGGGTTCTGCATAGCCACGCCCACCGAGATTAGAATACCTCTGTTTAAGACCAAGCTTGATATTAAAATATTTTAGATTTAAAAAGTGCTGATGGAAACAAGGACCAGCCAAATCTTCATGATAAGGCTGAAGAACCAATTACGATATAATTTAATTGTTTCTTCAGCCTTATCATGAAATTCTCTATTGAAGGCTTTATTTGCATGTCGTCATAGTGCAAATGCTAAGTTTCCCTTGATTTTTCTCAAATTTTCTAGATTAATCTTATCTCTATATGAATAATATTAGGCCTAAGATGTAACACCTGCCTGAACTCTAAAATTGCCCATTCCCCATGCAGCAAGATCACTTAATTATGCACCAACACATAGTTCCAATAAGCTTCTCCTTAAACGGAGTGCAAAAATTTCGAGAACGTTAATTGTGCGTCGGCGGTTAGCTCTCGTGAAATCCATTATTATTCTAATTATTTGTTTACGACCCTTTGGCCATAAAATAATATTTTTATATGAATGTTTCTGATGTTTTATTGCAGTCTTCAAATACGAATAGGCATTACCTATGAGAAACCAGCCGGAAATTCAATGTCCGAAATTCCAGTCATTAGAAAAATTGTCCCCGCACCATATTTTTTTGTTCTCAAATACCTATGCGGTCAAAAGGACCACGGATAATATCCCCTCACCAAACGATTCAAAATAAATCAACACTATCTTCCCCACAGATAACAAAAATAAACAGCAAACCAATCAATTAGTCAGTCCGTAAAGCCAATTGGATTAGATTCCACAGCCACGAGATAAAAACAAAAAAAAGTAAGGAAAGGCGCTAGAGCCTCCACTTTTAATTATCGTTTACCGACGCATTGTTTAGCGTGAAAAAAAGATTTTAAAAAAAGTTAAAAGAATATAAAGTTGTCGAAGGTAGAAGTGGTCCAGTTGGTGTCAGCGCGTAAATCTATTCCTCGAGGACCAACGTATCTGTTACACTGACTGCCGAAGATAAAGATAATTACTGACCATCTCTGTTGTGTGATCATTTCAAATTATCTACTAATTGTGTTTTATTGATATTTTTATTACGAATAAACTAAGATTATAATTGATAAAATAACAAAAATATTTTTAATTTGGTGCCGTTTTTAACCCATAAAATCGTATCGGAGCCGTATCGTTGAAATTGAAATAGCTTATCTAATGCAATGTGAAGAGAAATTCATAGAAATGTACTGAATATTATAAAGCAACATAACTGCTGTTCGCTTGACGAAGACAGAACCGTAACGATGTTATTTACCGTAATGAGGTAAACGAATATAAAGCGCCACAAATGGCGCCAGACGAATGGCAGAGCCACTTATACAACTAGCTTCTCGTTCTCAGCAAATCGAAAATATCTCAGTAGTAAAAAAATCTGTTACCAACTGCACAACATTATGTTGCGGAAAATCTCTAGGTTATTTTGTGATAATGATATG
Source organism: Eurois occulta (assembly GCA_950022335.1). Lineage (NCBI taxonomy): Eukaryota > Metazoa > Arthropoda > Insecta > Lepidoptera > Noctuidae > Eurois > Eurois occulta. The sequence goes on along the minus strand of OX465498.1, from coordinate 18,162,854 downwards.
GCTTTATACACTTACGTTATAATACTTCAGGCAAAATTGCTGCTGCCTGGCAGATTTTCACCTTCTGTAGATTTTCATCATTATTGGTCCTTTCAAATTTAACGATTTCAACGGTGTCTTCAGAGCCGCAATCATAGAGCTCTCATCTCGCTTCGTGTCCGTCCCGCGCCCTCTAAACCCGAGATTTCAACAGTTTTTTAGTGAGGGCATCGCGTAGTGGCGGCGATTTCACGGGCGAGCCGTTTCTCACACGCGCCCGGACCGCCCGCGCCGACCGACCCGTTTTTTTACTACTACGATGGATTGTGATGTCTGTTTTACGATGATAGAACTCGCAGCTTTGATAAAGCTCTTAGGTTGGTCGTCTTTCTGGTGATAGAGTTTGTTTAAGGCTAGTGTTTTCATGATGAGACTATTTCAGTTGGCGATTTATTGGTCTGTCCGTGCTTCTATTAAGTTCAAGGAAGAGATTTAATCTTTAAAGTCAAAAACTAACTCAGCTACAAAGCACACAATCGAAATGTCTCTGATGAGTGAGTAGTAAGTAATTTACTAAAAATAATGTCTTGGATATTTTATCCGAGTTATACAGTTATACTGTGGCTGACTTGTCGAGTTGAAGGAAACATTGACCACCATTATATTACTGTCCCTACATGTAATCAAGTTGATATTTCCAAATCATAGTTTTCCTAAACACGGGAAAAATAGGTCTTCTTTCCCAGAGAAGCATCAACAAAGCCATCTTCACATAAAAACTAAAGTGTTACTCGCAATAAGCAGGCTCAGGTCAGGCGTCACACAGCCTGGAAGACGCGGCAATAAGGTCCAACGATGAGCCACAAAGTGAGCGCAAACCTCTCGAGTCTCCCACACTGACTGAAGTACAAACACAAACATACACTCGGCTCAACTGTGGCCGCTGTTAGGAAAACAATCTATGAAGTGACACGCTTTTATTTATTATTCTTTTTACTAAAGCTAAGTAGTAAAATATACATGGTTCACAACGATACACATTGTATAATGTAGAACGCGGCGGCGATTTGGCATCAATTGCTAATTATTCATAGAAAATTCACTATTACCTCCAATTAAAAGCTGTCGTTACACAAACTTTATTATATAAATGAGCCTGAACAAATGCATAATATGAGGCTATTGTTGAAACTACAACGGAACTGCTCTTAGTATTGTAAGCCTATGTTTTCCCTTACGCCATATTTTTTGGTCTTTTGCTCCGCGCAACACTTAAATAACGTTATGCCTGCACGAGGTATAAAATTGCTCAATTTGACGGTAACTTGGTGTTCTACTGACCCCATGGCTTATGGCGTGAAAATACATTTAGTTACTTTATAATAGTTTATAATACCGCTTAACATGGCAGCGGTGTCGAATCGTAACTCGCAACTCCAATATTAGTTGCCAGGGCATAGACGGGACTTTTAGGAAAACTTTCTTCACGAAATGAAAAGTATTTAGCTCTTGAGTGAATGAACTGGTAACTTACAATTCTTCATTATCAAATTGAGCCTTTGATATGATTTATTTCGTACTGCATATTGCATTGACGCGTCACCAAACCAGTTCTTGGCATTTGTTATACTAATAAAGCAATTTTTGGGTGAATTGAAAAGCCAAGTGTTTGGACTCCATCAAAGTTAAGTTAACTGTACGCTAAAAAAACGAATACTTCTTAAGTAATTCCTGTACTGGCACAACACTGGCTTCAAATGTCTCGTCCGTACATGAATCCAAACAACACGGCAGCGCATTGTTTGACAATTTGTTTGTCGAACAATACCGTCGTTTCGCTAGCGCTTTCCCGGAACGCGAGCTATACGTGATCTCGGTTCGATCCGCCCGATATTACGCGACCACCACGCATTTCCTTAAAAAAACTTCTCAACACAACACCTTGAGAAACTATCCATTGCCACTACAACAAGAGACGTACAAGTAATGATCAGTACAAATGGCAGCAATGGACTTGAAGCAAGCGATGCTATAGTTTGGTTTGTTACGCCGTCAAAGCGTTAAAAGACTCTGGGGGCACGCTGCAGGTATCTTCGGTTAAAAAAAGAAAATTAAAAAATAAGACAAGTGTAGGGCCTTCGCGTGACGCACTCCAGTGCTGTGGGAATTATGGGAAACAAGGATTCGAGAGGACAGGAGTCGTGGGAGAGAATATGTATGAACGAATGACAAGCTTCCACTGTGCGTCCACTCTGGAGGGAGAAGTAATGGAGTGCAACGAGACATCGAAGAAGACGTGTTGCGCCTGTACCACATTAGTTGGCGTAGGGACAGAAAGATTATAATAAAAGGCGGATTTCAAGAGCAAATACAACCAAGGAATATGTAAGTTTCGGCACTAAATCAAAATGGACCGCAAAACCAGACCATCAATAAGTATTTCAGGGCACATTACGCTTACAATTAATATTTAATTAAAATAAAGTACATAAGGACTTGAAGTAAGTAGTAGTAAGAACTTTTCCTTGTATGGATTGTCAAATGGCTTTCATATAATACTTCGTGCCTCGCGCTTCACATTACACTGTGAAGCAATGCAACAGTTAGATGCTGTCACAACCTAGCTATCTCCAATATTATTGCTAATAGAATTACTATAATTAGTGATGCTCTATTAACAGATCCGCTTTGCTATAAAACGTTAAGTATTATATTTTATATCTTGTCGATATTTACCAATCTTACTAGTTTGTCACAAATCCGTCTGTGTCTAACTGTCTGAGGCAATCGTTACGAATCTTGTATTATGTGGCAAAAGTTTACCTAATGATAGAGAATGAGTGCTGTAAAAAGATCTTAAAATCTTAAAAAGAACCCGCCACGAATTATTTGCCACTTAATCTTTCTACACCCTGAGATTATAAAAGCATTATACAAATACGCCATTTCAACTAATATCTTCCAATCTATCTAAATACAAAGTCTCATGAGCACATCACTTTTTTCTTCACCAATTAACGTCCATGTAGGTGGTCCGTCAGTCCAACACCAATGTTTGCGATATATTTTACAAATCATCAGTACATCGCACCTTGTAATTAGCTTGCCGAAACTTAGGCCAAGTTTTTGCTAGAGTTTGACCAACATTGGTTTCGCTATCCCACAAAAGTTGGGACTCCTTTATTGGAATTAGAATAAGGTTGAGTTTTGGTTAGAAAGCAGTTTCCAAAAAGGTATACTTCGTATTCATAATTAGGAATGATACATGTCGGCGTCTTTTCAAGTCCGAACCGTTTTTGATGGTCCAAGGGGCGGGTCCTCAGGTCCTCTGTTTGATTTGGTCTTTGCCGCTTGTGTTTTTTAACAAATTAGCGCCGATTTGTTCCCGGCGGGGGTCTATTCGCCTGTGATGACTTTTTTGATGATGATTGGCCGTTTTTCATATAATTTGTGTGGTCCTCCTGTATTTGTTTGTTTTTTAATTCGGAGATTCCGATCTATTTTAGAGCAGCAAGTGTAACAGCGTGTCGAAGTGTAGTGAAACTTAGCACATTCTGCGCAGAAATACATAACTTTAACAACTAACACAATTCCTCTTACTAAAAGCAAAAGACGAGTTAAAAATCAAACACTGAAAACTGAATACTTCCATATCAATTAAATCCCAACCCGCAATGCGGTCTAACATGCACACCTCGACACCGCACGTGTACCGACTGCATCATGAGCCAAACAGCCTGACAACTATAACAATCGCTTAGCATAAGATGACTAGCCAGGGAAGTCGCAATTTCCTCAGGCCGACATCTAAATCACTACCGGCCTCATCATCACCGGTTGGGAGCTCCAAGAATCGTAGGTGAACAATGGTCGTCCTGGCTGTGACGTCACCTCCGTTTCCGCTCAGCTGACCGTCTGTCCGTCTGTCACGTCGCAGTGAAAGTCAAAGTATTACTCATGTAGCTGCTACATGCGTTAGGTCGGTGTTCGCTTCTATGAATGGCTGGCACCGTTCTGACGGTGTTGGGACGATGTTCGATGCTGTTTATTATGCAGTGTCGTTTGGTAGTTACAACTTACATGCAATTGATTTGATTGGGTGTGTGTCTGCGGTGAGTCTATGACTGCAAAAGGAGACTGCATTTCGTTGTAAGCTGAAATAACCATTGCTAAAATGAGCTGATGATGCCCTATCTGCAAATTCGAAAATTTAATTTAATTATAGTTATGGAAATGTAGGGTATCCGGTAAATCGTACCGAGATTTACAATGTTGCTTCGGTGCAAAAATACCCAGATTTCAATTTACGAAAATCCAAGTTTCAACTATCAATAAACAACCACGATGACATTACGAAAACTCACGGAAAAGATAATATCTGTGTATTCTATGCGAAAAATTGCCCCCAGAACCTTGAAATAAAAATGGAACAGCATAAAACTGACGAGAGCCAAACCATATGTAAATGCAATTCAAAGAAACTGATTGATTGGCTGGAAATAGAACGAATCAATGATAGCGAGTACAGTGGAGTGCAAGGTTGCGCGGCGGAATTTCGCCACATTGCGGTGTTTAGCCGACTCGACCGGACCTGATGCTAAAGGTCAACTACGTAAAATTTACTTCATTGTACTACTGCAATGCATTAAAAGTCGAGGTTGTTTTGAATGTTTAGAAGAAATAGTGCCTGCCTGCAGATATTAATATTTACCGTTCGGGTCAGTATCTACGCAAAACAACTTAAAAATTATTAGGTGATGGGAAATTTCAGGTGACTCAAAATGATTAAGGAAGTATGTCTATCAAAAGTACCTTATTTAAATACAACTTTAAGAACTTTAGTATATATACATGATCATTGATCACTGAACCAGCAATGTTAGATATTTTTTTGGTCCTTACATCATCCGACAAGAAATGTAAAATGATCGTTTTATTTTTAACTAACTGTCGCCCGCGATCTTCGTTCGCGAGAAATTATTATGAAAAATATCATATACATCCCTTTTCAAATCGGATTTTTTTAACAATTTCAACAGTTTTCATTTTTTTTGCACGGAACCCTTAATATATTTCTAAAATAAAAGACGTAGTTAGACCTTCTAACATCAGCTATCTGCCAGTGAAAGTCTCGTCAAAATCGGTCCAGCCGTTTCGAGATTAGCCGAAAGAAACAGACACACAGACAAAAATTTAAAAAATGTGTGCCGTACATCGTACATATTTTCATATGCATTCAGTAAAAAGCTGTTATTTTGATATTACAACAGACACTTCAATTTTATTTATCGGTATAGATAAATTACATGAAAAAAGGCAATAAATAAAGGTATTAAAATCACTATAAATTAAGTGTTTAGACATCCTAAGACAAAAAAACCATAAACAAGATATGTTAAGATTACACTTCACAATATTAGGAACTTTCTCCAGCAAATTACCACAAGATTCATATAGGTTTACCAGACGAGAATTAGGTTAACTAGCGTGGGACTACACTACTACAGCACACTCGTACATGGACTTATAATTGAGTATAGTTCGCAAAACCTTTGTACAGACAGATGTTTGCTATGTCTACTGGAAGCAGGGTCGCAGGGCTATGCTCGCAGGGGAAACAAGTTTGTGAGACATTGAAGATCTTATCCGAATCCCGTAATATTGTACTAGGGGCTTCAAAGTCTGCCATTATCCGTTCTGGCTCCGCTTCAAGCTCTGCTTTCCATGTAAGGCAAGCAAGTGTTATTAGTAAAGAGTTGCTTCCATTGTTAGTGATGATGCTACTTGCCGCTTTCGCTCGTCTCTTGCGCTTTTAAGTGTTGCTTCGCCAGGGAAGATAAATTTTGAAATGGCGTTTTTAAAGACGACTAATAAGCTGCGAATTTATTAGCTATTAACAAAAAATCTGCATATTAACAATAAGTCATAGGATTAACTAGATTATTTGAGATTTTACGCGACGGAGTGAGGAACATGTTGTGGGGAAAGTTTTGAGTATAAATGTGGATGGATAAGAGAAAGGGAAAGCCAAAGAAATGATGAATGGATTGTGTGGAAGTTGGTATGGTTAGAAAGGGGGTGCATCTGAGTTGACGATTAATAGAGAATTATGGATGAAAAAGACATTCTGGCAAGAACAGGAAACTGATAAGTAAGTTATTTCTCTTGTTGATAGAGCACTCAATGAAAAGTCACTCATTAAATCTGAGTTAGCTCTTAGCTAAGCACATAACTGAAGCAGCTATAGACACCATAAATCTGTGATGGATACTAAGTGATCCGAAACTACAACCCCGCTACCGCTCATCCCTTGCTCAGTAGTAGCGTGGCGGAACAGTGAGTCATGCGCGCGCGCGTCTGTCGGCGCAGACGCAGCGCTCACTCGCACAGTACTCCGTAGTAATCGTGCCTCGAATCCGCGCCGCGACGCATTCCTGACCAAATGTACAGCGCTGCTCAATGGACGCTATGGGTACCAAGCGCTGTACTGTGTGCGTAGAAGCGTTGAACTCTCCGTCTACGTGTTTTTGTATTACTGGCTTAATTAAAACTTGATATCAAAGATGACGATGCAGGTGCGCAAGACCAGTGTGAACAAAATATATTAAGAAATATTTTGAAAAGATCAGAAGACATAAGATACTAGAAAAGTAAAAAAAATACCGAATTAACACACGCTACCGCAGTGTTAATTCTGTTGAAAGGCGTAGAAAGACGAAACGCCTGAATAGCAGTTGTCACTTGTAACAGCAGTTGTCACAAAGCCCTTTAAAAATAAGCAATGAACAACGACAAACCAAAGGAAGTAATTTTAATCAAACGCAATTCACTACGGAACATTTAATATTTCTTATTCCAAAGTTCAGACGCAGTACTAGCCCACCATCTCACGTTTGATTCCCAATTCGCAGGAACGAGCCATATACCTTTAGAACAACCGCATCCACCAAACTTAGTATCAATAAAGCCCCAAAGGTTCTCCGATCAGAGAGTCCGACAGTCCCAAGTCCAACACAATGACATTATTGCTTCTCAGAAGTTGTACCCGTACGTGCGCAGACGCAGATCTTTGCTTACCTCACACGCGCGAATTTGCGCCCTTCACGACAATGTGCCTAGAATGCGGCAAAGGGGTCTTTGTTTAACAATTTATTGCACTAGCAATGAAGTTGTATTTTGTATGGATGTTTATTTAAAACTGGTAGTATTTAATGAATAATTCTGAAGCGCACTCTTTGAAGTCTTGTTGAGCAGCTAATAAAATCGCTTGCAAGATGAATCGTTAATGAAGACGAATTGAAATATCACAGATCCCTTTATCATTTGGCCACAACAGAAACATACAGGCTAATACATTATGGCTATCCAAATTGTAGTTTTGTATCTACAGTTTAAGACTTGTATTACACTTACTACTTTTCCATTCCCAAAGAGGGCAAATAAACCCCACAACTCATCACCGTTACTTCTAGCGCTCTTGTCGCGTGAATTAGTGCGCCCGCGCAGCTAGAACGACCGCGATCACAGGGGATGCCGCGCCGATGACTTGACGCTACTATTGTTGTACGCGCCGTTTTAGGAGTCACCGGTGCGCGTGTTTTTCCTACACTAGTGGTTCATTCACTATGCTGGGTTGGATTCAAATATGACGTGACGAAGTGAAGCTTACGAGTCACCGTCAACGGTTTTGTAAGAGTTCTGAGAAAGATGTGATGTTCATTCAAACAGTAAACAAAAATAACTTAATTCTCGGCTTGAATCAATGATAAATCTGCGGGATTTTATGCATATACCTTCGGTCATAGTAGTAATCTACTCAGCCAATCACCGTCCAGTACTGGACAACAGCCTCTGTCAAACTGCACCACAAATTCCCTGCTCCGCCTCCTGAATACCACATTTTGTATAGTCCTGTGTTGGCTCCTGAATAAGGGTTACTTCAATGTTGTGACACTTGCCAATCTGGCATGCCATATCGACCAAACAGTTCTGCTACAGTTGCATCAAACAAGGCTAATTTATGTCACTTCTCGGGATCAATTTAGGAATATTTTGGTCCGTATACGCTTAGCCGTTGGTCTTTCCATACGGAGAACAATGGGCGTCCTTCTGGGCTAGGAGGCGAGGTTGGCACAAGGTCGCCAGTTATGGACAATCATTGTAAGTGGAATACATTAAGTGGTCGGAAGTTCGGCCGTTTTCTAATCTTCGCGAATTAGTATGCAGAGACAAGCGGTTCGCGGGTGCCGATATCCTAACAGTAGATATTTCGTTAGTCATAGCTGCTTAAATAGATGCTCGTAACTCGGAAGCGGTTTCTGTAGAATATTTTTTCGGTGTCCCCATATAATATGATAGTTTATGATCTCTGTCGTCACAACCCGTCAGTACTGCTTCTGTAGATGACTACTAAATATCGGAAGAGTCATTCTGTGCCTCGTATTTGCGTGCTTGCCAAGCTTCGACTAAATTGATATCTGGGATAGTTAGGATTGTTCAACCTGAAAATAATTTTCGATTTATGAGAGTTCAGTACATTTCTAATTTCATTTCAGCTACATACATAGAGGTAACGTGTTAAAAGTTCATGAGAATCCAACAACTCGCTAGCTGTACTGCTGAATACGAGCTCGTGGGCTCGGTTCACAGATTGGACAAAACCCTCAGCCCGGTGTCTGGATTTGTGCCAAGTTAATGACAATATGCTCGCGCCCTATTACATAACAGGCGAAATGTGAATATATTATAGGAACACTTGTGCGTAACCCTTCGAGGACGACGAATACAGCCGTGATGTTATTTTTATGTTTTTTCATAATCCTGCAACACAATGACCAAAGTCCAGCATAACTAACCAATCACCTTGTTCCCCAGTGCGAGGAGTCGATGTCAGCGGGCGACATGTGCGTCTCCGCAGCACGGGCCGGTCCCTCCGCGCGCTGGCACCCCGGCTGCTTCGTCTGCTCCTCCTGCCAGGAGCTGCTGGTGGACCTCGTGTACTTCTGGAAAGAAGGCCGCCTGTACTGCGGGAGGCATCATGCGGAAACGTTAAAGCCCAGGTGTTCGGCTTGTGATGAGGTGAGGATTACAAGAATTTGTTTTTAAATTTAGATCTTGTCACTGGATCCTTGGTCCTTGATGTGCATGGCTCGAGAGGGCATTATAATCATAGTATAAAATAGACAGATCATCATTACATCATCGGCCCAGCCTTCCAGTTTAACCGCATGCAGCTGAATACCAGTACATTACATGGAACGTCTGCCCCTCCCTGACCTCTACTACCCCTAGGTAACACAATATCCTATGAAAATACCCATGGAAATTGGCTCTAAAGGCTGAAAATAATTGAAATTCTGGTAAAAAAAAATCTTACAAATTGTTCATCAAATTATCTTGCCACAACGAACCATTATAAGTATTCTCTCATTTTACTAACAAATCAGAACAATTACATCAACATTAATATTCAAAACAAATTACTTTTATCTTATCGTTTAATTTACCACAAAACGGCCATTACTTAGTACCCTCCAACCTGCAACAGCAAACATTATCATAAAATGGCGAGCCGGCGCGTGCGCGTGCGCTGACGCAATTGTGCGTGCAGTTGGCAATATCCGGCCGGGGCGGAAGTAGATAGCATCGGGGTGGGGGGATGCACATCCCCTGTATATTCAGACATTTCACGGTGAACGCGTCCAGTGCGGAATTTATGCTGATCGGCCATATGGTAGTGTCGAATTGTGCGGTGGTTGTTATGTGGAGGACGTGGCGTTGTAAGTCATTGTATCACCTGAGTCAAGCATTCTTTTACAGAGGGTCTGTACAAAGCGGCATTCTATCAATGATAACGATGATCTGACGAGAACCCTCGGGGGGGACCCATTATAAACTACTGACTATCTTAGTGGTTGTATGACGTTACTAAAGTAAAGTTTGAAAGCCCTTTTAGCTTAATAAATAATAGAGCAGCCTCATCTAACATTCCATTTCAAAATTATTACATTAAGCCACTGCGGAATTATTGATAGGTACTGTTCTCTGAAAAGCTTCTGGCTGAAAACCCGATCGCCGCACAAAAATCTATTCAAACAACAATAAAATCCTTTTTAAAGTTCCCCATTCCCGTTACACTTAATATTCAGTTAAGCACACGCCAAAAAACGGCACAGTACACCCTAAAAGTTCCCCAAACCACCGCAGGCAATCACATGATACCGAGATTAAGATAGCAAACAACGTAACAAGCTACACTTACGCCGAAACTCCGGAAAGACTTAGTATTCGTTCGACGTCCTACAAACTTCGGCCGCCACCTGAAGGGTGCGACCCCTCTGGTCAGGCGATTAGTAAAATGTTTAATTTGGGGCTATTTGAGGGCTACGAAAGTTACGGATCTAAGGTGAAATATTTAAGTCAGACTCTCGGTAATAGGTTCAGCTACAGTTTCGTGAAGGCAGTAATTTATCAATGCATTTATAAGCGTTTGCAATGAGAACTAAACGCGAGCCTTCTCTATTCCGTTTTGGGTAAAAAGAAGATCTTTAGCTGGGTCGGGAGCAGAAGCACCCTTGACGTCATTTCATTAGGTTTCTAAGAGTTTTTCGTCTACTTTAATCTGATACAAGCAACCCTAATGAATGAGAGTGCTCCGCTAGACTAACGCTAGCAGACCGCTGTAGCACGCACGCCGCCGACCGCCGGCTCGTCGTCTGCACCGGAAACGTCCAGCCGGCCCTCCACCGGTCCTCGACTCCACGTGACACCGCATCTAGGTCGAGGGGAAACATTAGGGGTAAACATTAAGGAAACATTAGGGGTAAACGGGGGAAATCTCATGATCTCGCGCCGATAACTATTACTTGGAGTCCGCTAAGTAAACTGTGATTGGGGGTGGATTGGGGTCAAGCGGCTCTTACTTATGAAATGTATGTGGGTCACTTTGTTGAGATGGCTTTTTAAAATTCCGTAACCGACTGTACGAACTGTACAGTTAGAAACAGTGCCTGAAACCCGAAAGCAACCAAAATTACATTTTATTAGAATAGCAGAGGGCGTCGACAAACACACTATACATACGAAACGATAAGGATGTCGGAAAAGTAAAAAGAAACTTGGACAGTAACATAAGCTAGCAAAAACCCAATTGAAAGTCTTTACCAGGTATACGAAACGCTTTGGAAGTAATTGCCAAACTGAAACCAACTTAAATCACATTTGATTACAATTCCAGGGTCTTTGCTGAAATTACCATCAAAGTACTACTTGCAAAACCAGATGAGGAAACGCTTAAAGTAGCATGTTTGACAATAACCCGCGCAAGGCCATGGGAGACTCGATGTCTTCATTAGTTGGTATCGCTAGCTGTGCAATTAGCGCAAATTATACGCTACCAGTCATTACTGTGTCTGTACTAAACCCAATCTGCAGTAGGAAAGATGTATAGCGATGATAGAATTTTGAATAAAAGTTAATTTTGATAAAAAAGCTGGTTCATGTTATCATGTTCAAAAATAATGGACATTATGTTAAGCCCATTTGCAGTGCTAATAAAATCCCTTAGGGCACTTATTACTTGACATTTCATGGGTGAAGAAACTCGTCGCGATGGTGTGCAAGCTCGCTAATGAGCCTTAAATACCATAAACTAACTAATAAGCTTCATAAAACCCCATTTATTAATGCCCTGCGACGCGACGTCGCCCCATGGAGAAAACTTATAATTACAGATCAAACACAGAGATACTAAATAATCTAGTAATGTTTTATGGCTATTAATATTTCTCATGTTTGCTTACCCCGCTGATGGCCATAATTTATTTATTAAAAATGCCTGCGTGTTACCTTATCTCCATCAGTTATGAACTTTATTTATTTTACTGATACTAACACTGAAAAATTCGTGACGGTTTAGTGTTAAAAATCTGGGTTTTTTCAAATGGTAACATTTTTAGGGTACAGTTTTTATCACCCCAATCATTACAATGTAGAATTTATTTCTCTTACAAGTATTAGAATAATTGGTCGTCACGAATTGTTGAGCAAACTGAGAAAATTAAATTCTTTTCTTTTGTAAAATTGTCGAAGTTGTTATTTTTTTTCGTAATTTACATAAACAACATTTCTAAATGGTTCAAGCTCATGTTACAAGTACTTATCAAAAAGTTTTTATGAGTACCTAATATGTAACTTATAATTATTTGTCACGAAAATTCCCAGCATATTACGAATGTTTTACGCCCATTAACTTTATCTTATTGTACAAAAGTAGTTTGTCGTCTGGCTAAATTGTACAAATCCAACCTAAGCCTCTACTTAATTATTCAATAATGTACTAAGATTTACCACCACAGAGCTCTAGTTTAATATCCATCAGATGTTATGGTGATGAGGTTGGTGGCTAAATGTAAGTAATTAGTAATGAGTGTTACAAGCCGCAATTTACGCGTTATTTCTAGTGTTCAAAGTTAAGTTCTTACTTTTTAATTAAACCCTTTCCTTCGATTTTTGATATAATATAGTACCTACATTGTTATAATCGCGTTGTAGCACTAGGATTAGCATATTAGCGATAAGGCCGCCGTTGTGGCCTGAATTTTGTGGTTTTACTAAATAAACTTTGTTAACAAAGTTGTTTTAATATTTTAAAGTAATTTTAACAAAGTTCATAACATAAAGGAACGGGTGTAATTAAAAAGTAAAAACTTAACATTATTCTACATACCCAAAACCATATGCCTTTTTGAACAAAACACTAGAGAAAACGCTAACTTCCGATGTACAACACTCATTACTAATCAGGGTCCAGCTAATTACGGCACAAGCCCATAATTAACTACTTACAATAAAGCAGCATGTATCGACTTAAATCAGGTAACATGCAGATCTCGATAGCACAGTACGGTGCACTCAATAACGATGGGTTAGTACCCACCTACCCAGGTACCCATGCAAGCATAGCATGGTGGGCACAGGCTTATGGTCGGGTAGCACGCCACCTGCGACCGTCACTGATGGGGCTGATTGAGGTATCAGTGTACTGAGCATTGCGTTCTGTCGTTGAAAGATTAGCTGGACTTGGTTAATTGTGATTGTTTTGTTGTTGCATTCAATTGGGCAAATATATTTTATTTTATTTTATTTATTTTATTATTTTCGGAAAACTTACAGCTATGCAGACACAATAGTTTCGTTAATAACAATAATATGGCCAATTACAGGTTTTCACAAATAGCTATACAATAGTTTAATAAAACAGAAAGAATTAAACTTAAAGACAGTGGTAAGGATTAGTACACACAAAAGCAATAAAGAAAGAAAGAACACAAATTGACACAATACAATGGTTATGTGTTGTCGAAGAAGTGATTGCACAGGGTCTTCTTCAATTTAGACACGCTTGTATTAAAGATGTCGATCTCAACCTCCTGGCAAGTCGCATTGTACACACGACTCGCTCTAATCATGTACGAGTTTTGTCTGTAATTAGTCCTTGTCGTTGGTATGTGCAACAAACGAGATTTACGCAGAAACGAACAAGGTACACGCAGCCCAATCTTGCTCAGCAACTCGGGGACATCATTGGATCCATTTGCAGTTTTAATTAGATAGACCAAGTCGGAAATTTTTCTACGTTCATATAAAGGAAGAATATGAAACTTTTTGCAACGTTTAAAATAATTTGGTAGATATATTTTGGAACGAAATTGAATGTACCTTAAGAACTTTCTCTGTATGCCCTCCAATCGAGCGATATAGGTGTTGTATTTAGGGTTCCAGACTTGAGAGGCATACTCGAGGTGACTACGAACGAATGAGCAATATAAAATTTTGATAGTCTTGATGCTCCTGAACTCTGATGAGACCCTGCAGATGAAACCTAGAGCTTTCGACGCTTTGCTGACAATATTATTTATGTGTATGTCAAAAATAAGCTTCGAGTCAAAAGTAACCCCGAGGTCCCTGATTACACTGACCCTTTCTATTGGGGTATCCAAAAGTTTGTAGGAAAAATATAAAGGGTGTGGTTTGCGGGTGAAAGTACACACGTAGCATTTGGAGACGTTTAAGTCCAAGTTATTTGATTTGCAGTAGGTTTGAAAAGAGTTTAGATCCGCCTGCAGTAAGAGAGCATCTGCCTGGCTAGTAACCTGTTTCATGATCTTCATGTCATCTGCATACAACAATATTTTACAGTGCTGAAAACAGGAAATTACGTCGTTGATGAAAATATTGAATAAGAGCGGCCCCAATAACGATCCCTGGGGAATTCCCGAAGGAATACGCATAGCTCTAGATGAGTAACCATTCAGCACCACGGTCTGGCATCTACCCTCAACATACGACTTGAACCACCTGTAGAGATTACCCCTAATACCCATCGATAAAAGTTTGCGCATTAAGATTACATGATCTATTCTGTCAAAACACTTACTGTAATCGGTATAAATAACAATACACAACAATATAATTATCATTGTAGATAATACAACTGGTGACACGTTACTGCTATATACTCACCTCTGCCTTACCGTCCGGAGAGAACAGTCGTTATGTTAGGTGATGGGTGATGGTGTTAGTGACAGAATGACCACAATCGATTCGTTATGTTAGCCTTACGTACACCCCGCTGGTTTGTACCTAACACGCTGAAGGGGACTTACTTATTACTACCCAATGGTTAATTACTTACGACCAGATACAATCCCCTTAATATTTCACTAAATCAAAAAGCTGTCGAAAATGTGCAGCCAATCTTCTATTTCCAATCCGAAAAACTTATACTAAGCTACTTTTGTCTGTGTAAGGCCACATATCTAGGTACATTTGTCGTAACAACCGTCTATATTTTAACTGGCTGCGCCCAAGTTTCAGTTATATCATGCCTTTTTGCAGTAAGTCAGGCTGAAAGGCCCTGAAATGTTGCCAGTTATATATTAGGCTGAAATGTCAAGAGTACGGCAATGCAGATCAAAGGGTATTTATGTGCAGTTCCCTCGCGAATGGTAGCTGTAGTTTTTGCCCTGACTTTGGTTACTTTTACCTATTGTTATAAAATAATATTTAAATATTCTTACCTTCATAGGTGCCTTTGCGATTTGATTAAATCTCAGCTCTTTTTAATGGCCTCTGCTTTTCACCCTTCGCGTCCCTTTGCTCCTAATTTTAATGGATTGTTGTTTCTTTAAACAATGTTGCCATATTTCTGGCAAGTTTTCAAATGCTTACTTCTTCTTCATGCATTTAAGTTTGAAATTATTATTACAAAACCCCGTATTCTCCATAAATGGTAGTCATGTCGCGCCAAGTCCGCATTCTGGCAAGGCTAAGTGCATAGCGCTGCTTTTTATCTGACCTAACACAAGGCCAAGTGCACAACAATGCATATTATAACTTACACAAAGTCTGTAAGAAATGCCTTTATTAATATAATGAAACTTTAACTCTATACTCCATTACTCTATTTCCAAAATCACTCTTGATCAATTGCTTCTCAAAAAAAATCAGGGTTCTTGGCTCAAGTATTCTGTGCATACTAAATAAACTTAAGTAGCCACATGACTAGAGTTTTCTTGCATAACATTGACTTACAAATTACACAACTTATCAACCAGATCCTTGTCACTGGTTGCATAACCACAAAGACATGATCAACATACACTATGTAAGTAGCTAATATGTTTGTCTAAGCAATATCGATGATTCACCGCCAGATGTCGATCGACCTTAGTCACATGTTATCGACAAAGCACAACACTAGTCATAACATGATAGCGGTTCCCATAACATCGTAGGACATGTTGCTACTTGATGGATTCTGAAAAATAACAATCCTGAAACGATGTGACTGTAGCGGCACTATAAGTTAGCGGCACTTACAGCTTGGATACACAACTGACCAATTTGAGGAAATTAATTTAAATATTCTGTACTCATTTCACGAAATAAGTAGGTAGATAAATGTGCAAAACAAAAACCACTCTCCGTTCAGTTTAGAAAAAATAGATACCAACTGAAACCATAAACGTCTTTCAAGAATTCGTTTAAATTCACATCGAAAAAAGTAATATTAAATAACATTAACGTACGAACTAATAACACCGCACGCCCGCCGCGCGTACCGCCGCTGTGCTTTAGGTAAGCGTAAAAATAATAAAAACAGCTTAGCACAACATCATAAACGTTTATTTCAATTTGAAGCCCACAAAACATACTGCAACAGTAATCCAACGCCCTACTAGTAACACCGTAGTAAGAGCAACAATAAAAGCGGTGGCTCGTGATAACATCGGTGATAGCGGGGCTCGGCGGCTCCCAGGCTCCCTGGTGCTGGGAGCCACGTGACCTGGCTCTCTGTCGGTCGGTCTGTCGGATTGTCCCACGGGGAATGCTACTGTCTGCTTCAAATGAATTGGGCTAGGTGTTGCCATGCAGATTTTAAAAGCTGACAGGTGGGAGAAAATCTTATAATTTTCTAAGAATACCTAGTAAACTTGCACGATTTAGTGTCAGATTTTCTGAGTTGTATACAAGCTATTTATAATTCAACACAGTGAAACAATAAAATCAAAATGTTTTTCAAAACTACACTTATAGATGGCAAAAACGAAAAGGTTTCAGCTAAGTGGAATGAACTATTAATTATATCATTATGAGCAGATATAACATCAACAAAATATCAAATTATTTTGTTGTTTTATTTAATAAAATTTGACTACCTCATTAAATAACTGTAAACTAACAAAACGTGTGTATTGTGGAAGCACAGTTCGATGTCATTGATAACAATCAACAGTTAAACATCAGCACTGAATACATCATAAATGAGAACACAGACATTTTACTGAATATTTAAAGAAAAAACTTTTTGATGTACAAAAAGCATTCAAATGAAGCACACCTACAATTTTAGATATAAGAGTTTGATGCGATACCATCCTCATGTTTCCTATATTCAGATATATCATCAAAATCATCCTCATCTTTGACAAATGTATTCAAATTCAGACTTTCAAAAATGTTTTTAGTTCTCAGTCATCACCACGTAACCTACCAAACAATACATTCCATCTTACATCAGACGTACAACAATAACCCAATTTGCCCGCCATTGCACTGACTTCAAGATACAGAAACACGGAACACCCGGCAGTCCAGCATGGCTGCGACTCGGCGTGCATCCACGACACAGAATACCGTTTCTGAAATATTAATAATGAGTGAATAGTCCACTAATGATCATGAACAAAATATAACTCGGCGCCGTGGGAGCCGCTCCCATGCCATTGTCGCGAACCGACTTTCTTGGGGTCGTCAGCACCGGCCAGCTATGAATAATAATGCCTAATTAAATCGTGTTTATCCAGGAAATTAATTAAATTGGACCGGTTCACGAAAATATAGTGTAATTGAATATTTGTCTGTGACGATGACATCCTAGCGTGGATGTTGAGCAAATGAGCAGGTAGTACAGGCTGTTGGGCTTGTAGTGTTCACTGCTCACTGACTCCTACAAATCGCTCTACATTTATTAGATAACGAATATTGTACGTACGCTCCTTAAAGTTTACAGGAGACTTTGACGATGAGTGTAGATGTTTTAAGGCATATTCGCCGAAACTTAGGATTTTTTTTACCAACCATTCCATGAAGCAATGTACTTGTCCTAAATTGCTTTTCAAACATACCTCTCTTTGTCCCCAGATAATCCTAGCAGATGAGTGCACGGAGGCCGAAGGTCGCGCGTGGCACATGAAGCATTTCGCGTGCGCCGAGTGCGCGCGTCAGCTGGGTGGGCAGCGCTACATCATGCGGGAGGCGCGCCCCTACTGCCTGCCCTGCTTCGACCACTGCTTCGCGGAGTACTGCGACGCCTGCGGGGAGCCCATCGGCGTCGACCAGGGACAGATGTCCCACGAGGGACAGCACTGGCACGCCACCGAACGATGCTTCGCCTGCCACACCTGCAGAGCAAGTCTCCTAGGTAGACCTTTCTTACCAAGGAAAGGAGCGATATACTGCTCCATAGCGTGTTCCAAAGGCGAGCCGCCAACGCCGTCTGACTCCTCAGGCCCAGGACCTAGACCGCCGCGAGTGCCAAAGCCGAGAAGAATTCCATCGCCTAAGTCCCCACCTAGATCACCGCATAGAGAACCCTCTCCTAATAATATAGACGCAGATTCTGAGCCGAGCGAGTCGCTGATACGAGAGTCTCCTCCTCCCCCTCACCCACCCCCGCCGCCGCACGCTTGCCTCAGCCTCGACAGAGCGCTAACAGACCTACGACTAGAACAGTCCATGACGGAGCATCAGATACAGCCCTCACCAACGTCAGACGATCATAAAGATCAGGACTCACAAGATGACTGGAGGCCTCCGCACCCCGTGGAAGCGCAAGCTGTCGTCACCCCAGGACACTCGACATCAATGCCTGAACTAACATTAGTAGATGGCAAAAAGTCTCCAAGGAAACCGCGCGGGGGACGTACGGTGAGGTTCTGCGGAGACGACAACGAAGCGTTCGAACCCGACGAGCCGCCGCGGAGAGAGAAGGTGAGGGATGAGGACGCCAGCAGCTACTGCAGCACGTGTTCGTCATCATCGTCATCAGCAGAGTCCTACACTCTTCCCACGAGGCGCGCGTACGGCGGCGTGCGCATCTCGTACGTGCCCAACGACGCCGTCGCCTGCGCCAAGCGAGAGCGACAGAGAAAGAATGCTCAGCACGACAAGAACTGCATCATCTCGTGATCCTGGCTCTTCGTGCCCCCTCCCCCTCTCCTAGTGAACCGACCTCCGATGTAAAAGACTGACTTTTGATAGATGTTGTAGCCCCCACGCCATAGTATTGTTAGATAGATTACAAAATGTCTTCCTTAGCTGCTTTGATATCTTGCCACGGCGGGCCTGCTGCGAAACGAGCGTAATTCGCGAATAATAGAACCAGGTGCACATCGCGTGCGTCTGATCATGTTGTGACAACACACAATGTAATAATCGTTATCTATATAAAAGGCTCAAATCGTAAAGGGTTTGGACAAATTTATGTTCGTACGAGAGTAATTTGGGATTAATCGGTTTAAAATGTGACGGTTTCATTCATTTGTAACACCTTTGCTGGTTTTATTTGTAATGGATCTTTTTGCCTTGCCATTGATCGCGCACAGAACCAAATGTTGGTTGTAAATGAAAAAATATGCGCAAATTTTGTAGTTTTATAAAGAAGCCTAAAGATAAGTTGATATAACGACGTCAGCTTTAAATTATTTCTGATTTAATATATAAATTTATGCGTAGACATATCGAATGCTTTCTGTAGTTTATTCTTGTTCATTAAATGATTAATTTAAGACATATCCCACTTTGCCACTTAGCTGATAGCTCGCAGTAAGTGTATCCTAAGTTAGAATAAGAGATTATTGTAAAATACAAGTACAAATATACGTGTTATTTTGTATTACTGTTTTATACTTTTGGAATGTGTTCAAAGTGTAAATAAGAAGCAATGTAGGAGATAGAAGAGTTGTAAGAATCTTGTGTAAGTATAATGCCGATACTCTTGACAAAGTCAATGTAATGTTAGTACCAGTGTGCAGTGGCTATAGGATTACTACCATGTTTTTAATCATTCTCCTTACTGACAAGGGAGGCTGATTCTTTGTAATCATACTTGAATATTTTGTCATTCTAATTAATCATCTGAGTACTTTGGATACAAAATGTAGTAAAAACTAGGTATTCAAATTCTAATATAGTGTATGAATGGCTTCTATGAATGTCATGAAGTTTTTTTTATCTATCTATACATATTTATCATAATGAATTAATTCCAGTTCGATCTAATTTCAATACTTTCCTAATGCCGAGGACTTAATACTCAGATTCAAAGAGAATGCTCATAAACTTGCATTTGTTCCAAAAATGTGTATTTAATATTAAAATAGGCGATAGTTTTATACGAGAACCACAAATATTGTACAAATATATTGAAATGTAACAATAAATGAGTACTGTACGTAATTTTGTAAGTTATTTGTAATAAGAGAAGAAAATAAAGTGATTTGGAATAAGATGGTTTTTTACTTTAGTAGCCGGTTCCGGGACAGTACGATTATTATCGACCGCACGGAGGTTTCTTTAGCTGGGCACTGACATTGGCAGTCGGCCAGGAATAACTTGGGAAAACGGGGAAGTCCTAAAGTCCTAAGTCCATTTGTAGAACAATGCAATCATTTAATTGTATCACTTAGCAAGTACTTTACTAGTCCATCCACCGACAATATCAGTTACTCACATGGGTGTGTGACCAATATTTCAATTAAAATTACTATTGGATTCTCTCTTTTCCTCGAATCCAGTAGCCAGTACCTACGTAGCGATCTAGACAGTTCTGTTGAAGAATATATTGGGTTGAAGATAAATCTGCCAATTCTAGCTGCTAAACTGGCGGTCCATAGAGCAATCTTAACTTTCTAGAAGAAAAGTCATGATTATTAAGTAGATGAAGTTGCTATAGGGTTTTTCCATCAGATATTTCCGAAGCAGCCCAGATTTCGGATTTGTGCCCGGTTGATGAGCATATCGCTCACCCCCTAATTAACATTTAACTTAAACATAACTGTCGACATGTGGGAGTACTAAAGGTACATCTCTACCTAACCCTTCGAGGATTACGAGCATTATATTATGAAGAGTTGACCAAAAGCTCACAATTACTGACAAGAAGCCTGTTCACAAGAACACCTATCCCTGTCTCCACAAACACTGCACATCCTGGAGCAATCAGTGAAAGTGTGAGCAACAATATCGACACAGTGAGCAATGTGGGAAACCGCCGCCAACACTACAATACACGTGACGACGGGAAACTATTGTCTTAGAAAAAGTTATCGCACCGAAGAAATATTTAGATTTGATGTCTGATTGAATATCTTTACTGTTTCATTGATATGGAAATGTAAGTATGTATAACCTCCATATTTGTGAGGATTAGAAACTGCATGAAGTGAAATTCCAATTTACACCCTGACATTCGAAAGTCGTCCAATACTGCACACGGAAAATTGGACATTTCCCAAGAATCGGAAAAACAGCTGGTCTCACAGTGTAGTGCCGATTTGCGAATACTTCTCTTCACTTTTTACTATTTGGTACTTTCAATAAAAATATTACCTAGCAGTTAAGGTACCTACCTAAGGAATCATAAAAAACACATCGATATACAAACTTGGATCGTCAGGGAAATCAATTGTTAAGCAAATCGACACCGGACGACAATTTGCCGTGTTTAGCCATTTCACACAACTGTCAAAGAATACAAGTTGTGATATTTATATTGTGACAATTAAAGTTTGTGGTCAAGTTGCTTAATAACAATGAATTTCCCTGACTATACATTCCATCAAATGCCATTCCCGGCGAGCACAGTTTTAATTCAAATCGTCATTTCCTCAACTTTCCCAGCAATGGAAGAAAGAAATGCAATGATATCAGATTGAAATGAGTTTCTGTGGTGGTTTGATCAACAGATAGTAACTTGTCATGTGTGTGATTTATATTATGAGCTTCTTAAATAAGTAGTGAGTGAATGCATTGAATAGGTTCCATTTGAGCTTGTTACGAATATTTTAGATGCTTTCACGCAATATGTAAATTATACACATTAAGAGGCGAGTAATTAATGAATCTGTGATAAACAGTTCTTATGTCAATATCAAACGATAATGTAGGAAAACTAAAGGACCTACTTAGGTATACCCGACAACTAGATAAAAGGTGAAAGGTCTACAACAGTGATCCTAATTGTGTCTGTGTTGTTATCAAGAACTAAATGCCCTGAATTTACCAGACTTAGAACTAAAAAAGCCCTGTCTATCAAAAGAAGAGCCCTTACACAGGCGTACAAGTATAACAAACTTAATAATTTCCCTCAAACTACTCGAAACAGATAAAGAACTCTCCAGAAAACTATAAAAAGTTTTCGACTAAACACGACAACGGCGACATAAACCTCAAACAGGAATCAAACTGGCTACAACTTTGCTAACTGCCAGTGTTCAGTTTTTCGCCGAAACTTTCGCCGACAGTCGCCGAAACGACGCGTGACGCAGACAAACATGGCTGACGGAGTTTTTGCTACGACGTTTTCATGCGTAAGACTGTATACATGGTGCTTGTATTTATTTCTGCGTTCGTTCAGCTTTTGTACAGGAACAGAATGTAGTGTACGCAGATTGGAGACTAGAGAGGCCTACAGACCTACATAGTGAACTCAACTAGAGCCTACATATAATGAACGATAAACATAAATACATAATGACTAAACTAACATAAAGGACAAAAGATTACAATCAAGTTCAATGGAACATTTTTTTCTTTATTAGTAACCATAACGCCCAGAATCAGGATAGATAAACCAAGATCATAAGACGATAAACGACAAAGAGAGCAAGACAAATATACTTAAATAACAATGTAAACAGCACACCATGAAAAATAATAATGAGACATAAATAGAATTTTACTGCCTACGATTAATCCATCCTGTATTCCAGTCTCCAACATTCAGATTTTTCACGACGACAACCAACCAAGCAGACAGCTCCCCGTGCCAAGGCTAGGCCATGAAACTATTAAAACGGCTAGACGGACTAAACGAGGCATCATTCTAGTGCCTCGTACACTATTATATTACGCTGGAAGATTTTGGTAGGATTTAATGTAATTGAGGGAGTACTACGCGTCTAGTTGTAAATTATACGATTTGAATGCTGAATTTAAGAGGTTAAATAAAAATGTTGAGGGGTGGTTTTCAAATGGGAAACCGACAGATTAAGACAGTTTCATTGTCCTCGGTATGTCGGGGGCTGGTAACAGTGTGAGCAGCTGAAAGTATATAAAAGGATGGAAAAACTTACGCATTATAATTTACGAGATATAACCTCTGTCTACATTTCTCCATAAAAAGTGTAGGAGTGGAAGAAAATCAACATCGATCATTAGTTCATTACTTTCCATGTAGGTGTTCACCTAGGTTGGAAAGGGTAGAAGTCACCCCCTGTTACATAAAGGTTTGCGTTTGATTTAAACAGTGAACTTCTATCTAAACTCAAAAGTTTAAATCTTAACTTGTGATAACTAACCCCGTAGCATTATCCCGTAGCACTAAATTTAGTAGTACGTGCTACGAGGAAACTGTGAGACTTGCTTAACATCTGATTTTTCAGATTTTTTTTTAGGAAGTCTATGAACCAACATGATTAAATTAAACATTAGATACTTTACGCACAGTTAAGTATTACAAATAAAACTGCACCCCAATTTTAAAAACTGTCAATACCTTCCCAATAACCTGTCTCTATTAAGCAACGCGTTACACCCTTACCCTTGCACTGACAACCTTAAAATTGTGACCCCAAGCGAAAATATCAATTAAACATACTTAACCCTACGCTCGTTACCCATAAGTTGTGTCTCGGTCATTACGACCATTAGGGATGTATCAACAGCTTGATTAATGAGCTTCACGGCGGCAGGAGAAGGGTTGACAAAGAATAAAAAGTTGGTCGTTTTTTCCTGGTATTAGTCATTTTGTTGTCAAGGGGCGGTTGGCAAGTAACGTGATGACAAATTGCTTTCTGTTATGCGGGAATTTCTTACCCTTTCGAAGTAATTTTCGTAAGTATGTTTGCGTTGACGTGTTTAATGTTTGTGGGTTAAAGGCTTGCTCGGTTGTTAGGCGGCGAAAGCTTAAAGCTTTTAGGTATCGACTGAAATAAAAGGCAGCCTATCTGAAACAAATATGGGAAGTAAATGTGTTTGTGCTGGATCTGCTTTCGCTTAAATGAAAACAACGAAACGCATAGCATGACATAGCATAATCAGCCTATAATGTTCCCACTGCTGAGACACCGGCTTCCCCTATGAATAAAAACAAGGTAACTTTAATAACTGATTCGTTGATGTTACTGTTTTAGTGACGATGTCAGTGGCACTATTTGATAATTTCTGAATACCTCTTAATAAGTTAACATTACACGGTATGATCTAAGAATTATTCAGTTAAAAACGCCTTTCTTCGTTTGTAGTCCAATATCGATCAGTTTTATATTGGACTTTATACTTAGACCACAAATTAGCTATGTAGAACTTATGCCTGTCAGGAAATGCTACTGTTCACTAAGTATTCTAGACGCGACATACATTAACAATTAAGATGGCGTTAATTTCCTTTGAACTTACCTACCGTTCACAGGGAGTGGTTAATATTAATGAATTATTAATTATTCAGTGTGAATGTAACCAGATACCGAGGATAAAATATTCAGGATTATGTTATTCTCAATCGTTAGTAGATTTTGAGACGGTTTTCCTTCGTATTGGCCACGTTTGATCCTTATGACAAAACCAATTCCACCAATTCGGGTCATTGTCCGTGTTTTGAAAGCAATATTGGCAAGCTGTAGCTCCTGCAGCGAAACAGTGCTTCCCTACCCAAGCCATTCCATCTGAGTCATTTCCATTCTGATGCGGGCAGCATCAGACTTAAAAAAATATAAAAGGAATAGACGAGATAATTTCAAACTCTGTGTTCACGGTACTAAAACAATTCTTACGCGTAAGAGCATCTTTTGGATGAAAAAAAAAATGCCCAAATCATGGAGAACATTAAATATATCTGCTCTTAAAAGTAAATTGAAGAGTTTACTAACTGAAAGAGCATATTACAGTATAGTAGAGTTTATGAACAATTTTCTTCGTTTTTGAGGTGTCAATATTGTATTTTTGACATGTTATTGTAATCTATTGTATTTTTTGGAATAATTGTAATTTGGAATTGTTTTAATGATTGATATTTTTTTATTGGCTAATTTATTTAACTACTACGTTGGCATTTAACGTTATCTAAAAATATGTTTGCTGAATATTGTAATGATACCTAATCTATAATAAATAATCATGATTTAATAAGTACCCACTTATTTTCAATAATGTCATTTTATGAATAATACACGGTTTATGCACCATCTCTTCCAATTTTAACTTTCAATTTGTACGCCACATTAAGCGGCTAAACATGTTAGAACTTTTCTGGATCTCACTATTATCTTGCATGCAATGTATCATGTACACCATGTTTAAACACATACAATTTTACTATACTTACTTTATTGTGTCATTAATCAACCCTCGAGTGGAGCTAACCATCTTTATTTATTTATTATTTTTTTATCTTTCATACTCATTATAAATTCAAGCTTATATTTCAAATAAACCACACACAGTCATCCTAAAAACAAGATGAAGCTTTAGTCCTTTCAGGAAGCTTAAGGACTAGCTGATGAGCTGCAAGGCTGGTACTATTAACAACTAAACCAACTCTTGCTCAGCAGCAGACTGCCCGACCTCCCCTCCAAATCAGTTCATCGTCTGATGACTGGCGGTGGAAATCAATAAACTGTTCAGGTGCGCGCGCGCCGCGTGACGACACCTGTGCTTCACGCTCGACGCGCGGGGGACAAGCAAACCGGCAGGCTGCTCGGCAAATTGCAATGTAATGATGCTAGCAGTGGATTAGGGGTCGGTGGAGAAAGTAGTAATCGAAAAGCTGTGTGGATTTGTGATTAGAATTGTGAAAATGATGAAAATCGATCAGGTGTTCATACAATGGCAGGAGAGATAAACCAAGTCCGTCGCCTACAATAATTAGATTAGATCTTTATAGTAATTAAACGTTGAAACAAAACAGCTGAGACTTTTATAAGGGAAAAAATTACAGATTTTATTGAAATTGGTGCATACTCGGACGGGTTCTTAGGTCAGGCAAACACAAATGAGTAGACGACTCAGCACTCATGGCACTACGGTTCCGTTTTGGCAATTTTGGCAAATAATAATTTGCCAATATGCCAATTGGAGTACTCCCCAGTGATCTTTTAAAAAAAAGCAGCAATTAATTAGGTAGCGTTTAATATTTTCTTTAATAGTATACTGAGCTTTCTACTGTGACCAAGATCATCAAGATTAGAATACTGTCATACGGAACCACGCCATGATTAAATATTTCAATAACCAACAGATCAGTTTACCCATAATTAATTACGAGCGTGAAATTAATACATGTCCGATATTTTAATAAACGTGAACTAATCGATTTATTTATTTTATTGTGTTTGGGTCACAACGTTACGCATTTAGTTCACATTAATTTATTAATTATTACTATTATTCGTGATTAATTTAGTTTGTTTAGCAAAAGCATAATATGGAAGTCCATAAGCTAAATTTTAATTAATTTTTAAAATACACAAAGTAGATGAGAATAGCTTTAAAACAACATATTACGATTGCTCCAGCCAGTTTTCCCAATTGCGGGAAAATAGACAACCTGCATAAGTTTTTCGTGACAACTGCTTTTCTCTGTTTTTCCCATATTAACTTCACATTTGATACAGCTATTAACATAGGCGTCAAAGCCAATCAGCATCTAAACAACGAAACCAGCGATAATTGCACAATTATCGAGTAACTGTCGAATGTGAAACGTTTTACACAATAGTGCTCTACTTATTGTAAAACTAGACACAATTTGATCGAAACTTTTGTGCGGAACTGTGTCTAGTTTATTTGAGTTTCGTCTTTCAGTACCAAGAACATTTGCGCGTATGAAAGATTTTATGGTAAAAACAAAAGGCCATCGTGCACCCCTCTCCAATAAAAAGTACTCGTAATAATCCTTTACGAATATCCTTGCGCTAGCTATCCATCTATAGTATTCCCACTGCTGGGACACACTCTCTATGAGAGGGAGTGTCACATGTTTTCGTTTTTTTTTTTTGTTCTAGGACTTACATACACAACGGTGAAGGAAAACATCGTGAGAAAACCGGCTTCTCGCTATGTTTTCTGGATCATCACTTTGAGAGCTTCTAAACGCACTATCAAAACTTGCTCCACTTTTACCCATCAACTCCTAAGTCCAGACAACCACGGGACGGGCCCGGTCGATAGTCGTTATTAGCAATAAAGATGTAACGACGATCGCTACAACGCAACTGCTTTACGACCGCGATACAGTTATATGATAAGGACACACGTCACCGGCTTTCGGCTATGGAGGTACGGAGTTTTTATTTTATGACCGTTCACTTTGGTCACGATACTGGATATATTCATCCTTTATTGTGATGTAGAAATATGGAAGATCTAAGGGATTAGGCGATAATTCATAACAAATTAACACTATAGAAATCAGATAAAACGGATTGCTACGGAATAAGGTCGTTAGGATGAATGATGAACTCACTTAAACATAAACGTAATCTGTCTAGTACACGATTTGACTTTTTTATTTCAGTTTTCAACTACGTTACCTACTTTGTTCAACTGCTACACATACGGGCGGGATAACCTACTAACCATAAATAATGTCGGACCCCTAATCTGAGAGTGAGTTTATCAAACCAGGTGACAACAGAAGTCTGACTTTATTCACAAATCTTCGTTTAGAAACGTTACCTCTCCGACCTACTTCGAAAGCAAATTGCTACCATTAGCAATAAGCTCAATTAAAGTTAATCTTACTAAACTTGATAATGACCGTATAAGCGTAAAGTTGTATGCGTATCGAGTTAGTTTTGTTTACAATCGATACGAAGGCGTTACCCTTGCGTAACCCGACACCCTGTGGTCACAGCCATGTGTGTAACGGGTTTTAGGAACCATTTCAAGTTCTACTTACAGTATTGGACAAGACAATGATAAATAATTAAATAACTTCTACCTAAGATGTAAGAATTAAATATTGAAATTTGAAAAGAGCGAAGTCTGTCTTCCCGCCAAAAAATCTGTCAGTTTTTTTTTTGTATTTTTGTAACTAAGAAAAAAAATACTTTTTATTTCTAAGACTTATGTAAATAACTAAGAATTTCCAAAAACTCTGTTAGGTACTTAGCAGATTTCCTATGTAAGTTTTATTTAGCTGGTTTTGAAAATTCGCCTAAATATTACTGCTAGTTTACAGGACTGAAGTCAGAAATAGCAAGCAAGCGTCGTAATATCGTAGTAATAGCGTTCCTCGACTGCCTTGTTGGTCTAGTGGTCGCAATGGCGACTGCTGAGCGTGATGTCCTAGGTTCGATTCCCGGGTCGGGCAAATTGTTATTCCATCAGGAATTACTCAAGAGCAGCCACGGAGTCTGGATTTGAGCAAGTTCGATGCCAATAGGATCGCCCCCTATTACATGGGACTTAAACATTACTGGCGAAATTTGGGTGTACTATTAGGTAGGTACACCTCTGCCTAAAAGTCGTAATGTTATGTAGCATTCCTTACCTTCATTTATCATCTGGTAAGAAAATCGTGCTGCACTTGACAAGCGCAACTTACATGTAAGACGCATAGTATTTATTGTACCCTATTGTAAGATTTCCTTTGATTGCAATAACATTAATTGTTAACTCAATTGACAATGTGAACTTTTGTTACAACTGTCTACTTATTTATTTACATACTCTTGCACAGTTATCTGATGTTATTGTGCATAGTGTTGACGTCACACGGGAACCTCTCGTAGGATTCCAAAACAAAGTGCATCTTATGCAAGTATCGCGAATGCCTCCGTAGTGAATCATGATAGATAATAAAACAAAGTTCCTGCTGCGTGTGATTGTAAACAGTGTGGAGCCCTGACACAGTCCGCAAGGACGCGTGTTAGTGACTCAACTGAGTAAACATTCAATCAACTTGTAGAAAATTACTTTATCTTGTTTTTTTGCGGTGCTAGGCGGTTAAGGCGCGGACTGGTTAGCAACGGGTCTCGATATACCCAGCTCTACAGTAAACCAGGTCACTCATTGCTTAAGATGAAGGAGTTATCAGAAATACTACCTAACTATTTGCAACGCGAATTGTCCTAAAAAGCCATTGTTAGGAAAATCCAAGAATATTAACTAGTTTTCTTTGAAGAAAAATTTCAAAGTCACCTATTTACCCCTCAAAACCAAAAAATATAGGATTGACTACTTTCTAGGTCCCAATTCGCAACAGAAACTAAACATGCAGCATTCATTCATCAAAAATTAACCTTTGACATTTGAACAGCTAAAACAAACAGGCCCACACAATATAGTCTATGGTTCGTCAGTTCGCGGGAAAGGCCACGCTTTACCGCGAAAACTGCGACATTGAACGCTCTGAATCATTTCATTCAACGAAATGAACGAACCAAACTTGGCATGCGGAATGCGTTTTTGATCAGTGCGTTAACAGTTTTTTATTTTACTTTTATGTAACGAAAACGAATTTGTGATTCACTGTCTGACTATTTTATTTAAAATATTTCGGTCAAATGCGAAACTACTCACACGCACACGGGGTTCCGTAGCACCAAATAATATAATAATAATATTTTGATGTCTCATTCATATGTTGGATTGTATTACATTCAACAGATACTAAATTTGCTTTATCGCCAATAGTATGTCAATGAAAAACAAAGTTACTGCTGCAGTTTGATGAAAAAGTCCCATATCTCAAACACTAAACATCAAATCTTATTCAAACCAATTTTCGTTGAAAGTTATTTAACGTTCTACAATCCAAATTTTTTTCAGAATTTTCCTCCTCTTACTTTAGAAGATAGAAGGGGGTAGACACATTTTACCACTTAGAAAGTGTCTATCTTTCAAACGATTGACTTTGAGAAGAAATGGTTTTGTCATTTTTAAAGACCTATCTATGACACCCCGCACGTTTAGGTTTGATGAAAAAAAAATGTTTCAGTTTTTTTCCCCATGTATGGGGAATTAATCCTTAATCTTTTAGTTTTAATTTTTGTATAAAAATCGTAAAACGGTTTACAGAATATATCTACCTACCAAGTTTCAACTATGTAGTCCTAAAAGTTTCGAAATAAAGTGGCTGTGACATAAGGGTGGACAGACAGACATGACGAATCTATAAGGGTTCCGTTTTTTACAATTCAGCTACAGAACCCTAAAAACCGGTGTAAGTATCTCAGGTATACGGTAAGTACGTAAAAACAGGCTAGGCTTCTATTTTGAATCATTTTCTCTCGACGCACGTAAGAGTTTCGCTGTGTCAAGCAAGCCTTTTCATTACTTAATTGCGGTACAGTGCTTGCTATTTCGGCACTTTTGCTGCTTTTACCATTCAACGAAGTATTTAATAAATTATTTTATCTATAGCATATTCACGAATTATCTTAAGAATTCTTCGTTTGATCATAGATTTTCCACATTAATAAATGATGCAATAAGCTACTTAGATTGAAAAATGGATATACAGCAGCTACTGCCTTATTTATTTAATTAATAACTGCTGCTCTATAAATAATGTTACAAACCGTTACTTTGGTAATACGAATCTGGAAAACACAGACTAAACCGCACGATACCGGATGCATTGCAACTTGAAGTTTTCCACGTGCATTATCAGGTTTAAGTTGCAACAGTGCTCCTGCTTATGATAAGTACTAATAAAGAAACTTATACTTAATTACTATTGTCTTTTCACAAATAAAAACTAAAAATTAAATGGCCTTTTACTGATAATTCAAGAGTCCTCTCATTTTCAGAAGTTCAGAGAAACGCCTCATTGCACGCATGCAGGTGAAATTATCTTTGGGAGAAGCTGTATGCAGTAACAGGATTAAGCAATAAACTTCGCAACATTACTATTAACATACTGTTGTATGTAAAGTACGTATTTCCACAGATACCTAATTACTGAAATGGCAAATGTAATGACAGGTTCGACAGACGGCTTGCGGCGCGGTGCGACACCGCACGCGTCAAACATCTGCAGGCAGCCTAATTGTTGGCTACAAAGAACTAATAAGTACTAAGTAAGTACAACTGGAATGCTTAATATTTGAAAGACAGTAAGCGGTCCAGATGTATTTAAGAACCTTGTTTGGGTACAACACTAGGAGTGAATGGAATGAGCCGGTGAACTGATCCCTGTCTTTGTCGATGGTACCAACGAAACACGCTTATAGGAATAAATTAACAGTGTAATTCGTTATGCAGATTAAGATGTTAACGAGGGTACATAACGTGTGTGTATAGTTAAGAATGTAAGTATCTAGTCAGTAGAGAGATCTAATGAGTAGGTTCATAATTCTGTGTACCGAATACCAACTGTACTAAAAAGTTGAAATGGGAACGATGAAGTGTCCCATGTACTTACCCATCACGGGATACCTACTTCATTTTTCGGCTAAGTCAGCTCTAAACCTGAAAACTGAGCTACAATCCTTTCAGTTACGAGAATAAAGGTCACTGTACTGCAAAATCAGAGATATTACAAACATGTCAGTAAGCAGGCAAGCCTGTGGACATCTCAAGAGCAATTCTCGAAATACGAATTTATATAAATACGGAAATAGCTGGTCTAAAATGCCACCGAGTTCAGTGAAGAACGAATTACCAAGAAAATCAGCTCACACTTAGGAGAGGTCTATGTCCTTTGAAATCCGATTGTGTTCGGATGATGACTAATTAGCAGATCATCCCAAGACGTAACACGTTAAGCAAAGTACCGCAAATCCGCCATTCCTGCATGTTATTAAGAAGTGTTTCCTGTCCACGTTATCTGCGACGTGATGCATGCAGCAGGGGTAAGTAGGTGCCTACGTAATGGACCTAGGTAGACGTGGGTTTTTCATTTACGTAAAACATCTTAGTGCTATGACTAATTAATTTTGAGAAACGAATATTCTTCATTCTAGTAATTGAGAGCTACAATAAATGAGCCATAGGTTCAAATTACAATGTGGTTGAAGCTAGCTGTACTTGAAGAGATCTACATGGAACACTGTACAGGGTATATGTAACAGAACCCAATTCATCGTCATCCACAGGCCGACTTCACCCACTGCTGGGTATACCCAGGCCTCTGCTTGAGCCAAGCTTCACGCTCCTGTGCCAGCCTCATCCAGGATATACCCGCGATGGCAACAATGTCGTCTGCCCATCGCGACGAACGCGGACAACCAACACTCCTCTTTCTAGTTCTTGGACGCCACTAGGTCAAAACTTTACTGAACTTGTCATCACCGCGCCCTGCTAGATGTCCTGCCCAAATCAATTTTGGGTTCGATAGCTCATTTTCCAACATCGAAAACCTTCGGTTTATGGTACCGGGAACTTATCTATCAAGTAATTTCTGTAGAGCTGACCAAAAGGTAGGTAAGGCTGGAAATATGTCTACACAGGCGGTTGAAGAGGGGCGTGCATTTCTGTTATCATTCATGACTCTTACTTTCTATCTCATTTTTTCTATAACTGCCAAGTGCCAATTGACAAAGATTATGCAATCGGCTATAAAAAAATTGCTTGCAAAAAAGTGAGGTCAAGTAACTTAAAAAAAAAAATACATCTTAAATTATTTTGTAAAAAAATTCAATTTGAGATCAAGGTTGTGCAATGATTAATACCTATCGTATTAATATATATAACACACATCACATATTACGTTATCTTCCTAAACAGCTTCCAACCTGCCTATTTCCTTTCTCTGCCCCACAGACCTTCCACCACACCCCCCACCACATGTCTACGCGGAAAATGGAAAATTCCGATGAGTCACACGTCTGACGGTCTGATAAGGATGTCAGGGCACGGGCCAATCATGCAATCATGCGCAATCAGCCAATAACAGGTACTGTACCCGTGCGCGTGCGACGCCGACAACCGGTGCCGCCGCCCCCGCCCGCCGCTGCCCGGTGCGTGGCGCCAATTCACACTAATTCGCTTTTTGTTCAGGATATAGCTCGTTTTGCAAGTCATAAGACGCGACAACTACCTAATATACCTACTATAATCATCAAGTCTAAATGCCAAAGTGGGCAGAACTGTACACATTGTAGGCATTATAGCTCTTGGATGGAGGTGGAATAGATAATACTTAGTTACTTCACTTGTCAGTTCACTTAATAGTTCTTAATTAGAAACCTATACTTTATTCAAAATTAAGTTTCCAGTGGAATAATATTTTAATCATTCAATGATCCATGGAGACAATACTTACTCAAAGTACTGATTAATAGTTTAAGTAAGTACCTACCTACCTACTTAAAGTACTAATAAGTATTTAAATAAGACGGTTTTAGCTAACGGATGTATTATTCAAATAAACCGTGAAATAATCAGCATAATACTTTCAATTGATTTAGTATTCTACAGTTTTCTGAACAATGCACGTCTGGGAAATACCCTAAACTTACTGGTTTAGTGACGCGATGTCTTATTGGACACACATCAAGATACGTTTATCTGTTACTACCGCCCATCGGTCTCTGGTCGAATTGGCAATGAAGTTATCGAGACACGCTCGACGTAAACTGGCGCTCACGACTAACTCAATCATTGGGAGCTGGCGCCGCGCGCCGCACTCTCATCACGAGTTCAAGTTTGAGCATCTGTTCACACCTTGGTCACATTTCATAAAACGAATAGAAGGGATCAGAAATCCTGTAACGCACCTTCGGCATGTTCTATCTTTACTCTCTAAGGTCTCTTAACTCTCGCAGACCAACCATGTTCCAAAAGAAACGATATCTCATGCAATGCAGAGCACGAGGCTCTTATCCTGTCAAATCATCAATACATCTCAAAGAAATAGAAAAACAACCTCCGAATCGCGTTGCATAGCTTATTGTTTTATTCTTTTAAAAACAAATTGTAAACTGAAATAATTAGGAAAACAGTTCGAAAAATTCGGAAAATTTCTGCAGATTTCGACAACGCAGCTTCCAATTCGTTTTTCACAAGTGGATACTTCCGAACACTCCTGTACCATTATATGCCTGGCTAAACATATCCACCCTTACGATTATCTGCTAGCGCCAATAAAACTTATCGGCCATTACAGAGAACCCATGACGTAAACCTGTCGTCGGTCACTTCCTCTAAGGTGACGCAAATGGCTCTTACGTCAGCTAATGAGTTTTTCACTTTGCGACGCATTCCCTAACATGGAAATATGAGGATTCTGAGATTTGCCTGAACATTCGAGCATTTTTCCGGCTTATAGGTACCGTCACTTTCCATTCAGAAACGTTTTGCTAGCTACAGAGTGCAGTCAGTAATCAGTATGACTCTCTTGGGCAAATAGAAAATCTCTTCAACTACCCCGCCAGTTTCAACATGCTGATCTAAAGCTCTCTGCAGCCTCTGCTGTGTGCCATCAAGGACCAAGGTATCCCAGCCGCGACTTCACATGAGAAACATGTGAATGAGATCTACTATGTATTTGCGACACCGATTAACAAACTTAAGTCTTAAAAGGTCTAAAGACAAAAAGCAGAAAAGGAGCTGGACATAACCTAAAAAGCGAATGCCTTCCGGTCTAAGGAAATGTTAATTTTGCACAGGTAAAGTAGGTAAACAAACAAACGTAATAACTACTACAAGGAGCTCTTCGTAGTAACGCCAAGACGTTCCCGGCCTTCTTGGGAAGCTGGAGTGGAACGAATGATCTATTTCCCACCGATACGCAAAATACGCGCTTAGCCGTGGAGTTGCGGACACCACACCGATCTAAAATACAATACAATAAGTCTACTATTAAAAACCCACATTTCTACTAAGTTTTATGAACAAAGTGCATCATTACAAGTACACAATGATAACTGCTAAGTGGGTCATTTTCTAATACATCATATAAAAGAGTTGCGTCGTAATGTCTGCGCTGACGCATCGTAAGTACGCGCCTTATCTATGGCAAGTGACATTTACCACAATTTTGCTATACATGGACAATTGCTACGTCAAATGATTTAATCATAAAACCCTATAAGTAAATGACGGTTAATTAATATGAAATTTTAATAACTTAAGCTTACCTTCGCTATTACGCCTAATAAGTAAGTAGGTACAGTAGAACACCAGTGGTAGTATATCCAGTATAAGCTGGTCTCTTATTCTATTGAAACTCCACAAGGCCAGTTTAAGGTAAAAGAGTTAACACTGACGTGCGGCCTACTGTACAGAAATTTTCTCATTCGATTTTGAACTTAACCTACAACATTTTATTGTTTAAAATCATTTGGAGAAATTTGACAGTTTGAAACTGTTGCGCTGGCGGCTGTACATACCAGCTAGTGTATGACAAAAAAAAATTATTGGTAATTCTCATACAAATGAAGCCGTGTAACAGATTGCAATACGAGTACATTGTAACTAACGCCATCATTCAGTAGTCAATTCAAATTACAGGTTACAGACACTTTGACAAGTTTTATACGATCATTTTAGTTGAGAGCGAGTGGTCGGTAAAGTGACGTGGTGTTAGTTAGTTTTTTTTTAACTAAGGCAATGAATGAATGTAATTTTGTTTGACAGTTAGAAACCGAGAACGATTCAATTGAATGGATATTTTAATGGACCGGGCATTTTCAAACGCTTTGACAGCTTAGCACTGGGGATTTCCAGAAAATTATGTATTTCCTTAAAATTTAACTATTAAGTTTCTTATTGTAATGGGGAATTAAATTATAGTTTATACCTACATATGGGTAATATAACGCAATGATTCACATTTTAATATGAAAAACCACAAACTTATCAACCTATGTTAATATTGTAGGTACACCATAAATCCCTGCACGCTGAAATGTAACGTAACTATACCTACCTATTAATAGCACATTAAATCTGAAGTGACCACAGTATGGGGAAACTGGTCCATTCATAACAAACAACTAAAAGGAAAACAACAAACAATTCCTACTGGATTTTCATTCAACTCTCTATTACATAAACATTACGTAGCAAGCCGCCCCTAAGGCTACCCACTGACCCAAGTTTCTTTTACAATTATAATGTGTACGACTTTTTCAACTGAGCTTTGATAACTACACTCAACTTCTAAAAATTCTGTCAGTTTAGGACCTAGAATACTTATTAAGTACAACACACTAAAAGCAGCTAGATATTATACTAGACTTATTCGGCTTATTCCCGCTGATCTGAAGACAGGTAAATAATAGGTAACAACCCTATTATAATTACACACAGATGTTTTACATATTAATATACGGTTAGGCAGAACAGCTTTTGTCCTTTTGCAGTTTCCTTCGATCAACAATAGTTTCATAGTAAATTGTAGCACAGGACAAAAACACATTCAGCCTATATCCTAAACAGATGTCTACAGGATCAATAGCATTGTCAATTAAGATAAATAGAACAATTCGTTTACAAAGGAACCACGTGCGAAGGGACCTGTTAAATAAAGATTACGGTAAGCTACAGGTTATTAATAAGAATAAGAAAAGGCGGCAGAATTGTTTAAAAGGTAATCTTCTTTTGTCTCTGGATTAACGCACAGATGTTTGCTTTTGTTTTGTAACAATTTTTTTTTGACAATCACCAGGTAACATAGTTCGCCCCAATATTTTTAATGATTCATAATAATCTGCTTAAGCCAGTCCCAGCTGTGGTAGTCTTGTTTACACTGTCACAGATTTTTACTGCCTTTACAGAGGCAGTACCTATGCAGATGAGGCAGCCAGAGGTATACCTATTGTCATCCGTATTGTCTCTTGTAATAGCGGACGAGCCTATTGCCATCAACTCAAGATACTTGGCCTGAGCTGGGAATCAAACCCAATACACCATACTCAGCAGTAGCAAGACCTACCATCTCGATCTTTCGTCCGCTCGGCGCTCATTGTGTTATAAAACATCAATCAGCCATGATTTGACAGTGACAGTTCTAGAACAGATCCTACGTTACGTGAACATAAAACTATTTAGGTGTGACGTTGTTAGATTAGCTGTTAATGTGAGACAATCCTTTTGTTTGTGTTGCGGGACCGCCCCACCGCCTGAGATAACGCGTGCCGAGTGTGTCGACCGTGGGAAACTCGTGACGAATCGGAAAACTGACCAGGAATGTTCGTATCTCACTGTAGTTTACAACTTTCATAATTTCCAGAAACTTTCCATTGCGTCAACGGCCTGGCTAATCTAACTATATACAGTAATATTCGGGCGCTATTGGAAAAACACGGCACAAAGACGGCGCGTTAATTTAGATTCAGCCGCACGCCAATGGATCCTTGTACCGCTCTTGTACCTTATTATCAGCCTAGCCTTTTCCCAACTATGCTGGGATCGGCTTCCAGTCTAAGTAACAGGAGCGACTGCCTATCTGACCTCCACAACCCAGTTAGTACTGGGTAGGTAATACGAAACCCCTTGGTAAGACTGGTTGTCAGATTTTCGGGCCACAGACTACCCTTAACGACTGTCAAAGATCTACAAATGACAGCTGAGACCAACGGCTTAACGTGCATTCCTAGGCATACAGGAAACTCGGTATATTATGGATAGTCATGCACCCATCATCCGACCGAGCCGACCGACCTTGGCAAGCGCGGCTTTACCATGAAGTTCAACTCATGCGGCTATTACTACACTCGCGAGCAACCAAATCGACTCAAGCCTTGACGGCGCACATATACATTGATTTTCCTAAAACGATAAATGGTAATTATAAAAGTGATATGTCATTCGAAAGCTTAAGATGTCAGCTTTAATTTGATATCATTAACATTGAAATCCATCCATCATTTTTGAAATAAATGATGTCTGAACGCAAGAGTAGGAAAAACAGGAATTTAGGAAAACGGGCATGGGTCTCGTATTTTACAATTTAAACAAAAATTGTTAAAAATAAAATTTATTTATTTGAATCAATACTTCGTTTTGCCCCCAGTCTGTTTTTCATTGACCTTATCAATTTTTTGACATTTTCTTGAGGAATGCTGTGCCACTCCTGTAATAATGCTGTCTTTAGCTCGTCTTCGGTTGAAGGAACTGGATTCCTGGCACGAACTCTTCTTTTAAGCTCGTCCCATAAGTGCTCGATGGGATTCATGGCAGGACTGAGCGCAGGCCAGTCCATCGTGCGTAATTCGACCTCTTCCAGAAACTGTCGAGTGACTCGTCCCGTGTGGCAGCGGGCATTGTCGTGCATTAACACGAATATATCATTTTTATAATTTCCAGTCATAATTTTAGTTTTATCAATGTACTATGTGTTCGCCGACAAGGCTTGAGTCGATTTGGTTGCTCGCGAGTGTATTTAGTCACGAGTCACGAGCTCTTGTTCCTACAAATCGAAAAGGCCGGGTAAGAAATTTTTTAAGAATCACTTAGATAGAGCCAGATATCGTTTGAAATTCTGTAGAATTTACTCATTAACACTGGCTGGAGTCTAATCGTAGCCATACCTATATAAGATTTATTGATGAATACGCAAGTGCTAACAGCCTAACTCATAGGATTAATCACCAAACAACAGCTATGTGTAACCGTTTACCTAACACATATTAAAGAACACATTGTAATCTTCTATTTTCAGCAATATGGCAATCTGTTCATGACGAGTCTAAGCCAATATTTGCGATACCTCATTGATCGAATTAGTTTTGTGAATGAGTAATTGAACTGAACGGATCAATCACTAAGCGAAAGCATCATCTCTCTAATCTTATTACGACATGGTAATAATCTGCATGATTCACGCATCTGTGTCTATCAAATTATTCACTAAGTATATGAATAAGATATCAAGGAATCGCTAATTAAAATAAACATAAACTTAATCTGTAAATAACTGCTGCTATATTTTAAAAGTAGAATTAGGTCATGTTGCCATGTCATTTCACTCTTTCGGAAATTCCCAAATTCTTAAATCGAATTTTCCCCACATGTGTCACTCAATGATTCGTAAAACAAAAAAAAATACCGACTACACTATGCGTAGTGCCGTTCCATTATCCGATCAGTCATTGTATTTCAAATAACCACATTTTAGTGTACTACACAATCTATCGTAAAAGGGAAGGCATTAACATGAATGAATATTCTGTTCCGCAGATTATGCCTAGTAGGAGGATATTCAAAAGAGTACAAAGTAGTTTCTTGCAAACATTGATTGTCTTATTTATGAATGAACCTTTATATGAATGAAGCAATGAAGGTGCACCGTGCGAACGAACTAGTCTAACTTTTTTTTGTCTATTTATAAAAGGATTTTTATTTTATGACAATGGTATTGACACCTGTAAAGGTTTACTGCCTAGTTGGGTAATGTGCATTGTTCATTACGGAATCTGTGAAGATTTTTTCAATTGTAAAATAGTTTTTGCGAAAAAAAATGTTGTCATTCCCGTGAGAAAATTAAGTTTTTGTTTGTAATCTTCATTTTAATTTCAGAACGTTCATTCAACTTACTTTGTTATTTTTCTTAGATTTCAAGCTAACAAAGACCAGTAGGAATTTAGGAAAATCGCAAATATTTTAGTTTAATAATAATTAGCCGTAATTAATGCCTCATTAAAATACTAGCTTTGTCACAACAAAAAGATGGTCCTTGTGAGCTCACAAACGAGTTCACGAAAGTAGAATTGGTAATCTTTTATTTTTCAAACTCAATTTAGGTAAATTATAATTATCTTGACACCTAATAGGCAAAACCTACCTATTCAACAACGCTATTTTCACGTAGTATTTAGACCAAGTAGGTACGTGGATCCATCGCAGTCGCGGTCGAGACCCACTTGACCCAAATCTAGGTTCTAGCCAGGTCGCCTATAGTCTAGACTAAGCACTAAGCACGTGCTAAATACAGGACACCAGAGGATTACATTATAATTCCATTAGTTCAGTTCACGCACCTTTTCCCCAGCTATTCTATTAATATATAAGGGCTACTTCGCCCGTAAATACGGTAAGATAATGTGGTTTAAAACAACTTATGTTGAGAAAATAAACAAGTTTATATTTTGTATTATTTTCCTACTACAACATCATGTGGTTGTAGGAAAACAATACAAAACCTGTCACCATCAATGCCTATGCCAGAAAATAACGCATACGTACTGACTCGAATTAGGACATGTACGTACCTATAGTCATTTCTTTTTCCATCTGCAACGTGAGCCTTAGCATATGCTCCTGAATCCATTCTTGGGAAATTGCAGCCTTAAACCAAGTTTTACCAGCCTATCCATTCCATTTCTGAATATAGACTTCTTCCAAGCTATGCCACAATATCCTGTCATCAGCCTTACCTATCCCGCCTTGCTTGCTTGGTGTTTGCAGATCCTGCTTATCCAAAGTGATACCTATGCTAGTGCTTAATCAGTCGGCCCAAAGGACCAATGGACAAACGTCTCACGGCAATCTCTTGGACGCCTTCCGTCAGCTGATTGCAACATGATTACAATAAGTTTTACCAGCGCAGACACGTAAGTCATGACTTCTCCACACCCCGTAAGGAAACAAGCGTGGGAGAGATTTCTTCTAAAGAAACACACAATTTTCTAATAATTTACTCAATTGCGACACGAGAATAATAATTAGTCAATATCAACTTAACATAATAAGGACCTAAGCTTTCCTTGTTAGAGGTCAGAAAAGAAAATCCCCTTGTATCGGTGTCATATAATAACGATATGATTCACAACGTATATAATATTATAAGTAGTCACACATTGGTAAAGTAGTTCAGTGACAAAAGTAACACGTCATCCTTAACTAAATGATAACACATTTCCTTCACTTTATAAGCAGTTCTAGGAATATAGGAAGAAACTACTTGAAGACTAGTTAGAGTATCATAACACATTACTGAACATCCTTGAATACCTTCCTGGCAAAGCTAATCATCCCGAGATTGCATAATCAGCCTTTAATGTTCCCACTGCTGGGACACACGGCCTCCTCTATAGAGAGGGAATGGGCTATAATCCACCACGCGGGCCCAGTGCGGGTTAGTAGATGTCACATGTCTACGAACTTTTGGTTCTATGACATGCCGGTTTCCTCACGATGTTTTCCTTCACCGTTTTTGAGAGCAGTGGTGATGAAATAAATTACACAAAGTAATGCGCCTGCCTGGGTTCGAACCCACGACTAACTATTCGTAAGTCGGGGCCGCTACCACTGGGCCACCGCCGATCTCGCGATCACCATCTCTCATCTCTCATCCCGAGATTATCAACACCAATATAGGGGGTTTTCTGGTAATCGTTTAGTGACCTACTAGGCAGCACTGTAAGGCTACAGCACCAGAGGGGTCTACGGGTAATGTAAACGTATGGCTGCCTCGTTGGTCTAGTAATTGCAAGCGCCACTGCTGAGCATGAGGTCCTAGGCTTGATTCTCAAGTCGGTTTTTGCAACAGGATTTTTGATCCATTTAACCTAGTACCAAAAATATCGTTCCCTTAAGAACCTTTAAGCTGGCAACACTTCCGAATTTCAGCAGACACAGTTAAGAATCCACACCAAAATACGCTCTGACTGACATCATTATAACTATCCAACATTGAGAGAATTCCTCCTCATCCACGAGCGAAGCTAGTTAATTCGCTAATATCCGGACTGTACGACTGGACGTCCTAGCGCCATCGCGCCCGCACCAGGAGCGCGCCCACACCTTCCGCCGCGTGAACTCATCCGGCCACTTGCAAAACTTGACGGTGAATACTCATCCATGGCAGTTCTGTTGTTTATGGTTAGGACTACCATGTTGGTGATGACATGATGATGAAAACTCGTAGAAAAAATGAGGGGCTGATCTATTAAAAGAAAGTTCATTTTTCTCTGATAAGGCTGTAAATAAATCGAAGCTGTAGATTAAAAACGCATTGAACCTTAATTATTACCTATTTAAAATGAACAGTTTTAACTAAGAAATTCGTAAAGCGAAATGTCGGGGGGGAATGGTCAGAAAAATCAAATTGAACTATTTCCTTCTTGATTTCTTGCCACAGTCACCAAAAGACATGCGAATACAGCACAAATGTTTGATGAATAAAAGCAAACTAGCAGTGACTACAGCAACATTATGCCAATGTAGAATACGATATCATTACATCAACCGTCGGCTGACATTACACACTCTTTCACCGATGTCCCCATCAATCCACAGCTAAATATTTAATGTGACCACATGACAGCTTTAATTACCTAGTCTATCACGTTAGAGACCGCCGCGCGCCGTTGGCGGCCATCACTCACCAAACCAAGCGTCACTTTTGCGCGGGAAATGCCGCCATTACCAATTGCTTTAAGCAGGAAACGACTGATTTGCCTACTACTGCCACTTCTCACTGAATCACGATAAAATTTTTGGCACGAGAAAATTGGGGAAACGGTAATTTGACGATTTAAAATCACGACTAAAAGGACCATTTTTAACACCAATTTTACCTGACCAATCAAATGTCATGTTGATGATGTTATGTGAACTCTGATTGGTGCAATATACATACATGACGAGTTTTTACAATATATTGTTGTATGATGTGGTTCGCCGGCAGATCGCACTGAAGAATCAGATGGCCTAGTTTTTATTCATCATTATAACTTACGCAACAAAATATAATACTACATTACTGTTTTGTTGGTTACACCATGATTTATATTACCTCGTCTATCTGCATAGGTGCTTTAATAACAAGATCATTAAAAGTACTGTGAAAACTTCAAAAATAATAAAAAATCAAGCATCTTTTCTAACTAGCGAATCACTTTGACAAAAAGATCTGGATCGCACACCTGGTGTAGTCAGACCAGATGCAGTTCTATTTAAGGTAAATAGACATTAGTAGGTGTGTTAAAATGAAAAAATCACTCATTGACGCGGGGAAGAATCGATTTTTGGGCCATAAAAGCGAAGTACACACGTCACGGACGTCATTTGAGCCTGATATTGCCAAGTGGGCTGCTGGTGACGTCACCATACCTTCTGGGGTCGAGCCCACGCTCCACGCTGTCGTAGGTATATTAATAATACAGAGTTAATACTGATACAACCATTCATGCGATTGAGACATTCACAGATGTCGAGACACGTACGGTACACTCAGGAGTTGTAAAAATTCTGGAGATGTTCCAGAAATGTTATACTTAGCTACTAGGAACTTTTGTGATTGTACGGTTTCGTAAAGGGATTCCGTGAATATTACACTTCATTTGTAACACTTTGGATTAGTCTTGTTATAATATCTAAATGCTTCTGGTTAATTCTACTTCGAGAAGCAGTCACAGAGAAAAATCTAGTTGAATTCCGTAAATTTATCGGCAAATCTCGGAAATCTAGTTCCTCATTATCATTGAATGCACTCTGCTATCTCTACTGAGACGATAGGCCTAACGAAGGACCAAAACATCGTTTCAAATTTTCTTTTCTATTTTTAGAACATTATAGAATCAAGTCAGAAACATGTCATCATTAAAAGAATTCAAAGATTTCAGAACACCAATTATAAATGCTTCGTTTAAGGTATTAAACCAAGAGCCTAGTGGGCGAGAATTAAAACAATAGAGAAGCAAATCAAGACGAGGTGTCCAAAACGGGGGGACCATGTAGATGTGATATTTATATAGACCGTCTATGAGCTAAGCAACTAATTAAGAGCGGCAGACTGCCTGACCCCAGACCTTATCAGTTTGTGCAACCGGAATATGTGGACATGTCCTCGAGTTAGAATGTCCCC
Organism: Eurois occulta; assembly: GCA_950022335.1. NCBI lineage: Eukaryota > Metazoa > Arthropoda > Insecta > Lepidoptera > Noctuidae > Eurois > Eurois occulta. Next base: position 18,119,329 of record OX465498.1, on the reverse strand, counting down.
AAAAATTCTTTAATTAGGGACTAAGTGGTATTCGAGGCCAATATTATGAATTGAGAACTTGTGGGTCATTCTTTTTTTAGATCAATGCCGTAATTTTTGGGGTCTGCTTTTGAGCCCAGCAGTTTCAAATTTTTTGGTACCATAATCATAGTTTCTACTAATTTTCATTTAACCCCTTAGCCTCCAATCATTGATAACAGAGACGATGTAACCTTCATTTTCATCTGCCATTATTCCCATTTTAGCACTCAAATCACATAGTAATTTCGAAGAACTCCTTTATTTTGGTCATGGCCGCCTCACATTCCAAGCCATTGTCCATTCATACGAACATCGGCATGTCATTCATAGCACATGTCCCAAAACATGTCCAAACTCGAACGAACAGTGTGAGTGAGACAACGATAATTGGCAAACGAATCATGCTTTTCCATTAATGGGAAATCGAGAAAAATGCATCGTTTGCAACTCTTAGGCTAGCGGCCATCCATCTTTCTAAACCTTACACGTGTCTTGACTTTTGTCCATATTGTAAAGTAATTATTGATAGTCCAGTCAATAGGCTATTTTTGGCAGTCACAAAAAATATTGTGGTTACAAAAATAGCGCACTCTTCTAAAGTTGGCTCATTGTGTAAATGAGTATGGGTAATTAATAGTGTTTGCCAAAATTCATCGATGTTTTCTTTTCTTAGAGAGTTCACTTTCTAAGTAGCCAAGAGCTATCTCCAAATACATCTGATCTCCCAAATTTGCGGTAAGTCCCTTGCAGTGGCAACGGTAAAACCGGAAGGCATTAGTATCTAGATTAGGACAAACCCGTTGGCGGCAGTTAGCATAATAAGCGCATTAGGAAAAATGGCCGCTCGTACAACACTATAATGACTTAGGTCTGTGAAACTTATCTAGATTTTCGGTCATCCTGTGTCAATAAAAGCCAGAATTGACATATTTTTTTGATAGTGGTAAGCTTATAAAATAAAAGTAATATAACTTTTATTTCGGACAAGCAACATCCATAGAAGGTAAGTAAAATAAAACTTATAAACTATGTTAGTTACAACTTATTATTTATTTAGACACAAGCTTGTTGTTCGAGATGCATCTACGAACAATAGGTAGCCACAAATATCGGACAGTCGAACCTCGCTGCTATAGTCTTACTAGACTAGACTTCTATTCTTCTTTAGACTCTAGAGTTATATTTATGACCATTAATATACTGTCCCTGGTGTGGTGAATGCCATAAATCAAGGATTTTGACAAAAGCTGGAGACTAGTTAACCTCTAAGGTCTTTTTAAAAATTGGTGCTTTTGTAATAGTAAAGCCAATAAGCGACTTTTCCAAATAGCTGTTTCAGCGGACTCTTCATATGGGCAGCTCAGCTGTTGACCACATGCCAAATTATATTCAGAATTTGATACATTTTTTTACTTATGGCTGAAATTCAAATCATTGTCAGCTGATAAACTATTTTCCAAAAACAAGAAAGAAAGATAACGGCAGAGAATTGCGCAAACTGCGAGGAAACAGATTAAAGAGCTTAAATTATCCTGATATATATTTTGTATGTGGTCAATATTAAAGCTCTGTTCGTGAGCTGGTTAGTTCAACAATATTCAAACCAAGGAGTAGGTCGGAGGTCCATCAGGGCGTTGAGGCCCCTTTAAACTTGACGAACAGAAAGACCAACGTGAAGGATGACGCAAAACTGAATCCAGTTGAAGTTTGTGCGACAATCCTCCAAACTCTTAAAATCGTCTAGTTGAGCATTGTTTACGTTACGCTAGACAATAGTGAATGATTGTAGTCGTACAAACAAACACGAGTCTTCTCGTGCCTGCGACGCCGGTCATGCATTGTGACGCATGGGTCAATCGCCATTGTCTCCGTGTCAAATATGCTCGCATTCGGACGCAAGTATTCAGAGGTGAATATAATGCAAGTGTTTTGGTAGACAGCCTGGTGTTGGACATTGCTGCGATCATAGTTCTATTGTTTCGCTAAAAGTTCGTCGTAAATCATCAACAGGCACGAAAAATGCCGTAAATGGCTCATTGTCTGCGAGTCATGATTGTTAGCATTTCTTTATGATTGGATCTTATATTCAAAACCAATTGTATTCATACAATCGATAGGATTCGGAATTTGAAATTCAAAAGACTCTTCTCTTATGTCAATTTTACCAGCAACGTCCTCTTGGTCACTACCTACTCTTCTTAAGTTATAAAGACTTCGTGACGTTAACCATTGACGGTTCGTTAGACATAACGGCGTGAGACAACACCGCCTTAGTTCCTCATTCCTCCATAATTACACTATCTTTTAAATCTGATCGTTTTGCGAAACCCATCAGTATGAAATGATTGTCCATAGATCAGGGTATGAGCGGTGGTGAAAGCAACACGGCCGGCGAGCCATCCGGTCTTATAATTGACACCGTGATGGGTATCGGCAGAGATGTGGCGATACCGGCGGTCACGCGACCGGCAGAGGTGGCACAAGGGAACAATGAGCAGCAGGTTCAATGATATTCTGAATTTGTGATGTCCTAGGAGACCAATATAATCGGCATTACAACTGCACAGCACAACATTGTATAACATTGACTTTCGTGATAGTAAGCTTCGCTTTCGTCCTGGCTAGTTAATCTTTTCTATTTCTTCTCCTTACGAGGACCTATGTTAGAGAATTAGCAGATCTCTGCAAGAAACCATAAAGCGAACGCAAACTTATTCCTTAACTTCTTTACCTCTGATGACTGAGCAGATTCCAGACCCTTAAAAGCGTCAAGGGCGTAGAGAGTATAGAGACTGGTCTTCGTTATTTTCTATTCATTCAATTTGTACTGCCCTGGGCAACCTGCTTATTTTCATGAGTCTCTAGTGTATCTTCTTAGCTTTTCTGCGTTGTGCCCGAGTGTAGCACCGCATGTTCAATTAAACAGATAACACTGGGATTATCTGGGAATTAAGCAAATATGTCGGATTAATATATTCCAGCGGCGTAACGATCGTCGCCGCGCACCGGTGTTATTACACGATAATCTGGGAATTTGTTAATTAGTACCCAGACTGAAGCATGACATGGCCCTTGACGGGTGAGATTGAATTACCTACAGTTTATTAGTGCCCAATTATATTGTGGATATGTGAAGATAATTACGACATACATACTCGTACATTAGCAAGCAACTGTTATTCGTAGGTCTTTGACAGTCGTTACAGGTAGTGGAAAGTCAAAAGTCTGACAAGAGGTGTTACCAAGGACTAAGTCGGGTCGTAGCAGTCGCTCCACGTAAAATGCTGGTCTGGTGCTTTATGTACTCCGCTGCATCCACTTAGTCTGAAAGCCGATCCCAACATCGTTGGTAAAAGGCTAAGCACATGACGATGATGATCAATATATTAAGTTACGAACATTTTTGTTGGTCGATTTTAATTTGTATTATTTAACTAATTATTTTTGTGTATTGTGAATAAGATTTTAATTTTTGTCTTGTTAGTCATTGCTATTGTATTTTAGAATTTTAATTCATATTATTTACTTGATTATGTTTGTGCTGGTTGTAACTGAGATTTTAATTTTATATTATTGTTTAGTTTTGTGTCAAATGTATACTTACTTATATGATCTGATATGGATTGAATTAAATGAATTTGAAATAATTTGAATTTAAATAACTACAGGGTGGAAGGGAAATCGACGCACAAACGGACGGTTACCAAAATAATTATACTGAATAGGTACGTGGTAAGCGTTTGTGCGTCGGCGTCCCTGTCACCCTGTATAATGGAGATCATGAAATGAACAAATTGTTCAAAGAGGACCATTACAATTCGTGATCTTGTTAGTGCTAGATTGACGCCAAATACCTATAGATACATTTCAATTCGTCTATAAATTGACAACACATTGAATTCAACTAATGAACGCCAGATTGATCGGACCTAGTTATAATAGTCGCCTAATAGCACTGTGTTGGCAATATTAGCGAATTGAGAGACAGAAAAGTTCTGTCAGATATTTGGGAAACTGCGGCCTCTTTAATTATAATGGCATTATGTATCCTACTACACATAATGTAGGTATCATTCACTAAGCGCAGTTCTTTTATCAACAAAATATGCAAACTGAACGATAATTTAGCTTAATTAACATTAGGTACTTAAACATTTTAATACTTACGACATGTAATGGATTTCCACAAAGTAATGCTATTCTTTATCAGTTATTTTTATTTCTCAGTCCAATCAAAAACTTAAAACTATTGATAATACAATAACAATAGAATGTTGACAATCAATAGTACAATACAGCGACAGTATCCAGACATATACGTCAGTCCTCAAGGCACAAATTACGGCGGGCCAGGCGCCTTCCTTCCGCCACCGCATGCTTCCCACGATCCTGCTTACCTAACTACGTGCCATAGCGAGATACAGAAGGCATACACTGAATTGGTAATAGTTGATACAGTGCTTCATAACCATGCAGCGCTATATGTATGCATCACTGTACATCGTCTTCTACAGTTTCACCCCACATATTCAGTAATCTGAATGTCTATGGTGAATGGCGATCACCGCTCACGCTGAAAAAAGGTATTGGAGGACTCCAGTAAAAATGTGGTGCATAGCAAATGCAAATGGACTGATTATTTCAGTAGGTGTGGGTCCGCTGGGATTTTACGCAATTACCTAAAACGTAATTGTCAAGATAAAGTTCATGACAGAATCTACTGTTTGCAGAAAAAAAACCCCTAGAAGGGACAGTAGTTCAGGAGTTGAATGATGGATGACTTTCCACATGTCTGCCCATCATGTAGGTAAGTCGAAGCGGATCTTCTTAGCCTAGTTGCGTTGTGATAACTGTGCACAATTGTTTTGTAAGCGATCACGAGATAATACTGATTTGATGTAGATTTAAAGAAACAAATGCAGTTATATTATCTTTCGGTTAGGTGAGAGTTTAAGTTAGTGAGGTACCTGGTAGGGTTGTGGGATGACTTATGATTTCAGGTTTTAAAGCACAGAGACCCACATAGGGACGTAGGAGAGTTTTGGGGTTCAAACCCTCTCTCCGAAATCTCGGGCAGCTATACAGAAAAAGAAAAACCTGTATAGAAACCAAACTATCCGATGCGGAATGCAAATATTTTCGACCTGGTTCCTAGGTGTAGGTAAGTACTCCTATTCTCATTTCTGAGTGCATGAACAAAAAAAAACTAATTTATTCGAGAATATCCTAGGTAACTCCTTATATGAATTTCGTGGAGCGGAAGATGCACCCCCTTTTTTTTATTTTTTTTTGGTGGGTGGGATATCATCAAATGACCCCCCCCCCCCCCCCCGCTCTGGGCGGAGCGGAAGGGAGTGTCAGACTCTTACTGACTAAAAACCACCCATGTTCCTTCTTTGGCCCTTTATGTTCCAGGGCCGCGGTATCTCTTTCGAACAGTCCCGCAGCCCTGGCAGAAGATGCACCCCCTGGAGGAAATAATCCTGCCAGCGTCCATGATCGTGATATCGTGATCCGGCGATTGTCCAGAACTTTATCTCCCTAGGTTCCGTCGAGTAGAGTTTAATAAAAGTTTGTTGAGTAATTACTTGGTTTTTTCAAAAGTTGTTCCTAATTGCCATTCTTGTTTACTGTATAACCATGTGCTTGACCACCCCCTCCCGCCCCCGCCCGTATAGCTAATTTTAATTAAGGCAACCCCCTTCTACCAAATACAAAATTTCTGGCTACAGCCCTGGAGTCACATCATGGAGTTAAAGACTATATACTATAGAGAAGACTAGCTTCCCTTACCTGTGGATGTCATAATCAACACTAATATTAGTCTTACCTACGCTACGTGAATAAGATCACACTTCGATAACCAACAGACCACTCTACCATCCCTTAACTATTGATGTACCTACTCAATAAAAGTACTTAACATCGATAATTCACGCTCCTAAAACAAAGGAAACAAAACCCACTAATATTATCACAAAAAACTTGCACCAAGGCAGCCATTTTGAACTCTAACCTAAACAATATTGAGGTTGGTTTTTTAAGCGTAACCTTTTTGAAGCACAGATCGCTCGTTATAGAGCCAATCAAGATGTCGCTGTAAGGCCCTGGAGACAATGACGTGATAAGAGGCAGGTGACACGTGCATTGTGTTTTTCAGCCCACCCCCAGTGCGCAACTGGTTTAAGGAACTTGATTCGCGATGTGCACAGCTCGTTATTTTCGGAGATGCGACAGATTTTTCTGTGGAGTAAACTATGGGATTAGAATAAAGGATTTACATTTTGAGCTAATTAGACACAATTAAAATCTTTTACTAATTCATTAACCACCGCGGCGGAGGTGCTATAGTAATAAAACAGGAACTAAGTTGAGACAATGGTGGAGACAAGGACATCCCCATTTAGATACCTACTGCTTAAGCTGGTTTTCTGAATAAACAAGTCCAGGCTAAATCTGCACCCAAATAAAAACAAACTTTGAATCGGGGTTACCATACCGTTTCAAAACTGATCGCTGCGCTCTCTATCATAATCCAAAAACGAAAGTTAAAATATTGTAATATTTCGTAAACTTTTCACTTAGATTTGAATTGAAGTAATTTTACGGTTATATCAACTGTTTATCTTTGCGCACGATTGTGAAAAGTCTTGCTTGGAGAGAGAGCTCTTCAGCCTACCTACACGACGAGCTGGCACGACCGGCGCGCGGTGACCTGGAGAGGGCTTCAGCCTACCTTCACGACGAGCTGGCACGACCGGCGCGCGGTGACCTGGAGAGGGCTTCAGCCTACCCTCACGACGAGCTGGCACGACCGGCGCGCAGTGACCTGGAGAGGGCTTCAGCCTACCTTCACGACGAGCTGGCACGACCGGCGCGCGCTGACCTGGAGAGGGCTTCAGCCTACCCTCACGACGAGCTGACACGACCGGCGCGCAGTGACCTGGAGAGGGCTTCAGCCTACCCTCACGACGAGCTGGTACGACCGGCGCGCGGTGACCTGGAGAGGGCTTCAGCCTACCCTCACGACGAGCTGGTACGACCGGCGCGCGGTGACCTGGAGAGGGCTTCAGCCTACCTTCACGACGAGCTGGCACGACCGGCGCGCGGTGACCTGGAGAGGGCTTCAGCCTACCTTCACGACGAGCTGGCACGACCGGCGCGCGGTGACCTGGAGAGGGCTTCAGCCTACCTTCACGACGAGCTGGCACGACTGGTGCGCAGTGACCTGGAGAGGGCTTCAGCCTACCCTCACGACGAGCTGGTACGACCGGCGCGCGGTGACCTGGAGAGGGCTTCAGCCTACCTACACGACGAGCTGGCACGACAGCGCGCGGTGACCTGGAAAGGGCTTTAATTTAGGGCCCAGAACAACTTTGTGGTTACGTGTTGCTCTGTTGTCTGTCACAGGTTTATTAGGAAACCTACTCGTTTATCTCGAGTGAAATCCCGTAGCGTGACATCTCACAAAGAACTTTAGGCAACAACTTAAAGAAAAGTTAAGGCTCGCTTTTCCCATGAAGCTGTCAATACCGATTTTGTAGTGTAATCACAGTCAGGTTAGTTCTATTAAACATAGACCTCTTACAGTCAGACTTACCTTAGAATAACTAAGCAATAGAATCTTGTTCCATACAAACTCAATGCAGCTGAACACCCAAAATTGTTTACAAACCAGCATATTTCTTTCCTACACCCTAATTACCGTCATTATAATTAAAATTTACTTAATCTATGACGCGACGCGTGCGTTTTTTACGCAAGCCGCGTCGCACGTGCCTCCATCTGGCGCAGGAAGAGCGCTCGAGTGGAAGCCGGGCTTCTGACGTGCCGGGCACTGACAGCACAGGTGATATTATCTGTGGTCCTTCAAAGTGTCAAAAAATTAAAAACGTATCGATACTTTTTAAAGTTGATGGCTGTTGAACATGTGTGATGCGCACAGGTGATCAAAAACAGAAACTTGTGTTTTTTTTTGCTAACACCGCTCGATAATATGCAGTGAGTTGTTTAGTGATGATTTTCAATCGATGAAAGTTTTAATCAGTATTTAATTTCGGAAGACCTGATGGTCTCGGGTTCAATAAACAAAAAAAGATAAGCACGTGTGTCGAGTTGAGACAGCTGAGCTCTTACTTAGCCCTATACGAATTGCAACATCAAACCGTTTTTCCCCTTTGTGTATGTGACGACTCAGGCTACAAATGGTAACAAAGAGATCATAAACCAAAGATGCTCTGCTAATGAAAAGATCAAATCCACAGATTAATTAGTGGAAGAGGAAATGCAGGAGAAAGTTTCCATTACCCTAAAAGTAACAGTTTTCTCGTTTCTATTACTGAATTCTCAACGAATACCGAAATCACAGAATTTTCCCTCATCTTTTAAGTTATATGCAAGTGATCCTCCAATCACAAAGCATAGCGAATAGCGTGGTGGTAGGCTAGGATCTGAAAGACGATCCCCGAGATGAACAGATAAGCTCCACTTAACGACAGTCTACCTACCTACGACCAGACGACGATCTTCCAAACTCATCAAATAAGGTGTCAATTACGTACACACTCCATATCCATAGACACAAATCGCTATTAAAAACCATCGGTATAACGTTTATTGAATAAAATTAATTCTAGATCTGGGGATTATCTGACGTACTATTTACTAATACGACTTCAAATAGGAACATAAATCATTGTTTTACTACTTTATTTTATTTTAGAGATTGATTTTAATAGGTTTTTAATGCACTGGTTTTGTAGATCGACTGGTGATAGTCGCGCAACATAATAATAACTTAATTCATGGCAAGCCATTTCATTTCGAACTATAGTGGTTGCAAAAATGTTTAATAAATATTATGTTAATAAAAATAAAATCCGTCTCTGCTGTCCGTTTTTTTTTCATTAATATTAAGCGACACCTAAATTAATGCTTAATTGTGCACTGTCGCTATTATTATATTTTTCTCTCGGTGCTAAACCCAGCGTTGAAAGTTCACAAAACAAACATTACAGAACGCTCATATTTAGACGTGCATTTAGGGGTTACGTAGTGCTAGTGAAAATGAGAATTCGACACTAGAAAACAAATTCATTACAAATGAATATAACCAACCTTCCAGTTTCATTTACTAAAATCCGAATACGACGTAGCTGAAATCAGTTTCAAAGAGCTACAACCATTTAACCCCCGCAACCTAATCAATTAATGGCAAGCGATCTTTGAACCAAGCGAAGTGATTGGTGCAAAGGTCAATTGGACAATGATAGAAACGAAACGGCGTGACTGCACGATGATAGTTGCAGAATTTCAGGTCCCTGGGAATCCTGGAAAGCTTTAGTGGGTACATAGTTGAAACAAGCATGAACTGCTATACTTATAATACCCTAAAAGCAAACCACAATATTTTTTGGGAAACTCAATGTGAATTTTCTTGTACGTTATACTACATACGGGAAAATCCACATTGAGTTTCTACGTACTACGTGTGTACAAAGTTACCTATCATACTTGGACTGAGGTAAATACATAACTCTGTAGTCATCGTATGAAGTCATAGTTTGTGATAAGATATTTTTCAATGATTTTGTGTCAAGTGATATGTGATGACTAGTTCAACGCTTTCTTAACGTGTTGTAAAAGCTCTGCAGAGATGTGCCAGCTGCGATTTGCGAAGCGCAGGAAAGCTTTTCTGTATTTAGGTAATGAAGACGAACTCCCGAGTGCGATTTTTCAGTAGTAGGAGATCGGAGGGTCACATTTCCAGGATGGGTCAGGACAGATTGGTCAGAATCGTCACACAGTGGGTGCCTGTCGTCGTTACCGAAGCAGGCCCAAGAAACGCTGGCGTGACGATCTGGACTTGTTCCTGACTGATTGGCCAGACAAGGCAAAACACCGAGGGTATTGAAAATGAATTTTTATTTATTTATTTATTTATTTATGTACACACAGATACTTAACAGGACAATATATTAACATAGAAGAGCACAAAGGTACTGCTTATTTCATAAGAAATTTCTTCCAGCAGACCTGCGAGAGCAAAGATGGATTAGAAATGTAGACACAGTGTGTAGAAAAGACAAAACAAGGAAATTAACAAAAATAGATCTATAAAAAAATAAACGAAATGAATGGGGGAGGTCTTGGCCCAGCAGAGGGACAGAAAAGGCTAATAAAAAAAAGTTTTATAATCATGGACCCAAATGATGTAATTGTACTTATACCAAAAATTTGCATGTCATTATGTTATGATTGAATATTTTAAGCTACTATTATACTACCATTGTAAGAACTTTTGTAACCATATTTATCTGCAAATAAATCTTTGACTTTGTCTTTGACTTTGGAACCTCCCTTACCTCAATAAAAGGGGGACCTAACTAATTCCCTTGTAGGTTGCAGGAATAACTAAGTCCTGAACCTGGGCATTCACAACATAGGCTGATGAGTACTATACCTATGTTTTGTTAGGATTTGTATAGCACGTCATAACATGTGGTCAGTTGTAAGTATATTCCGTTTTCCTTTGGTTACCATAACAGCTGAAACCTGTTTTCCTGTTATTCGCATTCATAATACTGGGTATGAATGAATTGGATTTACGTAAGTTGTAATGTAGTAAGTAGGACTACCTTTCTTAGATATAGGTACCGCACCTTTTAGAGCTATAAGACCCTAATCATAATCTTATTTTATGTAAATCGCGTGTCACTATGTTCGTATACGCTAACTCCGAAACCACCCAACCGATTTCAATGGAATTTTGTGAATGTGTGGTTGGTTCCAGCTTGAAAGATACCTAGGATAAAGGTGTTTTGGGTCCGATAGGTGGCGCCGTGCGAAGCTGGGGCGGGTCGCTAGTGAAAATAAAGTTCGTCTGAATGATTTATGTATCAGTAATCACGTAGTTTAGAGAGGAAGGCCAAAGAAAACATGGATGGATTGTATGAAGACTGATATGAAAGAGAAAGGAGTAAATGATGCCGTGATCTGACAGGGGAGAATGGAAGAAAAAAACGTATTGATGAAATCACCTATAGTTTTTCAAAAGTCTGAAATGAATGTAATAAGCATTTGATAACCGAAAAATGTGACCACGCTTAAGTTGGATAGGGAAACTGTCATGATGTTACATGATCAGCTGCCAAAACCATCATTGGTAATGTAAATGCTTTCTGCTAGTTTTATCGAACGTTTCGCCAAAGACTGCAGTATGGTGGAGAATCGGACAGTTTTTTGTAACTATGAGGCAATATGATCGAGATATCGCAAGCTCTCCAGTTGAATAGCATCAAGAAATTGAAAATCTTTCAGACGTCGGTTTAAAGAAAGCTAATTAATAACTAGACCCCTGAAGAGCATCTCGGACTCAGAGCGTTCTAACCTTACTACCTAAGTATGAGGAGAAGGTAGTAACAGGAATTAGGAAGGTACCTAGTAGAGAGGTCATGCTAACGACTGTTGGTAATCATAATCAGTGACAACGAATGTTGCCATAGTTCTGTATGAAAACCACTGTTGCCTCATTTAAGGACCCACATGAAGCGTCATTTAAAGATATTTAAAGACTACAGTCAAGATATATTAAAGACTAACACCTTACGAATTAATTTCCCAAACATAACAGACAACTAACGTGAGCGACTGTATTTTTCCAGCACCATTTGCTAACTATGTAGCCGTTAGCTTCTAATTCTTTTATTCCCAGAGCACAGCGGCCAAAGGAATGTCATTGTTTCCTCCGAAATCACGACGACTCGTGCGACTGCGCCGAATGGGCACACAGGCTCCATACATGTCGCAGGAAGATTTTCGCGAAGCAAGGTAATGACAAGTGGGCCGTAACACGTAGGCACGATAATTGGACGCAATGGCCACCGGCCGACGGCCATAAACGAAGCGAGCGTGGGTCGAGCGACGCACCGTCTATAAGCACGGGCAGCGCGGTTCAGCCTGCCCTGGTCGCGACCGGCGCGCGGCGACGTAGATATGTTCGTCGATTGTCTCGCTTTGCCTTGACTTGATGTTTTCATTCACAGTGTTTTGCTGACGTCCGCTGTCTAGCTTTGTCTAATTGTTTTGTATCTACTTTCGTTTAATTTCGACGTTACTATCTTGTGATAGAAATTGTTCATAAATTACAAACATTTCTACTAACTAATCATCCTATGGTTTTGTCGCTATTTAATTATCGACTGATTAATGGCAAGAGTTACTAGACGGTTTTAGTTTATAGTAGGTATCAGGCTAATTGCCAAATCTGCGTTGGAGAAGATCAGGCCAAAAAGCGATGCCCCAATTAATCGTTCACTTTATGGCTATCCATCCGGTCATGCACTAGTTTTCGACACTTCACCTACCTAGGTACCTACGTAATTGTTTGAGAGTTGTTTTTACAAAAGCATGCAAACCAGCAAACGTAATATTATTTATACTGATAATTGGCGTTATGGTTTAGTTAAAGAGACTTATCTAGAACTGGGGTTGAAGTTCCGACCGACTTTACCTAGGCGAGGTGAGGAGGTACTACCTATTGTCCACAGTTCTAGTTTTGGAGACTTCAGAGAACCAATGACACAGAAATATTAAACGTGATTCTTCGTAAATTGATTTCATTTCGGAACACAATCGTTCATGGAAATTCATGTGAAATCATTCATAATAATCGAAAATTGTGACTAAACCCGGTAGAAATGCCTCACAGACGGCTTAAGGTGACACACTTTGGCCAACTAGACATTCGTAATCCGTCCACTTCCTGCACAAAAAATACGTAAGCTCTATACTGTACGTATTGAACACCAAAAACGGCATTTAATCTACTCGGGAGCGGCGTCTATTTCTGTCGTTGTCCATCCATCGGGAGCCTGTGATACACAGCTATTCCGGGCGGGGCAGGTTTTCGGGGAATGTCAACAAACGAACGGGCACTCATTCAATGAACTCGATGCATGCGTCGCCGGTGGCGGACCGGTCCGCTCGGGTATTCATAAAAATTATGCTCCCAGACACGCTCAATGGAGTGCCGTCGCATTGCGCCTTTACATTTACAAAGGTCTTTTATGGCGTACGGATCGGATCACGTAAGTTATTCTTTACAGATTCGAGACGTGATGAAACAGCGCACTCTGCGATTGTTACCGAGTGATAGACTTTCGTTTGCGTGCTACAATATACATAACTGAAATCGATGGGCCATTATTCAATTTCACAGTATACAGATATCGCTATTATTTCCGAACTGATTTGATTGCGGACAAGTGTTTATTGCACAAGTATACGAAAAGCGATCATTGGCGTGGGCGGCGTGTGACGTGCCCAACTGGCCTCACTACTCGATATAATTACCAGATCATTGCACAACTAATGAATACTTATCTAATCAATCGTACATGCTCGAGAGCTTTGTTCACAAAGATTGGTCCAAAACTGTGCCGAATATTATGAATGTTGCTATTTCACGTTATTGGAAACTAGTTCAAGATTACAATAATTAGCAAAAGGTGCGGCGGCTGTTATTCTCAACACAGCCACATCTCCCGCTTGCGTTATAATTATAAACAATGCTCTGTTATAAGCAGTAGATCGGGCAGCACATAGTGAAATGAAAGATATTGTTAAGGATTTAGTTTCATATAATTTTCTTTAACAAATGATCAATAGAAAATTGTATAATTAACAAGTAGCGTCTTAACAGATACTTCGAAATTATTAGTGTTGTAGGTAATATTTTACAAATACTTTGGAATGTTCATATAAACATCTCATATGAATCAATGTACATGGGACTCCACGTTTCACTCCACCGTTACTGTTACCACACTAGCTTATTGAATGTGGTACAATTTATTAGTTTTTGGAGCAGAGCTCGGCGGCTGGACGAAACACAACATTACGTCAAACACATGAAACTGCCATAGAAATGGTACGCGGGTCTAGGGTAAAACAAGCGGCCGGCCGCCGCGCCCTGCCCAGCTCTGTGATCTCACAGCCTATTAACAATTTACTATTTTTTTGTGTACCCCTAGCAGTGCCACCGTCTCATTGGCATAAATAGTTAACAAGACAGAGAGCAACATACAGACTTTTAAAGAATTGCTGTACTTTTGATTGTCACTACTAAATTATTGTAGTGTTTTTTTTAATACATCAATGATCTAAAACATTGCAACTATGTTTACAATAAGGAAACATTAATTCTAGTGGCATGAATGATGAATAATATTTTATATTGAATATAAACAATCAAATATACAGCAGCAACACCACAGTGGCGTTGTGGACGGCTGGCACTGCTTCGGTACTGTATTTTATACACCATCCAATGTTATGTTTCAATTTTTACAAAATACTAGACATAATGGAGATTCATAATGAGATTACAATTGAATATACATTACGCGAGGCCATGCTTAGCAGGGTGAAATGAAAATACAACCGTTAACCGCTTAGTTAGGCGCCTTGGATGCACTGATCATCGAGATTAACTAAATAAAGCAGTCAATAAATAAACGATCATAAATATCTAATAAATACCTACACGGGCTATATTTACAAAAAAAGCCTTCCTCATCGACGGCACATACTCAGCCTTTAAACAAATATAATACAGCACTATCCCAGCGGGATAACAGGTATAAATTAAAAAATAAAGCTGCCGGCTTAAGACTTGTATTACAAAATAATACTGACACCAGTAAAATACTCTATCCGCGAGATGGAATGTGCGGGCACTCGGCCCGGAACGGCAATAGGAACCAACTGCGCTACTCGCTGCCTCGCACAAGCGTACAATAAATTCATCACAAATTCTATTTGTATAGAATGGAATATTAATAAATACAATTAACATTGATTCACAATTATCTAAGTATAGCGTCGTAGCGTGCGAGGGCGCCAGCGGAGCCCTGCGCACGTCACTGGTACTCTTCGCTACCTCAACAAACAATAACATGCGGTGTGTGCGCTGCACACACCTCTCTCCTGCACCAAACAAACCAATTCCCGTATGTACTGTTTTGATTATCAAAAGAGTCAGACAGGGAATTGATCTTTTCAGTGCAGGATAGCAACTCTAGCCTTTTGTATCAGCAGATACAGTGCAAACAACAATATAACATATAACAGCTCTACTTGAAGCGAGTAGCATTAGGTACATGGTCGTTGTTCGATCTCACACATCCGATACACACTGAACATGAACAGAATAATACAGATTACAATCCACAAAACAACACCAGGGGAGGAGACTGAAATTTCAACTCAGTGAAATGGAAACCACCACGGAACGGATCCGAGAGGTATATACAAAAGAAATTACTTCCGAATAAATTATAAACTTCGTAAAATAATTATCACATAAATTTCTCCTTATATCTTCCGTTCTCTCCACATAACTTAACACATAATCTATCTATAATATGTACACGACATACAATATAAACAAGGGACGCAATGTCCGGCGATTGTCCACAAGAGAGGAGCTAGTGGGGCAGGTCCGGCGGCGCAGGCGGCGCCTTGCACAGCGCGACGCGGCCGCGCGGCGCCGCCACAGCCACCAGCTGCACCTGGCCGCGCTCCTCTGAGAAGGGCGGCGTCTTGCCGCGCCGGTGCAACCGCACCCACGCGCCGAAGCAGACTAGAATGGCGAGGAACACGGCGACAGTTGCGCCGCCCGCAATCGACGCTGTCTCCATCATGAGCTGGCGACTCGTAAACACGTACGAGTCGTCCAGGTCCTTGAACTCGCAGCGCTGCCCCACGAACCCACTCCGGCACTCGCAGTTGTAGATCGGGCTGTCCGATATTACCACGGTGAAGCACGCGCCCCCGTTGAGGCAGTAGTACTCCGAGTAGTCGGGCTCGCACTTGAATATGGGGAAGGTGACGTTGATCCGCGGCTGCGGCTGCGGCTGCGGGTGCGGGCGCTGCGGGCGAGCAGGCCTGGCCGGCCGCTTGGAGATGGAGCTCGAGCAGGCGCCCGCCAGCGCCCAGGCGGCCGACACCACCGCCCACCAAACTACCAACGATTGCATTTTCCGCACGATCCGGAGGGTCGGCGCTCGCGGTACGTGCACGATTTTGACATTGGACGGTGACTTATGAGAAATCCGAGAGGCGATGACATGACCGCATTCGAATTTCGAACTGGAACCCTTCGCTCGCATCCGCGTCGGCGGTCCGCCCAGACATGTTTCCTGTGTTAACTTTTTTTACGTCGACGATCACTCGCTCATGACGGAGGCGCGGTTTCTACGGGCGCCCGAGATATCGCATCGATCCCTCGACGGGCATGTCGAAAGTGAAACACTAAACACTGTTCGAAACTCTGATAGTCGTGGTTCACGATTATTCACGGAGCACATACACACAATGTCCCGTTCGAAAAGATATACACAAAATGGTGCTGAGAGAATCGCAAGCACACTACGCTCGGTGAGTTGTCTATGCGCGACTGACGGGACGGAGGGCGTCCACTGCATCCGCCATCTGCCGACGAGAATGAAATGCGGGGAACTCGACGGCGCGCGCCTGTGTGCGACCGTGTGCGTGCACGGGGAAATTACACTCGTATGCGTCACCCGCCTACCTGTGTGAGTGAGTAAACCTTTTTTTTTCTTTGTATGGGATTATGAACAAGGTATTTCTTTTTCTCAGCGATTCCGATCCTCAAGGAACCATTATTGTGGATCCTTGAATAAGAAAATTATTTTATAAAGTTAAAATATTTGTCAAGAATTTATTTAAGTACTTTATAAAAGTTTTAGTAACTTTATGAATGTTGTTGTGTAGGTATTTACAAGTAACTTATGTAAATAGCAGGTACCTATATAAAACTATGATGGAACATACTTGTGTGACAAGGTAGGCATGTCTACAGTCATTAACTAGGTACAATAGGACGTAGAAGACAGAGTACGATTGCATTTGCAACTTTAGCTTATCTAAACATTGTGCATAAACGGTTACCTACAGAAGCATAAGTAAGAAAGTTAGTTACATATATGATTCTGACCGTTTTATGATTTTTGTGGCTTTGTTTTAAGATTATTTATTTTATCATTTCAAAATAATACTAGGTATTACTCTTATTGATTTCAGTTCATGATAGCATTTTCACGTCGCTACGTAATTCTAACAGCGATTTAAGTTGTAATCAGTCAGACCCCATTGTTTCATTGCATTTTACACAGTAAATGGACTGGTAAACACAAAGAGACCTCAACTTTAAGAAAAACTGCTACTTGTATGTGAAACAGGTTGGCGAGAACTTGCATCAAACTTTAGTCTTTCTTTACAAACAGAATAATAAGCAAACATTAACGTTTGCTCAAAACCTACATGCTTGCTTTTGGTCGACAAACTTACATCGGGAATATGTTAAGAATGCAGTCAGTATATCTCTGAATGACAAGTGCAATTCCGTAATATTTTCTTTGGAATTTTTAAATCTTATTGAAAACTGCCGCTGCTGTAGAAAGTGACAGGGCTAATTAGCTACTAAAATAATACCTACATCTAATTTGAATCGAATGAGTTAACATTCGTATTAGATTTATTAATTCAATAAAAAGTTAAATGGCTTTATTAGAAGTTATAGACTATGGGAACTTGGAACCCTTCGCTCACCGAAGATAAAGAGAATTGATTATATCTTTCTGCCTTTATTCTAACCCGCAATGGACCTGCTTATTGGATTACTCCCTCTCAAAAGAGAAGACTGTGTACCAGTAGTGTGAACGTTACAAGCTAATCATGCTTTATTTTAAGACCTAGTCACCTAAAATAACACTTTACAATAATTAAAATCGATTGCTAAACTTTTTCAAAATTTTTCCACAAGTTCGACAATACTTTTTTAACACATTTGATTGCTTTTGCCTAATTTCAATCTTCGTAAAAAAAAAACAAATTATGCTTAATGTATGCATATTGCTAAAATATTGGAACGCAACTAGAGTTGTACCTTGCTATCTGTCATTATGAATGAATGAAATGAACCTAAAGGTTAGTAGAAAGCTAAAAACACTTGGTTCCAGTCCAGTTAATCGATAGTATTTATTTTATAAGTTCAAGTTGTCTGTCAAAGTGTCATGTCAAATTGGCACTGAATATTTTTACTGGATTCCGCAAATTGTTGTTGTTGTTGTTAAAATAAATTGTGAAATAATTAATGCAGCTGATGTTTTTTTTAGCCGTGTAATATAAAACAACTGGATCAGAATGTCGGAATCCTCAAAATCAAAGTCTTCCTTAAACTTAAATCCGTCGCCAACTTTACAATGCAAAGATCTTCACGAATATCTCAAAAGTCGTTCAGCACAGTTCCTAGAGACTTTATATAATTATCCTACGATATGTTTAGCTGTTTACCGGTAAGTTAAAACTAAAGCATCAAGTCAAGACATGTTCCTTGAGTGCTCAACAGTTAACATTTGAGGTTAGGTTTAGTAAAAATAAACACTGAGATTATTGAATACTCATGCCTATTTGATTATTCCTCCAACTTTACTAACCAACTTTCTTAACACACCAATTAAAACTTCTGTCTTATATATAGCAGTATTTATTCATTAGCAAAAACCCATTTTTCAGAGAATTGCCAGAGTTGGCTCGTCACTTTGTCATCAGACTGCTGTTCGTGGAGCAACCAGTGCCACAGGCTGTGGTCACATCCTGGGTCTCACAGGCTTTTGCCAAGTGGGTGCATTTTATATTATTATCACCTACAATACATACATACACTTGCGCCATGTTCACATGGTGTAGTAAGAAATCACAGAATGCTGCTTGCTACAATCTGTCCGTGGGTCGTCTTAGGGGAATCCATTCATCCTCTTTTCAACCATATTCATATATCTGACCTAGAGGTGGGCGCCGCGCCGGCGCGGCGGCGCCGCGCCGCGTTTTGCGCGCCGCCGCCGCCGCCGAGCATTTGAAATTTGGCGCCGATAGAGGCGCGGGCGGGGGCGCGTGCCCTGTGAATCCGCGTCCGCGCGGTACGCGCAACGTCAGTCGCCACGGCACGTTCGCGCTAGTTGCTACGTACGCTCTTGACATCGCTTTCTTACGTAAATACGATAATTGGCAAAATGTCGTCCAATTCCAATGTAAACAAAATCAAAATAAATCAGTGCTTCTGATTTTCCATGTTCCGATTGCGGTGAAACTTCCCGTGATCTATCAGAGCCTCCACCAAGGTCCTCTTCGACGCAATCTTTGCTGACAAAATTATCTAAGAAGCACAGTAGTTTCAGCGACGAGGCAACGGGAACAGAATTTTCTCAAGAATGCTGGAGAGACATAGCTTCGGTCGATCCCAAAGAAGTGGAGATTTTGAACGGGGATGTGCTTGCCTATTGGCGAGAGAAGAAAAATGTGTTCCCAGGACTTTCTGCGCTTGCCAGGACTATTCTTGCAATTCCAGCTACAAGTACGCCGAGTGTTGGCGGCGACCTCTCGCGTCCGGCCCTGGTTCAAGCCATGGTCCGGAGCGAGAGGGAATGGGAGGCCGTCACCTCCTGCGAAGCAGTCATGCTAGCGAAGGAGGTGGCCGAATGTGAGAGGGAGAGAACCTCACGTCCCAGCCGCCGCGGGAGAAGCACCGGGCGTCGGGGGCCACGTAGTGGCTCTCGGCCACCGTAGGCGCGGTCCTGTGGACGGTGAGTAATGGGCTAGCTCGCCGTCCGTCCGTCTTATGACGACAGGCCGTGTCGACGGCGCGTTCGTGTTCCACGCACGCCTCAAAGAGCTCATCTCTTTCTATCGGCAAGGGCCGATGCCTACCTGGGCTGCGGGACTGTTCGAAAGAGATACCGCGGCCCAGGAACACAAAGGGCAAAAGAAGGAAGATGGATGGGTTTTATTCAGTAAAAGTCTGACACTCCCTTCCGCTCCGCCCAGAGTGGGAGGAGTCATTTGATGATTTCACATCCCAAAAAAAAAAGTACGCCGAGTGAACGTGTTTTTTCAGTAGCAGGATTGGTTTTGAACGCTAAAAGATCGCGGTTGAGCCCTACACGCGTCAACAAAATAATGTTCATACATGACAATTATAAATATTTTAAAAACATTTAATTATGTATTTTCCTGATTTTAATTTTAATTTCTACCTTTGATAGCTTTAAAATATAACACTTAAAACAAAAATTCTTTTTTTGAAAAATAAAAACGCCCGCGCCGCGGCGTGGCGCCGCCGCGCCGACCAGTTGCGCCCGGCGCGCCGCCGCCGGCAAATTTTTGGTCGGCGCCCACTTCTAACTGACCACACACACATGCTGGTGGTGAGTACTATACACCTTCCTGAAGAACATCGTCAATGAGATTAGTGTATTCTATTCCACATAAAATTGCCTTGTACACATAAAATACCTTTTCTTAGTCGCCTAAGTTTGAACATTATTACCTGCTTTGATTGTGTCCCTATCATTCTTATTCTTTATTGCACACTAAACTATAACACTAATTATTTCTATTGCAGAGAGCAAGCCAAGGCATGTGAAGCCCTATCTGAGCTGTCAGTATGGCAGGAGGCTCCCATCCCCGGCGGCATGCCTGGCTGGATGCTGGCACTGTCCTTCAAGAAGAACCTCAAAGTTGCACTGCTTGGAGGGTGAGACTATGACAATAAACTTACAAAAAAACTGACGTTATTTATTAATGGCTTTATGGATATTCACATTACATTACAATATTAGACAAAACTCATACACAAAAGTCCATACATACTGATATGCCATGCCACCATACCATGCCATATTATTTCTCCCCCATCATAGGTTGACCGGGAAAGAAGCCCAAGGCATTAAGTCTGACTTTGTACTCCTAACTGATATATTATATAAAAAGTACCATAAACAGACAAAAGGAGAAAAGCCACTAGTGCCATAAACATGAACCACTTTACCACTTTTAAAATTACATCTTTTTCTGTCTATTTTTTGGAGTTTTTAACTTTATTCTCAATCTATTTCCGAATCGAATCTACAACTACTTGTTATTTTGCTAGACATCTATTGAACCAACCAAATTGTGACCAGGAACTACTTCCTACACAATATTACCTTTCCAGAGGCCGTCCTTGGAGCATGTCATCATCACTAGAACCGGATGGCAAGGCCCGAGATGTGGCATTCCTCGATGCCTATGCTCTAGAGAGATGGGAGTGTGTGCTTCACTACATGGTGGGCAGTGCACAGACCGAGGGTATCAGTGCTGATGCTGTTAGGATCCTGCTGCATGCAGGGTTGATGACCAGGTGGGGCCATTGTTGAAATTATTTGCAAGTTGTGCTTGAAAGGTAGAACAAAGCAATAATGTGGATGATTATTGTTTATTGCTTCTTTTTACAGAGATGCAGAAGATGGTTCAGCAGTGATAACTCGCGCCGGGTTTCAGTTTCTACTCCTAAGTACAGCAAAACAAGTAAGTCACGGTATTGTCCCATTCACTTAATATAATCTAGATCTACAATACAATGCTTTAATGGTAGCAAAGTTAAAATCTAATATATGATGTAAAAGTATTTGTTTAGCTTTTCCAGCAAAACAGCAGATCTAATCAAATGTAGATGAATGAACTTTCTATATCAAGCAGATTTGTTAAAATAACATTTTTAATAATTATTATGTAACAGGTCTGGTTATTCCTGCAACACTACTTACACACGGCTGAGAAGCGCAGTCTGAGCGCGGCTGAGTGCCTCGCCTTCCTGTACCAGCTCAGCTTTAGTACTCTTGGCAAGGTCAGCTCTATCTAACATTAATCTAGCTAGAATTAGAACTGCACATAAACAAACTGCTATGGGACTAAACTTTTTAGGAGGTCTTTGACTATTGTGTGTGTAATACTGGATGTAATTGTTGGTTTTATTTGCAGGACTACAGCACAGAAGGCATGAGTAATAACATGTTGGTGTTTCTGCAACATTTGAGAGAATTTGGACTTGTTTATCAGAGGAAGGTTAGTTACTGTTTAAACAATATTTTATTTGCATTATTTCTACTTTTGTTTTATGCCTTCGACTTTGTTCACGTCGAAAATAAACAGTTGTAGCATTCAACCAGTATTTTTTTTCTGTTCGTTATTATGGTATTGATTGAGTATGAGATCTTAAAATTTTCAGCAGGAACGATTTGTAACCACTAATATGTATCTGTCTGCAGCGCAAAGCGGGTCGCTTCTACCCGACGCGCCTGGCGCTGAACATCGCGGCCGTGCGCGCCGTGCGGGCCGCGCCGTCGTGTGCGCCGGCGCAGGCGCGCGGCTACATCATGCTGGAGACCAACTACCGCGTGTACGCCTACACGCAGACCAACCTGCAGGTGGCGCTGCTGGGCCTGTTCACTGAGCTTATGTACCGGTTAGTGCTGTTGGTAGAAAGGAAATCTTAATTTTGATAATACACTAAGAAATACATTAAAAATAATTTAAACAAATATGAGTGAGACATTAAAAAGTTCCAGGTTTGCCAGTACACTTCGTGCAATGCACCATAGAATGGTTACGGTTTGACAAGAGTGCATTTTGTATGGGCCCTAAAATATATAATAAATTACCTAATAATATAAAGGAAGAAAACAATTTTATATCATTTAAGAATAGATTAAAGACTTACTAGATCAATAAAGCCTATTATAACATTAATGAATATTTAAATGATAAATGTAATTAAAAGACAGAAGATAAAAGTTATAGTAATAAAATTATATAATTAATGAATTTCATAAATACCAATAATAATATTTGCTATAGTTAAATATGTAATGATTAATGTAAGATTTATTATTTTTCATTGTAATTGATATTTGCAAACCTGTTAAGGTAGCTTAAGGATTAAAGAACTTCTGTTCTATGTATCTCCTCATGTACCATGTACCCATATTCAAGCAAATAAATGATTTGATTTGATTTTAATACAGATAATATCCTACACAACCCTAAATATTATTTATATTTGATTTACTGAGTGAATGGTTCTATTATACAGTAATAGTGAATATAGTGATACTTCCATGTTATTTTATATGGGTTTACTATAATATTATATTCATTCCAGGTTCCCAAACTTGGTGGTGGGAGTGCTGACGCGGGAGTCAGTGCGCCAGGCTCTGCGCGGCGGCATCACGGCGGAACAAATCATACACTACCTGGAACAGCACTCGCATCCACAGGTAACCTAGCTTAATTGATAACTTGTATTGTTTGTTGTTGTTCAAGTAAATCAAAATCAATCAAATCAAAATATTTTTATTTCACATAGGCCTACATGGGCACTTATGAAACGTCAACAAAAAGGTGCACGGTTCGGGTTGGTCGTTTCCTATGGAGAAGAACCGGCAAGAAACTCCATAAAGTACTTACATTACTGCGTTTCTGACAAATGTGAATTAAAAAGAACTGTATTATATTTTGTCAGACCAAATCGAATCGGAAGACCGCCGCTGGTTTTTTACTGGTCCTTACGATAAACTTGTTGTTTATTGTTATTGAATTTGAGATTATTCTGGTAAACCAGGAACGATTTAGTTTCCACGTCTTTCTCTTTACAGTTGTATATTAGTAATAATTTAATTCCTACGGTTCTCACAAAATGCCAAGTTTACAAATAGCAATGTAACATTGCAGATGTTGAAGTCGGAGACGGGCGGCATCCGCACGTCGTCCACGCTGCCTCCCACCGTGGTGGACCAGATCAAGCTGTGGGAGACCGAACGGAACCGCTTCACCTACACCGAGGGCGTCGTCTACAACCAGTTCTTGTCACAGGTACTACTTATAGCGGCAAAGGTTAAACATACAAAATAGTACTGCAGCACCGTCTATGACACAAATAAAGGACTAAAATCCTAAATCGCGATATTAGAGTGCTCCGCGAGTTAAGAACGTATGGAAAACCCTACAACTGTCGGGTAGTAGCCCACCAGACATAACTCCCGAGTGGTCGGAGGATCCTCCCTTTACAATCGGGGAGGAAGAACCTTACCTCACACCCTTGAACAGTTACAGCAACTTGCGAAAGTATTCACATTTTTAACCCTAAAATCTGACAAATCATTTTTTTTTGTTAGCCTGAATTGTCCCACTCCTGGGAGGCCTCCCCCATTCCTTCCACTTTTGTCGATGTTGCGCCTCTTCTCGCCAATTAACAAGCATCTACATTTACATACAAAACTACCTTTTGAAAGCGTCGACGGTCAAGTGACGGCTAGATTTAATTCTATTTCAATGGAAATCATAATATATTTTTATTTTAATGGCCAAATTGAAATAAATGGGTTGACTTATGTCTGATAATCAGTCTTACCAAAAGTTATCGTATTAGCTAGTACTACCTGGGTTGTGGCGGAGGTCAGATTGGCAGTCGCTCCATGTAAAAATCAGTTATTCAGCTGCATCCAGTTAGACTGAAAGCGAACCCCAAAATATACGGAAAAGGTTAGGCAGATGCTGATGGTTTGAGTATTGAGTGTTATATGTTTGTGTTAGGCGGACTTCGTGGTGCTGCGCGACTATGCGCGCGCGCAGGCGGTGCTGACGTGGCAGAGCGAGCGCTCGCGCACCATGGTCGTCACGCGGCACGGACACGATGACGTCAAGAAGTTCTGGAAGCGGTACTCGAAGAGCTCGTAGGTCTGACGACGATGTATCAGAGATGTAAATGTCACTGTACACATAACAGTGAAAAGGCCCTACCTGTCAGAAGTTGATTAAATCCCTGTAATTAGTGCAGACAGTGGGTACATACAGGCTGTTAGTGCAGTCAGTCTGTTGTTAAATCAATATTGTTGAAGCAAGCAATCAAATAAGTGTAGCCTGATGACAAATATTGATATCATCAGCTGCTAACCGGCCACAAATAATAATTATCGCGCGCGCAATGAAAGCATTCGAGTATTTTTATTATAATTCGGAAAGGTAACAGTTGTTAAAAGCCCAAATGCGGGTATTCTTATCGTTTATGCACTATTCAGAGTGCTATAATGAATAAGGGTTTACATTTGGCGCCAGACTCAACTGAACTCAATAGAAAACATACTGTGATTCGCGCCTCATTCAGTTACGGTTTTTTTTTTGTCTTAAGTGTCGATGTAGGTAGTTATGTATGCGCAAAATGTGTTGTTATAGCGCTATGCGCTGTTTTCTTGTAAATAAACTTATTTTTATATGAAACTCTTGTTTTAATGGTTGGAAGAGTAAAGAAAAGCCTGTCTACTTAGTATAAAAGTTTATTCTATAAACATTGATCCATTCACACATAATACTTCTTTATTTAATTTATTCATACCTTAACAACTATTCACATATAGACACTGAGTTTAAGATGAAATTATTGGAATGAAAAGATTATTCAATTTCTGTAATATATTAAGTTGTAAAGAGGATATTCATTTTGAAAATATACATAGTATGAAAAAAATTACTGCCAAATTATATTTTAAAGTCACACATCGTTTCCCAGTAAAAAACCTGTTAATATTGTCCACAATGTACTTTATTTCAACTTATAATTAATACAGAAGTCTATCAAATTTATTCCAATGTCAATAAGCTTTAACATGCGACAAATATACTGTTGCATTTTGAAACTTATACGACGGACACAAGG
Organism: Eurois occulta; assembly: GCA_950022335.1. Classification (NCBI taxonomy): domain Eukaryota; kingdom Metazoa; phylum Arthropoda; class Insecta; order Lepidoptera; family Noctuidae; genus Eurois; species Eurois occulta. The sequence continues at coordinate 18,093,696 of OX465498.1, read as the reverse complement.
TTTATAATCCGCTGCTATGTTGCGGGTCACGTGGCGGGCGGCTGCCGCGCCGGCGCGAGCGTGCCGGGCGGCGCGCGCACGGGCGCCAGCGCGGCGTACAGCTTGCTGACGGCGGACTGCACGACGCGCTCCAGCGTCTCGTCTTCGGGGCACTTCACTTCCTGTCAATTGAAGAAGTTTGTCAATAACCCTCCTTTTAGCTTCGCCGTAGTAGGGTAAAAAGGGTGTAGAGAACTTAGGATACCAAAGAGTAAGAAAAGTGTTGTCAGTTAACCAACTATGTACGAACTTACAATCTCTGATATATTTTTGGCTGATGGTGACAAAAACTTCCATCTATCGAGATACATTCTAAAACTACCGTTCACAGCCCCAGTTTCACCAAAGCAGAGACGAAACGAACGTAGAGGAGACGTACGGGAATCGGCCAATCACATTCATTGAAATCGACGACGCATCTCTTGTGATGTCCCGGAGCAGTGACCAGGCGTGGGAGATTATTTTGTCGAATCTTCCGCCTCCGTTCGTCTCTCCGCGTAGGTAGTAACCATACGTTACTTATAAATATAACTAATTTCATATAAAGCATACTGACCATGTTGAGCAGATCGATGTCAGCTCGCTTGTCGTCCACGGTGACGTACAACTTCTCTCCCTTGAACATCTTGGGCACGGCGTCTTCACCGAACATCTCTTGTAGCATCTCTATCACGCACTCCTGGAATTAATCATTTTAATTACATTCTGCGCTGCAAAAGTCCTTAAAATAGAAGCATTAAATATTCGATAAAAGTGGTGTTAATCTATACTAATACTATAAAGAGGTAAAATTTGTATGTAGGGGGTAATCTTGTGAACTACTGATCCTATTCCCAAAATTATTTCTTTAAGGGGAATGCTCCAACCAGCCCGCGAAATTCAAAATTTCTTGGGTTTTTTGCAATTTGCAGGCCAGTGCTAGGTTGTATGTTGATTAAATTATTATTCGCGGCTGTAAGACATATGTAGTTACAGAATTATAATCATCAAAATCATCAATAAAACGCTCTAAGTTCATAAAGCTGTAGGAATGACTTTTTCTGTTTTTTTTTGTTCCTACGCCTTTATGAACTTGGAGGGTTATATTGGTGATTTTGATGATTATATTCTGTAACTACATACGTCTTACAGCCGCGAATAATATTTTAATCAACATACAACCTAGCACTGACCTGCAAATTGCGAAAAACGCAAGAAATTTTGAATTTCGCGAGCTGGTTGGAGCATTCACCTTAACGGGAAGCAACATTATCTCCGAGTGTCATAAATTACGTTAACGTTAAGTGTAACTTCCGTAAATAACGGGAGCGAAGCCGCGATCAAAGGCTAGTAAAATATACGATTTTAAATGACTTGTTCAGATGAAAGAAACAGAAGACAATTTTTTTAAAGAAATTTGTCATTTTATTATTCAATTCTAATTAGTAGTAGTTTCTACTTCTTAAGGATAAAAAGTAAATAAGTTTTACCTTGAAGTGCATGCGGTCGAGCTTGGGCGCGAGCGGCAAGTGCCTGGGCGCGGTGAGCGCGGACGCGGACAGGATGCCCGCCACCAGCGCGTCCGCGTACATGTCCGACACTGGCTGCGCCGCCCACTGCGGAACACTCATAACTGGTCAAATAGTGCTCGAATGAAAATAGCATTACTGAATGAGGTAAGTGTTTGGTAAACCTAGATTTTGACAAAATTTTTATAAAGGCTTGTTGTTATAATAATAATAATTTTATTTCGGTTTTTTATCTATCGATTGTTAGTAAACATTAACTTCAAAAACTTTATTAGTAAAACATGTAGGTTTAACAGAAAATGCATAAACGGGCTTTCAAATTTTCCCGCAATGACATCGACAATGCAATCACACGAAAAAGCGGAGACTGTTCGATCTGCCCAAGACCCTCTGCAGCAGCCTGTTCCTACTCTATTAACCGGACCCAAATCCACAGCAAGCTGCTCATAATAATTTCCTAATGTAAAGTACAAGGACAAAGACGATATACATGTCTGTCTGCAGTTGGTAAATATTGAGTGCGCCTACCTCTAGAGTGATCATGTTGTTCTCGACGATGAGATCGACGCAGGAGTACACTCTCCACTTGGTCTCGCTCTGGAAGTCGATGGCTCCCGCGAGCTGCATGACCACGTGGCGCAGCAGACCCACGGAGCCGCTGTAGTGGATCGACTGGCGCTGCGTCACTTCGCTTTGACTTAGTTCTGTGTATTCTGAAAACAGAACATTACTTTAAGACCGTTTCGTCGTTTTGTTACGATATAACAGATATTCCAAAAATAACGCAGTTTTTGCTTTTCACATTGGCTTCAACTTGAATTCAATGAATGAAATGTATTACAAACATGACACCTTAAAAGTCTGTCTCTTTATGCTTTGTAAAGCTGACTCAATTATATAAAGATTGTCGACCGTAAAACCTCCGTGTCATTTAACTGTCTAAACTCTACAATGAAACGGATCAAAGTAAATAAGAACTTAGTAACCAAAACTTACTGTTAAGATCTGAAGGAGCCAGGATGTGATAGTTGAAGTTCCTCTTGACTAGAATGCCTTGTAGCTCTGTGCCGGGCTCGGGCTTCTCCATCGCTAATGATCCCATTACCTGATGGATACAGATAGAACGCCATAATTACATAGGAAGTCTCCCGAAACGCCCGTTCCTGTGCTTGTACGGGGAGACAACATGCCGGAGCAACGTCCTCGGCAACATGTTCTATTAGATTAAAAATTGCTGCTATGTTATAGTATGAGGTGACGAGGGATGTGACGCCAATGAATAAAAGAGTAATGAATATTAAAATGTCGATGGATAGAGTTGGAGAGGATATCCATATCCAAACTTGGATAGAATGTGTGAGAAATGATATGGAGGAAAAGGAGTAATTGATAGCATCTGGGTTGTAAAGTACTGGTATTCAGCTGCATCCGGATAGACTGGAAGCCGACCGCAGCATAGTTGGGAAAAGCCGGGCAGATGATGGTGGGGAATTTGGTTTACCTTGGCAGTCTTGTCCCCTCGGAAGGTGAGAAACAGTTGCTGCGTGTTCCGCGGCGTGTGTATCTGCAGCCGGCCGCGGTGCTCGCGCTGTAGGGCGGCCTTGAGACGGGACATCTCGTTCTGTTCGCCGTGGACTAGCACCTGGACATAGATGGGACAGGAATTACAGATGTTCTACTGAGATGTAGTTTAGTTTATCTGAATTCGGGTCTAAAACTGACATTCGATTTTCAAAAAGAACATTTTCTACATTTTGTTACATATGCGACCAAAAATGTATGGAGTTGCCTTTTTTACGCGAAAGTAAAAGCTAATCATTGTATGAGTATTACGCTCCCTTAAAACATGTCCGTCGTTTAATCTAGCACCCTGTATACCTTAATGTTGAACATACCACATGCGGCGGCTTGAGAATGTTAATAAACTCGGAGGTCTGCTGGTAGTCGGTGTGCGCGGAGAACGAGATGTAGTCCACGGACATCTTGAGAGGCAGCTTCTGTCCCGACATGGACGTGATCTCCTCTGGTTCGGAGAGGATCGTCTTAGCCAGCGTGCCTTCTACGCAGTAACCTGGGGGGGAATAAGGGTGTCTTAGCTATCTTAAGATTTTTGTCAGCCTCGCCTCAGAAGCGTACAATTTGGGCAAAAGCCGTGTTGTGTATTACAAGAACCTAGTTATGTTATTTACACAGCATCTGAGTCCCGTCTTTAGGGTCAGGATATGTGTGACAAAGCCCAATGAACATGAGGGGATGAAGGTTCGGAATAGTCTCCTAAAGATTCAGTCGAACCCTGCACTGGTACGGACGAGTTGAAAAGCGACTGTTGAATGACCTTTACTTTTGCAAACAAAAGTTTCTTGCAGTTCCGAAACACACAGCTACTGACATGACATACGTCTTCTCGGATCAAGATAACAGTAACAACCATATCTTTCGTATATTATTGTATTCTCCTTGTTCGTCGGTCCCTCAATGCTGAGTTATCCGGCCTTGCTATTGATAACAATTAAAATATGCCTCACCAGCAATAATAACTCCGTTGTTGGGGTCGGTGCACCAGGACTCGAACAGTTCGCGCGACAGGCCGGACTGCATCATACCGGGGGAGGCCATGATCACGCACGGGCCGATGTCCTCGAAGTGGTCTATACCCTGGAAAGTAAAGTAAAGTAAAATTTATTTGCATAGATTGTAGATTGGAAAATAAGCTTTTTAATGAAGATATTTATTATACAATACTTAAGGTAGTACGGACGTGTCTTGAACTGTTGACTTAATCGCAGACGATGGCCTATTTGTCCGGCGGACAGAAAATACTACTACAGAATTGGTTGCCATGTTGTTTTTTCATCCATTAGTGTCCGGACAAATAGTCCATCGTCTGCTTTGTGTCTTGTCGTGGACAAGCACATCCACGATCATTTAAATCAAGACGAGTAGTGGAATATAAGACTGAAAACACCAATCCACCGCTTCACAAAATGTTCGACAAATAGTTACATACACAGGCTGCACTATAAGTATCGGGAATGGAATATTTCCACTGTTCCTGTCATATTAAAATCTTTTTAATTGAAAACTCCTTGGTTTTAAAAATCGAATACCATTTATTTATTAAAAAAAAGATTCTCGGTCTTGTCACAAGGCTTTGTCAAACTTGTTTAGTCGTTGAGAAAATGGAATTGACTCGAGAAAATTCAAGAGCGATGATTTATTATGACTTTTGAAGTGGTATAACAAAAAAACAGTGTGTTCACGGGATGATTTCTGCATTTGGTGATGAAGCCCCATCCAAAACCACCATTTACCGCTGGTTTGCTGAATTTCAACGTGGACGTGTCAAGCTCAGTGATGATCCCCGTCAAAGTCGTCCAAAAACTGCAGTCACCCAAGAAAACGTTGATGCTGTGCGTAAGCTGATTCAGGAAGATCGACATATAACATACCGTGAACTTCAGGCAACTTTAGACATTGGCATGAGTCAAATTCAAATAATCTTGCATGAACAATTAGGTGTAAAAAAGTTGTTTTCCCGATGGATACCGCATTCGCTCTGTGAAGAGCAAAAAGCGGCTCGCGTTACTTGGTGCGTCAGAACTCTCGAAAGATTCCACGCAGGATCCTCAAATGCTGTATACAACATCGTATCAGGTGACGAATCCTGGATATACGCGTACGAACCCGAAACAAAAAACCAGTCACGAGTTTGGGTGTTCGAAAATGAGTTAAAGCCAACAAAAATTGTTCGTTCACGGAGTGTTACACAAAAAATGGTGGCCACGTTTGTCTCCAAAACCGGCCATGTTGCGACTATTCCTCTTGAGGGACAAAGAACGATTAATGCAGAATGGTATGCTAGCATTTGTTTGCCACAGGTCGTTTCTGAACTCCGTAAAGAGAACTGCAACCGCCGCATCATCCTCCATCACGACAATGCGAGTTCTCACACCGCGCACAGAACAAAAGAGTTTTTAGAGCAAGAAAACATAGAATTATTAGACCATCCGCCGTACAGCCCCGACCTAAGCCCTAATGATTTCTATACTTTCCCTAAAATAAAGAATAAATTGCGTGGTCAGAGATTTTCATCACCTGAAGAAGCTGTGGACACCTACAAAACGGCCATTTTGGAGACCCCAACTTCCGAATGGAATGGTTGCTTCAATAATTGGTTCCATCGTATGGAAAAATGTGTCAAATTTCGCGGAGAATACTTCGAAAAGCAATAAATACATTTTTAAATAGTAATGTTGTGTCACTTCCTCGATTCCCGAAATTTTCAGTGCAGCCCTCGTAAATATAATAACCAGTGTTTATGTTGCTGTTTTGTATTTCATAGTAAAGTAGTAACAGTATAAAGGAATGCTGTCTAAAATCGCTTTGCATATGTATAAAGAGATTGTGCATCAACCAATAGATATGAAAATTGGTTTGTGGTAGTAATTAGTCATAATAATTGGATTTTTGTGTCTAAAGATTAGACATACAGTGATTCAACATAATATGTTAGACTAACTTATCTTAGGATTATAGGCACAATCAAAACACCTGCATAACGTAGTAACTATCATTACTATCTTGGCAAACGTTAAATATTACAAAATGATACTTAGTGCAGTAAAATAGAGTTTAAATTCGCCTGACATAAAACAGTTGTGAGTTTTTAAACCAGTAGCAACGAAATACTGATTGATATTAGAGTACAAGGCCAAGATCATTGACTATGCAGCTTGGATAAGCGACTCGCGAAGTCGTGATGTTCAATAAATTTTTGAATAACAAATAATCAGCATTCCTATGTTAGAGGGAATATTTTTGAGGAAAAATTTTACCAGTTGAGAAAATGTTTATAGCAATACTAGCTTTTGCACGCAGCTTCACCTGTGAGGAGTTTTCCCACAGGAAAAAAAATCTGGGATGAAAAAAAACGATGTGATCATAAGTTATGGTCTATCTGTATGTCCATCTTCATCCTTATTCGGTAAGTCATTAGGGTGTAAAAAAGTAACAGATAGACAGTTTGTGGAAGTGATGAAGTCAGTTTAAAATACGACAATGCATATACATCGCTTGTATAATTTCGTACGCTTGGTTACACTTTAATTATAAATGGCTACATGAGATTCGGTAATCATTAAAATATTCTTCAGATTATGGCATTAATATGAGATAACATTGATATCACTATCAGTCGTATAACGAAAAATTTTAATTTTTAATCTGTAGGTAGTGTTGTGACGCTCGTCGCTCGGAGAAGCCGGCTTCCAGAGATCGAATTAGTATTTATGTGGAATTATACGAGGCGAACAGTAAGTAGAACTATATTATTTTTGCTACAGGCCATAAAAATACTATTATTTAACAAGAATTTTACGCGCATACAAAGCCAGAATCGGTGAGAACTGAAGCTTAATTTGATAAGTATATATAACTATTGTATTATATTCATGTATTTTTAACAAGAATTAGAGATTCATAGGGTGTTTTAGTTTAAATAGCTATGTTTACAAGAAAACAAACAAGTTTTGTTTACATTAAAACATAGTTTATTAACAGTAAATGGATTTGGTTAAAGATCGTGTCTAACAATGAGGTTATATTTATATTTGGGTGTTGTCCTTGGTGAAGTTTGGCGCCAAATTCAAATAAAAGCATTCTTCTGCAATCCATACATCTGCCCGTCACGCCGTAAAAGGTTGAACGGATTTGGATGACTTTTGGCACACGCATAGATCATGCCTGCAACCTGGGTTATGACCCAGTTTACTTTGTCCCGGAAGTACGATTCTAGGGATAATTTCCGAACTCTACTACGCAGGCAAACCCGCGGATAAAACCTGTCAAAATCTGGCCTAATTTTACAATTGTTCCAGCAATGCTGCCCGACTCCTTTAAGAACCGCCTAATCCAATGGCTTGAAGACCACAGAGAGTTCGTGGTAGCCGTGTTCTGCCTTCCAGCCAGCTTCCTGTTCACCGTGCTGCTTAGAGTGCGAGCCTACGTGAGGTGGTTGACTAGTGATCCGCAGCGACATGACAGTGCTGTCAGGCTGATACAGAGCCAGGTGAGGAAAACCATGAAGTACAAGTATAAGTAGTACAAGTTTCTGGTGAATTATAGGACCCCGACTTGCGCGTTGTAGGTTGTGAGTTCAAAACCAGGCTGGCACTGTACTTTGTGACTTTATTTCGTCACCATTTCTCTCAAAACGGTATACGAAAATATTGCGCGGAAACCGGCATTTCCTAGAACTAAAATATCGAAAAGATGTGACATGCACCAGCACGTACTGCCACCCCACTGCCTTTCATGGAGGAGGCGTGTCCCAGCGGGGAAACTGCGCACTTCAAACAAATGTTTAGCGAAGACACAAAAGAAAAGACTAATTAAATATCTAAAACAAGGCCTGTATTAGTAAATCAGGTTCAACGAGTCGCCTATGAGATAAACAGAATCCTAAGCGAAGTGTGTTACGGTTCTTTAAAGATCATGAATTCTTATCAACTGTCCAACTGTTTCTGCGAAAAAACGAAAACAGTTTTTAGTTCTTCGTTCTGTTTCACTTAACCAATACCCTCTTACCCTGCTAATTTCAGGTACAACAATGGAACAAGCTGCCCCCAAAAGACCGTCGCCTCCTCTGCACCTCCCGGCCCAACTGGCTGTCGCTATCCACCACGTTCTTCCAGAAGCACCTGCATCACCAGGTGGCCATCCCCCTGTACGACATCCTGGAGCTGGATGAACAGGCCATGACCGTGAGAGTAGAGCCCATGGCCACGATCGGAGATATCACGGAGTTCCTGATTCCAAAGGGGTATTCGTTGGCGGTGACTATTGAGCTTACTGATGCTACTTTGGGAGGTGAGTTTTTATACGACTGCACAAAAAATGTTACTGTTGAGACTGTGTCATCCCACTGCTGGGCAAAGGCCTCTCCCCATGACTTCCAAATTCTTTGCTCCAGGGCCAATGTGGACCACTGGTCGTTGGTTAAAAAAGTGTTATCACTACATAGTATAAAACAAAGTCGCTTCCCGCTGTCTGTCTGTCCCTATGTATGCTAAGATCTTTAAAACTACGCAACGGATTTTGATGCGTTTTTTTTTAGAGTGATTCAAGAGGAAGGTTCTTATGTATATTGCACCCATGCGAAGCCGGGTCGGGTTGCTAGTTATAAACATATTTTTCAGTTACCAGACTAGCGAATAATGAACCAGTGCTTTAATGCATATTTTTCTTATATTTTTATGCTTTATGTATTTTTTTAATGCGTCTTATTTAGCGCAAATAAATAGTTTTGTTATTCTTTCTTTTAGCCCGAATTTAAATTATTTCATAATGTAATGTTTGAAGTTAGATTGATTAAATAGTAAAGACGGATCCACAGGTGTTTTGAATTGCAAACAAAATACTCGGAACAGTTTCAGGTTGCTAATTATTTGCAAATTAATTTGAATCACCCTATTTCTTAGACAAACAAAACTATACCCCTCTCAAAATGTTCCAGGTCTCGCATTCGGTACCGGCATGTCAACCCACTCCCACAAGGCCGGCCTCTACCACGAAACCATCACGAGTTACGAAGTAGTCCTGGGCGACGGCTCCTTAGTAACGGCCACAGCTGACAACGATCATTCAGACCTATACAAAGCCCTACCCTGGTCCCACGGCAGTCTTGGCTTCCTCGTCGCTTTGACTCTCAAAATCGTCAAAATAAAACCTTACATCAAAATGAAGTACATCCCCGTCAAAGGACAGAAGAAGTACTGTGATATGATTCGGGAATTGTCGGGGACTTACGAAGCTAAGCCGAAGGAGTTTCCTGATTATATTGAAGGAACTATTTACAGTAAGGATGAAGCTGTTATTATGGTAGGGGATTATGCTGATTACGACCCCAGTATACCTGTAAACAGTTGCTCGAAATGGTACAAACCTTGGTTCTACAAGCATGTGGAAACGTTTTTGCAGAAGGGAGAATCTGAAGAGTTGATCCCTCTAAGAGACTATTTACTAAGACACAACAGAGCTATATTCTGGGTAGTCGAAGACATGCTATCGTTCGGAAACGACACGCTATTCCGTTACTTGTTCGGATGGCTGCTGCCCCCAAAACCAGCCTTCTTAAAGTTCACCACAACTCCTGGTGTAAGAGCCTACACATTCACTAAACAAGTATTCCAAGACATCGTGCTACCTATCAAAGAATTGGAAAGGCAGATTGAGATCGCGAGCGTTCTATTCGAGAAATTCCCTCTACTGGTCTATCCTTGCAAGATCATTGATCATGGTCCATCATCAGGCCAGCTGAAAAGACCTGACGCAAAATACCTAGTCCCTGGTACTAACTACGCAATGTACAACGATTTGGGAGTCTACGGGGTCCCTGGGAAGGTAAAGGAAAAGAAACCTTATAACCCTGTGACTGCTATGAGGAAAATGGAGGAGTTTACTAGGGAAGTTGGAGGATATTCGTTCTTGTATGCAGATATCTTTATGACTCGCGAGGAGTTCGAAGTGATGTTTGATTTGTCGCTGTATGAAGAAGTGAGGAAGAAGTATAGTGCTAACGGCGCGTTCCCACATTTGTACGATAAGGTCAAGCCTGAAATTGATGTGTTTGAAATTGGGGAGAGCCAAGCTATTGATTAATAAAGTTATATTCGTATTTCTATTAAATATCTTGTTTTTTAATTTTACACAGCAAAATAATTTCCTTTATTTCCATAAAACATATCGTATGAGTAAGACGTATGTAACATACATATATGTAGGTAGGGTGAGAGTTGTCATTTATCTTGCTTTGCCGTTACAAAGTAGCCACAAAGAAAATGGGAAAGTTGACTTAATTTGAAATAGTTCTAATGCTATGAGCTAGTGAGTATTGACCAATGGTGTTTTCGTATGTATGGTACAACACCATACCGTCACCAATCTGGAATATTCCATAGACAAAGGGTTATTGATGGCGATCTGCCGCGGATGCGGGCGTTCATGACGTTGACGTATGTCTGGTACACCTCTACCATAGCCAACTGATCTAGAATGTTCCATAGACACGCACCTTCAAGTTGGAGATGTGTCGAAACACGAAGGGGTTGTTGATGGCGATCTGCCGCCGGATGCGGTCGTTCATGGCATTCACGTATGTCTGGTACACCGCCATACATTTCTTGGCTAAAGACGACGCATAGTAGATCGGGATGTCTTGTAGCTCTGGGTGGAGGGACCAGTATTCATCTGTTGGTAAGAAAATTATAGGTTATAACATGGACAACAAGCCAACAGCCCACTTGATTACATTTACAGAACACATATAAACGCCTAAGAAAAAAAACAGCTACGCTACATGGCGGCAAATACATATTATTATTATTAATATAATAATATGTTTTAATATTTATTTATTTAACACTTCAAGCACAAAGTACAGAGGCGGACTTAATACTTTCCCACACAGGATTTGATGGTGCCGTTAAATATTACATGGTCATCTAAATCCTTTCCCATACGTACCTAGAATGAGCAGTAGTTCCTGCGCCCTTCCCAAGGCGAACACGGGTATCAGACAGCGCCCCCCTCGCTGCACGATCTCACTCACCAGTCCTGTGAACCGACTCTCTCGCTCCTCACGCTTCTCGTGGATGTGTGTGCCGTATGTTGACTCCTGGGGATAAATTGTAAGTTAGAAGGATCATACTTATATATCTTGCTGTCTGATACGTCTATAATTACTTTTTCAAGCCATAACGGGTGAAGGACACGCATAGTAGGTAGACATCATATTCAGGGTGTATTTCAAATCCGAAACTATGAGGAACAGCGAAAAACTCGAAAACCATGACCTCTGCACCATTGAACTGATTGTAATGAAATTCGGAAATTCGGCTTGGGACCTAGAGGACAAAGGCTACTTTCATCTGAATTTTTACTATTAAGTACAACATTTACGTAATTAATGTAGTCGCAAGAAATACAACTAGATATAAATAGTTGAGCAGAATATGATATATTTTGTTATTTAAACTTTCCCCACACTAGGAATTTCTCCTGTATCGTGGGTGCGTTCAGACCCAGAAGAACTACCTGAAGGCCATACAAATATTTGTTCCGTGCGGGAATCGAACCCGCGACACGCAGCGCAGCACCCAATCGCTTAGCCACTGCGCCAACCGTGCCGTCAACTTATAAGTAAAGTCTTACCGTAATTAAAACATCGGGATGAACTGTAGGTATCTCAGCTGCCATTAAATGTCTGTCCTCTTGTCTCGAAAAATCTCCTGTGTACAATACCTGACAAAGAAAACAAAGGTGAAAAGAAATGCTGTAAGGGACTTGGACGCGCAGTTGGATATGCGACATTCGGCTTAGTGCCGAAAGTTTTAAATCAATCAGCTCTTTAATGTCTCTTACGGCATTTTACATTTTTCGACATACAAGAATAAAAAAGTAGTGCTTCTTTGCAAAAGATCTATGGTAAATGGCATACCTTAACTCCAGCAATCTCAATCATGAACATGGCAGCCCCAAGCACATGTCCAGCGTTGTATGCCCAAAAGCGCACCCCTCGCACATCCTTCTCCTCATGGAAGTTGATGGTCTCGATGCGGTCCATGGAGCCTTCCAGGTCCGACTCAGTATACAGCATCTGTTCCGTTGATATGTTGCTGGGGAAGAGAATAAATGTTGTTTCAAACACGTATTTGAATTATTGTCAGTGGTTTAAGCATTGGGCCTTCGAAAAACCACTGGTAAGCACGATGATGCTCTTTAGGGTCACGGCACTTTAGATCGACGGCGTGCGACGGTTTGTCCATACAAAAAGAGCACAAAGTATGGTATGGGATACATTCTTACTCCTTCGAAATGACGTAAGGAACATGAATGTGCTGTTGGATTTACAACATTAAGTGCTGAGCAGAATGCTGCATGACCCTTACGTCATTAATAATTCAGGTAAACAGGCTGGCGGCATTAAATTAACCAAAGACTGTTAGTTAGTTATGGTGAAATAGCCTCAGATTTTTTTAAATCAATTTTTCCTATGCAAAGAGTTCAATGAAACCATAAATAAGGCCAATAAATAGGAAATCACTTACCTGACTTTAATATAATCTGACACGAGCCACCTGTAGATGGCTTTAGTGGCGTGTGTCATGAACACTCGGCCTTTGAATGACGTCTTTGTGAGGAACCAGGGTAGTGCACCGCTGTGGTCCAGGTGGAAACTAGAAAAGATCAGTCATAAAGATTTCAATAACACAGGGTGGAAGGGAAACCGACGCACTAACGGAAACAACATATTCAGTATAACAAAAACTACTGTTTCCTACAAAAGTGCAACACCTACAAAGTCAAAATGTATGGAACAGCATGTTGTACTTCGTAGCACGACCATGAACGCATTCATTCAGCAATACTGTTGTCGGCTGTCATATTGACGGAGTTGCTATGAACAAAATCAAAAATCAAAATCAAAATATTTTTATTTCACATAGGCCTACATGGGCACTTAGGTATGAAACGTCGACAAAAAGGTGCACGGTTCGGGTTGGTCGTTTCCTATGGAGAAGAACCGGCAAGAAACTCCATGGTTACTCTCTTAAAATGATTAGTTTTACAATATTATCATGTTACAGCATTAGTACTCAAGTATGGGGGGACAGCATAGGCCCGACAATAAGTCGTTGTTTACTACACAAGAAAAACGGAAAACAAGATAAGAGGTTAACAAAAGTTAACACACATCTAGGAATCTACAAGGCCTACACTGTTCACACATTCACAAACAATCGTTAAAAAGAATCTATACAAAGGCAAGAAAATATTATAAAAGACTAAATTAAACAAGTGACAAAAATATTGTCATCAGTGCTGCAACTATTCTTATTAAACAACATCAGCTATGCAGACGATAAGGTCTTGCTGAGGCCATCAATCAGTGCGTTAAGACATTTGCTGAAGGTATGTGAGAACTACGCGGTGACTCAGGGGCTTAGATATAATGTCACTAAGAGTGAGTTACTTACTAGTTTTCAATGGTGGTGCCAAAAGATACTTAAATGTTCCATGCATCTCATTAGCAGGTACACCCTTGAAGAAGTCTCAAAATTTAAATATCTGGGCCACTGGGTCACTGAGGACCTGTGCGACGATTTAGATATCGAGAGAGAGCGTAGGGCGCTGTCTGTTCGAAGTAATATGCTGGCCCGTAGATTTGCACGGTGTTCTTACGACGTAAAAATGACGCTTTTTCGAGCCTACTGTCAGACTTTTTACACCTGCAGCCTTTGGGTCAAGTATACGCAGAAGGCATACAATATAACAATGCTTTCAGGATGCTTGTGGGGCTGCCGCGGTATTGTAGCGCTTCGGGTATGTTTGCCGATGCGAGAGTGGATGATTTTTATGCCATCATTCGTAAACGAAGCGCTTCTCTCCGGCATATAACAGATTCAGCACCCACGGCATGTTGAGAGCATTGAGTGACCCATGGGACTGCCTGATGCTTGGTCGATGGGTGAGACTGCACACACAGATCTCTAGTTAGCTGTACGTGCATTTTATTTTATGGTATTATTATTATTATGCCTATTTGTGATTTTCATGTGTGTGTATTGGTGTTATTTTTATGTTTTTTTGTGATTTTGTTTCTATTCTGACATTGGTATGTAATTTGTGATGTATTTTGATTGTTATTTTTGTTATTGTGCTAATTTAATTTTATGGACTACGTCTGCAAATATTATTATTAATTATAACTTTAGATGGTAATAAAATCCCTTTAATTTATACTATTTTATACCACTAATTAGAAATTTTATATGTCTCAACTATCGTAGATATAAAGGTCGCGCTGGTAAGATTCCTTCCCAGCACGACTACGCTAAAATTCCAGCTGGCTTATAAGTTGATGAAACGAGAGTATGCCTAAAAATTTGTACTCATATGTACTATACTACTTCATAACTGGTAAATTGTTAGAAAAGCAAAAAAAAACATTTTCTGTGCAAAAAAACATGTTTGCCAGCACGACCTGTATATCTAACATAATCGAGAGGTATAAAATTTCTAATTAGTGGTATAAAATAGTACAAATTAAAAGGATTTTATTACCATCTAAAGTTACAATGAATATGTTCATGGTCGTGCTATGAAGTACAACATGGAACAGCAGATTTTTTCAAAAATTACTGATGAAAAATTTTTACGTGAGGGGGTTCAGAATGATGTACCTACTGAACACCTGGTAACGGTTTGTGCGTCGGGAGTCCCATCCACCCTGTATAGTTCACTATGTAAGTCTCATTTTATATAGGGTCAGCCTGGTGCCAGGCTCAACTCCAGGCATGATGCTGCTGTTTGGAAATACTTGAGCGAGAAACCCAACAATTCTTTACACACAACTGGAATGTAAAGTATTGTTGCGTTGGCTTTAGAAATGAACACAAAACTCAACTCTAGCTCAATAAGATAATCTCTTAATCATCATTTCAGCCCAGAATCACCTACTGCTGGTTATGGCCACCTCCTTTATTCTGCCACACTTTCTGGTACTGTGTGTCCCTCGTCCAGGTGATGAGGTAGTCTACTGTCTACCCATCAATAAAAGTCATGTATCTTGTATTTTAAAGGAAATAAAATATATATAGGTATTGGGATCAGATGGCGATGTGTTGGTTGTCCCAAGATATTATTATATTATATTACAAGATATAGGCCCTCAGAATATCCTTTTCAAGACATTTTCTGGTATACTTACTGTGATATTAGGAGGAGATCCACTTCATCAGCCTCAATGAGATCCACAAAGGGTAAAGCATCCATCCCTGACAACCCTGGGTGTATGCCACAGTCCAGCTACAAATTACAATTTAATTACTTAATTTATAATAATAGATGATGATTGCATGTCATTGTACAATAAAAAACTAAGTCTTGATCGGGCTAAACTTTAATTTGTCCTTCAAAGGTATTTTCAGCAAGCATTCAATTTTTGACAATAATCTGTATGATTAAAATACATCATTCAACTGCTGAATCTTGATGATGATTCCTCATTCCTTCTTTACTCCAATTATACTTTATTCACAGTTATTTACAAAAAAATATAAGCGATATGAAAACAAAATGAACAAACCATAATT
This sequence comes from Eurois occulta, assembly GCA_950022335.1. Taxonomy (NCBI): domain Eukaryota; kingdom Metazoa; phylum Arthropoda; class Insecta; order Lepidoptera; family Noctuidae; genus Eurois; species Eurois occulta. The sequence continues at coordinate 18,077,996 of OX465498.1, read as the reverse complement.
TTCTTCCCTTTAAACTCAAGCATAATGCAGGACCTGCCTACTTCCTGACCAGCACCCCTAAAGAAAAAAAATCAGAAGGTAAAGAAAAGTCCATAATTCAATAATTATGAAATTTATACCCCATGGTTTTTGTAGCTTATATGAGAAAGGTTTGACTGCGTAGGCTTCATTAATTAATTACGCATTATGGATATTTTTTCTTTCAGATCGACAAAGCCAAGCCCTATCCAAGCTTCGAAGGCTTACCGCTAAATACAATACCGCTAAAACTGTTATCAAAATAATATTTACAAGGGCCTTATCGTCAGCTGGTCGCTCTCTTCCATTGGCACCGGATCGGTGCCTTTCCTCGGGTTCGTAGTCATGATCAATAGTTCAAAATGACAATGCAATGCTAATAAATCATTTATTTACTCTTATTTTGGCATAAAATGCAATTTTATTGCAAGCAAAACAATCGCGATAACCGGTAGGTTACAGGTTATAAAAGTATTGCCACATTTTTAAGTATTTTATTACTATTAATATACAATTTATTTTACACTCGTTGATGGTCAAAATTGATTTTGTTAGGGAAACATTCAAACAAACATCATTACAAACTTGTTGATAATTATTACAAAGTGTCCTTTGAATAAATGTATGTATGTATTCTTTGGGTCATCAATTCATGATTGACAATAACAAACTATTTGAAAATACTATTTCTACCAAAGCTTCGATTGACGACTATCTGTCTGACATCCTGACATCAATATTTTTGCTCGTTTCGTTTTTAGTCCCGTTTCTATGCACCTGTTCTAAGATGATGACTACATACAATGAAACAGGTGTATATTTAAATGCAAGCATTGTTAAAATGCAAGCGCCAGGGTGGCCCGCGAAATCCAAATTTTCTTACCTATTTTGTTCAACACACAGCCTGACACTGACCGGCAAATTGCACAAAACGTAAGAAAATTTGAATTTTGTGGGCTAGCCTGGTGCTTCCAACTGTATCAATTTTCAATTGACAAGAATTAGTACATTCATACAAAACGCACTCAATTTGACGCTGCCTCATCTGTGCATGTGTTCATCTGCTTAGAACGAAGCGCATATGGTATAATGACATTGACATTGACAATTTGACACATGACAGATCTCCATAAACACGAAAGCATGCGAACTGCTGTGTGGATTTTTGGTTAGATGATAGATTAACGAATCAAAATGCCTAAGCCAACGCTATTCGAAGAAGAATCAGACGAGGAGGTTGCGCTTAAAACTGAAAATGAGTATGCTAAGAAGTACGACAAATGGCGGGAAAAGGAAGAACTCCATAAACGTAAGCATACTTTTAATTTTACTTTTTATCAGCCGAGGCATTGCCCAATGCCCATACAGCTTAAATTAAACTTTTCAAACCTTTTTGATCGTCAACTGATTGATTTTTCATTTCCAGTCGAACAGAAGTATGGCTCCAAGCCGAATGCTGATGGGTCAGTATCAACAGACAGTGAGGATGAGAGTGACGCACCCCCAGAGGTCACCGAGGAGATGGAGACGCAGTTCCTCAAGACACTGGCGTTGCTGAAGACTAAGGACCCAAGGATTTACGACCCTGAGTTCAAATTCTTTGATGGCACCGAGAAAAAGGAGCCAGGTAAACAGACAGCTTAGTGTTTTTAACAAATTGGTTGTAAATATGAACAAAGGTAATTTTAATCTAAGAGGAATGACTATAGTAAAAAAAAACAAGTGGTGACCTATATGTTTTAAGGTTTAAAATGCATGGTGTTTATATTCTTAACATAAAAATAAATTAAACCACATTGCATGGTACAATATTCATTATTTACAAGCACCCGAAGTTGAGAAAAAATTGTTAACAGACCCAAAGCAAGATAACAATAAAAATTCTACATTAATTTTACACAAATTGTTAGATATTTTTAAATATTGCTTTAAAAAACAATTTAGACAATAAAACATTTTGAAAAATAAAAAGAAATGTAGCCCATCGGTATCAGGAACAGGTTACAAGCTACCGGCGGTCAAGGCTCCAGAAAGAGGAACCTCCTAACAATACGAGCCATGTCCAGGAGCACCACTTTCTGAATCAAGCCCTTGATCCAAATGCCTAATGAGAGCCTCCTCAGATATTGGTTGAGGCTCTTGGCAATTAAGCCATGGGCTGACATGACTATCGGCACAATGATTGCTGAGTCAACATCCCACATGTCGACCACCTCGCGAGCCAATCATTGCGTGCCGCTCTGATCGATCCACCACCACTATATCAGGTACAATAGTCCTGTCAGTGATGATGGATTGACCCCAGTAAAATGTGACATTGCCATTTTCGAGAACTGGGTCGGGCACATATGTATAGTACGGAACTTCCGATTCCACAAGGTTGTATTTTAGAGCAAGTCGCTGATGGATAATCCTGGCTACAAGGTTGTGTCTATGTAAGTACTCTCCGTTGGCATGCCCAACATTATGTCAACCGTGCCTTCACAATAAATCTCCGGTAGTTATTCATCATCATAACTTCATCCATAATTGCACAGACAAAACCTGCAGTTTCCCCAAAATGGTCCCCGAAACGTAGCCAGACAACTGATGTTTATAGGTCTACATTGGGCCCATGCAGGGACGGGAAAAATCATCCATGAAGTTCCTTTTTCTGAAGTTTCTTAAAATTCTGCATATTATTCATCAATGATGTTTGACTTTTTTTTTTTTTTTCGTATGGGATATCATCAAATGACTCCTCCCGCTCTGGGCGGAGCGGAAGGGAGTGTCAGACTTTTACTGACTAAAAACCACCCATGTTCCTTCTTTTGCCCTTTATGTTCCAGGGCCGCGGTATCTCTTTCGAACAGTCCCGCAGCATGATGTTTGACTTAAAGTACTTTTTAGTATCACAAATCAAATCATCATAATACAAAATACTATTAGAATTTTAGTAAAAATTAGAACAGCTGTTGGGTTTTTTGCCATCATTTCATAAATTTTCCATGACACAAAATAGTTCAAGCTCTATGTCGACCACTAGACATGATTAGAACTGACATTGAATGCTTAACACAAAAAAAAAATCTCACTAAAACTAATTGATTCCAGAAATAGAGACCAAGACAAAACAGCTGACATTTGCTGACAGTGATGAGGATGATGATGATGATGGCAACATCTTCAGCATTGAGAAGAAAGCTGAGATTGTAGAGAATACTAAGAAGGAAAGGAAAACATCTGAGACAAAGGTTTGAATACCATTCAATAAATTTATTTTTTTAATTTTTAATTAATGTTTTAGTTGGGACCGAGGCCTCTTCCATGCTAGCCATGGGCTGTGGTGTGCCAGTTTAAATACCTGTCTTAATTTTATGAAAGATCTTGGAAAGGCTTGGGAGAGCCTTTGACCAGCAATAGGACAGATTGGTCTAGACAAAAAAAAATTTAGCTGTACTAAATATGCAGAACCTTAGTGTAATACTCATATTTCTTGCTTATTAGATAGTACTGGGCTCCCGTGAGAAAACTATCCAAAAATGTAAACTTTTATTTATTTATTTAACAGTTTATGTACACACTAAATACACAAAAGAAGAAAGTAACAAAAATAGGTACAAAGGTGATGCTTATTATTTCTAAAGAAATCTCTTCCAGCATCCCTGCGAAAGGAGTAGACAGTGTGTAAGAGAAGAATACAAAATAGAATACATAAAAACATAAAGCAAACAACTTAACATTAAAAAAAAAATGGGTTTTCTAATTTACATTGGCTTTTACCTTGGCCAGAGGCTAAGCGTTGCCATACAATGTGACAACACGGCCAGGCTGACAATGTTGAGGAGTTTTTTGATGCCGTTTATAGTTTAAAAAAAAAAATTAAATAATTGCATTTATTCCATATCATGCTTTTGTTCTAGGAGGCCAAACTAAAGGAGTACCTGATAGGCCAGGCAGAGCACATAGGTGATGAGGTAGAGAAGGACCTGGCTCCACTGAAGGCTCTCTGGTCAGACCCCAAGCTGAATGAGGGAGAAGCCTTCCTCAGAGACTATATTTTGAATAAGCCGTAAGTAACATAAATATTATTATCCTTATTAATCTTAGAAGAATGTCCACTTAATTTAGTTATCTGGGATTTTTACATTCAAATAACTAGTGGTTTGTAACTGGTCTTTCCTTGCAACCGAAGCATTACTTTTTGAGCTGTTATGCCGTTACTTAGAAATGTACTGGAATTCCTTTAGTTCAGTGTGACCTTTGTTCCTTCTAACTTAATCTAAGACTAGCCAGTAATATGATATTTTTCTTTCTATAGCATACACAGAAAACAGTACAGAGACTTTTCAGTGTTTTCCTTGCAATAAAATGTCTTTATCATAATATCAGTTCTATTATGTTACTTCTACAGCTACCTTCAAGACGGAGACATTGGTGAAGCTGAGGATAAGATCAGGGATGACGAGGAGTTGGAAGCTGACGAAGAACGAGTGGAGGAGCAGGGCAAGTTCGAGAGGGCCTACAACTTCAGGTTTGAAGAGCCTGATCAGGAGTATGTGAGTATAATATTGTCCTGTGGATTTTGTTTAGCTGTGTCAAGCTCAAAAGCAGAGATTTTTGGTAGTCATAATTATTCATACTGGAATCATCAATGTCTTTAGATTTTATGACTACTGTGCTATAAATAAATAGTACTTTTAGTATCCACTGCTGGGCAAAGAAAGACCACCCCAGAATATCCGACTACGGGCTTAGGGTTAATTATAGCAGAATTTTATCAGAATTACATTATCTGTGTAATAATACTAGCTAAAACTAAGAATCCCTTCCCAGCTCAAACGTTTCCCGCGTACGATGAACTACATCCGTCCGAAAGACGACCGGCGCTCTAAGAAGCGCGTGGAGGTGCGCTCGCGCAAGGAGGAGGAGAAGCAGAGGAAGATGGAGGAGATCGCCAGGATGAAGGCGCTCAAGCTCAAGGAGATACAGGAGAAGATCGCCAAGATCAAGGAGGTCACCGGCAATGACGAGCTGGCGTTCAAGGTACGTTATAACTTGTACGTTACTTCTAACTGCGTTTGCACTGTTAAAACTTTTACATAAAAACATGTTGTCTGATGGAGGTAAACTCAACTACGAGAAAATTTAGAGATATAGAGATTTCTCACTGTAAACACATCTTCTTCTTCTTCCTGCCCTTGTCCCATTCTATTTGGGATCGGCACAACAAGCTTTTTTCTTCCATTCTCCCCTGTCAGATCACGGCATCATTTACTCCTTTCATATCTCTTCACACAATCCATCCATATTTTCTTTGGCCTTCCTCTCCCTCTCCATCCATCAACATTCATGTCCATCACTCTTTTAGTCACATGCATTTCATCCCTCCTCATAACATGCCCATACCAAGACAAACGACTTCCTTTCAACTTTTCTGTAACAGGCGCCACTTTCAAACTTCCTCTAATATACTCATTCCTTACTTTATCTATTCATCTTTATCTTGTCACACCCCACATCCACCTCAACATTCTCATCTCCGCTACATGCAATCGTTTTCCATCCACCTTCTTCACAGCCCAGCATTCTGATCCATACAGTACGACAGGTCTAACCGCGGACTGCAAACACATAGTTAAGGAAAATAGAAATTGAATAGAGCATTGCGCGAGTCCCCGGTGCGCGAGTTGCAACGCGTGAACGCCTGCTTCACTTGCTTCGCGTCGTTACACGCAAACAGCATCGTCTGAGGTGATCGGGGCTTATCAGCGTTTTGAGCTATCCAAGCTGCAGGATCTTTCTTGTACTAAGCTCAATCCTATAATTTCAGGAATCAGACCTAGAAAGCGAGTTTGACCCTGAGGAACACGACAAGCGAATGAAGGAGATATTCGACGAGCAGTACTACGGCGACGCCGACGACCAGAAGCCTGTTTTTCCAGATCTGGATGATGAACTGGAGATAGGTGAGGGATTGGATGAAGAGAACTTATCATTCATCTTCAATGCTGGGCGCAGGCACGAGGGCTATCCTCGTGCCTGCGGACATATAAACTGAATAAAATTATGTGTGTTTGGTGCATTGTTTGCCAAATTTACGGCAATTGTTTGCCAAATTCGGCATAACCCTCTTAGATCGAGTGCGTAACACCGAAATCCGTCGCCGGACGAAAGTCTACGACGTCGGAGACCGCGCGGGCGCCTCGAGTGGAGCTGGCCACAGCACAAGTCGCGGGAAACACCTGGATAAGGGACGCATAAAACCGGGAAGTGTGGCAGAAAAAAGGGGAGGCCTAATACCCAGCAGTGGGTGATTCCAGGCTGATATGATGATGATTGCCAAATTTAAAAATAAATATAAAAAATTGTAATAAAAGTGTCCGTGGGGTCAAGGACGAGTTATTGGGGCTGAAAAGACAGCAAATGACTCTTTCAGCCCGTTCAATTTGGCAAATGATGCACCAAACACCCTGTTTTGTATATGTAATTTTGAATTTGTTTTTTTTTTAATTATATTACAGAGAACTGGGATAAGTACCAGCCTGAAGAAGATGATGATGATGACGAGGCTGATCAGCAGGGCGACGATGAAGGACCACACTGTGAAGATGAGGACTTCAATGTAAGTAGAAGTCCAAACCCTCTCACAACACATTATCATGCACTTCATGTTTTACAATGATTGTGATTTTGGTATTGATTAATTAATTGATCTATTCAAGCAATTGCTTTTTGTTCATGTTTTCTTTTTTATTTTCTTTTTTTCGCTATATTTTGGTTACCTATGAGGCTATGACATACTTAATGACTTTTTTTATGGAGAAACACTGTCTCCCAAGTCACAGGTGAAAACCTAGTTTGGGAGCCAGGGGACTTATCTATGGGACATAATCTGTATGTAATCTTATGATGTCTGTAACAATGTTGTCACTGTACTGAAATAAATAATTTTATTTATTATTTTAAACCTTCTTTTCAATTCAACTACATGCAGCCAAAGTGATTTCTGTGCTGCATCGATGACGCCGTAGACGAGGCTAAGTTTAGGGCCAGCGAAATATAAAATACTGTCATATGATGACACGAAAACAGAATTCAAATAAAACTAAGAATGTACTGAGTTTTTATTTTCTGTTATTCAAGTTTTCAATTCATACAATAAAACCTTTTTTCTGCACCAGATGGACGCCGACTACGACCCAAAGAAGGCTCGCGTGAATCTTCTAGAAGAAGTAAAGAAGACTTTAGGCAAAAAACGAAGAAACAGGAAGAAGAAGTCTAAACTGGCCGAGTTACTGTCTTCTGAGAAACCCAAGTTTGTTCCCACGGTAGCTGATAAGACTTATGACCAGTACATGGAGGAATACTATAAAATGGACTGCGAAGATGTGATTGGTGGGGATTTGCCGACCAGGTTCAAGTACCGGGAGGTCGTGCCTTGCGATTATGGACTTACTGTTGAAGAGGTAAGGTGGTTTTTGTTTAAATAGTATGTGTGGCTGTGACATTGACACATAGATAATTATGTTTAGTATAGAGAAAGGCCAAACGATCAATTCTTTGCCAGCCCATGTGTTTATCACAACCATGACAACGCCACGCCAATATTATTACACAGTCAGCATTATTTGCCTACGACCACAAAAGTTAAATATTCATCCCTCCCTAAGGACGGTATGACTGTGAATTGGCCATGGGGCCAACTGGAAGGTTATAAACCATAGCTCAGCAGGCATTCTCAGACTTATTTTGAAAATAACTAGAATATCCCTGTAATAAATGTTTACAGAACTTCGTCATGGACTAACCAAACTATACACAAAATGCAATACAAAACAAATCTGTGTCCATCAATGCCAAAGATAATACTAATCTACCTACATCAACCAATTTCCCAGATTCTCCTAGCGGACGACAAGGAGCTGACGCAGTGGGTGCCGCTGAAGAAGATCCTGCGCATGCGCACCGCGCCCGCCGAGCTGGGAGACGCGCGCAACTACGCGCAGAAGGCGGCCGACGTACGCCTTAAGAAGAAGATACTGCCCAGTCTGTTCAAGGACTTGCCAGAGTGAGTATAATTTGGTTTATGTGTTGCTTTCGATAATAAGTTGACTAAAGTGGAATTGAGGTGGACATATCTGCCGCATGTCAGACGTTCAGTAGGCACAACATAGTGCCCAGTGATACATTCACATGGCAGTCTACACCGCGGCAGGCCCAGGCGGAGATGGTATAATGATTCCTTGCATAAAGACAGGTCCAAAATAGCTTTAGATAGGGAGAAGTAAATGAAGAGTGGGGACGTTTTTGTCTTGCAGACGGAAAATTCAGGCTTATAAAAATAATTAATTCATTACATGTATAATGGGGATTCTACTGAAACCTGTACTGATAAATAATCCTACATAGTCAGAAAATTAATTTGTAACATAACATATAATTTCATTTCAATTTCAACGAATATATTATTATAACACAATAATAAGAGCCAGCTAATCTAAAGTTTATTCTTTTCAGAGACCCAGATATAGTCGTACCAATAGAAGAAACAAAGAAGAAAAAAAAGAAGAAGAAAAAGAACAAACAGAAAAGCACAGAGGATACCATTACAGAGGAAACTGAACAAGATCAGCCAAAAGAAACAGCTGGTCAAGACGCAGAAGTACAAGGCACAAGCGGCGATGTCGCTGAGAGTCCTAAAAAGAAAAAGAAAGAAAAACATAAAACAACAGTAAAAGAAGAATTAAGTACTTCACAAAATGAAGAAGCAACAAATACAACAGAGAATGGAGAAGTAAAACAAAAGAAGAAGAAGAAACATAAATCTGATGGTTTTGTTGTCGAAGTGGTAGATCATGCTGAACCTAGTCAACTGAGTACAGAAAATAATGAACTCAATGACAGTACAACAGAAACTCCTAAAAAGAAAAATAAGAAACAAGATAAGAATTCAACATCAGAAAATAGTTCTGTAGCAAAAACAAATAACAATGAAAACTTGAAACGCAAATCAGATACGAACACAGGAGACCAGCCGAACCAAAAGAAAAAGAAAGGCAATAAAAAAGATTTCAAGAAGAATTTCAAACAAAACGATAAGTTTAAGAATAAAAATAAAGTAGCTCAACCCATGAACCCTATGCTTAATCTGTCCGATGAACGGCTGAAGGCGTACGGATTGAATCCTAAAAAGTATAAGAACTTCATGAAATTCAAGAAGTTTTAATAAGTCTGTACATCTATGTAGATTTGTATATTATTATCTCAGGTAATTCCAGTGTAAATAAATATATTTTATACAAGGTCTTGTTTTTCATTTATGGTGTAAACTAGCCTTGCCTGCACGCTAGCTTCTGGTAAACCAGGAATAGATATCGTTCGTTTACAAAGTTTCGAAAACTTTGTGAAAGTTTTACGAAGATGGAAGCGCTAGGGTAGCCCGCGAAATTCAATTTGTCTGACAATGGGGTTAAATGAACTTAGAGGGTTGTATTGATGATTTGAATGATAATAATTCTGTAACTACATATCGTTTTACTTCCGCGACTCATTTTTAATCAATATACAACATGACTCTGACCTGCAAATTGCAATAAACGTCAGAAAATTTGAATTTTGCGGCCTACCGTACAACTAGACCCCTTGTGCGGTTCTTGGAACATACTACGCTATCGCTACTGTCATAACACACGTTGAAACCTTTTAATTATTGTTTCGCCAGTGGGAACGCACAGTAACGATCCATCTGCACATTTGTGTCTTTAATGGTTTTACGGTATTACATCCGTTTATTCATTTAGGTTACTTATTTTGAATAAATATTTCTTTAAAAAAAACTTAAAAATATATAAAAAATTGTAGCCCATCGGTATCAGGAACAGGGCCCATGCTTCCGGCGGTCAAGGTCAAAGGAACCTCCTAACAACACGAGCCATGTCCAAGAGTACCGCTTTCTGAATCAAGCCCCTTGATCCAGCTGCCTACGGTAACGGCAAGGTGCTAAGAATGGCCGCCAAACGGTTACGCCTCGACGAACACCTAGTGCAGCTGGAGGAAGAACTCGAAAGAGTAAGTTAGAGCATTATTGGGTTGAGTGTAGTCCGAAGAGAGGGGGAGGACCCAATAACCCTTGAATCGGGCCACCTAATGTATTTTCGAGAGGAAGACCAGCTATCCCAAGGCGGAGTTCCTGGTGCACAAGTACCTTTTTGACAACGTGGTAGAAGTGTCTAGTGTGTGTAATGTTTGACGACATCACCTAGGCCTTGCACTGCACGCCACAAGTTAGGCCCACTACAACGTTGTCATGGGGGATTTTAACGCTAAGGTGTACAGAATTCGAGAAATCGGTAGTAGGATCCTACGGGTTTGGCAGCAGAAATCATAGGGGGTAAATGCTTGTCAACTTCCTAGAGAAGGAGGAGCTGTGCGTGATGAGCTAAATCGGGGGTCGAAAGTTTACGTCCAATCACTTGGGAGGCCACCTGACGAAGTTGACCAAATCTAGTGAGGATATCGACCCCGAAACTGTTCACCAACGCACTAGCTGGAAGATGTGTGAGATGTTAAGACGCTAAAATGGGATGGACGTGGCATTAACATCAACGACGAGTACATCTCACACTTGAGATTTGCAAATGACATCGCGTCATACTGACTGAATCGCTGCACGACTTGCAGCAGATGCTGGATGGCCTAGTTGAGTCTTCAATACGCATTGGTCTGAGAGTAAACTTGGACAAAACCCAGGTTATGTTCAACCAACACGTCACCCCATGACCTATTGTTGGCGGTCCTCTCGAGGTTGTTCGAGAATGTGTTTACCCCGGGCAATCTCTGCAATTAGGGAAGCTTAGCCGGGTCTTCTCATGGCGTATTCCACAGAGCCTAAAGACTAATAAGGTCTTCAACCAGTGCGTCCTGCCTGTTATGACTTACGGAGCCGAAACGTGGACACTGACGGTACGGCTGGTCCATAAATTAAAGGTCGCTCAGCGAGCTATGGAACGGGCTATGCTTGGAGTCTCTCTGAGGCATCGCATCCGGAATGAGGTGATCTGACAGAGAACCAGAGTTGTAGACATAGCTCACCGAATGAGTAAGCTGCATGAACCAAGCTACCGGCGGTCAGGGCTCCAGAGAGAGGAACCTCCTAACGATACGAGCCGTGTCCAACAGTACCGATTTCTGAATCAAGCCCTTGATCCAGCTGCCTAACGAGAGCCTCCTCAGGTATAGTCGAGGCTCTTAGCAATTAAGCCATGGGCTGACACGACTATCGGCACAATGATCGCTGAGTCCACATATTCCACGTGTCGACAACCTCTCAAGCCAAGTCAAGATACTTGATTAGCTTATCTTTCGCGGCTTTTACGAGGTTCTCGTCATGCGAGACCGTTAATTATGTCAACAATCATTGCGCGCCGCTCTAATCGATCCACCACCATCAGGTTTATTGGCTACAATAGTGATGTCAGTGATGATGGATTGATCCCAGTACAATGTGATATTGCCATTTTCGAGAACCAACTGGGTCGGGCACATACTTATAGTACGGAACTTCCGGTTCCACAAGATTGTATTTCAGAGCAAGTTGCTGATGGATAATCCAGACTACAAGGTTGTGTCAATGCAAGTACTCTCCGCTAGCCAGACGAGAACACCCGGAGATAATGTGACATAATGGTTACATAATTATTATTATGTTCAGTGGCGGCGCTAGGTGTCGGCGACGTCGGCGACCGCCGACGGCCTCGCACCTGAGGGGGCCTCGCAAAAGTTTTACAAATTATTTAAAATGTATTTATTTTTTCTTATTTATTTTCATACACTTGCGTGTGTGAAGTGAAAAGCTGGATTCAAGAATTCCGTAATACAGGATTTGACAATAGTGTTGCACAAGCTCGATTGTTTGTTTGTGGAAAAAAGTTTCGAGATTCAGTCTCAATTTAAAGAAAAAGGAACAGCCAGGAAAAAACGAATGTTCGATTATGAACATAATATTGATGAACCTATTCAATATTTTGAAATGCAGTACAGAGTTAACTTTTTTAACACAATGATGGATTCTATTATAGTTGACACCGAACGTCGATTTACAGCGCTCAATGAATATTTTGAACTATTTGGTTTTATTTATGATATCAGTTATTTGAAATCGATATCAAAAGAGGACCTTCTCAAGCATTGTAATGATTTAGGTACCTACAATACTGCGGAAAGGCGAAGACAGTGACATACAGCCTTTCGAGCTATATGAAAAGCTCTAGCTTTTAAAAGCGAATTCACTTGACTCTGTCAACGACGCGAAACAACTCATTCAGTACATTTTAGAAAATAATTTGGAAGAAATATACCCAAATGCTCACAGTTTCCCGTTAGTAGGTACAGCTTCCCCTGAGAGAAGCTTCAAAGTTAAAATTGATTAAGACCTACTTGAGAAGCACGATGAGCCAAGAGAGACTATCTGCGTTATCAATTCTATCAATTGAAGCTGAAATAGCGGCTAGTATTAGCTATGACGTAATCTTGAAAAAGTTCAGTGAGGCCAAAAGCCGAAAAGTTCGTCTATTTTTTTAATTTCTATTTGTGTGATTTTAGTCATCATTTGATTAGCAATAAAACTCGTTTACTCATACATTAGTTTCACTATAATTCGGCTTTTTGACTGGGAAATAAAAAAGGCCTCGCGTACCTAATTTCGCCGACGTCCAAGTGTGGTCTAGCGCCGCCACTGATTATTATGTTGAGCTACTCGGATCAAAACTTCACGCATATATTTTGAATCATGAATCATCTCAATTTTCCGCCATTTGAAAGGCTGCTTTGTGTTACCAAATACAATATTACAAACATTAAAAAAAAACATTCGGACCAAAAATCTAACCGTAACAGCAGTAATATGGTGCAATATATGGTGAATTAATAATTGAAAGGATTTGTTTTTGAGTATTTTTTATCAACGAATAAAAAGGCATGTAATGTACTTTTTTTTCTTTTTTGTAAGATCGTCTACATAGATTTGTAGTTTGTTTCAAAATAAATTGATACTGGCAACAATTGTTGACATAAAACTTCAGCCGTGCGTGGTTCTGTGGTCTAATCGCTCTTTCTGACAACTCTCTTTTCGGCGGGCCGTGTTAACGGAACAAGGTGATTATTTGTATAATTGTGTTTTATTTGTGAATTTTATGAAATAAGTGCTAAAATATATCTATTCTGTTATTTAAATACGTAGAGTGTCATTAAAATTGTCAAGTATTGTACGATTTACGAGATGAAAGTGGATTTTGTGAACTTAACCTACAAATGCCTTCAAGTAGATCATTTCGATTTCTTTATAAATCGTCATGAGTGGACACAAAGGCTATAATAATGCCCCGAACATTGATTCCCAAGTGCATTACAATCTAAGTTTCTTTGGTTGATTGGCACTTGCAACGGTTTGTGGCGACAAACTCCTCTATACGTATTATGTTTACGGTGGCCAGTTTATAGCTTAACCTCTTCAATAAATCGTGAGTGAATGTTGTTCTTTTTTAAAGGTTCTAGATTTACGGTACTTCTAGAATTTTTAAAAAAACATGGCACTATTTTTTAATGACACATGGTTTGAAACTGGCCTCGCCTCATGGTAATTTTACTTTCGGTATTTTAGACTGTCAACAAAACATCATGACTTACCACCCATATTGTTTCATATTTTGTGCTACCAGTGAATTAATAAAAACTACCATCCAACTAAGACGTCACAAATCTAAAACCATGCCTAAACCTTCCAGCTCGCCAAGATGGTGAACAACAGAGTACCTTCGGTATTCTCCAAGACCTATGTCACGCCGCGCCGACCCTTCGAGAAGGCGCGTCTCGACCAGGAGCTAAAGATCATCGGCGAGTATGGTCTGCGCAACAAGCGTGAAGTGTGGCGTGTCAAGTACACACTCGCTCGCATCCGTAAGGCTGCCCGTGAGTTGCTGACCCTGGAGGAGAAGGACCCCAAAAGGCTGTTCGAAGGTGAGGAATAAATAAAACTTAGTCAAACTTGTAACTTGATAAAAATGTGTTAGAGCCTGTTGTATGTAGGAATGTACTTTGTATACACAAAGATACAATGGAAGCTTTATGTTAACCTTTAAAATATGGGTGTTTTAGTTATCAATACATAACAATGTGTTTTTGGCCTACCAGTAAACCAAATTAGAGATGTGTAAGTAATGCGAGTGATGCATCACGCGTAATATCACCCGAGCGCGTACTGTAACATGACACATTACTCGACTAAAATAAGCATCACACCATTACACTAAACATCACGCGAGCGGTAGCAGCGCAGTAGCTCGCGACATGACTCGCAGACTCGCTCATGGGTCCTTGACTCCTTTCATTACACATTCATAGATACTTTTAATCTTACGCCTAATAATATTGCCACTCCTAAGCCTGGAAACCCGGACTTGTTTCAGGGTATAAGTAAGTATGAAGGAAAATCAACTTTGTATGATTTGTATATTTAAATCATAGTGAGTAAATCACACTATTGCTCATTTTATTTCTTTCATGTAATTATAAATCATCATAATGACACGCGGACAACATCGTATCGCTCGCTGCTATGTTACTATACTATTTCAATCCTGCCCTATTACACTAGAACATTGCATTACAGTAGAACGCGCGATGGTGTGCTATCGAATGGCGCTACATCATAACATCACGCGTGATGTTTGAAGTGATGGTGTAATGTAATATTACTCGGCACGAAATGTAATGACATATCACATCACTTCGTGGTGCACTGTTTTGCACATGTCTAAACCAAATGTTAGGTCAGTGGGTTGTGTTAGGGGCGGAGACTGCCTATAGACCTACCAAAAATAAAATTACAATTAATTATGATGAAAAAATCTGGCAACCTCTTATCAGAAGAAAAATTGTTGATTTCTAATACTCTGACAATCTCTAACAACATCATAGTGTAAATCTCCTGAACCCATAAACTTAATACCTCATCATTACGTTTCCAGGTAACGCACTCTTGCGTCGTCTCGTCAGGATCGGAGTTTTGGATGAGAAACAGATGAAGCTTGATTACGTGCTCGGTCTTAAGATTGAGGACTTCTTGGAGCGCCGTTTGCAGACTCAGGTCTTCAAGGCTGGTCTTGCCAAGTCCATCCATCATGCCCGTATTCTCATCAGACAGAGGCATATCCGGTAAGAACTCATTTGTTGTAGAAATTAATTAATAATTAAGGGTCTAAATGGTTGATGAGAAACTTTAAAATAATTCTTTACTTTGTTTAGTTCTTAATTTAAGGTGTGCCCACTATTATCGATCTGAACCAGCTTGAGCTGATGACATATCACATTTAGCTCTGCATGATGTCGAGTGGCATCGTCTGAACAAAAATGAGACAATGAAGTCTTTTTATCACTTATATTGCGTGAAGTTGACCTGCTCAAGCTGATTCATTGTTATTAAGTGGGTTCTATCCCTAAATTTGTCATAAATAAACAGCATATAACCTGACCCTCAAACACAGGTGAACTCGAGGTCTCTGCGGCTGCAAGCTGCCTGGCTTTGAATCTTATTCTAATAGACCACTTGGTTCCCAACCCAGTTGGGGTCAATGTCTTGAAATATGCTTTAGCTCGTTTGAGCTTGCACAGGTAAGGTATCCATACCCTTTTCGTGTAGACATACCACTGAAGGCTATCTCGTAGCCCAACTTTGATTTGACCAATTTGATTCCATAAAATTATGATAATTGTAAGCCGGGTCGTAAGTTCGTCGTGGCAAACTTTTGTTTTGTGTTAGTAAAACAATCCGGAGCAGCAGACCTTTTTTTTACTGATTCTTTCAGCTGGCATAATCCTATTGCTCAAAGATCTCTCCCCCATGACTTCTAACTCTTTCAATCTAGGTCACTGGTTGTTTGTTTAAATGATAATCTTAATTAAACAAATTAAAACAATTTATTTAAACAGTTATAAAAGACATAATTATTTAGCCATAACTAATCATCTAAACAATTGTCCACAGCGTCCGCAAGCAAGTGGTGAACATCCCATCGTTCATCGTGCGTCTGGACAGCGGCAAACACATCGACTTCTCGCTGAAGTCACCCTTCGGCGGCGGCCGCCCCGGCCGCGTCAAGAGGAAGAACCTGCGCAAGGGACAGGGCGGTGGCGCCGCTGCGGACGAGGAGGAGGATTAGACCAATAAATGACGTGTTTATTATCTATATTCTAGTGGTTTCATTTTGAGCTATTTCACTATGCTATCTTTCCCTCGTACGAAGTATTTTACAACCACAACATCAAGGTCATCAAAAATATTTATACTATGCGGGAATCGAACCCGCGACACGAGTAGGAACCATTTGTTACCGCCTAACATCACATAAAGATTTATGCCGATTTCACTAAAACCAAAGCCACGTTGAAATGTGACCAGCAGAAGCGACACGTCCATGCGTAAGGGTCAACTCACACCGAAAGAGCGGCGAAGGGCAGCGAAGCGCGGAGTCACGGAGTCCCGCGACTTCTCGAGCATTCCAGCGACTTCTCGAGCAGTCGCGGGAATCCGCGCGCCTTCCCGAGCCCACCCGCGATGAATTCATGGGTCGCTCTCCTATGCGCAGTTCAATTTCAACAAAACTCGAGAAAACTTGTGTTTAAGCAGTGAAAATGGGTATTTTGGATTTAATTATTATTGCACATATAATTGAAGAGGAAGAGATAAGGAGGGAAAGATTTAAAAGAAAAAGAAACTTTTGGGTACACGACCTGTGGAAGAAAAGACGTCTGTTTGGCCAATTTCAAACATTTTGCACAAATTTACATCTGTATCCTAGCATTCATTATGACTATTATAAAATGAACTATGACAAATTTGAAAGTTTATTGGAAATTCTCAGGCCACATATTCAAACACAAAATACCAATTATAGATTGGCTATTGCGATGGCGCGAGGGGCGGGATATTGCCAGCGGCCGCTCGCGACTGCTCGAACATTCTCGGGACTTCCCGCAACTTCTCACGCAGTCGCACGGCTCCGTTTATGGAATTCCCCGGAATTCCTGCGGCGCCGCGAGCATCCGCGCGACTCGTTCGAGTTTCTCATGCGATAATAAGTATTATGGTAATGATAATAAAGTTAAAATTCATATGAAACTGAAACTGCGCTCCGCTTCGCTGCCCTTCGCCGCTCTTTCGGTGTGAGTTGACCCTAAGGGGCTGTCTCCACGAGCGTGAGAATCGCGACGATATCGTCGATGCCACGTATTTCTATACACTCTTATAGGGTCAGCTCACACCGAGACGCTGCGCGTACACTTTAAAAGAGCGACTCAAAATACAACTTTATTTTCTACACGAAAAGATACACATTTCATTGTGAGAATTTAGAATACGTTGCCCCATGCAGCGCTGCGCCTCGTGATGCCTCGCGGCGTGGAGCGACGCAGCGCTGCATCGCCGGTACGCGCGCAGCGTGCAAGAGCGGCGCTGCGCCTCACGAAGCCGCACGACGCGACGCCGCGAGGCGCAGCCGAGGCTGCCGTGGCAACTTTTCTCTACTATTTCCGTCCAAACTTCGTGTAGAATTGATGCAGTTCGGTCGTGTGCTTGAGTGAAATTATAATGATAGACTGGGATCTTGTTATAATCGGACTTCTTGCAGAAGAGGAAGAAGAATACCAAAATAAAATTAAAAAGAAGACATCACACAGGAGTATTTGGGTGCATAATTTATGGACAAATAGAAGAATTCGTGGCGAATGTAGACACGTTCCGCTACGCCTCTCGCCTCTCGCTGCGCGGCGAGGCGTCGTGTTGCCAACGATTTTACTATGCGCCTCGCGACGTTGCGATGCGTCTCGCGGCGCAGCACGAAATCTCTGGCCTCTTCCAGTAACGTCGCGTCGCGTCGCGTCTCGCTCGGTGTGAGCTGACCCTTAAGGCGCTCCCTCACCGGGAGCATTCGCCTGTAATGTAACAATTTTCTAGTTTCGATTTTGTACAGAAAGAAGTGAACGTAATGCTCAAAATCGAATCTTGGATTTGTTACGCGATAAGCGAATGCTCCCGGTGAGGGAGCGCCTTTAGAGGCCGTCTCCACGAGCGAAAGAATCGCGGCGATATTATCCCATACAAATACGTAATATCGCCGCGATTCTCTCGCTCGTGGAGACGGCCCCTAATATGTCAACGTAATAGCGTAGCGTGTAGTCGCATAGTGAAAACGAGTACCTATTAGGCGCAGTTCCCACTTGAGCAACGCACCTAATCGGCCACGGAACTTGCCTCTAACACCAACATTCAGAAGTACCTAATTGTATGGAGTTATGCTCATTTGTGCGTGGTAGTACAGACGCCAGCAGGTCAACCTACCCGAAACTGTCAGATTTTCCCAACCAAACTTGAACCTAATGCTTTAGAGATAAAGTTGAATATCTATTAAAGAAATTTGACAGATTGTAGTAGCATGATGTGCTGGCGTCTGTACATGACCTAACGTATCAACTACTAAAACATCCAAGGTACTCTAAAATCAATCACTTAGGTATCGGAAAACAAATCACTCACGGATTTAAAATGGACTAATTGTAGAACTGCCGCACATAGCGAGCGGCCGAAAGTCCCGTGAAAACGACTGACCGCCCAGCACCACAATCAACGAATCTTCAAAACAGTTGTCACAAATGTCAAGATCGTTAAAGGAATAGATCTCCAAACTCGATTTACATTGGTCAAGGACCGCGGGGAGCAACAACTAGATAGTTGTCCAAGGAATATATTATATTCACTAGGGAGCAGTTGTCGTTACTATAAACAAGCCAAATTGACTCGCTGCTTCTTCCTTTTTCGTGTGGTTAGTGCCTTAGGCCGCGGCCTCGAATTTTGCGGGCAGCGGGGCGGCGGCGGCGGCGGCAGGATCTTATGCGTAAAATCAAATGGACCGGTTCTCGAAAACAGCGGCGCGGGAGCGGGCAACGAGCGGTGCACTCCATTCAACGAGCGCCGCCGCCGCCGCCGCCGCCGCCCCGCTGCCCGCAAAATTCGAGGCCGCGGCCTAAGTTGTCAGAGTTTTTATTCCGCCCCATGGGTCTCTCGACTTTGCTTTACATGCCGTCGAGAAATATCTCTCAGGCACGCTGGTTTGATTTCCTCACGATGGTCAGGAGAACATCGTGAGGAATAACTATTACCACTTGTTTCGGTGAAGGATCACCGAAGCAAGTGATAATTCCTTAGGCCGCTGCCTCGAATGTTGCGGGCAGCGGGGCGGTGGCGGCGGCGGTGCGGGAGCGACAGGATCTTATGCGTAAAATCAAATGGACCGGTTCTCGAAAACAGCGGCGCGGGGGCGGGCAACGAGCGGTGCACTCCTGTCAACGAGCGCCGCCGCCGCCGCCCCGCTGCCCGCAAAATTCGAGGCAGCGGTCTTAGGGGCTGTCTCCACGAGCGAGAGAATCGTGACGATAATATTATCGTCGTGCCACGTATTTCTATACACTCTCTATGAACGCGTCCCCACACGGCGATGTTATCGCGGCGATGCGACGAGTGGCAATGTGCGCGCGTAACGTCGTCGTATCGCCGCGCGCTCGCCGCAGAACAGGCGGCCGCGCTGTCAATTTCGCTCTCGTCTGGCATCTAACTGAACTCTTTCGACAAAACTATTGCATAACTGGTCGCGGGCACGCGGCGATTCCGTTACCAGTCGCGACGATACGCTGGCGGAATAATCGCTCGTTCGTGGAGACGACCCGACGATAGATCCGTCGCGATTCCCTCACTCGTGGAGATAGCCCCTAAGGGGCTACTCGTAACGGAATCGCCGTGTTTCGGCGACGAGGCGTTGTGCAATAGTAGTAATGCCCGCCGCGCGCTCGCTGCGAGAGCGCCACGTTCTGCGGCGATACGACGACGTTACGCTCGCACATTGTCACTTGTCGCATCGCCGTGTGGAGACGCGTTTATAGAGTGTATGGAAATACGTGGCACGACGATATTATCGCCGCGATTCTCTCGCTCGTGGAGACAGCCCCTTTGTGATTGTGACTCGCTGGTGTCTTATTGGTTTACTTACACCACTATGCTTACTGGTACTTGTCTACTTCGTTAAATACTTGACCAATGTAAATCGAGCTTACGGGAAGGTACAGACGCCAGCACATCAAACTACTACAATCTGTCAAATTTCTTTAATAGATTTTAAACTTTATCTCTAAACTATTAAGTTCAAGGTTGGTTAGGAAAATCTGACTTGGGTAGGTTGACCCGCTGGCATCTTCTGTACATAAAAAAGCATGTTACCTGTTCAAGCTGCAGTTAGCTTTATTTACGTCCGAGTTTTCACACCGACCTCCCTTCACCTAATAGGAATAAGGGGAAAATTAATGTGTAATTGTAGTAAATACTACATTGGCACAGAGGGATTTGCTCTAGAAAAGATACACTTACACGGTCTTATTAGACCTGCCGATATTACTGGTTGGCAGTTAAGGTAACATCCTGGGGACACAAAGTTAAAAACTCGATACCGTAAAACGGGATGAATCGAGACAAAACTTTGAAAGGGATTTAAGGTGAATGCTCCAACCAACCCGCGAAATTCAAATTTTCTTACGTTTTTTGCAATTTGCAGGCCCGTGCTAGGTTGTATGTTGATTAAAATATTATTCGCGGCTGTAAGACATATGTAGTTACAGAATTATCATCATCAAAATCATCAATACAACGCTCTAAGTTTATAAAGCTGCAGGAATGACTTTTTCTGTTTTTTTTTTGTTCCTACGCCTTTATGAACTTGGAGGGTTGTATTGGTGATTTTGTGACGATTCACGTTGAATTAATATGATACTAAAATACGTTACCAATAAATACTCTATTTTTAACCGACTTCAAAAAAAAGGAGGGGGTTCTCAATTCGGCAGGTATAATATTTTATATATATATTTTTTTATTTACTAAATTTTGCGATCTTGTTGGCAACATACCATATTATTTCAACGATACAATCCTTTTCAAAAGTTTGTCTCGATTTAGTTCATCCCATACATTTGTATTAGCCCCGTTGTACCCGGTACCCCGGTCTTACAAGCGCGGGGTAATCAGAAGAAGAATTTGTTTCCAAAAGAGATAAGGCAGTGAGGAAAAAAACAGCTGACCTTGATTTGTCTTTTTTAACAGACTTCCAAAAGCTCTGTTCTATAGCTCTTTTAAAGGCTTTTTGTCAACCATTGTACACGTGCACTCTGTGGGTTCGATATACTCAGAGGGCATACAACGCCTTCAAGAGTTCAGTACAATTATTCTATCAGGATGTTGTTGGGGCTTCCAACTCCCCCTACTGGTGGCGCTACAGCGCATCGGGAATATTTGCAGAAGCACGTACCTACTGACGGTTTCAGTACCATCTTACGTAAAAAGATTTCTTCTTTGGGGGTAGGAAGAACAGGGTGTAAAGCTCTTCAATCCCCATAGAAAAGGGAGGATCCTCCGACCAGACGGGTTTTTATGTCTGGTGGGCTAATGCCCGACGGTTGTTGTCGGGTTCTTCTATATAGTCTTAAGTCGCGAATAACTTTACTTGCGCGATGCAGGATTTAGATGTATTTCGATGTTTAGTTTATCCTCTGCGTCATAGATGGCGCTGTAGTACTTTTTGTTCTATGTTGCTGTAGTACTTTTTTGTAGTGCCGCTACACTTCTATGATGCGCAGAGTGCGTAAAATGACATTCTGAAGGTAATTAGTGAAAAGCCGTGCTTAACCATTATGGCGCATTAGGTACGTGTACATGTGCAGACGCCATCATATCAAGCTAATTGGGAAACTGTCAAATTTTCCCAATTAAACTTGAACCTAATGATTTAGCGATGAAGTTGAAAATATATTAAAGAAATTAACAGAGTAGCTTGATGTGCTGACCTGGTGCAGCAGGTAGGTGCAACAGATACATATTTGAATTAAAATGTTTTATTTCATTTGTTCCTAACATAGCTTATTATAAGTAGTGTGGGTATTACCAGCATCATGGATCAATTATCAAGGTCTGAAATATTTTTTTTTTAAAGATTATCAAATTGTCAGTTCTTTTGAGTGTATGTTCAGCGATGTCTTCATCAATTGTGAACCGATTTTGATGATTAGTTTTTTGTTTGGAAGAATATTCTTCCTCGGTGGTCCCGTTTCAATTTTTTTTTTGATTATGTATAATGGGCCTACTCTTGACCTCAATCTAGTCCTAGAGGACTGAGATGAGGTTGACGATGGAACGAGCTAACCCAAAAGAAGCCTATTAACTCGCGACTTAAATAGATTAATTTGGTGAAGATCTGATCGATCTTCGGAGTTATACAATGGAGCTCTTCAATAATAGACAACAAATCTGTCGTGATTGCTGCAATCGTTTGGATGTTTATTGTTTACACATCATAACATAACATCACGCCTATATGCTCTGAGGGGGTACGCAGATGTGTACCTACAGTACAACCACATTTCGACAGTTAGGTATGTTAAGTTCCATTTTATTGGGGTTAAGCCTATTACCATGACATGTATTGTTAACTGTTCACTAATGTTTCACCAAAACTTCTTTGACAATTTTTAAACGACTTCAAAAAAAGAGGAGGTTCTATGTTCGACTGTATGTATTTTTTTTGTATGTTTAAGTATCGATTTCTCCGCCAAATTTCAAAATTATTTTTTTATTCGAAAGCTTACTCCTGAGGTGGTCCCATTGTCACTAAGTCAAAATCTGATGATGGGATCCCAGGGAAATCGAGGGTACGCCTCAAATTTTATAGGCACATACAATCTTTTTCATATATGTAATTGTACTTTCTAACGCAATTCAGATATTTGTGCCTGGTAATCATCATCTCGTGTTGCTGAGCTGATGATGGGAGGTATACATGGTGGAAGGGACAACGACGCGAAAACTTTTACCACGTAATCAGTACATCATTCTGAGCCTCCCTTCATAGATATATTTTTCATCGGCTAGTAAAAAAAAAAACAACTGTTTCATACAAAAGTGCAATCCCTACACGGTTCAAATGTATGGAACAGCTGTTTTTGGTGTCCCTTCCACCCTGTAAGTCAGGATGTGATGATGGGATTACCATGAAGTCAACAATGTTCAATAAATGCACAGCAAATTATTGTATAGGATATTAGAACTAGAAATGGAAAAATAAAAAAAAAAATATACAAAATAGTTTTTTTTTATTTTTTCTTAGTTGCAAAAGAAACTAGGTAGGTATGAAGATTTTCCTGCGACTATTTCATAATGAAACACGTGATTGTAATTTACATTTACAATGTATGTTATTTAACTTAGAACTATTTAACATCTCTTACAATCTTTACTGATTAATGTACCTACATATGGATAAGTTACGTCAATCATTAATTTTATAAATGGGTATATAAATTGTATAATTAACATATTTTATGTTTCCATTTAAATACTGTTGTGCGACATGCCACATAAATTAATACGAATGTTTTACAGGTGTAATTTCTAAACAATATACTAAAATGGCTGACTTAATATAAAATATTACTCTTAGCGACATCTAGATACCGCTAAATATATTTTCTATTATTAAAATGGAATAATAGTATAATTGTGGGGCCACATTATCGGACGAGTCGTAACGGGTTGTCTTCTTTGCATCGGCGATGTTCCTGACGTTCCTGTCAGGGGCGTAGCTAACGCCGTATCTGCCGTATCATTTATACGGGGCCCCCGAGCCACGGGGGCCCCCAACGTGCGTAAGCAAAAATTAATAAAAACGTCTCAAATTTTTTATTTATTTCAGAAATGACAAAAATCAAAAAAACCAATTTCTTTCATAGAGGCAGAAACTTTAGAAAAACTAAAGTCATCATCTGCTATAAATGATTTAATAAATCAGTTTGCCGAAAAAAGGCAAGGAAAGTGTATATTTAATTTGAATTGTTTGTAAAAATTTTGGAAAAAGTGACATAGATAATTATTATGATAAATATTTCTTGTAATTTTATGCAAACATTTTTTTTTTCTTTTGTGAGAAATCTTTACCCTTCCTAAGGGCCCCCAAACAAATTTTTATACGGGGCCCCGCGAAGGCACGCTACGCCACTGGTTCCTGTCCACATAGGCGTCCAACCAAATCGTAATTCGTGCATGTGGTATTCGGGCATAGTAAAATGGAGGAAGCAGTAGCGTTGTTTTATAAGTGTAGCCCCGTGAGCGAAGTTTGTCGCGATAAATCCCTTTGATGCGCGTCAATTTACCGACAGCGCCGCGACAGGCATTCGTGTTCGCACGAATACTTCGCGATACAAGGAACTATTATGCCAGACAAACCTTCAATCCCGCTAATGTGGCCCTCGCATAGGAATAGTCTTTTGTTGAACTAAGTGAGCTCGTAGTGTAAGCCTTGTTAGATAAGTAACTAATGCCCGACTTCACTACAAGACGATACTCAAATTAATGAATTTTTTAGGCATTCGTTTAGTGATAGAAAATCCGGCATAACGCTATTAAGTACTTACCCAGTAATAGAGTTATGCCCGATTTTCTAAATTAGTTTTTGTAAATTATTATGAACGCAGTAGGGAAGCTTACTGCGTTCATAATAATTTAACGTTATTTGACACCTCAACAGACTTACACTAAATACCTCCTTTGCACAGTACTTAACTAATTAAAATACCCCCGACAAAGTTCACTTGTCGTTATCACCCTTATAACCTCAGTTTTAAGATTGAAAACTGGTCAACCGTGAACATTGACTGAACATTGACAGAGCATTTGCTTCATGGTTATTTTGGCGCTTGAATGACAGACAACATTTGCTTAAAATCGTCTGTGGAAATTGTCACACGCCAAAAGAGCCAACTTTACACTATACTTCGTTATTGTCAACACTATCATCCACCTTAGAGTCCTCGGTCCCCTCCGTGGGCTGATCAGTGCCATCCGCCTTGCCGTTGATCTGTTCTAAACAGAGTGAGAGGATGCGCTCCAGACCGCGCGCCGTCTCTTCCGGAGAATAGATGTCCATGACTGGAACGTGCACGAAAAGCGTGCGTGTGTTGTCTATGCTCAGGGATGTGTAGTAGGTGTACTCGCAAAGGTATCTGTGAAATGGATGGTATCAACATGAGAATCATTTATCGGAATAACAGTGATTTTACCGGTAGGTAGGTACCTATCATCTATTTTGTCTTTTCCTGACCATAGTGAAGTCGGGTTACGGTCTAATTGGATGCATTTAAATACCAGTATTTTACATGGAGCGACTGCCTATCTAACCTCCACAACCAGTTACTGGGTATCGGGTTAATTCAGGTTACTCCTTGGTAAAGCTGTCAGACTTTCGGGTTTCTGACTACCCGTAACGGTTGTCAAAGATTTACGAATGGCAGCTGAGACCAACGGCTTAATATGCTTCCGAGGCACGGAAGGACCCCTTTAAGTAATGTATCGTCGCCCATCCATAGAGGTCAGTCTGCAATAATGAGCTAACTATCGTTATTACGTAGCAGTAAAGGCGGTTTTGATTTTCAATCAAGTACAAATACTGCTGTGCGGTTTACCTTATGGCAACTGTTACGTCACAGAGTATTCACTAGAAAAACTTTGGCTTTATAAATTTCAATGAGTGGTTGGTACCGACCGCAGATCATTCACTCACAATTTGTTTTGAGTTTCATGCATTTATTTCAGTTAGTGGTTGGTACGACTGTTTTTAGGTTTCGAGTATACGTATAATATGATGGTAACCTTCTTAATTTATATTGGTTACATTAACCCATAATTATTCTGTAAAGCTTGTCACCATGTCAATCAGTAGCGTCGTTGTTCGTGATCATAATTATAGATAATAATTATTATTGTCATCGGGATAATATACTGACCTCGTATTGGCCATCCAACATACACACCGACATGGCTTTGAAAAAAAAACACGAAAAGTAACACATTATAATAATTTAAAAAATTGTTTTAGGTTTTGACTTTTTGGTACCATTTTAAAGATGAAAATATAGGGGCGGCGAATTGCAGGTCGGCCCCGGGCGGCAAAGAGCCGTGTGAGTCTATCTAGCAGGCCCCAATGAGATTTATCAACAGATGATAGCTTTTCATAAAGACAGTATTTTGTACCTAAAGAAAATAAATAAGATATATTTTGTACCTCGACAGTTTTTGATTTAATGACGTTTCCATGAAGTGTCTAGCTAGCGGGCCCCTTATGATTATTTTTTTTGTTATTATATTTTCAGATCGCTTAATAGTGCTCGAAGTTACCAACTATTATGTACCTTACAAATCCAAAATTTCGCCTTTCTGTGAGCTATCCTTTAGAAGACATTCGTTATTTATACCAACGTCCAGCCAGGCGGGCCCTTTTTTAAATATTAGTCTTTTCTATCATACAATAGCATTAGGAGCTTGATACTATTATGTACCTTACAAATGCAAAATTTCGACTTTCTGCGAGCTTTACTTTAGAAGATTTCGTTATTTAGACAAAAGTCCAGAAATCTTCCCAAAAAAAAAAATATCTCCAAATATCTTCTAAAGTATAGCTCACAGAAAGTCGAAATTTTGGATTTGTAAGGTACATAATAGTATCACGCTCCTAATGCTATCGTATGATATAAAAGAGTAGTATTTAAAAAAAAGCCCGCTGGCTGGACGTTTGTCTAAATAACGAATATCTTTTAAAGAATAGCTCGCAGAAAGTCGAAATTTTGGATTTGTAAGGTACATAAATAGTTGGTAACTTCGAGCACTATTAGGCGATCTGAAAGTATAATAACAAAAAAAGACGGGTTGCACTCCGGGAGTGCCGGCAGAAGTGAAAACTTGATTATAACAACGTTTTTTATAACAACGCCCTCTAGTAGCAGCTAAAAAAACTGTCGCGCCTACCAGTAACAGTGTTCTCTGTATCAATGCATCATTTTAGTTTTCAATATCAAAGATAGATGGCGCTTTGTGCTAGCGCCATCTACCAGCGGTCTCTCACAACAGTTACTCATTGCATTTGCTAATGTACTTTCTACTACATTCTACAAGATGTCGCTAGGAGTTATAAAACTACGATCATGTTCCAAAACATTTAAAAATTTCTTTAAATAATTTTAAACCATAAAATGTTGAAGGTTAAGTTCAAAATCGTCTACTCTTCATCCGTCTTACGCTTTTTCCAAATTTCTTTAAATAATTTTAAACCATAAAATGTTGAAGGTTAAGTTCAAAATCGTCTACTCTCCATCCGTCTTACGCTTTTTCCAAATTTCTTTAAATGATTTTAAACCATAAAATGTTGAAGGTTAAGTTCAAAATCGTCTACTCTCCATCCGTCTTACGATTAGGTCACGTGTCCTGACGCGAGTGTCCTGACGCGAGTTTAAGATTTTATACCCATTACAGAACAATTTTTTTAGAGTGCTCAACGCCGCTAAAGAAGTTTTCACTTCAAAAATAATCATAAGGGGCCCGCTAGCTAGACACTTCATGGAAACGTCATTAAATCAAAAACTGTCGAGGTACAAAATATATCTTATTTATTTTCTTTAGGTACAAAATACTGTCTTTATGAAAAGCTATCATCTGTTGATAAATCTCGTTGGGGCCTGCTAGATAGACTCACACCAAAAAGCCACGTCACGCCACTGATGTCAATAGCTTTATGCAAAAGGATAACACAGACAGGAAAGTAGGAAGGAATGCATAATTATTACGAAATTATTTTTGTTATGATTGTGTGTGTGTGTGTGTGTATAGGTAAATCAAAGTACCTAATTTGGTATGTAGGTACTTCTGTCATTGATGTCATTGATCGCGTAGTATTGACGAATGATAACGATGCAGATGGGGCAACGATTTGGGAAATACGTATTACTACACTAAGTATACAATCAATGACGTTAAAAGCTTAAAAAGGATAACTAGTAAGCAGAACGGAAAATAGGAGTGCATAGTTATTAATTTATTATGAAGTAAAAATTATGAATAATTAAAATTGTTTGGACAGTAATTAAAGTATCTTCTACCTACAAATTAGATACTTTTGGCATTGATAAATAATTTGTTATTTTTAATATCAATGGCGACCGACAACGCTTTCGGAAATAGGTAAATCTACATATAGGTACTTTTCCTTTCGTGCTTTTACTGCTGAATTTTCAGATTGTCGTATCTTAAAATAAATCCCCAGGCTGAAATGTTAGGTATTTACAGCAATAAACAGCCAACAGCAAACTTTTTTGTTAGAAATAAACTGGCCCCCTTTTAGCTGGGAAGTAAAAACATGTCAGGTTAAACATTGCTATACTATACTCTGCTTAGCCTTTCGATGACAACAGGTCATGACGAGAAAAAATTGATTAATCTGTGAGACAATGCATCACACTTCATGAACAATAGTTTAGATATCAGTAGGTACTTGAGTTATTGTGCAATAGATATTGTATCTTCCAGCGCTCTGAGATACTGTGACATATAAGTAAATAACATCTCTTATCTAATCAGTGCATTGTACTATTCTTTAGCACAAAGACATTATCACCAGACAGGTTCATGAGTTTGTTTGCAACAGAAAAAAATATACCTACATTTCTTTTTAGTGTTTTATTTTTCGACCAGCAAGATGACAATCAAAATCCATTTACTTAAATTGGTCTGGGAATCAGCACTTTTTCAACATCAAAATAGCATAAATCAAAATTCCAAATGCCCGTAGGGGTGGAAGGGATGGGTGGAATGGTTACCACGTGCTCAGTATATCATACTGAACTCCCTCACATGGGAATTTTTCATCAGTAATTTAAAACAAAAACTGGTGTTTCCTACAAAAGTGCAATACTTACACGGTCAAAATGTATGGAATAGCAATTTTTTTTCTAATTTACCAATGGAAAATTTCTATGTGGGGGGGGGGGGGGGTTCAAAATTATGTGCTGAATACTGTAAAGGTTTGTGCGTCCGTGTCCGTTCCACCCTGTATAGAAAGGATACCTAACAAGTCTAACTGCATGTGCACATTGTGTTTTGTCCGAATGAGGCAAGCTATCCAGAGTCCGAAGAAGTGGATGACATTATCAATCAGGACTTGCAAATGTCACCGCCACCAGCACCTATAACTGTACGCAAGATGTCTTAAGGACAATCAACAAAGAGCTGACAGATAAAAGCGCCAGGATTTGACCTCATCACAAAAGAAGTACTAGTACAACTTTCACGAAAAGCCATAGCTATCACAACACTCTTTCAACAGGATGCTAAGAGTTCAATATTTTTCCAGACTGGAAAATACACAAATCCTGATGGTCCACAAAATGGGAAAACCAGCGATTGAAGTAACCTCTTACAGACCTATCAGCCTACTGCCAATCTTATCTAAGGTATTCGAGAAACTGGTACTACGTCGAATCCTACCCTTAATCCAGAAAAATAATGTCATCCCTAATCACCAGTTTGGCTTTAGGCAACAACATTCCACAGTGGAGCGAGTCCATGGCGCAAGTTTTTAGAGGAGAAAGAGTATTGCTCTTCAGTTTTTCCTGACTTACAACCGGCTTTTGACAAACTTTGGCATAAAGGACTACTCTGCAAAATTAAGAATAGCCTCCCTTAGAGTTACTATCTACTGTTGAAATCTCACCTGGTAGATAGACTCTTCCCGGTGAAGGTAGCCGACTCCAATTCCAAATTCCACCAAATGGAAGCTGGCGTGCCACAAGGATCAGTCCTGGGACCTGTATTTTATACTACATATTTTTTACGTCTGACCTGCCAGAAGAGGAGAGCCACATTCGCAGATGATACGGCAATCTTAGTAAGCGACAAGAACCCTGTGCTAACGACACAAAAATGACAAACAAGCCTTTTTGATATTACCAATTGGCTCCAAAAATGGAGAAGAAAGGCTAGCGCATCAAAATCAGTACATGTAACGTTCACACTGCGGCAAGGAAATTGCCCTTCTGTACGCCTGGGAAATACTACACTCCCTCATCAAGACAGTGTACGATACCTTGGACTACACCTAGACCGACGACTTACATGGAGACACCACATCAAAACTAAGAGACAAGAACTCAAACTTCGATACACTAGCCTATCCTGGAAATTGGGCCGAAACAGCAAACTAAGCGTAGACAACAAACTAATCATATACAAAGAAAGAAGAAAGAAAGAAAACATATTTATTTGGCACATGCCACAAGTGCACACAACATAAAAAAAAATAACTTAAATCTACACAATAAAAACATAAACAAAAAAAAAAAGAGAAAACGTCGTGTGTCTCACGGCTGCGCCAAATAGGCCCAAAACCAGTGTTCTTAAACCTGTCTGGATGTATGGTATACAGCTTTGGGGCAACGCTTGTGACTCCAATATTATAATAATACAGCGAATGCAGAACATGATATTCAGAAACCCATGCAATGACCCATGGCATCGCATGACATCACCAACGCAGAAATACACCATCATCTGGGAATGAGCATGGTGAAGGCAGAGAGCTCTAAGACTATATTTCATTTCATTTATTCCATAACAATTTACAGAGACATACTCGTACAAAGGGAAGCTGGAAAGGCACCCTAAAAAATTGGCTGCTAAGCTAACAACTCGAAGCTACAAAAAAACGGCTAAAGCGGAAAGACATATTGACCATATAATATAATCCACTTCTATGGTCTACTGATGAGGAGATAACCTTACTGGAGGACACATTCAAACTGTCACATCTTACAATATACCTGCTTATAGCTAATGCTGATTGCAGATAAACAAAGGAAAAAAAAGGTCTAACTGTATTTTGAAATAGTTCTGAACCTACAAGAAATTGGATGGCCAGATTAGTTGTTCAGGATGCATCTGAAAGGGACTAATATTTTGTATTCAAATACAGAAGGCTTAAAATTATGGTTTTGTAGAGAATTTCAATAAATATATGATACATTTTCTACATTTATCCTCATGCAATTTTATTTATCAGATGTGAGACGAATATACCGCTATGGCAGGTTCAAGGTTGCTCAAGAAAAGGATACCTGCAGTGGAAAAATATCTGCTAACTAAAAAAGTGAAGGCAGATCTTACCTGCCAGCATCCTTAGAAACTTCAGCCCTATACCTCTCATCAGGCGGGTTGTCACCATTGAACTCCTTGCAGATTTGTTCTACATTTAGCTTGGTATGTAACCGGATGGCTCCCTCTGCCAAACAGGCAGAGTTCGCAGGGACTTTGTCGAAGTAGTCCATCTTCTGGTAGCCTTTCCTGTGGGCTTGGGTCTCCAGCTGCAAGCACTGACCTTTGCTTGATACTCCCACATGGATCATCAGCTGTGGAAAGGAACCAATAGATGCTTCAAGATATATTTTGTAATAAAAAAACTAAGCCAGAGGAAAAAACTTTTCCAGGATTAATACAAGGATTGGTTCAAGTAATTCAGTTACAATGTTAAGTTAATTCATTGTTATCATCAGCCTAGCCTTAACCCAACTGTGTTAGGGGCCGGCTTCCAGTCTGACCAGGTGCAGCTGAAAACCAGTATTTTCCGAGTACACGGAACAACTGCCTATCTAACCTCTACAACTCAGTTACTGGTAATACAATTCTCTTTAGAAA
Organism: Eurois occulta; assembly: GCA_950022335.1. NCBI lineage: Eukaryota > Metazoa > Arthropoda > Insecta > Lepidoptera > Noctuidae > Eurois > Eurois occulta. Next base: position 18,046,342 of record OX465498.1, on the reverse strand, counting down.
GACTATTGATCAGGTATTCATTTTAAGTAAATTATTGCAGAAAAAATTTATTGAATATTGTTCTATTGTATAATTCAAATTAAGTAAATACAAGCTGAATTGTGACATGGTTGTGGTTTGCTGTTACTATGGTTAGCAGGAAAAATCTCCATAGAAGGTGCACAGTTAACAGGAGTCTACTGACGTCCCATATGGGGAAAACAATTCATTGACCTGTTGCAAATATATTGGGTCATAATGTAGAACAATCAGTTAAACAACAACAACACAACAACAACAATCAATTAAATTAGAGAAATTAATTTAGTACATTATTAAATGTGCACCACAAAGATATAAAGCAGGGAATATAGGTTTCCATTGTATCAAATTTTTTAGCTGTATTAAATTAATTAATGTACTACATAATTCAAAAAATGTGAGTTGTTATATGAATAAATAAATAAATTGATCTTCAGGCATATACCTTCCATAAGGAAAACAAAATGATGGAATCAAACATTTTAATTTCATTGAAATTGTGTGTAACTTGCATGTTTATCCCATATGTATATTCAACACAATGTAAATACTTTTTTAAATGTTTTTCTATTTCACCTATGAATTTTAAAGTAAACGTAGTTTAAGGACCAATAATTGTTAGGTAATATAGTACTTATAGTTTATCGTTTAAAGAATCTTTTGTTTGACGTCTTTTTCTTGAACGATCTAGTTTAAAAGTTGTAAGCGCTACAAAACAGCTTTCGTTCATGAAACCTCACCTTGGGCGTGTGAGTCTCCCACAGCGCCGGCACGAACTCGTCCACGTTCTCATACGTCACAGGCAACTCTATCTGGACCAGCTCAACATTGTGTTTCTTTTCAATATCATTTTTGTTCAATATCCTTACTGCCTCCCAGCTGGCGTTCACTGGGTGGTTTATATATGGACCGAAACCCGTCACTAGGACAATCGGCTTGAACCAATAATCGAGCTCGTTGTTCATAATAATTCTGAGATTATTTAAATAAAACTTTAAAATGTTTGTTTATGATTCAAGGAATTCAGTTTCGCGACTGGTTTTTATGAATGGATTCACAGAGCATCATATAATATGGATTTTGACACAGATTGTCACATGTTTGATGGATGTTTGACGTCTGACACTTGTTATCGCTCCAGCCAGTCAGCTGATTTTTGCTGCGTAAAGTTGGTATTTCTGATTGCCTGTGCGGTGTTTATAAATCAAAAGAAAATAATTATTTCTTTTTTGTTACCTAGTTACTTACTAAAAAGACTTACTATAAACGCTTATGCCAAATAAATGCCAAGGCTGCTCTCATTATTGCTGCAAACAATGAAAAACATTTCACCGCGTTACGAAGTGAATAATGGAACGCAGCGTGCGAGACTTCAAACAAGAAGAAGAGGAATTCCCCTGCAGCGGTGATAATGAAATATCAACGGAAGTCTGTTTAGGTTGGAACTGCGAGTTTATAACGTTACACAGTTTGGTTTTGATGTATACAGGGTGTAAGGGACAGCCTGGCTGATGTGGTGAATTCAGTATAATTATCATACTAAGATGACCGGTACAAGAAATTATTTCAGGAACGTTATGGAAATTGGCTGTGTGGTTCCAGTCTAGAATAGATTACCCCTCTCCTCCCGTGGGTGTCGTAAGAGCCGACTTAGGGATGGTGTAGGTGGTTGGTAACTATCATCCTACATCCACCTACACCCGTGTGAGCATTCAAACTAATAACTCCACACCACACAAGGCCACCTTACTTAGGGCTCGAAAAAATATTTCCTAGAAGTCTGGATTTAACAGTCGGCATCAGAGCAGGATGACATAGAGAATTTATATAGTCTTTGCAGGATGACGACTCAGGGCGATGATGGATGAACGTCAGGAACGTCAACGGCGGCGCCCAAAGACCCAGTCAGGTGGTTCACTGCGCACCCACCAACCCGCATTAGATAAGCGTGGTGGGATTGGTGGGTTACTTAATTTGTCTAAACCCCTTCCCAAAAATGAACTACAAAACTAAGGCCAATCCCCCGGTGCTCGGCAGCTCCAGACAGTGTACGGCTATTGGCAGTACGCAGGTGCACCCTGGAGCTGGGGATCATAGTCTCCTAGCGAGGGTCTACTGCAAAAACGACTCCGGCTAGCAAAAAGTACACCGATAAATTGAAAATCTTAACGTTCAACTTATGAACTTTACGAACCGAGGAAAGACTCTTAGAATTAGAAAATGCTCTAGAACATATCAACTTTGACATCATAGGCCTAGAAGCAGAATTAAGACGAGAAGGCGAAAATACAATAGAGGGAAGTGACAATATATTTTATTTCAATGGGGATACCAACACGAATCACGGGGTCTGCTTCCTAGTTTCCAAGCGCTGGAAAAAGAACATTTTGGAATTTGTCGCCTATTCCAATAGGATTGCGCGCTCAACTTTCGTGTTGCTGACACCAAAACACTAACCATCATCCAGGTTTATGCTCCATCACCCAGAGGATACGGTGGACCACACTGTGGAGGTCTGCTCCGTTTGGGCGGAGCACCGCCGTGTCCTCGTAGCGGCGATTGGCGGCGGCGACCTCTCGCGTCCAGCCCTGGTTCAATCCATGGTCCGGAGCGAGAGGGAATGGGAGGCCGTCACCTCCTTCTGCGAAGCAGTCATGCTAGCGAAGGAGGTGGCAGAACGTGAAAGGAAGAGAACCTCACGTCCCAGCCGCCGCGGGAGAAGCACTGGGCGTCGTCGGGGGCCACGTGGTGGCTCTCGGCCACCATAGGCGCGGGCCTGTGGACGGTGAGTAATGGGTTAGCTCGCCGTCCATCCGTCTTATGACGACAGGCCGTGTCGACGGCGCGTTCGTGTTCCACGCGCGCCTCAAAGAGATGTCAGCAAACATGAGGGGCCCGCAAGGGCCGATGCCTGCCAGGGCTGCGGGACTGTTCGAAAGAGATACTGCGGCCCTAGAACACAATGGCCAAAGGAAGGAACATGGATGGCTTTTAGTCAGTAATAGTCTGACACTCCCTTCCGCTCGGCCCAGAGCGGGAGGAGTCATTTGATGATTTCCGAACCCAAAAAAAAAAAAGTTTGATGCTCCAACATCTTCGTATAGTAACGGTGAAATTGAAGAATTCTAAAATTCAATAGAGCATGTGAGGGCAACAGAGGAAAATGGACATTGGTCATGGGAGACCATAATGCGAAAATTGGCCCCAGAATAACATCTGACAACACAAATATCCTAGGCCTACATGGCTCGGGAGACCGTAACGAGCGAGATCAGCGACTTCTAGAATTTAGTTTTGGTCAGAACCTAAGTGTGAGCCACAGTTTTTTTCCACAAAAAACACCACTGTCGCTGGAATTGATACACACAAAAAACGAGATCGATTTTTGTTTGTCTTCCAGCAAACAAATAATAAAAAATGTAGAAGCCAAATAAAATTTAGTTCCGATCACCGACCAGTCCGTATTGAGTACGTTTTGAAATGAAGATTCATCGCCACAATCTAATACAAAATTCAATTGAACGTTGTAATCACATTAATTTCGAACAAGGAAACATTTAAACTAGACATTAAAAATAGTTTTAGCTTATTAAAAACAAAATTATTAGAAGATGCACAAGAACAATATAATAACATAAATGACGTTTTAAAAACCGCTAGCCAAAATATCAAGAGCCATAACAAAAATATCATATCATGGACTAGTCGCCTCGGTTCTGCGGTATGGTGTTATTTTTTGGGGACAATCAACAAATAGGGAACTTGTTTTCAGGATGCAGAAACGATGTTTGCGATGTATGTGTGGTTTAAAAACAACTGATAGTTGCATTCCATATTTTAAAAAGTTAAAAATTTAAAAATTACCTCTACCGTCTCTTTACATCCTGGAAACTGCTTTGTTTGTGAAGATAAATCCACATTTGTTCAAAAAACTATGCTCAGTAAAGAAAACTCCGATGAGTGCTCAATATATTAATGAACTGTGCCTTGTCAAATGTAAAACTTCTCTAATGAAAAAAAGCTTCTTTGGTGTTGCACCGCAAATTTATAATAAAATACCCGATGAAATAAAATGTAGGTATGCCATTGCAGAAGTTTAAAAAAACGCTTAACGGGTTACTGCTTGAAAAATGTTATTATACTTGTACGCACCGGGACTTACAGCTTAGGACGGCCGTTTATTCCAAGTGCGAACGATGTGGCTGGGTTTTGAGACAATTGAGCCTGGTTCGTACCTAAACCCGACTGACTATAAACCTAGCCCTACAGTAACTACCTAGCACCCTAGTAATCCTAGTCCTATAGTAATTACCTACTCAGCTATCACCCTAGTTTAAGTTGACCTAACGCCCTAGCCTACCATACAAACCGTTTACGTGAGGGATGTCTGTTACAAGGAGACCTACGGTAACAGACGGAACTTGGGTAGGAATAGGGGTTCGTGTACGTCGTGCAATGTACACAGGAAATGGTTTTCTCACTGCCGATCCCACAGACTCATAGGACCGATGATGGCTAAAGGTGTCTTGGCCACAGTGAGAGGAGGTATAGGAGATGAATCACACTCGACTCCAGCTTGATGACTAATTTATTACAAATAATGAACTTAATTATATACATATTTTGTGGTAAATACACATTGATGGCTATTTACATGTGTGCTGTGTGTGTATCGAGCCGATGAAGCGAAGATCTCAGTAGGCCACTTCTTAGCGCTGACGGTGTGCTGGTGTTGCCGGCGCGTGGAACGAATGTATGTCGCTCTTAATGCTGACGCTGTGATGCTGTTGTTGGCGCGTGTAACTATGATATGTTCACGGCTGAACAATACTCTAGACGAGTTTCTTAATGACGCATCTCTGTAACTGACATGAATTTTAATATTTTTATCTTAATCTTAAATGAATTGACTTATTTTGACATGAATGAAAATGTAATTGACTTTAAATTTTGACATGAAATGAAAATGAAATTGATTATCTATATATATAAAAGAAAGTCGTGTTAGTTACTTCACTTATAACTCAAGAACGGCTGAACCGATTTAGCTGAAAATTGGCAGGGAGGTAGTTTAGAGCCAGGAGAAGGACATAGGATACTTTTTATCCCGTTCGACAGCATTCCCGTGTGACTTGACATGTAACGTCAGTCACTATAAAACGTGGTATAACAAAAAAGAATCAGACTTGGAATAACAAAATTGACGTATAATGACAGCTATGTAATGACGTATGGATGACAATTTGATATTTGTAAGAAATCAATAATAAAACTATTTCTATTAAATAAATAATTAACATTATTGCCCAATTGCCCATTCGTATAAACAGTGAAGTGAACTATAAAACTCGGTATGGTTGAAAATTTAAGTTTTTAGGTGAAGTGTCATATAAGCTACATTTTAAGCGAGAAAAGAGAGGTAGGGTAGGTAGGGTAGGTAGGGTAGGTGGGGTAGGTAGGGTAGGTGGGGTAGGTAGGGTAGGTAGGTAGGTAGGGTAGGTAGGTAGGTAGTTAGGTAGGTAGGTAGGGTAGGTAGGTAGGTAGGGTAGGTAGGTAGGGTAGGTAGGTAGGGTAGGTAGGTAGGGTAGGTAGGTAGGGTAGGTAGGTAGGGTAGGGTAGGTAGGTAGGGTAGGTAGGTAGGGTAGGTAGGTAGGGTAGGTAGGTAGGGTAGGTAGGTAGGGTAGGTAGGGAAGGTAGGTAGGTAGGTAGGGTAGGTAGGTAGGGTAGGTAGGTAGGGTAGGTAGGTAGGTAGGGTAGGTAGGTAGGGTAGGTAGGGTAGGTAGGTAGGGTAGGTAGGTAGGTAGGTAGGGTAGTTTATATTATGTTCTCTTTCTTATGTGACGCAGACGAAGTTGCGCGGGTCAGCTAGTGAATAATAAAATTTAACTTGTTTGCATATGTTTATACAATCATAATATTATTAGGATGTTCAGTTACGTTAATAATTTTATTGTAAACCCACTCATATAATCGTTGGTGTTTTTTTTTATTGTAATTTGTATGTCCATTGGCAAAACATAGCGCACTACCTGATTTTTAAGATCTTGTTTGTAATTATTACCTATGTTTACGAATAAATGATTCTGATTCTGAAAAAACAAAAGAAACTTACCAATTACACAATTCACCTTATCGAAGAACGACAGACAAAAAACTTTCAGTCTTTAGGTTACAGAGAGCTCGATCGTAAAATAAAGAGAAGTATACGACATGACATTAGACATTACAATACACAACTCGCTGATGCAGCTCTAACAAACAACCGCTCCCTAAGATGCCATGCGCGGCATGGATACAGGCACGTCCTCAATCACACATATAAGGGATAACAATGGTGTGAAGCAAGGAGATAAAGGTTATTCAAATATGCACTTAGTTCTATAAGTCCTTATACCTGATAATACCACTCCCCAACTCTTAGCAAACGAAACCTACAGATGCCCTGACGATATTCCAATGATTTCTGCTTTTGAAGTCCATCGGGCTCTTAATGGCATGAAATATAGCCGAAGTCCTGGTGAAGACGGCATCACCCCTGAATCACTTCGAGTTGGTGAACCAACACTACTACCTTACATTTGTAACCTTTTTAACACTATTCTCATAACATCTTCTCTAGTCACCTCTGTCATTCGAATATAATTCTGTTACACAAAAACGTGATAAATCCGATGTTGGGAATTCTATCTCCCATTGCAATCACCTTAGTCTCGCATCTTTACAAGTTTTTCATGAAAATAATCGAAAACCGCATATCAGGAAAATTAGACCTCTATCAACCTCCAGAACAGGCTGGATTCCGCCGTGGCCTTTCGACTGCTGACCACCTAGTCTTTAAACCAGATCATCGAAAAACACCAGGAATTTAAGCTACCTTTAAACCTAGCATTCATGAATTACTCAAAAGCTTTTGACAGCTTAACACATACCGCAATATTTCTGTACTCGGCGACCCGGTTTCTCCTAAACTCTTCAAAGCTACGCTGGAAGAAGTTTTTCAAGAAATTAACCCACACTGGCAGGATAAGGGTGTTGTCGTCGGCGGAAAGAGGTTCTCGAGAGAATCTTCGTTTCGCCGACCACATTGGCCTTTTTTCTTCTTCAGCAGCTGAGCTAAGTCTAATGCTCGATCAACTGAGCCACACCAGTCTCCAAGTCGGGCTTTCAATTTTGTGACCAAAACAAAACTTATGACGAACAGCACAGAGCGTAACATAGAAATTGTGGGTGTGGTGAATATGTCCATGAATACATATGCCTCGGCCAGATTGTCTCTTTCCAGGCAAGACAAGATAAAGAAAGAAGTTGTTCGACGCACCCAGAATGCCTGGCAGAGCTACTGGTCGATGAAACATTTAATGAAGGGATCTCTCCCTCTCTCACATAAACGAAAGCTCATGGACATGTGCCCTCTCCCCACCCTCACCTATGGAGCGCAAACGTGGTCGCTTACAAAACGTCAGAAGTCCGCACTTGCGGTCTGCCAACGAGCTATGGTGCGAAGTATACTGGGTGTCATACTTACGGACCGCATTAGAAACTCTATACTTATACAAAACCCAAATAGCTGATGCTTACAGCTGAAAGAGCTGCGGTTGAAATGGAACAGGGCTCGTCATATCTGACGCATGTCGGAGGAGCAATGGGCAAAAATTACCACTCAGTGGAAACCAAATAGCAGGAAACGACAGGGCGGCATTTCCAGAAGGAGATGGCGGGATGAGTTGGACTCTTTCGCAAAGGATTGGCCTACAATCGCACTAGATCACGAAATGTGGAAGGAGGGAAGTGAGTTCTTTGTCCTGCAGTGGGACAACATAGGCTTATAATAATAATATGGGACTCCAATTTTGGTTTATTTTATTTCCTCATACGCAATGTATCGTTACCGTGGTAAAACGCACGTAGCGAACGGCAAGCGCGATGACGAGTTCGATGAACTCTGTATCTAGCCAGGAAGTGAACAGCTGTTTTCACGCGTCGTTCGTTAGAATATTTCAACATCCATAGTGGTTTTTTTTTTTTTACATAAATAGAGTGGTGCGTACAGAGGATGTAATTTTACATTGAAATACAGGAATGGTAACTGAAAAAAAAATTAAAAAAAACCCTGAGAAAAATTCCGGTACAATATGATTCACAATAAGGAGCTGAATGCATCCTGTCAGTTTGCGGAGTGCTGTCCCTTACACCCTGTAAACAAGGTTGGTTTTGATTTATAAATGCCTGTGGAATGAATAATGAGAAAGGAGGGGAAACTCGTCGCTAAATAATAACAGCCGGTCAGCCGCTAGGGTCGATCTTCAGGTCGAGCCGCACTAGCGTAGATTATTCCGTGGATGGGTGACCACCCATTACATAACGAGTTTCCTCCATGCCTCGGAAAGCACTTCAAGCCGTTGGTCCCAGCAGTCATTAGTTCCCGAAAGTCTGACAACCGGTCTTACCAAGGGGTATCGTAGTATTAGCCAGTACTAACTCGACTATGGATGTAAGTCAGATAAGTAGTCGCTCTGTGTAATAATGATGTTCATTTCATAAATACTGGTATTCATTAAATTTTTATAAGTGACTAGCGACCCGCCCCGGCTTCGCACGGGTGCATGTATTATACATATAAACCTTCCTCTTCAATCACTCTATCTATTAAAAAACCGCATCAAAATCCGTAGCGTAGTTTTAAAGATTTAAGCATACATAGGGATATAGGGACAGAGAAAGCGACTTTGTTTTATACTATGTAGTGATAATAAATAATATTAGGATAATTGTAAACAGATGAAATAGAAACTCCTTTTAGGTGGACTGTATATTTCCACGGCGGCGTTAAGTACAATAATTGTCTCCTCCTTCGACTGCTGCTATTGCTTCGACTTACCCATCTTGATCACTTCTTTATGGAAATAAATAATAATATTATTATATAATAATAATATTCATTTAGCTGAGTAACTCGACGTATTCGTATCGAACGATCGTTTAGAGCAGATGTTTCAAGAAATGGTAAATTGTAACACATTAGATCCGCGTGTACGTACGGAGAATGTTCGGCAGACTAGTTAAACACACGAAAGATGGAACATAACTTACTTTATTAGGATTTTAAATAATGAATAAAGTGCTACATATGGAGACATGCATGCGTTAAATGTAATAGTAATTTATACCACTACAGTTACAAATACTAATCCGTTAACTGTCCGAGATTGATTGCTAAGATGCGCTCCAGTCCCTGAGCAATCAATTCGAATGAGAGCTCTAACTGAAACATGGACGAGTAATGCTTTCTTACTGTCGCAACCCTACCCTGTCGCAGGCCAGGGAGGTATAATAGGTGTATTCGGCGAGATACCTGTAATGGGAATATGCATGTTTTTTTTATTTCTTAAATTAATCGTTAACACCTTTATAACATAGAAAAAAATATAAATAGGCTTGAAAATAGTCAAATAATTTTTCTAAGTGAAGAGCCGTTCAAACGCCACCATTTTGCGCGCGCTTTTGATGACGTCATTGGTTGTGTCCCGTGTTTGTTTACTATAGCGTTTCAGTTACTTCATACTTATTTTGTAGTTTTAATTGCTCTACAAATCATGGAAGAAGTTAAAAAACCTTCTTACAAGTATTGTATGGTATGGTACCTAAGTGCAAAAACATTATTAATAGTACACCCGATAAACTGTTTTTTCGTATACCACGCGTTGTGAAACTACGAAAAAAATGGTGTAAGATGATGAGAAAGGATAATGTATCTCCATTATCGGTTGTATTTTGTTGTGAAGATCATTTTAACGGAAGTATGATAAAATTTATGTACAGCTTATTGTGAATTAGCTATTAAGCAGTAGAAAAGTAAGTCTAAAACTAACCTAACCTAGTTTACAAAAGTTCATAAAAAAAAAATCTATATAAGTAGAGCTTGCTCATTCCTATTGTGGTTTTACGAAATTTTGATGTTTGTTAGGGAAGATACAGTTACTTAATTATATTGAATATAACATAGTGAAACAGAAAGGAGGAAAATATACCTAATCTACAAGCTATGCAACACAAACGACAAAGCTATGCAAGTCAATATTAAACTGAAGTACAGAAGTAAAGCTGTCAATGTACCTACTGAAAAGAACTTCACCAATAATACTATCTGTTTTAAAAAGAAAATTGTTCGCTGATAACCCGGCTGATAGTACTTCTATATCATCTTATTCTTCTGTTACATCCCCTGGAATCCCTGGATATGCACCAAGTTGTTCATTAAATTAAAAATAGGTAAATAATTAATAGAAATTCAGATATGTTGACATCATAAATGCATCTGTTTTCGGTAGATTATCCGATTGTGCTTTGACAAAACCAGTTTCTGTCATCGTCCTACATTGACTACAAATATAATATTACAAGTAATCACACAGGAATAGAGTTTTAAACATTTTTTCTCACAAACAAACACTACTAACACAACATCATTGACTAACACAGTATGAATATCAACGCCGATACATCCAATGTCGTGACCAATGACGTCACATTTCGTTTCGACCAATGGTGACGCGTTTTGTAAGTTTGAATTTCCCTCCCTTATTTTTCACTTTTTAAATAATATTTTCTGGGTTTAAATAATAACTAAATAAAAAAAATACCTTTTAAGTATAATGTAAAGACAATAAAGAATCTAGAAAAAAATATTTGAGACAAATCTAAATTTTATGCATATTCCCTATTAGCATTCATAAAAGTAGGAACCTAAGTACTGTACCGGATCGGCATATCCTCACACTGTTACGTTACCTATGTGACCACAATCCGATACGATTTCGTTACGGTGCTTATAAGTTAATGGAGTTTCAAAGATAGAATCCCAAACGGACCGGAATGAGGCGATGCTAACCCCGTGGAAACAGAGGCTGCACCCTGGCAATTTAATTCATGGAATCGCATTGTTCCATGCTCTTTTCCGTCGTTCAGAACCGTTATTTGCTTGTGCATGAAACAGTGCGGGAATGCTATACTTAGCATGTGGCAGCATCAACGGTGCGCTCGGCAGCACGTTCTGTTGCGATTTCGTGCTGCTAAATGAGACGCAACCACTCTAATTTCAGGACACTACTGTTGTGGAGTTCAAAATCAAAATATTTTATTTCACATAGGCCTACATGGGCAATTGGGCACTTGTAAAACGTCGACAAAAAGGTGCACGGTTCGGGTTGGTCGTTTTCTATGGAGGAGAACCGGCAAGAAACTCCATGGTTACTCTTTTAAAATGATTTGGTTTTACAATACTATCATGTTACAGCATTAGTACTCAAGTATGGGGGTACAGCATAGGCCCGACAGTAAGTCGTTGCTTACTACACAAAAAACGGAAAACAAGATAAGAGCTGTTAACAAAAGTTAACACGCATCTAGGAATCTACAAGGCCTACACTGTTCACACATTCACAAACAATCGTTAAAAAGAATCTATATAAAAGACTAAATTAAACATGTGACACAAATATTGTCATCAGTGCTGCAACTAGTCTGAACAAAAGGTGTTTAAAAAATGATTTGAGAACTATTGTAAAAAAATCTGATTAAAAGGAAAAGAAAAAAAAATGTGATTTAGAATAGTTAGACATTCACATAATTTATGCCGTTTATGAGAGATCAGGGAAGCCGCATGCGCAGAAGGACACAAGCCAAACCTCTTTATCTACAAAGTCGTCCTTGATTTTGTAATATGCTTTTTTAATAAGGACACGTTTAATGTAGTTTTTGAACTTTTCATCGGTCAGTTCTATAACTGACTTAGGTAATTTGTTATAAAAACGTGAACTGTTTATAAGAAGAAGCCCGCTTTTGTAAAATGAAAATTGAGTCAATGCATGCCGCTGATCCCCGCAGCAGAATGCCATAAGACATAATACTGTGGAAATAAGCATAGTATATTAACCTAGCTGTAGCTGCATCAGTTAACTGCCTTATTTTCCTTACTGCATATGCAGCTGAGCTTAGGGGAAAAAGGGGCAATGGGAGTCAGCGGGTAGTGGTGGTCAGTGTAACCACACCCAAACGAAAGAAATTAAACAAGCGAATGTCGACTTAAACAACGCGTCACGTGACACCTAGCGGCCGCCCGATCGCCGGTTCAGTGCGCATCGGTCGTTTGCGGAGGCAGGCTGTTACACGTTTTGGCGCGCTTTCGATGTAATTTTACGAGTGCACAAAATAACCGGTGAGTACATTATTACGACAAATCTGACTATTTAATGTAGCATATTGAGTAACTGTAATCTTAAATTATATATTTTGAAATCGTTGAAGGTGTTCTAACGTCAGGTTATTTTTTTACGATTCGTTTTTTCGCAGTAGGTAAAATCGGGCAATGAGAGTCACTGCGATTCGGGTAATGAGAGTTGACTCCCATTGCCCGCAAATTTCATGATAGAGTCGATTACTTACGAATTGCATTTTTATTTCAGAGATGCCAAAAATACGACCCAGAAACACCAATAAGGCGCAATGGACGTCTGAAACTTTAGAAAAAGCCAAAGAACTGGTGAACCAAAACCAGTCTATTAGGTCTGCGGCTAAAGCCATGGGTATTCCTTTTTCCACCCTCCAAAAACGGCTAAAGCAACAAAATCAATCAGAACCACGTCTCGGAAGACTTCCTGTTTTTACACAGGATGCAGAAAAGATCTTGGCAGACCGCATTAAATACTTATCTTAAATTTTTTATGGAGTCACAGCGATACAAGTAAGAAAGGCAGCATACCGATATGCAGAAGAGCTTCAAATCCAACACACATTTGACCAGAGTGCCCAAATGGCTGGACGTGATTGGCTGGAAGGATTTCTGAAAAGAAATAACATATCTATTCGCAAACCAGAAGCCACAAGTATCAACAGAATAACTGCTTTTAATAAGGAAGAAGTCCAACTTTTCTATAAACTATTGGGAGATCTAATGGACAAACATAAATTCACCCCAAAAAATATCTATAACTGCGACGAAACCGGCATATCTACAGTACAAGATCCTGGTAAGATATTAGCTCCCAAAGGCATGAAAAGGATCGGTTCCATAACATGTTGGGAAAGAGGTAAAAATATTACACTATTATGTGCCATGAATGCTGTTGGTGGTTTTGTTCCTCCTATGTTCATCTTCCCTCGGAAGAGGATGACTCCGCAGCTCGAAAAAGATGGTCCAGCAGGAGCTCAGATAATGGATGGATTAACGAAAATCTATTCTTTGAGTGGCTGCAACTTCGCTAATCATGCCAAACCATCCTCACAGGAGCCAGTTTTATTGATTCTTGATAATCATGCCAGTCACACGTCTTTAATGGCTTATGATTTCTGTAAACAAAATCACATTCATATGCTATCATTGCCTCCGCACACATCTCACAGGATGCAGCCCTTAGATCTCACGTTTTTTGGGCCGCTCAAAGCTACATACAAAAAAGAATGTGATTTATTTTTAAAGAATCGCCTAGCAGAAAAAATAACTCCATATGACGTAGCTGCAATATTCAACAGAGCATATTCAACTGTGGCTTCTATCAATAAAGGTGAATCAGGATTCCGAGCGGCAGGCATTGTCCCATATAACCCCGACCATTTCACTGAAGAAGATTTTACCGCAGCTGAAGTGTTAGCTCAACCTGCTGTTATAGTTCAAGATTCATCCATGGTTATACTTGCATCTACTTCAGTTAATCCAATGACAGCCACATCATCTGATGCAATTATTCCAGCGCCATCGACATCATCTGCTACCATAGATCCTGTGCCATCGACATCATCTGCTACCATAGATCCTGTGCCATCGACGCCACCTGCTACCATAGATCCTGTGCCATCGACATCATCTGCTACCATAGATCCTGTGCCATCGACATCATCTGCTACCATAGATCCTGTGCCATCGACGCCACCTGCTACCATAAATCTTGTGCCATCAACATCATCTGCTACCATAGATCCTGTGCCATTGACATCATTTGCTACAATAGATACAAGGCTGCTTACATCTCCCACAGTAATGAATGCAACGCCATCCACCTCGTCCGGAAATATACAATCAAACATCGCAAATCTGCTTCCATTTCCGACCCAAACAACTCGTGAAAGACTCGTAAGGAAAGGACAAATGAAGCAACACGCAAAGATTTTAACATCAACACCCGTTAAAGATAGTCTCATAGAAAAAGAAAATAAGAAAGCAACAAAAGCAGCAAAAACTGTAAAAACTTCTAAACCATCAAAAGACAAAAATGCAGCACCGAAAGCTAAAGGAAAACAGAAAAAACAAGTGGCAAATAAGGCCCAAAGGCGCGTGCTGCAGGAGTCAAACAGCTCTTCGGAATCAGACATCAGTCTTAACAAGATTTGCGATGAGGACGAAGACGATGATTTAAATAAATGCCTCGTATGCGATGAATTTGGTCGCAATAACGAACTATGGTACAGGTGCACCTCTTGCGGATTGTGGGCACACCAAGACTGCACTGGGTGGGAATCACCACGTGGATATGTATGTGATAATTGTTAGGGGGTGGTCTGACTACCATTGTCCGCATAGTGACTATAATTACCCTCATGTGCGGACAATTGTGGTCAAAGCTGATTTTTTTAAAAAGTTTGATTGCTAGTAATTTATCATTCCAAAGGTAATGAAACTAATTGAGACTGATAGTTTAATAATAATGCTATCTTAAGTGTTGATTTTCATAAAGTTTATACAAAAATTTTGTGTTTTATTTAATTTCTTGCTTAAGTGACTCCCATTACCCCCTTTTCCCCTAACCTACCCGAAAGAGTTCTAATGTGTGTCCCATATACTACAAAAACAATCATTCCATGCAAAATGATCAGGAAAAAAGAAGCTCAAAAAGATGCATTAACAATAGCTTGTGCTACTTTTGATCTCCAGCAGGTTATTAACTTACCTATTTATTAGTAATGAAAGCGCTGTGTTTTATAAGAGAAGGTTATCGGTGTATAATTTCACCATTTATGAGATGAAATCACATGGTTGTTTCTGCTACACGTGGCATGAAGGACAAAGTAAGAGAGGGGCTTCAGAAATTTCCACTGCTTTATACCTATTTATTTGCCGATGGCTGGTTAAAACAAAAATTCAATTGTAGCAGCTAGTCTTCTGTACGTAATAAACAATTCCCATTCTATTCGTGAAATTGTTTTAAGCATCTCTGTCCCATGTCATGTCCAAAATGAGGGCGACTCTGCTCATAGTGCCATTGACAAAGAGTGGTGACATTTTCCTTCCTTCTCAGTTAATTCCCATCATAAAGTTGGCACGAAAACGAAAACCGTATATAGTGACAGCTCTAAGCTACTCGGACTTTTAAGATTTAAAGGCAATCTCACAAAATTTGCGGCTTCTTTCTGTTCGAAAAGATGACACATTGAAAATAAATAAGTAGCAATAGCGGAAAATTAAAGTACTATAAATCCTCTTTATGAAAAAATATAATTAAATATTCAGAATTACCGATAGATTATAATTTATCTATGTTAAAACTAGCTGTTGCCCGCTACTTCGTTCGCGTGGCAATTTAAGTGTGTATATGTGTGAGGCTGCCTCGTTGGTCGAGTGGTCGCAAGTGCGACTACTAAGCATGAGGTCTTGGGATCGATTGCCGGGTCGGGCAGTGTAAAATCAAATGTTTATTTAAATTACATAAAGTTATAACGCACATGATTTGGAAATCACCTTTTAAGCAAGAAGATGCTTGTATTAGGTGACTCCGCTCTTCCACTTAACATTAAAACAATGTATGCAATTGAAAAAATACTATAAATAATAGTGTTATTGAGGTATTCCTTCAGGAATTTTGTCAGTAGCAGCCACGGAATCTGGATTTGTGCCCGGTTGGTGGAATAGAATTTTATTTTGATTATTTGAACTTGAATTTTATTTTATTTGGATTAGAATTATGTCTCGAACAGTTGCAATTAATAGTCAACAAAATTGGTACAAACTATTTCTGATAAGCTAGAAGTCGCTGAGACTCTAGAAAATTTCTTTACCAATATTCCGTTAGAGGTTACGAAATCTCTCCCCTCTTCGTCCAAATTTGCTGAAGCACTTCTTAAAGAAAACTTTACTAAGGACATTCCAAAATTTAAATTTAAACCAATATGTATTGATACAATTATAAATGCATTCAAAAGCCTAAACATAAAAAATACTGAAGACCTATGGGGGATATCCGTCAAAGTTCTTGGGGATATTATTGACTCTATTGCTCCTCTCCTAACTGGCATATTCAATCAATGTTTGGATAGCGGCAAGTTTCCTGACTTAATGAAACATAGTAAAGTAATACCAATATTCAAATCGGGTTGTAAGGGTGACCCCTCTAATTATAGACCTATATCTGTGCTTCCAGCATTGAGTAAAATCTATGAAAAAATAATGCTGGACCAGATGCTGTCTCACTTCAACTCAAATGGGATTCTGCATAGTCAACAGTTTGGTTTCACGAAGGGTAGGTCGACAACAGACGCGGGAGTAAAACTCATCAGTCACATTCTGGAATCCTGGGAGAAGTCCCAGGATGCCATTGGTATTTTCTGTGACCTCTCAAAAGCGTTTGACTGCGTCGACCACAACACACTGATCTGTAAATTACACCACTACGGAATTCGTGGACAAGCTGCTGATCTTGTTCTCTCATATTTATCAAACAGGCAGCAAAAAGTAAATGTAAATGGGGCGACGTCCTCCGGGTCTCTAGTAAAGATGGGCGTGCCCCAAGGTTCAATTCTCGGGCCTTTCCTATTTCTTGTTTACATTAATGATCTCCCTTACATGATGGCCAAATTATCGGATATAATTCTATTTGCTGATGACACTTCGCTAATTTTTAAAATAGATAGAAAGGATACGGATGTCTTACATGCCAACGAAAGTCTAACTGTTCTCTCGAAATGGTTCGCAGCTAACAATCTTTTACTGAATGCGAACAAAACAAAATGTCTAAAATTCTCTTTACCAAATGTACCTCAACGGGATATAAATTTAAATCTTGACGGCAAAAAACTTGATGTTTTAGCGGAAACTGTATTCCTAGGGATTACTATCGATTCAAAATTGCAGTGGGGACCGCACATTAGAACTCTTTCGGGTAGGTTAAGCTCAGCTGCATATGCAGTAAGGAAAATAAGGCAGTTAACTGATGCAGCTACAGCTAGGTTAATATACTATGCTTATTTCCACAGTATTATGTCTTATGGCATTCTGCTGTGGGGATCGGCGGCAGACGTTGACTCAATTTTCATTTTACTAAAGCGGGCAGTCCGCGCGATCTATAAAATGGGTCCTCGCGAGTCCCTCAGAGAAAAATTTAAAGAGATCGATGTACTGACTCTGCCTTCCCTTTATATCCTAGAATGTATTTTATATGTCCGCAAAAACCGAGGGCTTTTCAAAATTAGAAGCGACTTCCACAATATTAATACACGCAGTAAACACGAAATTGTAACTAACCTGTGAAACCTGTATACTAGTAAGTCTTTTCTTATTAACAGTATACGTTTTTATAACAAATTACCTAAGTCAGTTATAGAAATGACCGATGGAAAGTTCAAAAATTACATTAAACGTGTCCTTATTAAAAAAGCTAAATAAAAAAAAAGCACTAAACTGATAGACATAGCAGACTTAGCCTGTAGGCTAAAATGGCGATGGGCGGGCCACGTGGCGCGCGCCGACGACGGACGTTGGAGCGAGCGTGTACTGCACTGGTGGCCGCGCGGTGAGGCGCGACGCCGAGGTCGTCCGCGCCGCCGCTGGAGCGACGATGTCGCGGGAGTCGTAGGATCCACTTGGACCAGGATTGCCAAAGATAGAAAATTATGGAAATGCATGGAGGAGGCCTTTGCCCAAAATTGGGTACCCAAAAACTAAAATCGTTTCCAATCCTTATCATTTTATTATTATTCAAATTAAAGTATTAAATTAAACTGTTATTTGTCGTACCTATATTTATTGAATTCATTGTTATTAACTAGATTTTATTCTTTATTTATCATATTTTGAATCTATAATGACTTTTATTGAATCAATTGTTATTAATTAGTTGATTACATTTTACTATTTATTTATCATATTTGGAATGTATAATGAGACTATTTTATTTTAATGGCAATTGATATTTACATATCTAAAATAATGTATTGATAAATAATAAATTCTAAAGTAATTAATAAAAAACAATTAATAAAAAATAAAATGAAATGAAAATGTAAAATTAAGTAAACCAGTAGATAATAATTATGTAAGGGCATGAGCCTTTACACTTAATGTTGAATGTTAATAAAATAAATGTTAATGTTCAAAAAGGTATTTAATACGAAATTGCACTAAAATACTATTACAAGAAAATAATAGAAAATGTTACAAAATGTTACAAATGTTGGATGTTGCGCGAGCTCGATATTAAACCGAAGACTGACGTACTTGCGTACGTGATAATACTACATTTTATAAATTAACTAAATTTGCAGTATTTTACTAGGCCAAAGTACAATGTGCGGTTGGCGGTTGCTGACCGTACATCTTGGCGGGGCAAAAGTAATATTTATTTAAGATAACTTATTAAAGAATATGTACTAATGTACTAATTTACTAATGTACTTATATAAAAAGAATAAAGATCATGAATAGAAAACAATGTGAATAAAAATGATTATAAGTCAAATGTTAAAAGAATGAGGTGTCGCGTAGTTAAGTTCTATGTTTTCAGTGGATGCTGTAGCTCTTGGTGGCTTCCGTGGCGGTAATCTGGTGGACGCGCCGGCACCGCTGACGGTGACCTTGCCGCTGCGTTTGCAGTACACGTAGGCAAAATGTAAGGGCATGAGCCTTTACACTTAATGTTGAATGTTAATAAAATAAATGTTAATGTTCAAAAAGGTATTTAATACGAAATTGCACTAAAATACTATTACAAGAAAATAATAGAAAATGTTACAAAATGTTACAAATGTTGGATGTTGCGCGAGCTCGATATTAAACCGAAGACTGACGTACTTGCGTACGTGATAATACTACATTTTATAAATTAACTAAATTTGCAGTATTTTACTAGGCCAAAGTACAATGTGCGGTTGGCGGTTGCTGACCGTACATCTTGGCGGGGCAAAAGTAATATTTATTTAAGATAACTTATTAAAGAATATGTACTAATGTACTAATTTACTAATGTACTTATATAAAAAGAATAAAGATCATGAATAGAAAACAATGTGAATAAAAATGATTATAAGTCAAATGTTAAAAGAATGAGGTGTCGCGTAGTTAAGTTCTATGTTTTCAGTGGATGCTGTAGCTCTTGGTGGCTTCCGTGGCGGTAATCTGGTGGACGCGCCGGCACCGCTGACGGTGACCTTGCCGCTGCGTTTGCAGTACACGTAGGCTCCTCCCGCGACGACTATTGACAAGATCAGAAGTCCCATCGTAGAGTATGAAACGATGTATTGGTGCACATCGTGTTGGGACATTTCAGTCTGTCTTGTTTGATCTTCCAATTCTTTCAACGAATTATGAAGTTTTTCATAATCGTTTCTAACAAATTGCGTGTTCTGTTGTCCAGTTGATAAATCAAGCGGCTGGACAGATGTTAAATTGTTGATGTCATCCAGATCTATCAGTGGTATTTCCGGGCTGACATAAATCTTGTTTGTGTAGTAAACTTGTGTGTGGTATGTTTCTTCGTTGTTTCTAATTATGCATCCTTCTTTGGCTTCTATAATTCCCGTTGAATGTATTGCTTTAGTAGTCATACGACCTTCACAGATGATTTGCAGTTGGCAATCCGTGCAGCAGACATAGAGCCAGGTGTTAGGTTTTTGTAATGGTGTCCATTTATTGTTGCAGGAATCGGATGTGTAGATACATTTTGATAATGTAATGTTTGTTATTGCGCCGATTTCGCATGGAATCTGATGATTTCTCATGTTACGTGTTGGTTTGTTTAGTGTACATACAAATGTACTTGGTTCCAATTTAATACAATGTTCCAGGTCACTGTCTGTGAGCTGCATATATGTCTCTTTTCTTATATTGACTGCAACATATTCTGAATTTGTTTTCATTGTAAGTGAATGTTTGTTATTTTTTACCATCGGAATAGGAATTGTTTTATACACGGTAAATGGAGTGTCGCCTGTTAATGGTAATGTAATTTCGATGATAAAATATTTATCAATTAATCTAGATTTTACCTCTAGTAGTTTGTATATGTCGGCTAATTGATTTTGAATATTGTCAACGGGTATCGATAATTGTTGTGGCAATTGTCCAGAGATAATGTTGAGCTCCTGAAAGAGCTGATTCTGCGGTAAAAGTCTGGTATCTACATGACCATGGTGAATGTTAATAGCTGTGTCTAAAAGCATGTGTTGGATGTGGCGCAGTTTAGACAGAATTGTTGAACTGGTCAGAGCCATGATGTTAAAGTAGTTCAAAGCTTCTTCTTGCTCAATATCCTTACCCAATTTCTGTAAATAGTTTTCTGTAGCGTTAAGATGTTGACCTATGAGATTGAACTGAGTGTTCATCGCCTCTTCATTTCTCTTTAAAATGTTGTTATGTGCCTCTATGATTGATGTTTGACCTTTTATCAGGTTCAATAAATGGTCTCTGTTATTTTGCAATGTTTCTATGTCCTTTTTATATTGTATTGCGAACCTTTCATCTAGCACGCCGAATAGGCTGTTTGCAAGGTAACCTATTCCATTGACAAGACCTCGGGAAACGCGCCCCCTTGTCTGCCCATGATGTGTTTCCAACATGTAATTGTTATGATCAAGTTCGTTGAGTTCCTGTTCGAATTCAGTCATAATGGTTTTGCACATCGTTTGGTATGCAAATTGCTCACACCTTTCGCCCAGATGTTCCACAACTCTATGTATGTTTTCCATGCCTTGCCAGTAAGTTGTCATGTTATAATAGGTAACAATCTTCCAGTCATCATGTACGCTTTGCAAATTGCCGATTTTGTCAAAGTACACTGCTCTATTTGGTTCAAACGGTGTGATATTAATGGCGTCACTGCTTTGCTTTGTGGGCTGAAATAATGTTAGTAGTGTTAAGAGTATACATAGCAGGCTGGAACTTATATTCCTTGATTTAAATCTTTTTTGTCTGTTAGTGTTATTTCTTGTAGATTTTTGATTTTCGGTACAGATTTTGTCATTGGAGGTGGTGGTGTCAGGTATTTCTATATGCGATTCAGGTATTGGTAGTTTTACTAATTTTGTTATTGGTCTTGTTAGTAGCCCCGTTTTTGTTTTCATCGTCACAACTCTGACTAGATTGTCTCTTCCCGGGTGAACTTCCTGTATTCTGCCAAGTGCCCATTTCGCGGGAGGGAGGTTGTCTTCTTTGATTAAGACAACATCTCCTATGGATAAATTATTTGTTTTGTTCAGCCATTTACTCCGAACTTGAAGTTGTTGTAGGTATTCTGACGACCATCTGGTCCAAAACCCTTGTTTCATTTTGTTTAGTAACTGCCACCTATGTCGAATGTTGATGTTTTGTTTTTCGATATTTTCCGTTGGTAAGAATGTTACTAGTCGGCCAATTAAAAAATGTGCAGGAGTAAGATAATCAATATCGTCCACGTCTTCCGTTAAAGGGCAAAGTGGTCTAGAGTTCATACAGGCTTCGATTTGAGTGAGCAGTGTTAAAAACTCTTCGTATGTCAACTTTTGCTCTCCTAGGACACGCTTTAGGTGATATTTCATGGACTTAACTGCAGCCTCCCAAAGTCCTCCCGCAGTCGGCCAGCTTGGGGCGTTGAAATGCCATTCTATCCCCATCTCGGTGTTCCTTCTTGATAAAGTATCATTGTTAAATGTTTGTGAGAGATGCAGTTGTTTGGCTAACTCCCTTTCGGCTCCAACAAAGTTTGTTCCGTTGTCGGAGTAAATATGTTTCGGGCAGCCTCGTCGCCCAATCATGCGGTTGAGAGCTAGTATAAATGTTTGTGACGATAAATCTGATGCAAGTTCTAAATGCACCGCCTTCGTTGCCATGCAAACGAATACTACGACATAACCTTTAGTCGTTCTGACCCCTCGACCCTTGTTTAGTTTAACACTAACAAACCCTGTGAAGTCCACCCCTGTGTGATAGAAAGGTGGTGATTGCCTTATCCTCTCACTGGGTAGGTCGGCCATTAATTGGTATTGGTTCGATGGTTTGAAGCGACAACATCTTACACAGTCTTGCAGGCATTTTTTAACAGTGTGATTTCCTCCTGTTATCCAATATTTTTGTCTCAATGTAGCCATAGTTAGTCTCGCTCCACCGTGTAGTGTTATAACATGCGCACGGGCAATTAAAAGATATGCCAGCTTGCTGGTTTTTGGGATGATAACAGGGTGTTTGGTTTCTTCTGGTAAGTTTGAATTCTGTAATCTCCCTCCGACGCGTAATATGTTATTTTCATCTAGGTAAGGGCAAAGTTTCTGAAGTCCTCTATTGTTGCTTACCCTTCCTTTTGTTTTTAAATCTTGGATTTCATGTCCGTAATGTTCATTTTGTACATGTTTTATAATTATGTTAGTAGCGCGTCGAATGTCAGCGAGTGTTAAATTACATTGTTTTGACGCGGGCGGGCCATTCATGTTTGTATGATTCATAGTTGCGTCTTCCCTGTGACGATTATTTTTTGACGTGTTTGTTATGAAACGCGACACCCAAGCTACGATGCGTATTATAATCATAATACAGCTGTTCTTTATTAGGAGTTCTGTTACAATGTTCATGTTTTTGTTTTCGGTAGTTCGTGACGTAACTGCATGCACCTTTTTAACTTCTATTTCTGGTAATTTAACCATGTCATATGTTTCAGGGATGTTTTCACTGTTAAGCCATTCGGGTCCATCAAACCACAGACGAAAGTTATGTAACTGAGAAGGTAGTAGTCCACGTGACGCGCAGTCAGCCGGGTTTTGCTCCGATCTTACGTGTTTCCAGCTCCCGGCGGGCACTACAGATGTTATCTCCTGAACTCTGTGTCCGACGTAGGCCTTCCATCGCGAGACATCGCCCTTTAGCCAGCCAAGCACAATCATTGAGTCCGTCCATGCTGTTACTTTAATGTTAGGTTTGTCGAGGCAATGTTTTATTTTCTTGACCAGTTGAGCTAACAGCTGAGCACCGCATAACTCAAGTCTGGGAAGTGTTTGTTGTTTTTTGATTGGGGCGACCTTTGTTTTTGCCGCAACCAATGCAATTTGTTGTTGTTTTCCATCTCTAACTTTACTGTACACCACGCACGAGAACGCTTTTTCCGATGCGTCACAGAATGCGTGTAATTCCCAATCCTTGTTTGCTTGTAATCCAAGCCATCGGTTAATTTTGAAAGGTTGCATATTTGTTAACTCAGTTTTTAGTATTCTCCATTCTTTTTCTATTCCATCCGGAACAGTATCATCCCATTCAATTTTGTACTTCCAGATCTGTTGGAATAAAATTTTTGCCTTGATTGTTATTGGAGATAGCAACCCCAAAGGATCAAAAATTGTTGAAATGTCGCTTAAGATTTGCCGTTTTGACGAATTTTTATTAAAGCCAATGTTGGTTTTGTTTTTTAACGTGGGTGAAAATATGAATTCATCTTGTTTCGGATCCCATGCCAAGCCTAATGCATTGGAAGCTGATGCCTCTGTAAAGCTTAAACTGACTGGGCTAATCATATGTTCTGGCAGATCTTCTAGCAGTTGATGTTCGTTACTCGACCATTTTCTGAGATTAAACCCTCCTTCTTTCAATAGCTGTATAAGTTGGTCTCTTGTTTCTCGGGCTTCGTCCATAGTATCCTTTCCGAATAACGCATCATCTACAAAAAATTGGTTGAGTAAGATGTTTTTAGCTTCCGGGTACTTGTCACCTTCGTCCATCGCTAGCTGTTGAAGTGTTCGGAGTGCTAAGAATGGAGCAGCCTTAGTACCATAGGTGACTGTACATAGTTGATATTCTCTTAGCAGTTGCCGTGGACAATCTCTCCACACTATTTTCTGTAAGGGTTGATGTTCTGGATGTACCGCTATGAATCGGTACATTTTCTCAATGTCTGATGACAAGACATATTTGTACTGTCTCCATTTTAGCAAGATGCTAAGGATATCTTTTTGTAGATTCGGTCCCGCCTCCATTAAGTCATTGAGACTGTGTTTTGAACTGGTTTTTGCTGACGCGTTGAACACAACTCTAAGTTTCGTTGTGATAGCACCTGGTCGCACTACCCCGTGGTGCGGGAGAAAATATTCAATGTTTTTGTTTTTAGTGTTGCTTTCGACTTGCTCCATGTGACCCATTTCTTCATATTCTTCTATAAAAGCCTTATAGTCTTTTGCAAATGCATGATTTTTAGCCATCTTTCGCTCTAGTTGTTGAAATTGAGCGATGGCCTGTGGTTTCGACGTTCCTAAGTGTTCAATAAAATTGTCCTTGAGGGGAAGACGAACTTGGTATCGCCCATCAGGAAGTCGTGTTGTTGTCTCTTTGTACAGCTGTTCGCACCTGTTGTCAGGGTCCACATCTTCTTTGTTCTCTTGCAAAGACTCCTGTTCCCAGAATTGTGCTAAATCTTGAATGTTGTTGACAATTACATGGCAATTGAATGTTTTGTAATTACCACATACTACCCAGCCCAAATGTGTTTGTTGTGCTATGATGGATGATGTGTTTGTTTTTATTAACCCCTCTAACAATATTTCGGCATATACATCGGCTCCCAATAGTAAATCTATATCTTGAGATTTGTTAAATTCAGGATCAGCGAGTTGTAAATGTTGTATATGTTCAAAACTACCTTTATTTACTGTCTTACTTGGCAGTTTGTTTGTTATTTTCTTCATAATAAGTGCATTAATGTTAATGTTGAAGTCATTGTATATTGCTTGGCATTTTAGATGGAGCACTCCTTTACACTTGGTGTTGGCTGAAGCACCAACACCTGACACCACGGCACTCATCTTGTTTCGTCTTAACTGCAATTTTTGTGCCGCATTTTCTGTAATTAGGCTGACCTGAGAGCCCTGGTCTAATAAAGCGCGTAAAATGATCGTAGTTCCATCATTGGCTATTGTTTTGACCTGGGCCGTGGCCAGCAGTACTTCATTTGAGTTGTCATGTGCTAAATGCGTGTTCAATTGTTGACCTACATTAGCCCTGCCGGTTCTCGATTTTGCAACTCCAATTGCTTCATGCAGAATGCTGCTATGCGGCTCATCGCAGTGCTTGCATTTTTTTTCCGACGTACATTTTTCGCCGTTATGACTAAACAGGCAATTTAGACATACATGTAGGTTGTTAGCGGTCTTTAACCTTTCTTCAGGTGACATACTTAAAAATTCTCTGCAGTTGTAGAGCCCGTGTTGATTGTTACATTTTGGACAAGTTATAGTGGAATTATGAAATGTTTGCTTGTTATGGAATGTTCTCGGCATGTTCTTATTTCCACCTTGAATGTTCTGCTGAACCTTAGGCTTGCTGTATGTTGCATTATGAACTATTTTCGGCTGATTGTTTGGCTGTTGACTGTTAAAGTTTCGTGGGCGGTTCGGGTTTGTACCCGACTCCATTGACATGAACTTGGTCTCGATGAATTTCAAGAACTCGTTTAATGGTGGCATTTCCCTCGGATTGTCCATGGATTCTTTGAAGCTCTGGCGTGTGTCTGCGTCGAGCTTTTGCATTAAAATGTGAACCACTAAGGGGTCCCAACTGGAAGTATCGTATTGCAGATTCTTAATTGCCTGGAGGCACTCAATGGTCGTATCATGCATTCTTTTCAGTAGAGTTGCCGTTGGGGTCTGTATGTTGGGTAGACTCAGTAAAATGTTTGCTTGGTAGGTAAATAATAATCTCTTATTATCGTACCTCTGTTGAAGTATCTGCCAACTGGCTTCGTAGTTATCAGCACTTATGTTCATGTGCTGTATTAATCGCTCGGGCTCTCCTTTTAATTTCGCCTTCAAATGTTGCATTTTTTGAGCATTAGAGATAAAAGTGTTACGATGCACGATTTCCACGAACAAGTCCTTAAACGTTGTCCACTGGGCATAGCTACCACTGAAAATCGGAAGTTCAATTGTAGGCGTGGATTTTTCTTGGTGTTTGTTATCCCAAATTCTCTTGTTAATTTGTTCCTTGCTGAATTCATACAGCCTTTCTAATCTATTATAATCACTCTCAAATGCTTGCGTGTTGACCAACATGTTATCGAGCTTCCAATAAGTGCTATCGACTTTTTCCCAACGTTGCCTAACTGTCCTCAACTTATCTTCAAGTTGCCACTTTTCTTTTAAATTTTCAATGTCCATGTTCCGTACTGTTCTCTCAAAAGCCTTGATGTTCGACCGCTGCTCATTCATCATATCTTTAGTGCGTTGGTCCGCGACTATCTCTTCGTTTGACGTGTTCTTCACATCATCCGCGATCTCATCGCTCTCCTGTGGTCCTGGAACATTCTCTTGAACACATGGCTTTTCTTCTTGTTTTCGCAACTGACTAAACGAAGTAAATTTTTCGTCTTCGACTTTCGCCAATAATCTTTGCTTCGACTTGTTTATCATACACTTCGTTTCTTCGTATATTTGTTCCAAACGCTCGTAAATACGATTCTCGTAGTACGGTCCAGACTTCTTGCCTTCGAACAAGGCTAATTGGATGTCGTTCTTTTTAAACTCACTCCAATACCCCTCCAGCTTTTCAAGTCTGTCATCATGATACTCAAGAGTGGTTTTACGTGTAGAACTATCTTTCTTAAAGTTTTCATTTATTCGTTTGATAGCCTCAAGATTTGTTGATTGTGAGTTAAGTAAAGCATCGTAAGAAGACATTGTTGTTTACCGGTGCAAATGCAAACAATAAATCCAAAATTTCAGAGAAGTAGGTAATATGGAACGCGCTCACCGGATTCGCTGCTTACGCTCCACCCCGATCTGTGTAATCCTCACTCAATATCACTGTTCACACTGTTTTTAATGTTCTGTTGAATGTTCTGTTTAATGTCCGAGTTTAATGTTCAAATGTTCCCGCGAGTGAAAAACGTACCACGGCACTGAATTTACTCTTAACGGCTCGAAGGACCAAAATGTAAGGGCATGAGCCTTTACACTTAATGTTGAATGTTAATAAAATAAATGTTAATGTTCAAAAAGGTATTTAATACGAAATTGCACTAAAATACTATTACAAGAAAATAATAGAAAATGTTACAAAATGTTACAAATGTTGGATGTTGCGCGAGCTCGATATTAAACCGAAGACTGACGTACTTGCGTACGTGATAATACTACATTTTATAAATTAACTAAATTTGCAGTATTTTACTAGGCCAAAGTACAATGTGCGGTTGGCGGTTGCTGACCGTACAAATTAGGTATTGAAACATTTAATGTCAAGCTGTATTATGTTAATCTTTGTTAAATTTAGTTCTTTTCTTTAAATTGCATGTGATTAAAAATATATAGTACTGCATGACTAAGTTATTGAAAGACTTATAAAAGTGTAATATGTTAAATTTTGGGAAATAAACGGCTTTATTATTATTATTATTAAAAAAGCATATTACAAAATCAAGGACTACGTTGAAGATAAAGAGGTTTGGCTTTAGTTCCTTCTGCGCATGCGGCTTCCCTGGTAGCTCATAAACAGCACAAAATGTGGATGTCTCTAACTATTCTCAATCTAATTTTTTTTTTCTTTTCATTTTAATTTACAATGGTTTTTTTTTTTTACAATGGTTATCACATCACTTAAACAACCCTTTGTTCAGAATAGTTGCAGCACTGATGACAATATTTTTGTCACTTGTTTAATTTAGTCTTTTATAATATTTTCTTGCCTTTGTATAGATTCTTTTCAATGATTGTTTGTGAATGTGTGAACAGTGTAGGCCTTGTAGATTCCTTGATGTGTGTTAACTTTTATTAACACGTTTACTGCGGCAAGTAAAATCATAATTCTTCATCTGGTGCGGCGGCGGGCCAAAATGCGCCCCCAATGATATTTCCGCCAGTGCGTGGCAGGTCTTTCTAGACCCACCAGCACTAGGATAGATTAAATTGCTATAACTTTGTGGAAACATAATGTATACATTTTCTTTTTATATTGTTAGAATGACCTTGAACCCAACTTCCTTAGGTTTGATTCGCCCCGGGATCTGCCAAACAGGAAATGAGAAATAAAGCAGGAAAAGCATATCGACCTGAACCGCACTAGAAAGTATTTTTGATGGGCAGAGAAAAATAAGGGGATATCGAAAATAAATTAGAATTATCGTAAAAGAACTGAAATGTTTTTATTTACTTATGGTCTTGGAAACAAATGTTGGTTGCATTTCCTGAAATATTTTTTTATTTTCTTAACTTTTTGTTTGCTTGGGTACTATTAAAGGTTTTCCGCAGTCTGTCGTAGCACCCTGCACAATTTCTTCGTTTAGCGCTCATCTCAAGGACATGGTCATTGTCCTTAGGTTTTACTTGATTTTCTGAAATGATTTTTTTTTCTTAATTCCGTGTGATTTATTAACCATTTATGAGTTTTACCACAGAACTCGCGAAACTGAACAAATAAGACGTTATCACGTCAAAAATTATATTGCAAAAACTATTTACTGTAGGAGTTAGCTAGTTTTTAAGAATAATCATTTTCATAAAGGATAATATTACTTAAAAAATCCCCACGTCATTATGAGTCTAAGGCTAATATGTCTAGATAGTAAACAAAACTTACCGCTTGTGCTTCGTTTTCCGTGCACATTTTGTTTCCAAATTCTTTTTATTTTTCTTAGTGGAAAATATTTCTTCACTGCTGTCACTAACTGCAGGGCGAATTACTCTATTTTCCAAAATTTGTATTTTTCTTTTATTGCTTGCCATCGTTGATTATATCGAACGCTACGTCAGATCAGTTAGATAGCACCAACACTAACTGGCGGGGCGCACGCTCTGTGCGGTATCGGGTCGCTTGCTGCCTGTTGGGAGGGCGGGCCGAAATAGGCCCACTGCCGCACTCAGCGGATGTTTTTCACCGTCAGTGCGTGGTAGGTCGATAAAAGCCTGCCGTTATGTTTTGATGGGGAACACCTACATTTTTGACCGCAATATGAAATATATATTTGTCTCTGTCGAATTTTTGAAAACACCTGAGATAATCGTTTCGCACAAGCGAGAGGGACATAGTTTTCTTCGTCCGCACCAGCTGAAGTACCGCGGCAGGCCGATATCGGCCTGTTACGCAGTGAACGTGTTAACCTCTTATCTTGTTTTCCGTTTTTCTTGTGTAGTAAACAACGACTTATTGTCGGGCCTATGCTGTCCCCCCATACTTGAGTACTAATGCTGTAACATGATAATATTGTAAAACTAATCATTTTAAAAGAGTAACCATGGAGTTTCTTGCCGGTTCTTCTCCATAGGAAACGACCAACCCGAACCGTGCACCTTTTTGTCGACGTTTCATAAGTGCCCATGTGAAATAAAAATATTTTGATTTTGATTTTGGTTGCCGAAGGACGCTTATTGCAGTTATGAATTGGATGAAAACTACTCGTATCATTTTGCTGAACAAACACAAACTATAAATAATAATTTGTTGTCAAGTAACAAGTCTAGTGTTCGTAAAATGATTAAGAACTATTTCAGTAACAAAATGTCAATGAAAGCTAGTGGCATCACTACCGCCAGGTCCTAGAGCCAGCGGAACTTTTGATGCAGTGGTTCACAATCACACAACCTAGCTAATCAGATGCTGTTGGCGCTAGTAATGCACCGTACTGACCAAGGATCTGTATTGAATTTAAAGTTGCTATATAATAATTGTTGTGTAATAATTGCCAGTATCTAGTGATCAGTTAGTTATTGACTTTGACACATTGATTGATGCCTTGAAACTACCTCAGTGGGCTGCGGGACTGTTCAAAAGAGATACCGCGGCCCTGGAAGATAAAGGGCAAAAGAAGGAACATGGGTGGTTTTTAGTCAGTAAGAGTCTGACAC
Source organism: Eurois occulta (assembly GCA_950022335.1). Lineage (NCBI taxonomy): Eukaryota > Metazoa > Arthropoda > Insecta > Lepidoptera > Noctuidae > Eurois > Eurois occulta. Next base: position 18,016,279 of record OX465498.1, on the reverse strand, counting down.
TCCCTTCCGCTCCGCCCAGAGCGGGAGGAGTCATTTGATGATTTCCCACACGAAAAAAAAAAAACTACCTCAGTAAAAGGACATCGACAACGACGTCAGTGACCGCGCTGACGTCGATTATGTTTTTATAGCAATAATTTTAGCGCAGAGTTACTAAGTTTGCAATGATTGGTCGCCGGCTGCGTGAAGGGTCCGTTTACACTTTGAATTTTGTGAATAAAACTACACGACTCTTTTAATTTGTTTGTTTTCTCAGTCAGTCAGTCTTCAATCGTAACTAGAGCGCCTACAAATGAAGTCATAATAAATTATTATTTCTGTAGTATTAGTTAATGAAGTACTACTTAAATACTAGGTGATGTGATGACATGACAGAGAGGTTATAACACGACACTGGATTTAATAGTTTAGAGAAACTCCTAATTAGAATTTTAAAAAGAAGTGTTATTAAAGTAACCTACTTGTTAGTGTGTAGTAGGTTAGTTCAACTTTCTGGCGAAAGGTGTTATGTTTCTTTTGTGATAAAAGTTAGAACATTTAGTTAGCTCATACAGTCTATATTCCTGTTTTCCTGACTCATTAAACTGAAATCCAAATAAGGATTCCTAAATTCGAAGTAGTGTAAAACCTTTTGAAACACTTATATCCTCATTATCTTCCCGATGTTATCGACGTCATTCGCTATGTCTACCACGAAATTAATTAGCATGTAATAATTAATTACCATCATAGGTACTTTGATTTACCTTACTACGTACGGTTTACGTGCCATGATTATGATTATTGAATTAAGGAAAGGGAAATCTTAGTACCCGGAGTACTAAGATTTCCCTTTCCTGAAAAGTATGGGGAGGCTATGGAAAATTGGAAAGCATTCACTCGGCATCGAAGACACATAGAAAGCTGGTGTAGAAGATCGAAGATACACAGAAAGCTTTTCCTAAAAGTTTCAAACGGAGACAGTCTGCTCGCAAAAGAGTTTTAATGACAGGATTCGCTCCTTTCCAAATCCAAGTTGAGAAGGAGTTCATTCTATGGACACTAATCTAGCCACGAGCCAAACGCACAAGTGAGAGTGACACACGTGTGGTAAAAACAAATGGCATTCGTGCGCGCATCGATCGAGGTCGTCGTCGTTGTTATAAATATTTCTACATTGATTAAGAGTTGCTTGCGGGAATCATTTAAGCCCAATTTCGCCATTATATGTATTGATAATATTTGTAACAGGTTTCTCTGCGTCCTGCGAATACATTAATTACACATCGCTCTCCATAGGCCGAAGCCCCACTCTATTAGTCCACGTCCGCGGAGTATAAACCCGAACAAATCGCACAAGGACTGGAACGTATCTTAGAATTGTGTCTAAGTCTAATCCACCTGGTTAGGAACGCCAATGTCAAAACGTCGGCTATGTAAGTTGTAGGTGTATAGCTTTCATAGGGTAAATTAAATATCATTGTTTATTATAGCTCTGTTTAAATGCTATTTTTCAAAAAGAAGATCCGCCTATGTATTTGTATAATTTTTAAAATACGTTTATTCTTGATCCAGGTATATTTTTATTTTTTATTTTTTTTATTACCAAATGGGCCTGCTCTTGACCTCGATCACGCCTGGTGGAAAGCGATGGATGAGGTCTATGATGAAACGAGCGTGCCAAAAAGATGCCTGTTCACTCTTGCTTTCAAGGCAGACGGGTTATGTGTGGGAGGGAACACAGATGCCGGCAGAGAGTTCCACACTTTGGCTGTGCGCATAATAAACGTGGAGGAGAAGCGCCGAGTACGACTTGTCGGGATATCAACCAAGTGTGGATGGTACGCCGCAGTACGTCTGCTAGTCCGGTGGTAAAAGGGTGATGGTGGGATAAGATCGTGGAGCTCCTGTGCACACTCTCCGAAGTACAGTCTGTAGAAGACCGACAAGCAGGCGACATTACGCCGATGACCTAGGCTCTCTAGGTTATAAGTATAATTATAACCTCAATTACCTGCTTCAGAAGTTTAAGCTTACCAGAGAGCCCACGTTATTTATTACTAGAGGTTATTTATTATAAATCGTTTAAATGAACTAAAGTGTGTTTTTATTTTCTTTTTGATGTTACTCTGACCTTGACCCTAAACTTCAAGACAGAGTGTGTCATATTCGGAGCGTACATGCTTGGCCAGACCCTGGTATATACGCACCGAGCTTCAATTCCACCAAAAGTTCTCGCAGAGGTGCGAAAGTACTTCACGTTATACCAAGCACAAGTTCGATAGTGCATGGAGTACTGTTTGCACCTTTGGGATGGATCAGCCAAGTATCAGCTGAAGAAGAGACTCATTGATAACGAGTAGCGACTCTTTTGACAAGCAATAATTAAGCAATTTAATTCCACTTTCATTCCCAAGACTATCTCAGTAAATTGTAATGCATCTTTTAGTGACTGGGCTACCATTGGTATTCACAGGAGTAGAACAAGGCTTTATGAGCTGTATAATGAAAGAGTTTTTGTAAATACTGCCGAATTTAATTTATACGTTAAAAATTATTCAAAATTGTTTAAAAAAGTGTGTCATATTGCTAAGTCACATTATTTGAGCTCCAAAATTAGAAACAGCAATAATATTGTTAAAACTACTTGGAATATTATTAATAATGAAACGGGAAAGTCTAGTAAACGTAATAGTGACTACAGCTTAACAATTAATGACAGAGTAATTACATCAGATTCGGATGTCGCCGCGGCTTTCGAAAGTTTCTTTTCTGACATTCCCGTTTCAACGACGAAATCCCTAAACTCGTCACCTACTGTTGCCGAATCTTTGCTAAAAGAAAATGTTAAAGCTTGCGACTCAGAATTTCATTTTGAACATGTCACATGTAGAGATATATTAAAAACATTTCACACCTTAAATGGTAAGAAGACTGCGGATCTGTGGGGTAACTCTGTAGAAGTTGCCAAGTCTATTATTGATATTGTAGCACCTACCTTAGCTTCTATTTTTAATAATTGTATTGATCGTGGGGAGTTTCCTGACCTTATGAAAAATAGTAAAATTATTGCTTTATTTAAGGCAGGTAGTATATCAGACCCCACAAATTATAGACCTATTTCAGTACTGCCAAGTTTCAGTAAAGTTTTTGAGAAATTAATTTTAGACCAACTACAAACATTTTTTAATAAACACAAATTATTACATAACAAACAGTTCGGTTTTACGAAGGGTCGCTCAACTACTGATGCCGGTGTCGAACTTTTAGGACATATTTATAATGCATGGGAAGATAAATGTGATGCTTTGGGCATTTTTTGCGATTTATCCAAGGCATTTGATTGCGTCCTTCATGAAACCTTAATCAGGAAGCTCCGCCACTACGGAATACGAAACAGTGCTCTGGATCTTCTTATCTCATACCTGAGTGATAGGATCCAGAGTGTTGACGTGAACGGAAAAAGATCACCCGGATCTATTATAATAATGGGAGTCCCACAGGGCTCGATTCTTGGCCCTTTCTTGTTTCTTATTTATATTAATGATTTGCCTCACCTCATAAAGGATAATCACGATGTAGTACTATTTGCGGATGACACTTCCCTTTTATTTAAACTTAAACGACAACAGCTAGTTGTTGACGATGTAAATACCGCTATTTCAAAAGTGGTGCATTGGTTTAATGCTAATAATTTGCTTCTTAATGGAAAAAAACCAAATGCATTAAGTTTACACTGCCTCACGTTAGGCAGGTGAAAACTTGTGTGTTGGTAAAGGGCGAAGAGTTGAACCCCGAAGATAGCACGGTGTTCTTGGGCTTAACTTTAGACGCTAAGCTTCAGTGGGGGCCTCACATAGATAAATTGTCGAAAAAGCTGAGCTCTGCAGCATACGCAGTTAGAAAAATTCGTAATTTAACCGATGTAGAGACAGCCCGATTAGTTTACTTCAGTTATTTTCATAGCATAATGTCGTACGGCATTCTATTGTGGGGGAATGCCGCTGATATACAGACCATTTTTGTTTTGCAAAAACGGGAGGTTAGATCAATTTATAAATTGAGTCCAAGACACTCTCTCAGAGAAAAATTTAAGGAAATTAATGTAATGACTGTTCCTTCTCAGTATATTTATGAAAATCTTGTGTATGCTCACAAAAATATAAAGCTGTTCAAGAAGTATAGTGTTATTCACAATATAAATACAAGAAATAGACATAAATATATTGTACCCACAACAAGGCTCAAGAAAATAGGTGGATCTTTCAGATGCCAATGTATTCGCTTTTATAATAAACTACCAAGCCACATTCAAAATTAAAGCCTTAATAAATTCAAATCCTTTATAAAACATAAACTTTGCCAGAAAGGATTTTATACTATTAAAGATTATATAGAGGACAAAAAAGCTTGGGATTGAACTGCTTCAATTTGAATTGACTTTACTTATACCTATTTTTATTTTACTTTTTTTACAATTTGACATTTTATGAATTTTCTTTATACACATGACATTGTTTACTTTTTCAAGTATGATATTATTTTTTTTTGACGAATATTTACATGTTAAATATTTTATTTTATTTTTTATTTAGTTTTCTGTATATTGACATGATTATTTAATATGACAAATATTTTATTATTTTTATATTCTGAATGTGAGGACCATGTGGGTCTTTTTCTGATTTTGACTATTGTCTACGGCAAACTGCCGGACAATGGTTAAAATTAGAAAAACAGTGCTATTAGCGACCCACCCAGATGTCCTTTCTTTGGTATTGTTTGTCGTGATGTTGAGCTCCTTGAGTTATAAGTCGAGCTCCACGATAACTGGCAAGTGCTTGCATTGACTGAACGTTTGTGAATGTGTGAACAGTGTAGGCCTTGTAGATTCCTAGAGGTGTGATAACTTTTGTTAACCTCTTATCTTGTTTTCCGTTTTTTTGTGTAGTATGCAACGACTTATTGTCGGGCCTATGCTGTCCCCCCATACTTGAGTACTAATGCTGTAACATGAAAATATTGTAAAATCTAATCATTTTAAAAGAGTAACCATGGAGTTTCTTGCCGGTTCTTCTCCATAGGAAACGACCAACCCGAACCGTGCACCTTTTTGTCGACGTTTCATAAGTGCCCATGCAGGCCTATGTGAAATAAAAATATTTTGATTTTGATTTTTGATTTTGATACCGCAGCCCTGGAACATAAAGGGCAAAAGAAGGAACGTGGATAGTTTTTAGTCAGTAAAAGTCTGACACTCCCTTCCGCTCCGCCCAGAGCGGGAGGAGTCATTTGATGATTTCCCATCCGAAAAAAAAGGCCTAAAACGTAGCCACGAGAACTCCGCTCACTGATGCAGTAAATACATAGATCATTGATCGGTTTATCGGTAGATCGGTTTTTTATTGGGTAAATTTCGTAGAGTGTGCTTTGGAATTACACAATCTAATTCCCCCATCCCCAGTGTATAATCGGATGAGCAGAGATACGGCGAAGCGTTACCATTATAATACAGGGTGTAATCCACCCACACCACCCACCCACAGGGTGGGTCCCTTAACGAAGCCGTCTACCAAGCATTATGTACATACATCAAACAAAGTAACTTTAAGCAAAAATGCTGCTAGGAAACGACTTTTTTTTGGGGTGAAAAATCACGGTAGGACTCAACGTAACGCACTCAAAACGTTGTGCTGATGGATGCATTGAACAGTACGGGGCCGCGGGGGTCGGAAGTGTTTTCAGTAAAAATCTTAAGTTAAAAACATGTAACTATTTATAAAGAAACTTGTGAAAAAGTTGGAACTTTGACCCAAAATATCTCCGTAACTAGAAGGTTCCCAGGTACGGTTTAGAACAAAAAAGTGATCGCAATGACGGGGAAAACAAGTAAGTACCTACCTTTCAGCTTCGTTATGGGTCTTATTACACCCTTTATACGTTTTAAATCCCACGGACCCGAACAAAGCGCTATACTTCAAAATATGTATATTTTGCGAACCGCCAGTCTATCCACCTCCTGGTTCCATCATCTGATCAGCACCAAAGTACTTTGCTTTGCATTTTTTACTTTTTTATAAGTTCGGATGACAATTATTGTCATCATTCAGTATGGGAGTTCGGTATGAGTATGATGTACTGAACACGTGGTAACCGTTTGTGCGTTGATACTCTGACTATCGATACTGAATCATCCCTTGGCAGGTCATTGAAAACTAACCCTGTAGATACAGGTTTCCTTCCAGTAATATGGACTGGTCGTGTCACTGATCTCCGACGTCGTGGATCTTGCTAATTATGTTTCATTTTAATCAATGTGTACAATTTTTAAGAATTTGTGGCTCGATAATAACAGCCACAGGTCGATCTAAAGGTTAAGCCGTGCGTATCTAGGTTGGTCCGTGGATGGGTGACTACCCATTACATACCGAGTATCCTCCGTGCCTAGGAAAGTACGTTAAACCGCTGGCCCGACTGTCAATTGTAGATCTTTGACGGGGTGACAACCAGTCTTACCAAAGGGTTTTTGTATTGTATTACCCAGTACTAACTGGGTTGTGGAGGTCAGATGGCAAGTAGCTCCATTGAAAATACTGGTATTCAGCTGGATGTAGCTGAATACCAGTATTTCGTCGTATTAGTATTATATTATATTAGTATTTTCGTCATACACGCACGCACGCCGCTCAACATAATCATTACATACAAAATAAAGATTAAAAATTTTTTTGAATGGCGTCTCGCAGTGCAACAACTCTACTAAGGTTGAAGCTGCTTAACCGGTCAATCCTGTGGTGGCCAAAAATTACTTTAAGGCCCCCCGCTAGAGCTTACAAACTAAGGATTTACATTAAATGAACAGACACTAAGGACACCCCCTCTGTGAGGTTCGGGCCTCGGCTTAGTGCGTCATTGAGGGGACAGCTAGGGTCGGGCTGGGTCAAATTATTATTTGGGGGTTGGTTTAATACTACAGGCTCAGCGGCGCGGGCTGACTCGTCGAGCAAGGCTCGGGTAGTGATGTTACTGGGGGGTCGCGGTGGGCCTCGGCGGCGGGGCCGGAGTCGCGGTCGGTATTTGTTTTTGTGTTCCTTTAACGTACTGGTGTCCCTACTACTCTCTTGAAGGAGGGTTAAGGGTCATCGGGTTCTTAAAGTTTACAAAGCAGAGTACCAGTGATATACAGGGTTATTTGTAAAACACCAGTAACCTCTTAAGAGGTCATTGTACTCATCATTATGAACAACTTTTACTATGGGACCAAACCTGAAATCGCGACATTTTGACGAGTTAATCGATCATAAATGTAGGGAACAGCTGATTTTTTTTTCGCGATTTCAGGTTTGGTCGCATAGTAAAAGTTGTTCATTATGATGAGTACAATGACCTCTTAAGAGGTTACTGGTGTTTTACAAATAACCCTGTATAGGCCCACAGGTGTAGCGGGGTAGGGGACTGGGGGCGATGATCAGCGATGCATATCGTGCGCCTCGCTGGGAGTGGGTGCGCCTGTGCCACGACGAACAGTGAGCTTGCATCATTTATCAGGTCGTTACATATAAAAATACTATGAAATGAGTGGACATTATACTTTGTTAAAACATAGTTTATTTTTTAAAGTTACTGTGGGCAACAGGGCCTATAAGTACATTTTTTATCAGATAATATAATACAGATCATGAGAATAGCTAACTGAAAACTGTCATAATCCAAAAAGGACATGATAGGCGGGATTCTTACATTATTATTTATTTTAGATACAATTAACACTTTAATAGCTTGTTATTAATATCAACATCGTAACTGTAATAATTTTTATCAATAATTGATAATTGTATGAGACACAGCTCTATGATGCGTTCCAGTCCAAATGCAACTTGTTCAGGTGTATACTTATCAAAAGGAACATGGACAAATAAAGTGGGGCTTCGGGTGTTTCCGTCGAGAAATGTGTTATAAATATATTCGCACAGATACCTGTAAACAAATTATAGAACTTAAAAGATGATTAAATAAATTCCTGGACCCATCTTAAGGCTCTAGACAAGGTAAGCCCAAAGGAGAATCTCACGAAACAAATTCAGACCACAGGGGTAATTGCGTAACACATTTGGGGTGCTGACACCCCAGATTCCAGTCCAGTGACCTGCAGCGACTTTTTGCGACTTGCTTAGCTTTTGCAACTACAATACTTATAAAATCTCTCTAAAGACATTGTAATTAAACGTTTGATGGTTCGATCGGTACATAATAAAATCCTAAATACTCACGTTCCAGCATCATCTGATGATTCAGCGCGTAGCGTGGGATCTCGGAGCTTAAGTTTACTCATATTGAACGCCATACAGATTCTATCGACGTCTAGGGTGGTAGAGATTACGTCAGGATCAGGACATACGATGCAATAGCCTTCGGGGTCTTCTTCGTCATTATCAGCCATATTTTCTAACACAAAACTTTGAACTTTTTTATTCAAACCAACACAGATGGTCAACTGAAAAATTTTTTTTTTAAATATATATATATTAATTAAAGGAGTTTTTGGCAAATGTGGTTTATGGAAAATACGGAGTTCCACTTACTAATACCTGGCATTAAGTTATTATGAGAAAGCTTAAGTAATGAAACTGCTTTTTGTACTCACGTGAGGTTGATAATAGTACTGCATCTGTGCGACAATCGTATCCACTTCGTCGTAGTTCTCAACTATTTCTTTTCGGAAGAGAGTAATGTCGTATTTATTTTCAATCTCTTTACCGTTCATCAAATTCACTCCTTCCCAACAAATATTTCTGTCATCGTTATCGAAAGTACGTAATCCTGTTATTAAAACCCTTTTGCGATAAGCCGGCCACATAAAAACTATTTCGTCCATCTTGTCCATTTTGTCCATCGAATTAGCGAATTAGAAAAGAAAAAGCACTCGCTTCCTATGACACCTCGATGCGAAGTGAATACTGTCCTAACATTCCCCTCGCTTTTATAATGGTTTCTCTGACGTTAACTGAAAGTATATGCCCAATTCGTACAATCATAGCAGGAAATTACGGAAAGTCATTAAGGAAATTTGGATCATTCGATTTTCACGTATACACACATGGTAATTTTACAGAACATAATATGAACATTACTAAATTATATTTATCAATGTAATAGTTGTGATGAATTCATGAGTTAGTCATAGTGACAAAGTTAAAAATGGAAATATGCTAGTCATGGGTATGACTAGCATATTTCCATTTTTAACTTTAATGGATAACCGGAATTCCGGTTATCCATTACGGAAATCAGGTCTCAAAGATTCAAGTTCACAAGGTCTTTAAAAAAGATAAGGAGGATTGAACCAATATAATTTTGCAGTTAAAATAATACTCCCCCATAACGATACACATACCTTCGCCACGTTCAATTTTCCAAGTGCAAGTAAAGGAGACTGGACAGTATTGACCCACCGTCCAATAGCGTTAAGATATATAATGGCGATTTCTCTCGATTCAGAGTCGGAGAGATCTGTAAAATATTAGAAATTAAGTAAAATTAAATACTGATATTTCGTCAATTTATTAACTTTCATTGATACTGTACGTTTTAAACACCATATTACAAGCCTATAAACGCCATTTTCAAAACCGTCGTCTTCTTAAATGCGATTTTAAGGACAGTCACATCCTTACAGTAACAGTACGTTGGACTGATCGTTAATTCTGCTCAAGCGCTCAATGGCGTTACGATATATATTAATGGATTGATCTCTTCAGGAAGAATATTTCTTGCTTTGACAACTTTTCTCGACTCAGAGTCAGAGAGGAGCAACAGTTCAGTGCCCAATCAACGACCTAGTTAGATCAATAAAACGGAACAGACTACGAATTAGCAAAAGTTGAATCAGTGGAAAATGTTCTCATTGAAAACCTCTTTCGAATGGTGAATATTTTATTGCTATTGGGTACCCAAAAAATCTTAACTTCGGCAAATAGTCACCTATATACGCCAATAACACCAAACGGAATACGAATTGGCGAAAGTCGAGTAAATGGCCAAGATTCTCCTTGAAAAGCTCTATCTATAATATATCTTAGTTCTGTTGGTTGCCAAGAATATCTTAATTGATTGCAAATAAAACCTTAACTTCGGTGTCCAACTAGTCAGCTATTTAACTCAATAACTACGAATGGACTGCGAATTAACAAAAGTTATGTTAGTAGCAAAAGTTCTCATTGTCTTTTCAATTATGTATATCTTATGGCTATTGGACCTTGGGGCAGATGCCTATACTTCAAGGCCCATTTTCCTTTGTAATCGCAAGTAAAAAAGTATTTTTTATGTGATATAGGTAACTACGAATGGGCGATTTTCGGATCTTTTCCAGTCTTTTTGCTGTCAGACCTTGCTTTTTACTCCGAATAAGTAGGCTCTTATGAATAAAAATATTCGACATTATGGCCATATTTTTTATTGCGTTGATTAAAGCATGTTTGATGTTTTTACAGCTCCAGCTCCAAGGGACTGGAGACCTAAGTATTTGATATTAATTTCAACTTGATACTACTACACGTTCTTGAGAAGAAGGGTCTTGGCAGACAGACAGACAGACAACGAAGTGATTCTATAAGGGTTGCGTTTTTCCTTTTGAGGTACGGAACCCCAACTTAAAAAAAAAACTTGTATTATACTATTTGGACTGGACTGGCTGTGAGAACGCTTCCGTAGCTGGGTGCCTACGTAGAAAGTAGTCATGTCACTGCATTGTGAATTTGTGATTGGGCGGCGCTGCTGCCCTTAGTTTGCGCTTGTGCTTTGCCTTTGGAAGAGTACCTTCAACCTTGACAAAATCGACTGGTGTTTCAGAACTTCTTCTTAAGAAATGAGTTCATACATCAGAGGAAGTGCCACCGGTGTCTTAAAAGTGGTATGGTAATCGGTTGTTAAGGCGTGAGCATGTGATACGGAGGAATGATGAAATTGTCGTGAGGAAAGTTTTAGAATGTGATGAGGTGGCTATAAGAGTAGAGGAAGACCAAAGAAGGGATGTGTGAGTTCTTGTTGTCGTGAAATTGACACTTATTTATTTGATTACTTTTTGATAAAGCAATTTCTAAGTTTGTACCTTTTATATACAGGGTGTCCCAGAACTCAACGTCAAGCCGAAACGGGGCGACAGGATTGATTGTAAATATCATGAGAAAAATCAGAAAAAAAATCTATCCCATGCAGTATGAAAATTATGGGCATTTAAGAAAAACCTAAAAATTTGGTCAATCTGTAATCATTTTCGGTTATTGTGGTTAATTTTTATTATTTTTGTTCATTTAAACTTTGGAACCGTAACCCTAAATAATGTTTCTAAGAATCACAGTCAAAAATAATGACACAATTGAATGATGAACTATGAATTTAAAATTTTCAAAATTTGTCGACTTTGAAAGGCCCTCCTTTAAAAAAAATGTACTAGAGTGCCTTGGCAAGTGCCATTAAAAGTTGGCGCATTTAATCAGGATTGTAAAATGGTACAATACTTGTTAGTTTTATACTAAAAAAAAAGAGTCATCATCTGCCTAGCCTTTTCCCAACTATGTTGGGGTCGGCTTCCAGTCTAACCGGATGCAGCTGAATACCAGTATTTTACATGGAGCGACTGCCTGTCGGACCTCCACAACCCAGTTAGTGCTAGGTAATACGATACCCCTTGGTAAGACTGGTTGTCAGACTTTCGGGCCACTGACTACCTGTAACGACTGTCAAAGATCTAAAAATGACAGCCGGGACCAACGGCTTAACGTGCTTTCCGAGGCACGGAGGAAACTCGGAATGTAATGGGTGGTCACCCATCTACGGACCAACCTAGGTAAGCACGGCTTAACCTAAAGATCGATCCGAGCGGCTGTTCTTATTTAGCCACGAGCTCCTCAACTAAAAAAAAAGAGTAAAAAAATAAAAACCTCAAGTAACCCGATTTTTGCTAACCCATTTTGCTCAGTTAAAATGTTTTTTATTCGCACAAGCTCTTGGTAGGTTCTTAATTTTTCGGCAAAATGATGAGAGAGATGGATAGTGGACATGTTTGCCATGAGTGAGGGAGACAGATATTGAAGTCACTTTTACCAAAGTCAACAAAAGTAAGTAAAATTAATAAAATAATGAAAAATCTTGACCTAGTTTAGTTTAGGTTTATTGGAATAAAAGTCAGATAGGGAAATAACATTTTTTATTACAACAAATGTTCAAATTGTTTACCATCAGCCTCAATACACACCCTACATCTTCTTTAAAAAGATCTACTTATTAGCTAGGCATATCCTCGAGCGTTGATGTCCTCAGCAGCTTGAGAAATTCGTTCACGCAGCTCGGCTACGCTCTCAATGGGTTTTGAATAAACTTTTTCTTTGAGTAAATTAATCATAAATCATAATCATAATCATAAATCTTTATTTATCTCGACATCAGAATTTACAGGCGCTGGTATATGTACAATCTTATATAGAGAAAGGTGTCTGAAGTAGGAAGGTCCTGAATTAAGAACCTACCAAGAGCTTGTGCGAATAAAAAACATTTTAACTGAGTAAAATGGGTTAGCAAAAATCGGGTTACTTGAGGTTTTTATTTTTTTACTCGTTTTTTTTAGTATGAAACTAACAAAGTATTGTACCAGTTTACAATCCTGATTAAATGCGCCAACTTTTAATGGCACTTGCCAAGGCACTCTAGTACATTTTTTTTAAAGGTCCTTTCAAAGTCGACAAATTTTGAAAATTTTAAATTCATAGTTTAACAAAGTTTTAATTCTAGGAAACTTGGGGCAATTGTGTCATTATTTTTGACTGTGATTCTTAGAAATATTATTTAGGGTTACGGTCCCAAAGTTTAAATGAACAAAAATAATAAAAATTAACCACAATAACCGAAAATGATTACAGATTGACCAAATTTTTAGGTTTTTTAAATGCCCATAATTTTCATACTGCATGGGATAGATTTTTTTTCTAATTTTTCTCATGATGTTTACAATCAATCCTGTCGCCCCGTTTCGGCTTGACGTTGAGTTCTGGGATACCCTGTATAATGCTCAGCAGGGCTCAGCTAGTTTTATATATAATTTAAGCAGTCCTACCTACCCTACCTACCTACCTAACCTACCTAATTTTTTTTTTCTCTCCGTAAGAATTATCCACGTACATCAAGGAATATTCTAAAAAAAAATAGCGAAATCGGTCCAACCGTTCACGCGTGATGCCGTGACCAAGGAAAATAGGGATTCATTTTTATATACGAGTATATAGATGGAGTACATTTCAGTACAATATATTAATATAACTTTTCATGTTAAATTTAGAGATAAAAATACCTAAAATCTATGGTGGTCGTGCCAGAAAGGTTCTACCTAGCACGGCCACGGTCGATATGTTATAACAGCGAACATATGTGAGTACATTTATTAAAGTCGCTGGTACAATAAAGTACTCATTTTTCATGAATATGTACCACAAGTAACTAAGGTAATCATCCATGGTCGTGCTGGAGAGGATCACACATTAGTCAGAACGTGGCTTGGATGAAACAATGAGCACATCCGAGCATCGTGCATCGCCTTCGAATCAGCTAATCAACATTAATTACTGTAATTATCAAATCAATCAAATCGTATATTTGCAGGTGTTCATTACATAATTATAAACTAATAATGTTCATTCCATGATCAGCCACTTGGACATACAAATTATTTAATAACTAGCGACCCGCCCCGGCTTCGCACGGGTGCAATGCTGTTACTAAATACACTACAGAAAAACTGTGAACGTTGTATATAAAAACATAAACGCGTCCGATCGCTGCTAAATTCAAAGTGCTATAGGGAGAATCGCGGCCTCCGACGCGCTATTTATAGGCACGCTGCCGTCCGCCTCGCCGCGCCGCACGGTGGGCCGAAAATCGGCTTTCATAGACTTAGGCATTTTATTTTGCAAGTGCCAGTTTTTATGCCGGATATCACTTCTATTAGTTATAACAATATACAAAAATGACACCAGAATTGATTCTGCACAAAAACGAAGGAATTATAATTTTTTTACGAAAATTTTGTATGGAGCTAGTATGAAAAATCGAAATATCTCTAAAACGGCAGGGATAACCGTAATATCCTTATAGGGGGTTATAGTACTAATTATTTGTGATTTTTTGACATAAGTTACATAATGGTTGTGAATGCCGTTTTTTTTTTTAAAATCGTCAAAATATTTTCATTTATTTTTACATATGAAACGTTCCTTTTAGTGTTAAAGTTGAAGATTTCAGAGCTTTAACAACTCTTAACATAAAATAGCATGACCTCTATAGACTATTTACAACTTTCGTTGTCGGACTCCAATTCCGAGTCAGAATCCAGATTGGATACACCTACAAACGCGAACTCAGTTTCCGGAAACTGTATTAGGTCGAGAGTTTCAGCAAAAAAGGTTGTCTTCCTTTTGGCATCTAACTTCGGCCTTTGTGCACTTAGGAAAGGATCCGAAGAAACAACAAGCATATTTAGGATATCTTGATTAGAATCTTGCCTGCTTCTTTTCCGCGAATGATGTTCCCGAAACCTCCTAAAATCTTTGTTTCGAGACTCTGAGGCTTCTTCCGAGAGAGTCCCAATGGGGACAATATCATTTTTTTCGATTATGTCAGCACCGTGTATTAATAGTTTATGTACGGTTGATGACATGTAGTACCAGTCGTATAATTCCACGTACTTTTCTGCTGTTTTGCGAGCAAAATCTTTAAATTTGATGACATCTATCTTCTCACCAGATGTTATTGCTTGCAAAATAACAGCAAATCTTTTTATCAGGTCTTGATCCAACCCAGTAAAAGATATCCTAAATATGCTTGTTGTTTCTTCGGATCCTTTCCTAAGTGCACAAAGGCCGAAGTTAGATGCCAAAAGGAAGGCAACCTTTTTTGCTGAAACTCTCGACCTAATACAGTTTCCGGAAACTGAGTTCGCGTTTGTAGGTGTATCCAATCTGGATTCTGACTCGGAATTGGAGTCCGACAACGAAAGTTGTAAAGAAAATTTGTAAAATTCAGTTATTTTTCTTTATGTTCTTTTGTTATTCATGTTAGTTTATTGTATCATATGTTTAGTTAATATTTTCATAAATTATTATGCACTTTGATATTATTTTTGTTACTTCTATTTTATTTAAATTACCTTTCAATAAAAAGTATATATACAGTCCATTTTTTTTATTAACCGACTTCAAAAAAAGGAGGAGGTTCTCCATTCGGTCGGTCGGTATTTTTTTTTTATGTATGTACATCGATTACACCGAGTTTTAAAACAAAATATAACCGCCTTCAAAAACAACCACAAAAAAGGGTACAATAACCTACAAAATAACTTTTCTTTCACCTCTGTCTAGTCCTTCAGGTCTATAGAGGTCATGCTATTTTATGTTAAGAGTTGTTAAAGCTCTGAAATCTTCAACTTTAACACTAAAAGGAACGTTTCATATGTAAAAATAAATGAAAATATTTTGACGATTTTTAAAAAAAAACGGCATTCACAACCATTATGTAACTTATGTCAAAAAATCACAAATAATTAGTACTATAACCCCCTATAAGGATATTACGGTTATCCCTGCCGTTTTAGAGATATTACGATTTTTCATACTAGCTCCATACAAAATTTTCGTAAAAAATTATAATTCCTTCGTTTTTGTGCAGAATCAATTCTGGTGTCATTTTTGTATATTGTTATAACTAATAGAAGTGATATCCGGCATAAAAACTGGCACTTGCAAAATAAAATGCCTAAGTCTATGAAAGCCGATTTTCGGCCCACCGTGCGCCGGCCGGTGCCGGCGCAAACGCTACGTCCCGCAATTTTTAAATCTGTAATATCTTCGAAAATATTCATTTAAGGTGATTGCTCCAACCAGCCCGCGAAATTCAAAATTTCTTGCGTTTTTTGCAATTTGCAGGCCAGTGCTAGGTTGTATGTTGATGAACATTTGATTCGCGGTTGTAAGACGTATGTAGTTACAGAATTATAATCATCAAAATCATTAATACAACCCTCCGAGCTCATAAAGGTGTAAAAATGACTTTGACCTTGTAAAAAGTCATTTTTACACCTTTATGAGCTCGGAGGGTTGTTTGAATTTCGCGGGCTACCCTGGAACATCAACCTTAAATCATATGCTGTAAAGGGCCATATAGATCTATATTAAATCAACAATGTATTTAAGGTATTTAATTGGATAAGGATTAATGCCGTATTGGTTAAAATCGCTTCGGAAATTAGCCATTATTTGGCGTAAAAAGTAAATGACAAAAACATGTTATTGTGGGATATCCATAAGAGATAGACATATACCATCGCGGAGTTTTCTGTAGACCTTTTTAATGTGTACAATACTTAGTACATTATTTTGATAAATCTCGTAGGGTTCAGCCTGCGTTTGCAATGTAAGCGGAAAAAAATGAAATTATTTACGACTTCACAATAGAAATCTTGAAATTATCAGTGGTTCTCTAATATATTAAGCATGTTATTATACATATAAACCTTCCTCTTGAATCACTCTATCTATTAAAAAAACCGCATCAAAATCCGTTGCGTAGTTTTAAAGATTTAAGCGGTCAAAGGGAAATAGGGACAGAAAAGCGACTTTGTTTTATAATATGTAGTGATGATACATATAATGAAAATATGATTATAAAATTCTAATGATTTGATTTTAAATTATATTATTACTATTAGTCATTATATTATGACTATTACTCGTGGCTAAATACGAACAGCCGCTCGGGTCGATCTTTAGGTAAAGCCGTGCTTACCTAGGTTGGTCCGTGGATGGGTGACCACCCATTACATTCCGAGTTTCCTCCGTGCCTCGGAAAGCACGTTAAGCCATTGGTCCCGGCTGTGATTTGTAGATCTTTGACAGTCGTTACAGGTAGTCAGTGGCCCGAAAGTCTGACAACCAGTCTTACCAAGGGGTATCGTATTACCTAGCACTAACTGGGTTGTGGAGGTCAGATGGGCAGTCGCTCCATGTAAAATACTGGTATTCAGCTGCATCCGGTTAGACTGGAAGCCGACCCTAACATAGTTGGGAAAAGGCTTGGCAGATGATGATGATGATAGAATTAATTAAAAATAATAATATTAAATTTATAGTTACATCAATAAATCAGAATGAATAAAATCCAATAATATTTAACATGACTTTCTCAATAAAATTACAGTTCTTCTACTGCATATACTCGTATACCTACACTTATTCAACAGGAATTCCTATATTTTTATTTTGAAGGTGCTACTGTAGACAGCACTTTTTATGTCTAAAGGCAACCTGTTGAACAATTTTACGGACTGGTATCGTGGACTAGGTTTAACAATAAATTCTTAGGTTATGATTAATTAAATTCTTATTCTTCAAGTCGTCTACAGGTGCCTTCCCTAATCAGCCGTTCTTTTACTGTCTCATAGTCGTATATGTATTTGGCCATATTACTCCAAAGTACCAGTACATAAAGGTACTGTAAGGATGCCTAAATTTATAAAATGTCTTTGTGAGATGCGGACCATAGTACGAATTGCACGTTTTTGTAGTACGAAAGCTCTTCTGCTGTTATATTCATAGCTGTTTCCCCAAAGAAGTAGATATGCTATATCTAATTTTGACTCCACCAGCGCAAAATATACGATTTTTAGCTGTTCTATGTTGATTTTATTTCTCAGGGCTCTCTGAGCGTAACATGCAGACGATACCGATGCATCAATTGCTTTTAATTCTGGTTTCCAGTTTAACAGTTGGTCAGTTTAACGGTTGCCTTCACAATTATACC
Source organism: Eurois occulta (assembly GCA_950022335.1). Lineage (NCBI taxonomy): Eukaryota > Metazoa > Arthropoda > Insecta > Lepidoptera > Noctuidae > Eurois > Eurois occulta. Next base: position 17,998,459 of record OX465498.1, on the reverse strand, counting down.
TACCTAATCCTTACAGAGAGAGATGGGCAGACGACATTGTTGCCAACGGGCGCCGCGCGCCTGACGTGACACAGACTTATCGCATGAGACACACAGAGCCATAGACTAATATATATTCACAGAGCTACTCGCGCAGTCGGCACAGGGGTTGAAATTTAACCTAAATAGTTTGGTGGTTTATATTTTTTTTATTTTGAACATTTTTTTTATGTTTGTTACCTCATCATCATTTATGAACGGATTTGAAAAATTGTTTTTTATGTGAAAGGATATACTTCCCGATTGGTCCCATAGAAATTTCATCAAAATCAGTTCAGTAATTGTTTTTTTTTCCTTTAATACGTATTTTTTTCTTCTTAGGCCATGTTGACGACATCATGGCATTGTTAACCTTCTATGTAGTACAATTTAAGAAATTGTTTCGTGACACGGGTAAAATAAAAAACTTTCTGCGAAAAAAACCGACTACCAAAAGACACTAACAAACTAACAAAGTCGGTTTTTTTCGCAGAAAGTTTTTTTCTTCAAGACTTGGCCACCGCTGCCGCGCTGCTCTGGCAGCACTGGGCCACCGCTCGCTGGTCTCATAATTGGTATTGGTAACTCTGCCAATTAATTTATTGTACTGTTAGCACTTCTCCTGCCGCGTGCCTTACTAGAAGCCGCAAGGCTATAAAAACAAGCGTGCAACCGATGGACAGCCTTTTTGCTCGCCAGCCTTCGTGGAGTCAAGATCTGACAGTAGCGTACATTGCCTTTGTTTTGTGAACACGTGAGCCGTCTTTGTTCTATTGTTAATTTAAATTGTTTATTTGTTATAAGTTTGGTTCTATATTTTGTTTTGTTTGAATTATTTTGCAAAAAGTGTAATTAAATGTTAGATTAGTTTTAATTGTCTTTTTTAAATTCTAAATTAGTTTTAATTCTAAAAGTACATATTATTTAAGTTAAACCACATTTCGTGACGCAGTACAGTGGCACAACATACTCTCCCAAGTAGCACAGAACTGCATCATAAATGTACACATAAGGCCCACAGCGTTAATCTAAGCATTTATACCAACTTATTAGAGTTCACCCGGGCTGCAACAGCTGTTTAGAAAAAAACGAGGCTCACTTTAACGCTTTCTTCTGTACTGTAAATCTATTAAACACCACAAATACGCCACAGATATCACTGTTATTCAGCATTTTGTAGTGCAGTACCCAATCAGCTGCAAGAGCGCATGTTTGTGAACACACATAATGCAGTTTCCTGAATAAAAACCCAAGCGTGTACTATAAAACCGCTGCATTTAAAGAGAGAACATAGGAACTACTATAACGTCAGCAGTTACTTTGTGAACTAATTTAACAAAGAATTAATACTTTATGCTGCTTAAAGATAAACTTTTACCCTAATAATCAGGTGTATATATACACTCGAATAACAGCATTTATCTAGGCCGAGTCAGAACTTAAAGTGGACTTTTATGCAGTTACATAGCAGCAAACCTGGCAGCCATTCTGTCTTGGGCTGAATAATTGAACTTGCGTAGGCATTTAATCTTCTGATTGAATTCTAAGTAACCATGAAACGAATATTTCTACACCAGGCTATTTTGACAGCTTCTTGACGTCTTTAGTTGTTTTACGAAATGTGGAAAACCAAAGAAAGAACTGGTGGAATACGCCGTAAAATTAATGCAGAATATTTAAAAATTATAAATGGAAATACAGCTAATGCGGGAAAAAACAAACCTACAAGTATAATGAGCATTTGTCAAAACATAACAGTAAACCAAGTTTTAGAAAACTCAGGCTCCGTATCCAGAAGTAATGTTAGTGTTGAAAGACATGGATTAAATTACGGTCACAGGTTAGCAACAAAGCATTTAGATTTAGATAGCACAACGGGTTTTTCATCCGAATCTAACATTAGTTATGGCCAAGAGTCAGCAAGTGCGCATCGAATATTGGACGAGACGGGTTCCGTATGTAATATTTATGATAACGAACGAGATTGTCCTAACGATTCAGATAGTTCAGACACGAGTGATTTTGATATAGATGATAAAAGACAGGAATTTCAAACAAAAATAAACAAGTGGGCCATTCAAAAAATATTACACAAACAGCCTTGAACGACCTAGTAAAAATAATAAATAATTTTGTTCCAAATACATTACCCAATGACGCCAGAACCATTTTAGGGTCACCCAGAATCATCACTTTAAAAAAAATTCATGGAGGTGAATACTGGCACAACGGAATATTGATTCGGGAATATTGATTCGGAATACTGTCTTCTAAAACAAAAGACAGGTATTTATTAACAGTTCAAAATGATATAGTTGAAATTGATTCAATTGAAGAAGTTAACAATATTGTGTCCATAAAAAGTTTCCAGTTGAACAACAAAGAAGAAGTGTTTGCCTATCCAATAAAATCATCTCGATTTGGAATATATAAATCTAATAGCCTTAAAAATTGCGATACTAGTGTGGTTATGTTAAATCCTAAAGATATAAAATGTAAATTTGTGTGCATTCCTCACAAAGAATACCATTATTTCATACCGCTAGGACATACTGTTTGAAAATGATATATGAAAATAATATACAACATTGCATACTGATTGTTTTAACTTTTATTTTCTTTCCTCATTGAAAAATTATTTGCACATAGCAGTGTTTAATCATTCTTGAAACAATCATATTAATTAAATTTAAAAAATCTTCCGCAAATACGGAAAATACGTGGCATAGATAAATTCTTGTAAGTAACGCCTCAATAGGACTTGCAAAATAGTACGGGCTAATAAATAATTTGTTAACTAACACAAACATGAAGTTTTATAATTACTATTAGGTATAGGTACACGAATTTCCTGTATTTCCTAAAACAGGCTAATTTAAAAAATACCATATTTTTTCAGTACAGTTGTACCTAAATTGTTACAAACACAACACGTTCTTCTATAAAATAAATTTAGCAGAGAAGCTCCAATCAAAAATAACAAAAAAAGCAAATACGAAGTTTAGCAAATTCAAGTCGTCACAAAAATATTAGGAAAGAACTAAGAAGTCGATCAACATTAGTCTTAATCTCTAGGCTCTCCGTCGTTATTATCCCCAGCTCTTGGATCTGCGTTAGTATCATCATCATCTCTAGGCTTTTCGGCATTGTTGTCATCAGTTCTAGTCTCTTCCGTATTAATGCTATTATTGGCTTCAAGTTGGTTACTATCACCATCTGTATTACCTTCAGGCACGATTGCTTCGTTGTCTACTTGTCCTCTTAGTTTTTTGGATTTACGGATTCGTTTTGTTGATTCTCGCAAACCTTGCATAGATTTACGTTTGGTGGCGTTTCTTAGAACAAGTTTAAAAAAAAATACCATTTGATCATCAGTAAAACTCGGATCCCACATGTGTATAATTTCAAAAAAGAACTTCCTAAAGTTTATGAAATTTTTCATCGGTATTTTAGAATGTTCTCCCTTGCTTCCCCCGGACCATGAGCACTGACATAAAAATTCCTTCGTGAACAAAACATCTATATCAACTTATAGGCACATGTTTGGCCTTGACCCGGTTTAGATGAGTACAATGTAGATAAACATTTAATTAATTTTTTTCGGTGCATCCTGTCGGCTAGAGTAAGCTCAAACATTTCAAACTCTTCATTAGTTTCTATAGGTTTCAAGCTAAAACTTTCTCGTTCTTCCGAAGATGCGTCTTTTAGTAATGTAACTTTACATTGTTGTTCCTGTTGCAATTGTCTGATTGTTTCATTTGTTTCATCTAATTCTGATCTTTTAATAATTTCATGGGATATTTAGTACTTCTCGGTGGCCACCGTAGAAGTCCCTTAGTTTCCCACAGTGCAGGAACGACTGACAGAGTGGCAACACCTCCCTCTATTGTCTGAACGATTGTGTAAGGCATGTTCTGTAAAAAAAAAACAACAAAATCATAAGTACTTAGGTATTTTTCAAGAAACGAAAGATCACAGACAACAGAAAATTACTTATTCAAACTACCTATCTAGTTTTTGTGGAAATCGAAGCTATCAAAACTGGATAGGTAAACAGACTATGCCATATTACCTAATATCTACTTTAAGTTAAGGTAACTTATAAAATGGTTTTAGCAGAACCACAGCGGGACCCTAAAAGCTTGCATCCATAAAGGTAAACTAGCACAAAATGTGAACCACACTACTACTCTTCATCGATTCATGGCTGATTTGTTTCTCACAAGTGCTTAACTAAACTACTTTTTTGCCGAATTATAGGCCACATGAGAACACCCGTACAGACCTTAGCATTAAATTAATATTAACACAGTTCACTTGCTATCCGCCATTTTCGCTGCGTGACTGTGAATTATTGTAAAATTTTATCTTTTTATTTTGGTTTATTTTAGAAGATATCGATTGGAATTGATTTGGTTTACAAATAATTTACATGTAAACAGCTTTTTGTATTAAAAAAAAAAAAAAACAATAAAATTTATTTCGTTTACTGTCTATTTATGTTAGTTTTTTTTTATTATTTAGTGGTATTTTGAGAGCGCCTGAAAATTTTGAACTAAACATGTATAGTATTTCACAGTAAAGTTACCTCCCCAATAAGATTTCAGACATAATAGGAAGATATCGAAGTTTTACTTACCTTAAATTATATTTATTTTCTCACAAATGGCAGTTGAGGTCTTGCACTTATCACATAAACTTCATGTTTAACAAATTGACAGTTAATAGTAAAGGAAAATAAATAATAAAGTTATTGCATTCCACAATTTCGCACAGAGTGTACTTTCAACTGTGTAAAAGCAACTAAAACGTACACATTCGTCTTTTTTGCTGTATTGTAGGTAACACGTGTCTTGTTATCCAGGCAATTTTCAGCTCTTGGAGTGACTGTTACACACATAAATGCTAATATGATGTTGATATAATTCAATTATTTGATAATTGGAATTCTTATACAGCTATGTGCTGAATAATTTGTGCCCAAATTAGAGTTATATCAGCAGAGGATGCGCTGCCTACGCTGTTATACAGCAAGTTTATACAGCTAATGTTTTCACGGTGCACTGTGAAAATGCTGTTATAAAGCACTTTTGTGCTACTTGGGCTGTATATTAATTTCCTTATTTGGTGTAGTAATTGAAAATGACGTGGTTTTAAAAAAATCACAGTTTTCATCGAAGATTTTCATATTGAAAAAGAAAAAAAAATATACAGGTTGGAAGGGACACCGACGCGCAAACGGTTACCACGTATTTAGTACATCATTCTGAGCCCACACATAGAAATTTTTCACCGGTTATTAAAAAAAAAGTGTTTATTAAAAGAGCCGTGTCCAGTGATGGCGGCTGTAACTGAGCGCAGCTGTAGCTTGGTCAGCCGAAGCGCCTGTTTGGTGAAGCGGCCGTCGTTAGTTGGAAGTGCTTCCTTAGCCTGGCTTCACGCGCCATGGTCCAGCCATAGCTTGTGGTGTTGAGCACTGGTACGTTTCCTTACCAGTGTGCGTAGGTAACCGAACGGGAGTTATATCTATTAAGCTTTTAAACTGTAATGAAATTAAAAATATAGTATTATGTTAAATCCTATGGCTATTGGACCTTGGGGTAGATGCTTAATACTGGTGCCCAATCAATCAGCCAATCTGCTTTCCTTAATGACTTTCCTACAGCAATTTTACGTTTTAAGGATATTTTTTCAGTTGACGTCAGAGAAACCATAATAAAAGCTCGGGCGATGTTAGGACAGTATTCACTTCGCATCGAGGTGTCATAGGAAGCAAGTGCTTTTTCTTTTCTAATTCGCTAATTCTAACCAAAAAACAATGAAAAAAACCACATTTTCGGCTGATCGCAAAAGAGTTATGATGACAGGATTTGGACCTTTTCGAGGCGCCAAAGTTAATTCAAGTTGGGAAGGAGTGAAATTAATGGACGGTAGAGAGATTGAAAATAAATACGACATTACTCTCTTCCGAAAAGAAATTGCTGTGACATACAGCAAAGTGGATACGATTGTCCCACAGATGTGGCGCTATTATCAACCTCACGTGAGTACAAAATTCAGTTTATTTAATTTAAGCTTTCTCGTAATATCTTAATGCCAGGTACAGTGAGTGGCATTCATTTTCCATAAACGACATTTACAAAAACTCCTTTAATTATTTTCAGTTGACCATCCACGTTGGTTTAAATACAGAAGTTAAAAGCTTTGTGTTAGAAAAGTTGGCTTTTAAAAAGGGTTACTATATTCCTGATAATGATGGAAAGTCCCCCGAAGACAATCGCAACGCATATCAAGGACCTGACGTCGTCACTACCACCCTGGACGTCGAAAGAATCTGCTACAAGTTCAATGATTGTAAACGTATGCTCCGAGATCCTACGCTACGCGCTATATCGTCAGTTGAGGCTGAAAAGTGAGTAGATTTTTAGGATTTTATTATGTACCGATCGAACCATCAAACGTTTAATTACAATTTTAAGAGAGGTTTTATTAGTATTGTACTTATTTGCGGAAACAAAGCACGTCCCAAAAAGTCACAGGCGGTTACTATGACGTAAGACAGAGCTATACAGGTCGCCTAGCGTCATCTCTTTCCCACACTGGAATTACTCCTGCTTTAAGACATCGTGGTAGGCCACCAAGTCACTGGTCTCAACCTGGCCTTTTGAACTGATAAGTAGACAAGAATTTGAGATGACAGCCCCCCAGTGTCGAACACACTTCACTCTTATAATCTTGAGTGAAATTCGTAATCCATTGCTGCATATGATGGTCGGTGCTGGACACGCAATTAACGTTGTTAAATTATCAAAATAATTATGATACAAGTGTGTTACACCATTACCTCTCTAGTCTGAAATTCTCGCTAGGGCTTACCTTGCCTAGAGTCAAAGATGGCCACCGCAATTGATTGAATCAACTGTATAATATCTATAATTTTTGTTTCAGGTATTTGTGCGAATACATTTACTACACATCTCTCTGCGCAGGCCGCAGCACCGGAATCCCCACTCTATTCGTTCATGTTCCCCTAAATAAGTATACATCTAAACAACTTGCTTATGGACTGGAACGCATCTTAGAATTGTGTCTCGAACAATTATCTGCTGACGATTATTACAGTTACGATGTTGATATTGTAACAAACTATAAAAGTGTTAATTGTATCTAAAATAAATAATAATGTAAGAATCCCGCCTATCATGTCCTTTTTGGATTATGACAGTTTTCAGTTAGCTATTCTCATGAACTGTATTATATTATGTGATAAAAAATGTACATAAAGGCCCTGTTGCCCACGGTAACTTTAAAAAATAAACTATGTTTTAAGAAAGTATAATGACCACTCATTTCATAGTATTTTTATTTTATACCTATGCAACGACGGTTATATTCTCTATGCCCGCGCCTATCACTGGTAACTTTCTAAAGTTCAATTTTTATATTATATTTATTTAATTAATGAGCAATAACAATATTTTATAAAAAATGGCGTCCAAAAACTCCTCCTCAACGCTGCCAACTGGTACCTAATGTCCCCAAGAGACTGGCGGCGTTGTATCTGCATGTCAATCATCCATTTTTGGGTTACCCCAAATGGATAATTAAAGACTCTCAAGCTGTCATCAGAAAAGTATTGTTTGATGTTTACTACGCACTGGCTGACTCAGTAGGTATTGAATATGAGTTGGGTGGATATGGCCTAACATTCCCTACACATTTAAATAAAAAAAAACCCGCAGGAACGGTTGCAACTACTTACTTGTAGATAAAAAAAAAGAAAAACAAAAAAAAAACCTTAAATAAGAACTAGGAAAAGCTGTTCAAAATTAGTAAAGTACGTCTGGTCCACATTAAATGTAAGTGAAATATCGTAATGAATATCACAAGGAGGAACGTAAGCATAATTAAGTATGTACCCAACTCGTTTATATTTACCCTCAAACCCGCCAAAGAAGACACTTGCTGTTCTTAAAGTCACAAACTACTTTAGGAATAAATAGGAAGCGCACAAGAAAATATCTGTGACCCGAGTGAAAAGGGGGATAAGTCCGATTTTGTTGAAACTGGGTTAAGTATACAAAAATGATCAGAAAAAAATGCGCTATTGGTTAGTGAAAACAGATTTAACTTATCTCTAAGAATAAAGAAGTTAGCTTCTGAAAAATGGTATAACTGACACAAAAACAGTACATTTGTATTTTTATAAACAGAACTTTGGAGTTTTTATTTTGTGTTTTTTAATCTAACTAAATGTATACGAGTATCACCGACGTTTAAATTTGTTTTGTGGTTCTGGATTCAAGTGTACTTGTCCTTTTAAAAATTGTTAAGACAGTGAGTAATGATATTACAAGACAAAAACCTTTTCTCACCAATTTTTAGGACAAATAGTAGGAGTAAATCAATTAAAAATCAGTATTCACGCGTGACAAATTAAGCTTGATAGATACAATTAGAATAAATATACTACGATTGGCATTGGTTTTAGGTGAGTAAGGGTACAAATCGTCGTTAGAAGAACTCTGCGGGGAAAGGCGTGGGTTAGTGCCGCAGCATCGCGTCGCGCGTCGGCGTCGGTAGCATAGGTAAGAAGCAAATTTTTGAAACTCAACAGTCTACTTGCGCCGTGTATGTCTGTATTTGGAAGCATAGAGCTGGGACTAGGGCATTCAAAAACCGGGTTGCTTAAATTTTTTTTTTTTTTTGTTATTTGTTTACAAAATCGGTGAAACCGGTTAAATCGTTTTTTTCGGTTTCTTTTTCAATCTTTATTAAATAATGAGAAAAATGTGTGTAAAGAAATAAAAATGCTAAGGCGTAGTCAAAATACCTATGTATTTTTTTACGTTTATCTCACATAGGTTTATAATAATGAGCATTTGTTGGGATTGAAATAAGCTACAACTACTAAATAACAATATAAAAAGTTTCTTTTCTTTATAAATAACATAGAATAAAGCTTATTCTTTAGGACCACTTTTGATAAAAAGTTTCCTAAGCTTTTCGGAAGAACAAAATATTTTGAAGGGCAGGCTATCCAAAGCGAAATCTTCGGTACGACGTATTCAATCGAAAGAAATTTTTAAAATGTCTTAGTCACTAACATCATCATTAACACTAGAAACGGGGGTGTGGGTGGGTGTTATGAGCAGACAAATCGGTCTACCCTCTTTCTTGTTCGTTAAACAAACAGTAAACATGGTAAATATCCCGTTTCATTTTTGTTTTTTTTTTTTGCTTTGAAGGATCTGTTTGGATATCTTGACTATTTTTGAAAATATATGGGTCTACTGCACTTGTGCTTGGTGTTGGTTCTGTTATAGATTTGACATTTTCTTTTAAATCTATTCAGTGTTGACTGCGCAAGTGGTTCCGTAAGCTTGATGTAGAACTGCTGAATATTTTGTTTGGGAAAATTAAAGTATTATTAAATAAATAACATAGGAGACATATTACTGAAAAACTCGGTTTTGCTATCCTAAAAAACCCGGGTTTCAAATCAGCCGGTTATCCGGTTTTTTCGGTTATCCGGTTTGCATGCCCTAGCTGGGACGCAGTGGTAGCCTAGATGTCACAGACTCCATTTAAGTCTTGTATATCATCACCACTAGTCTCAAATCGCTGAAGGATTACATAGTGAGTAAATATTGTCATGATTTAGAAATAAAATGGTACACATGTGACATCTACCAACCCACACTGAATCCAAATGATGGTTTATATTCCACTCCCTCTCATAAATATGAGGCCAGTGTCCAAGCTGTGGGAACATTATAGGCTGGTTATGATGATGATCTGGGGCAGATTAGTCAGTCCAACTTCTGAATAATTATATCCAAAAGTACATACTGCAGCTGTCCGTATCCAGCAACGCTAAATGTCCCAAAATAGGCCATGCGCCTGGGAATAGTGGCGGCTCTGTAGCCTTCGTATTCCTTCGGACCCGCAACCCGTACAAGCGCAAGCGAAGTCGTGTAAACCCACTGGATGAGAAGCACAGCCAGTCGATTTGACGCTCAGATGAGGCGTCCAGTAGTGGATGCATTTCGACCAAAATAATGATGATGATTGTAGTATTCGTTATAAGTTTGAAAATCCCATAGCAGGTTCATCCCACTGTTGTATGATAACGTGTCCTAGTGAGGTGACTATCGTTTGCTATCTGGCTGTATTCTGCATTTTGCAGTCTAGTTTTCTTCAACTTTAACAACATTATCATCATCATTCAGCTGATGAAATTCATAGGCCTCCGCGAAGCATTGCCACTACAACCAGCCCTGGGTACAGTGTTTCTTCTAGTAGGTACCCCGTTTATAACATATACTGCTAGTTTAAGTTCCCTCTTATCATTAACACTGAAAATATTTACCGTGTTTACTATTTGAGTTCTCGATATTTCAGCGCTGTTGCAAGCACGCATCACGGATAAACTGAGGTTATTGCGGGTGGCTGTTTATGCGCAGACAAATCGGTCTACAAAAAATTACACAATTATGAGAAAAAGCATAAATTCTTTACCTATATAAACACATCACACGTATTTAATTAATAAGCTGCTTAAATGTTACACGCTTTCATTTACGAATATTGGAGCGCGCGAAGCGTTTTTTGCGTCTCCTGTAAAGTTGCATTTTTTTGGACATAAACCCCTTTTCACTAGGGGCACAGATATGTAGTAGGTACTGACTTTAGGAATGAGCTACCCCCACAGGTGATATCGCATATTCGCATGATTATGTCCTAATTTACTTGCATACTATTGTTTTTGCATATTGCTGTGTTATCAAAAATGTATGTACACTTTTCTTTGGATTGCCGCATGTCATTAGTTCCCAGAATTTGCGCTAATCGAATAGTGCAATGATAATGATACTGTGTGTGTCTTTTTTTTTCTCAAAATCAACGGGTTCGAGTCCTGGTTAGAAATATTTATTTTTCAAAAACCCAATGATGCAGTTTTAGTTAAGATCAAAACGGCCTCGAGATTCTTTGAGTATTTTTCGATATTCCTCATAGTTTCGGATTTGGCCATCCACGCCCACTTGAAAACTTCACCTGTACCGTAAACCGTTGTAAAAAATGCAGAATATAAATTATATACTGCAGATTTAAAAGAAGTCTGTAATTTTCTTTAAATGTCTCCTTTTATGTACGGATGTGGATCTGGGAACCGTACTCTCACTACGCAGTTGGATGTACCGTACCGATAATTCCGAGTCACCACACTTATGCAAACGAAGGACAACAAAGTAGTGTGGAGGCGTCCGGGTCTGAGGCCCGCTCGCAAGACTATTAATGTTCTGTGGAGGCCCGCCTCCGAAAACTGTCCGTTCGGGTTTGACTGAACCTCTATTTTACATTATGCGAAAAAGAACTATTAAGACTATAATATAAGACTATCCAATGATATTTAAAATGTCTTTGTAACTATCGAGGATTTTTCAAGTGATTAACTGGACATTATTCATCAATAATCGCTTTAACCAACTTTTCAATAATTCAGCACTTAAATTTTCATTGAATATTTTCACTTTAGTGAAAATTTATAAATATCAGAAATTTTAAATACTTTAGCTATGACGTTATCGGGCAAAGAGTATAATAATAAATAATAGGGGAGTTGTCGGGTCTAAATAACACGCCAACTAACGCCATCTTGTGTACATTTGTGAAAGTATGTTAAACCTTGCAAGCATGTCGTCAATGTGTGATGTTTCTTCTGAATTTATAATAATTTGCTTTGTATTTTAAAATGTTTTTTCTAAATCAATCGAAGTTTTTTATTTAATAAAATAAAACAACATTTCAAAGATTTTGAAACAAAAAAGTAGGCTGTATGTTTCATAACCTTGACATTTTTCTTTTCATTCACATCACTATTCAATTATTTAATTTTTTACATTCATTCGCTCACTTCGCTAATTTTCATTCATCAAATGTCGGACGACGTCTTTGGTTTCATGGCGCGTTTTAACTTATAAAATGTACGTTTGGTGTAATAGTTATAAATGTAATAACTTAGCCAAATGTCTATTATAGTGTATTAGTTGAAAAGTAACTACAAAAACCAAGTAACAGAGTCCAGTTAAGTTACAAGGTGTTTATCTTGTTTTTAGGTTATGTTAGTGCTTGGTCCCTATTTAACAAATAAAACGTATTCAAAATGACGGACGGAGATTCCGGTGAAAGTGGCAGGGTGGTGGCGATCCCTTGCCCTTTCGTGAAGAGGAGAGTAGAGTGCGCTGGCGCGGCGTTCCTTAGGTATTACAATGTGAAGTGCCATGGTGGCGACGCATTGTTCCAAACGCTCAAGTCTAATGAAAAGGCCGAAGAAGTTATCTTCGATGATGATGTCGAGTACCTGCGGAGCTTGGATCCCAAAGATTGGAAGATGCAAGATCACTATGCCGTTCTAGGTATGAAGAACTTGCGGAACAAAGCCACCGATGACGACATAAAACGTGCTTACCGGCAGAAAGTGTTGAAGCACCACCCCGACAAGCGCAAGGCGCAGGGCGAGGAGATTCGTAGCGACGACGACTACTTCACATGCATCACCAAGGCTTACGAGATTTTGGGCACGCCTGTCAAGCGCAGGTCCTACGACTCCATTGACCCCACCATCGATGACACTGTACCTTCACAAAACGATATCAAGAGAGATGGCTTCTATAAATCTTTCACTAAACATTTTGAGTCAAATGCAAGATGGTCTGAAAAGAGAAATGTGCCTTTATTAGGTGATGAGAATAGTACCCGGGAACAGGTGGAACGGTTTTATGCTTTTTGGTATGAGTTCGAGTCTTGGCGCGAGTTCTCCTATCTTGACGAGGAGGAGAAAGAGAGGGGCGCTGACCGGGAGGAGCGGCGTTGGATCGAGAAACAGAACAAGGCTGCACGCGCCAAGTTGAAGAAGGAAGAAATGGCCCGGATACGAAGCCTGGTGGATCTGGCTTATGCCAGCGACCCTAGGATCCAGCGGTTCAAGCAGGAGGATAAAGATAAGAAGTTAGCTGCTAAACGAGCCAGACAGGTAATCGTACATAAACTCATGCTTTTTCCCTTCCCATCTGACCCTTAGATACTCTTTTGCCATGTCTGTGTTCATATATCTGGAGAACAATAAATGAATAATACTGAGTAATTAATTAAGTTAATTGAGAGGGGCTTGTGGCTGAATAATAACAGCTGCTAGGATCGATCTTTAGGTTAAGCCGTGCTTGCCTAGGTTGGTCTGTAGATGGCTGACCACCCATTACATAACGTGTTTCCTCCGTGCCTCGGAAAGCACATTAAGCCGTTGGTCCCGGCTGTCATTTGTAGATCTTTGACAGTCGTTACAGGTAGTCGGTGCCCCAAAAAGTCTTACCAAGGGGTAATGTATTACCCAGTACTAACTGGGTTGTGAAGGTTGGATAGGTAGTCGCTCCATGTAAAATACTGGTATTCAGCTGCATCTGGTTAGACTGGAAGCCGACCCCAACAGAGGCAGATGATGACTGAGTAATTTAATTGAGCAGTACTTGAAAAGTCTGGATAGTGATGAGAAATGGGGCTTCAACTTAAATTTTTATTTGAACATCACTTCTAGTGAAAAAAGTTTCAAAAGTGACACAAAACAGTTGGATTGCCTCCATGAATACTGAAAAATTAATGTTACCACCAATCATCCAGACTGCAAGTCATTGAATTTATCTAGATCTAGGACTTAGATACAATGTAGTACACACGATTTCCCTTAGTTTGGGGTGATTTCTAATAATTTGGTATGCATATACAATACTTTGTGGCTCTGTCCAAATGATTTCAGTGGTTCTAAACTGTAGGTACAGTTTTCCTTTAGCATCACTGTGGATTCAAGCAATTAATATTATAATTTCTCAATTTTGTACTGTTCCTAGCAGCTATGTACAAAACATACACACACACACACACACACACATGACATTGTCACATTAACATACACACATTGACATTTGACATTGTTACATTATTATGACATTGTCTTCCGTCTTCCTATTAACCAGTACTCACATTAGGGGGTGGAAGTGACACCGACGCGAAAACAGTTACCACGCGTTGAGTACATCATTCTGATCCCCCCACACAGAAAGATATCATCGGTTATTTAAAAAAAAAAACAGCTGTTCCATACCATATAGGTCTACCAATGACATTGCCAAATAAAATAAGAAACATAAAATATTCATGATTGTAAAAATATTAATGAATTTAAAAATGCATAGTTTTTGTTCCAACTTAAAACATTTTTTTACGTGTTCTCCAAAAAGGATCACATAAATAGAATCTGATCTCGATACCTAAAATCAATAAACTAATAGAATTTGAAATACAAACTCAATCATACTATTTCAATTCCAGGATGCAGTACAAGCAAAGAAAGCTGAAGAAGAACGTGTAGTGAAAGAAGCTCAACTAGCCAAGCAGAAGGCCGACGAAGCGGAGCGCGCACGCATCGAGGTGGCGCGCGCCGAGCGCGAGCAGCAGAAGAAGAGCTTGCGCAAGGAGAAGAAGGCGCTCCGAGACATCTGCAAGGCCAACAACTACTTCTCCAACAATGAAGATGAAACCGTCGCTCATATGGCCGCTGTAGAAAAAATCTGTGAAATGTTGAAGGTGGTAGAAATACAAGACTTCGTAAAAGAACTAGAAAGCAAAGGAAGAGATGCTTTCATTCGAACTGTCAAAGAAACTGAGGATAAATTAGAAGCAGAAAGAAAAGCTATATTTGATAACAGGCGGGTGGAAGAACACAAGGCTAAAAAAGAATCTGCACTCAAACAGCCAATTGAATGGAGTGTCGAGATGACACAACTTCTCATTAAAGCTGTCAACCTGTTCCCAGCAGGCACCAACCAGAGGTGGGAAGTGGTTGCTAACTTCTTAAACCAACATGGCACTTTCATTGATGACAGACGATTCATAGCAAAAGACGTTTTAAACAAAGCTAAAGACTTGCAAAGCGCAGATTTCTCAAAAAGTAGTCTAAAGAAAGCTGCCAATGAAGAAGCATTTGACCAGTTTGAAAAAGAAAAGAAGAAAGGATATAATCACATTGATGAAACTGGAATATCAAAGAGTGATAATCCTGTGAAAATAGTGAATGGAACAGCTACACCGAAACCTGAAGAGGTTGCCAAACCAGACGACAAAGCATGGACAAAAACTGAACAAGAGCTGCTGGAACAAGCCATCAAGACGTTCCCGGTGAGCACCCCGGAGCGCTGGGACAAGATCGCCGACTGTATACCGAACCGTACGAAAAAAGACTGCATGAAACGATACAAGGAGTTAGTTGAATTAGTTAAAGCAAAGAAGCAAGCCGCCAACCTCGCGAAATAACATACGACACTGCTAGTTCTGTATCAAATTGTTTACCATCAAGTTAATGACCAAAGTAGATAAATATGGGTATTGTAAATTATATTTACATTGGTAAAGTTACACTGTTGGCTTGTGACAAAGACGTTTATTGAGAAACCTATAAAGAATATTGTAATTATTGCTTCATGAATTAGTAATTATGAAATAAATTACTGTTTTCTTTTTAAAGAAATTGTAATGCATGTTTTGATTACTCAAGGTACCCTAAATTTTGGTTTCATCAACCAATCAATAACTACAATCAGTTCTTTAATCCTTCTACCGCTACAAATTAAGATTCTGTGTTATAAAATACTCAAATTCATATCACTTCTATAATTTTACTTAGTCGTATGTACCTAGATGGTTTGTGATATTCAATTTAGAAGACAAAATCTATGTATTGGATATTTTAATATGAAGCTTGGCTTGCAATTTTCTATGAATTGTGCGTGGCGGTTAAAAGGTAGCTCCTTTATATTTATTACTAAAAACAAGCAGATCGATTCATTGATCGAACTTAAAATCACTATTATCGCGAGCAACATTCCTCTCTGCAGCACATCCTACCCATTACAGCTAAATGTTGTAAAGTAGCAAATATTCTGTATTGCAATGTTAATCACCGGCAACTGGTTGTGGTTCGCGTGTCCGTCGCGGTCGCCTGCTCGCAAATGACACGGTCACTTAGTACTTTGCCTGCCCCACAATCAGCGTACCTGTCGTGTCACTAAGGAATATTGGAACGCACCTTCCTTTACACATTTATTAAAACTACATAAAAACGCTTGATAAATGTACCTGCCTTTGAAATCAGTTGATAACGGCTCTCGTTACGTTAAGAACGTTTGTAAGTTATAGGAATCGATTATTATTTTACTCGCATCTATTTACAAAATATGTTGTTCCGTAGTTTACCTGCGCACTGTTTCGTGTGACTTGTAATGTTTTTTGTTGAATGACGGGTAATTAAGCGAAGAATTATGGTTAGCTTGCCAATTAAGATCTGATGAAGATAACGATTATTCTCAACGAAATTGTAATTAAAATCGTTCATCAAAATACTAATGCTATGTGCATTAGTATTTTGATGAACGATTTAGTACATAAACTACCTAGTACATAAACTGATGCGATAAAATAATACTCTACACAGTGGCTTAGTTTTCTAAGCAGTTGTATTTTCATACGATTCACAGAAATGTGTTATATAGAAATGTAGTCTTTGTACCTACCCACATGAATCCTTTTTCCATGCTTAGAGCACTTTTCCCGCCATAAGTAAAAGTAATGTTTGTATGGCAACATGTCCGTTCAAAGACACGACAAACAATCATCTTGTGTCATATTTTTATATTTATTTGTTTATTGTGATGATGAATATAGTCAATTTGAAATTTTTATGTGAATTTTATTTGTCCACCAGCACCATTAACAGTCCCATGATGGAACTACTGATGTTTTTTTTAATCACTAGTTCCATTTTAAAAGAATCTAAAAATAATGGAACTAATGTTGAATTTTGTTATCACTAGTTCCACATTATTATTTTAGGCACTAATGATGCATGCTAAGTCCTGGTGACTCAGCCCTGGCTCTGTCATAACGACCTGATATTGTAGGTCGTTGTCGAACCCAGACAGGTACTTTATAGCTGCTTCACGTATTTATTTCATCACAACTGTTCTCAAAACTAGGCCTAGGTTATTTATAATGCTGCAAGTTCCAAGTTTGGTACATTCATAGATTGGTTCTGAAATATTCATTCGCAGGTACCACCCACAGGATATCATGTCTTATGCGACCACTCTGAACACAGACCACGGCATTAGAGCAGTAGCAGTTGTAGTCTGAAGCTTTAGCGGTAAATCAATGGACCATTTATTTGTAGTAGGTATACCTACTTACCGCGAAAGCTGCACAAAACCACAGGATGATTGAGGGCATTATCACTGATGCTACAGGACATGGTAGCCAACGAGGCAGTACCTTATTAGTTCAACTAGCTGTTGCCCACGACTTCGTTCGCGTGGAAGTTTTGGTATGTACCTATGTGAGAGACTGCCTCGTTGGTCGAGTGGTCGTAAGTGCGACTACTAAGCATGAGGTCCTGTATTAAAAAATGTTTGCGAGCTGCGCACTATCTGAATGCGCCCCAAAAGGTGGTAGCCGTAAGGCTGATCCGTGGGTACCGCACGATCTCCCGCGAGGTAGCGAGTCTCCTTGCCGGATTGCCGCCATGGGATCTGGAGGCCATAGTCCTTGCGCGCCTGCACGAGTGGCGCGCGGAGGCACTACGCCGGGGGGAAACTCCGCTGCCGCGGCAAATTGTCGCTCAGCGAACAGACCTCCGGCGCGATCTCATGGCGACATGGAGAGAGCGAATGTCGCAACCCCGTGCAGGGCACGCCACGATAGTGGCGATAAGTCCCCTCTTTGAGGAGTGGCTACAGAGGCGCCACGGCGCCCTCATCTTCCGCCTGACGCAGGTCCTCACCGGACCCGGTTGTTTCGGGAGGTACCTGCACCGGATCGGGCGGGAGGAAACGCCCGGGTGTTATCATTGTGAGGATCGCCCGGAGGACACGGTGGAGCACACCGTGGAGGTCTGCTCCGTTTGGGTTGAGCACCGCTGTGTCCTCGTAGCGGCGATCTCTCGCGTCGGGCCCTGGTTCAAGCCATGGTCCGGGGCGAGAGGGAATGGGAAGCCGTCACCTCCTTCTGCGAAGCAGTCATGCTAGCGAAGGAGGTGGCGGAACGTGAGAGGGAAAGAACCTCACGTCCCAGCCACCGCGGGAGAAGCACCGGGCGTCGGGGGCCACGTCGTGATGGCTCTCGGCCACTGTAGGCGCGGGCCTGTGGACGGTGAGTAATGGGCTAGCTCGCCGTCCGTCCGTCGTATGACGACAGGCCGTGTCGACGGCGCGTTCGTGTTCTACGCGCGCCTCAAAGAGATGTCAGCAAACATGAGGGGCCCGCAAGGGCCGATGCCTGCCAGGGCTGCGGGACTGTTCGAAAGAGATACCGCGGCCCTGGAACATAAAGGGCAAAAGAAGGAACATGGATGATTTTTAGTCAGTAAAAGTCCGACACTCCCTTCCGCTCCGCCCAGAGCGGGAGGAGTCATTTGATGATCCCATCCGAAAAAAAAAGGTTACTAACTAAATTTTAAACATTAATATCTTTTGCGTCTGTTGGTCGATTTTGATGAAATAAACACTAAATGTTACTCGGAACAATGCTTCTTAAATTACAATATTTCGATTTTGAATATAATGAGGGGGTTTTACGTGATGTGCGCACAAACATACAGACAAACCGACAAACAGACAAAAAATCTAAAAATGGTAGAAATGGGTTCTACTTTTTTTTCTAAATATTTTCAATGTACAGAAACGCCACGTCTACAGATTTATTTTATGTAGGTATAGATAATTCAAGATGACGACTGCTTGCTTTTAACTCTGATGAAATACCGTGGGAACATGATCATAATTGGTTGATTGCAGTGCAGTAGCTGTACCTACCTACTACTTTGCTAACAGTGTTTTCTATAATTTTTATAGCAGGTATGTATTTATACAAAAATCCAGCCCTTTCTTTCCTAATTCCAATTCTCCTTGACACAAATTATGCAGTTAATCCACGTCTTGCTTGGTTGAATACAAAAGCGACATCTAGGGTGAGTTGCGAGTACGGAATTATACGGCTATTTGTAGAAACGGGTACCTAGGTACCTATTATTTAGTATTGATTGTGCACCAGTGGGCCATCAACAATATTTTAAGCAGGCTATAAATAGGCTGGAAAATAATCCCATTAATGTCAAGAACCCGTTAACGAGTCGTCATTACCTACAAGAATTACTACCTAGCTGTTGTGCATTTCCGAAGCGGAGCATTTAGAGGCCGGCCCAAGGTCACTGCCCGGCAGGTGTTCCTACAATTTACTTGTTATGTATTTATTCCATACACGGTGTATTGTGTTATAGCGTAGGTACGCCAAGGCCGATCGACACATTGTTGGCTATGAGAAATATAATATTATAAGATTAATCCATCAGAATATTATAAACGAAGGTGAACCTTTTACCCATATAGGTAGGTACCTATCTACTTATACAAATAAATAAAATTGAAGTGCTTGTTTGTAATAATATCAAAATAACAGCTTCTCACAGAATGCATATGAAAGTATATACAGTAGGTACATAATTATAACAAAAACACACTTTTTTAAAATTTTTGTCTGTCTCTCTGTTTGTTTCGGCTAATCTCCGAAACGGCTGGACCGATTTTGACAGTACTTTTACTGGCAAATAGCTGATATCATAAGGAGTAACTAAATCTACTTTTATTTTAGAATAAGTATTAGGGTTCCATGCAAAAAAATAGAACCCTTGAAATTGGTAACAAAATTCGATTCCAAAAGGGAAGTAATCGAAGGTCGGTAACAGCTAGTTGTTTATAAAACTTATGAATTGTTTAACGTTTATAACACGTCTCTGGATGTGGAAGATTCTCATGCATAAACATATATGCGGACTTGCTAAGATAAGCAAAAATTTATGTTCTTCGTAAATCGTAGAGTTACCTTTCCGCTAATTTATTAGGCGATGACTAAGCTTGTAATCTCTCATATCTACAGGGTGTAAACAGACCCTTCACGCACGAAGCCGTCAACCAAGCATTAGGTATGTGAGTAAACCAAAGACTATTATAACCACTGGTTAGATTCTCTATGCATTGAAACTAAGTAACGCAAAAAATATTGCTGGGAAACGACTTTTTTTTTTGTGTACACATGTAACGCACTCAAAACGTGCTGATGGTTGGATTGAATAGTAGGTACGGGGGTCGTGGAGTTGTTTAAAAATCTTACATTAAAAACAAGTATTTAAAAAAAAACTTGTGAAAAAGTTGGAACTTTGACCCCCAATATCTCTCCATAGCTAGAAGCTATGGTCTAGAACAAAAAAATGATCGCAATTTCGAGGAGAACAAGTGGCTTTCGGCTACGTTAAGGATCTTATAAAACAAATAAAATTGAAGTGTCTACTTGTAATATCAAAATAGCGGCTTTTCACTTAAATCAAAAACACATTTTTAAAATTTTTGTCTGTCTGTGTTTGTTCCGGCTAATCTCCGAAACGGCTGGACCGATTTTGACGGGACTTTTACTGGCAGATAGCTGATGTTATAAGGTCTAATATAGGCTACTTTTATTTTAGAAAAATAATTAGGGATCCATGTAAAAAAAAAACCCTTGAAATTGGTAACAAAATTCGATTTAAAAAGGGAATGACTTCCCTTTTTGAATCGATTTTTTTTATAATAAAACGCGAACGAAGCTCGCGGGCAAAGCTAGTTACTATATAAAAGTATACTTACGTAGGCACAGTTCGCAGCAAGTTTTAGCGAAGCCAGAAAAATACTTTCTCCGGTCTCTAATGTGACATAACGAAACAAATAACGACTTTTTTTCTCAGGGGTCAGGTGGGCGTTACTAATATTATCAAATAGACTGTTTGTCTGATTTTACTCGTAACTCTTTGAACTGTGGGAAGGATGCATAACCATACAGCATCACTGACTATTCAACTATGGTAGAGCGATTATTCTGAATTGTGATTGGGGACCAGTACCTTTAAAAATCTGCATTAGAACAATTAAATGCCAATTTATTATGCACTACAAAGGTGCATAGTTGTATTGCTTCACGGGCTGGTGTCCGCAACTCCACGACCAACAGCGTGTAGGTATTTTCCATACAGCGGATAGTTACTGATTGATGCTGATGGTCATCTGTTACACTAAGGGTCTTGCGTTGCCTTATTGCCTAGCCCTAGGTAGGTAGGCATCCCGTATCTACATATAGCAACGGAAGTACGGAACCCATGGTCTCCAAAGGCTCCAAACCGGAACACAGCAATTCTGCTTGGTGAATGTTCTTCAACAACACAAAAGAATAGAAAACACTTTTTAGACGCGTTTGAGATGATAGATGCAACAGTATTCTTACATTTTTAATCAACTCTAAACTTCGGAAGCCATAATAATCATTGAGCTGGCGCCGCTTTTTTATTCTTATCAATGAAAAAAATCCAAGGGCGTTCCATTTTCCAATATATCGATAAAATAAGCGATGGTGTACCTATGCATTTGTGTCAGACTGCATTTCCATATTCCTTTATGCTGCCAGTTTTGGGCATGCGCGGAGTGTGCCAGGCATGTGAGGCATGCACCAGAGCGACTACACATTGAATAGAAACGACATGAAATTGAAAACATCAGGATGTTCTATAATGAATAAGTATTGTGGAATTATCTCATTATGGAACTAGGAGGTGTTATTTTTAACACCTGTAGAATAAATAATAACTAACGAGCATTAGTTATTGAGATCGCTAGGTTGTTAACCTGCTCCGAAATACGGAAAAACAATGATTTTCGCAAGAAGGAAATAAGACCTTTCGAGAAAATAAAATTGATTTCTTACTCCAATTGCAAAAGTGAATTTCAAAACCAAACGCCAGTCAAAGGCGCAGGAAGTTTGCGGTTGAACCACTTGAAAGGTTTCTTAAAATCTAAAAAAAGGTGTAGAGGTAGGCGAAACATCCATGCATTCGACAGATAGGCACATAAAATTCGTTGGCAACGACCATCTCATCCGCCCACTGCCATTACGGGGCGATTACCCATGAAATAACACCACATATCCTGTTACGAAACAGACGACAAGTTTATTCAGATAAAAAATAATCATAAACATACATTGACTGAAATCCAAATAAGTGCCACTAAAATGTATTGTAATTTATAATAGTTGCGAACTCGCCAGTTTTCTATGGCCAAGGTTAATGACTTCGAAAAAGATAGAAATGTACCTGTATAATTTCTAGTGAGGAGACAAAGGTGAAACTCCACAAGGCCAAAATCTTACGACAGATTTTTTTAATGGTTGAAACTCCACCCCGGCTTTAGATAATTATAATATGCCATGTAATATTATAAATTAGCAAACATTTTCGTCTCTTCAGATCGAGTAAACCAAGTTACATCTACTGTTAGCTTACATTCAAGATACTGCTTTGCGTATCTGCAGTTGAAGTCATTTATTCGTTGTTACTTTGAAACGTTAGTGAAAATAATTGAAGTCGGGAATTTCTAAACGTAATCCGTCGGTATTGTAGTTTAGTTTTCGTATCCATTGCTAATATCTTTGAGAAATCGCGTCGTTAGCCACAAGTGTGTAGTTTCAATGTCTAGGAAGTGGCGCTAACACTTGGAACACCAAGGTAGGCTTTAATTTTATTCTCATGGTTTGCAAGTACTGTTACTGTGCATTCTGAATCATGATTGTTTGCTGGAATATCCAAATACCATTTCAAAAACCCTAATGCTGACGGGATTAACGTGCCCAACTACTGGCCGCAAGTGCATTATTTACTAAAAACGTATCATTAAAACGAAACAAGAAGTAGCAACGTATAAATGCCTCATCTAACTGCAACGATGTTCATTAGTCTATGTGTTACTCATTAAAATTAACATTAAAAAGATTATAAATATTTGAGTTTGGTTCAGTTCCACTAAGGCACCATCAAGGCCATACATTGCGATTAAAGCTTACTCTTATTTAAGTACATTTATCTACTTATTACGTTAAAATTATTATTTTACTTATAAACGTTATAATTTTGTAAATATGAAAGCCTTTTTCTTATAATATCGTAGTGTTGTTTTAAAAAATAAATGAGATTCTTTAGAAACGTTGAATAGTTGCCATTGTTTAGCTGATTTGTCTAGTATAATATGAAATAACATCTTGGATATTATTATCAGAATCGTATAAAGCACCAGTATTACAGTTATAATGAATTAACGTTTATAAGTATATCTTACAAATATCTTAAACATGTCGTAATACAGCAATAAGGTACGGAATGCTGAAATCAAAAGTGATTATCTCTTTAACTTTCAATGGAATTTGAAATACTTACTAGGATTATTATTTTTAAATTCCCAACTAGTCTATCGGAGATTAACGCTTTTGAATAGCGCTGCGTGTACACGCGGTGACACATAAAGCTATATTTCCAGTATAAAATGGCCTCGCAATCATGTACAGATTTCAATAAAATGAGGGATCCGCATCACTGGTTGTTATAGCTCGATTGGTCGCCGTGCCTACCAGTACCCACATACGTATTTTTAATGTGACTGTACCTAAATATTTCACAGTACTTGATAGCAATAAAAGATTCCAAAACACATACTTGGATGATATACAACTATCAAGTAAACAAGTAAATCCAGAAAAGAGTTTTAAGGATGGATATCAATGTTTATAATCAACTTAAACTTATGATATTAACCATTGTCCATTACCATTAAGTGTGTGAATGACCTTTATTCTATGTGATGTCACCCAGAACATGCTTTGAATAGTCATCTTTATGCTAGAGAAAGTCGCTGTGAAAGCAATTATATTTTCTAACGCACTTTTGCATTTATGCGAATAATCTCTTAACTTAAAAACAAAAATATTTATGAGAAAATTAAAATAATACGAATAATTTGGAAAACAATTTTTTCTTAAAGCACCAAATGGGCACCGAAACTATTATTGTAATATATTTATGGTCATTTAAAATCAGTCTTAGAATTTAGCAGAGATTAAGTACGAAATTGAGGTCATTTTAGCCAAAATAACGGAAGTATGAAGACAAAATTGTTCGCCAATGCTACTTTCATTATGTTAAACTTATTTAAGACTTCTAATTGTTGTTACAAACACTTTAACAAATCCTTGTTATGAATTTCTCTAAAGTTTGCCAAACATTCATCATTTGGAGAAAAATATAGGTGCCTACACTGCCTACATAGGTGCCTACACTGCCTACATAGGTACCTAGGTACTCGTAGGTACCAGGTATAGGCGCGTTAATTTTATTATGATCTGCGTATTTTTTTGTAAGAAATTAAAATTTTGAAGTCTTTTTTTTTTCATTAATTTCTAAAATTATCAAGTTTTATTAGAGAGAAACAGCAGCTGCTGAAATACATATATATTAAAACAATATGTGTGCAATTAAACATTGCAAAAAATAAAAAAATGGAATGTTTTTTTAAACATACTTAAATAACTAGACAAAGGCACACACTGACCTTAGCTTAAAATGGCTCATTGGTTTCTGCAGGTACTTTCTGCATGTGCTCTGCAATCATCCATATTTAAGTACTGTGATTCACCTTATTGGAATCTGGTCAATCTGGAGTGATTCATTAGTCATGTGCCAATTTGATCTGAATTTATAACATAGCAGGAATGCAGTATTTAGCTTTCAAGATTTAGTTGTCTCGAAAACTTATAGGTACCTCCCAAGATTTTGTGGATAGTTAGGTTGTATCAATAAGAACTTATTGATGTACTACTGAAAACTACAAATATTATGACTAAGATGTTAATCTTTCAGGTATACTTGCAGATAGTTTTGTTTTGTGCATAGACCTTCACTTCAAACAAGTTTATCTAGAGAGGCAGTATAAGTATTATCAAAACACTTGAGGTATGATAATGAGCAAAGCAGGAGGGAGAGTACTTAAGATTAACTTCAGTAATGACTAAAGTACTTAAGAGAGTGGTAATTACTTTTCCATTATGACTGATTTTAGTGCATAGCAGTTAACTTGACTTAAATCTGAATGATATTGCAGAGTTTAGAGTAAAAGAATAAATAATCATTAATTCTAAGAAAAAAATATCTAAAATTCTTCATAAAAATTGCCAACAACATGGCCTTATAATATAAAATGTTAAAAATCCTTGGAAAAATATCTTGAAACTTGTTGTTTTCAATCATTCTCTCTCTCTAGAATATTAAAAAAAAACCATTTTGAGCTGGATTATACACAATAATCCCATAATATTCGAACACATAGAAGCCAGCTACCACTCAGATCACGTCATTCACTCATTACCACTGCATAGCTCAGCTTAACATAAAACAGATCAATTAAATCACTAATCTTTGAAAGGCCTACATTTCTTTCTCACAAAAGCACTATCAAACTGTTTCACTGTATTTTGCACCCCTTTCTTTTCTTGCTAATATCGGCTTGCTTGCTCTTTTTCTTAGCAAGACCTTCAGCAGTAATATCAGATATTACAGACAGTCTCTTACTGGTGTCATGTCTATCCTGTCCCATGTGCGGAGGACTTACATCAGGGGGGTACGTGGAACTGTACAAGTTGTTGTTCTCACTGTAGCTGTGGGGTATGTTAGGCGGTGGGATGCTTTCAGGCACCATGTGGTCTGTGGGGTAATGTGATGCCGGCCTGATGCTCACTGGGTCCGGGAAACGAGGCTTTTTGCTTGTTGTTGGTGGAGGAGGCGGCTGGCGGTGTTGCATGGAACTGTGGTTACTTGGCATCCTTTTATCATCAAAGGATCTTGAGTGAGCATGAGATAAATTGCTGCCTGAAGTTCCAGCTTCAGATTGTTGAGCATAATACTGGTTTGACATCTCCAAGGACTGCAAGGCACTGGTTTTGGATTGAATGGATTCTTTTTCGAATGGTTCAACATAATGCAAATCGGAGTCAACAGATTTGCACAGTCTTAGTCGATTTTCACGGATTATATCTTGGGGATTGCAGTACGCATCACATAGTGTTGCCTGCGGAGTAGGAGGTTCACTTTCTAGCTGTGGTGGTTGTTGTTGGGCTGCCATTCTTTGCTGTTTCTTGAGTAGGGCCTTCTGCCTTGCCTTCTCCTTGGCTCTTTGTAGTTTCTTATATTCTCTTTCTTGCAACAATCTCGCCAGTTCACCATCCTGAGCTTCTACTGCACATCTCATGTCAGCCAGTAGGGCATCCTGGTTGTTGTCCTCATGACTCAGTTCTCTAGCAAGTCTTGCATCTTTTTCTTCCTGTTCCAATCGTCTTTTCATATCTTCAAGTTCAGCTGGAGAGAGACCTAGCTCTACAGGATTGAGATCTTCACTGGGAATGGCAGCAACAGGCGGAGGAGCAGGGGGCGCGGCACGGGATGAGCTGGGCTGTTGCAGCATGTCCGTGCCGCGCTGACGACGCTGCCGGCGCAGGTTGATCTCTGCCATCTCGCGCGCGATCTCTGCGTCGATATCGGCCTGGCGGCGGCGTGTGAGCTCACGCAAATGTACCTCGTGCTCGATGTCGCGCTGCTCGCTCAAAGCGATGGGGAAGTCCTCGCGGATCTGCTGGTTGCGGTACCTGTTCTCGCAGAGATGCGAGGAGATCTCACGGTCTTGCAGGCGGTGCGCCAGCGCCCCGTCGGAGCGCACGAGCCACTGCTCGCGCAGGTCTGTCACGTGCCCGAACTTGGGCATGGTGTCGCTCGCCTGGAACCCGGCCATCACTGTAGCGCGACGGTAGAAAGTATCCTCCGGACTTTCCAAATAATGTCACCTAAATACAACACACCGAGTAAACACGGAGTTACGTTAGCGTAACGTAATACCAGTTTATTGTGTGTTAGCACGACACGAGTGGCATGGTGACGGCACCAGCCTCAGATCGACACCACCATTCTTAACACTGCACAAACCTTTCACGTCGACTTTCTTCGCATTCCGTGAGAATCCGCAATGAACTTTTTACGTTTTCCCTGTGAACTCCGCGTGAACAATGGACCGCAATGTTTGATAATCTACATAATGAATTGCGTCGAACTCTCCTCACTCATTCATCCCTCCTCCACAACAAATAAATAAAATTGATTGAGTCGAAAAAATTACAATGACAGACACGCATGACATGACATGACGTGATAGCACTGACAGAACAAGTTTAGTTTTAGTAGTGAAGTGAAATAAAAAAAAATCCATTCCACAGTCTGTGCATTCCACTGAAGTGAAGCGATTGCTTGGTGATTGTCATGGGATCTTGTTGCATGGCATTGATACAGTGCTACACAGATCTTTTGGCTCTTGAATGACAGTAAATGTCATGACAGACATTAGTAGGCGTTGTTGCCTTGTTGGTAAACATTTTTGAAGAATTATTTCGTGAAATTGTATTGACAAAAAAAGGGGGTTGGCGTTAGTTCTGGGTCAATATTTTTCAACAACTAAACGTCTTCGTCTTAGCGTATCGATGGAAAAAGTTTCAAATGTGTTTAGCCCAAAATTCGGCCACGCGAACTCTGCTCACTGATGCAGCGGGCATGCGATGTAAAATGGAAGGTAGGTGGGCCATTGTCAGTGATTAGACGCTTCTACGACATACTAAATTAAGGTGTGGCTCAGAGACAGTGGCGTATTTTAACATTTGGCGCCCCAAGCAAACATGGTTTGCAACCCCGCATATTACAAAAAAAATAAGATAAATCTTTGCCAGTTTATTCAAATCAAACTAGGCAAAGCCTGTTGACCAAGACACCACACCATGTTAACCTTTTCACCGCCAGCGTACACAGAACGCGGTGCCTCGCCTAGCGCCAAGCTATACACGTATAACGAAATACGCGCACGTAAACGGTAGTGCTGTGGGTAGCGTCATATCGATGAATGAAAATTATACACGTTAAGTTATGTTGTTTATAATTTTATGGATATAAATAAAAACTGATTAACTATTTCCATATTTGTTTTATTTCACAGTATCAATATTAAGAAAAAACAATATAAATTATAAGTATCAAAGAAACAAATACGTAACTCAATTAGAGTCATAAGAAATGAGGTACATCTCTAATTGCTTCATGACGTCATTCTTTGACTTCATTTCAAGTCCTTGGCGCTCGGAACACGTTAAATTCAATTCTGATTAGGGATGTGGTCTATGGTCTTTTTTCTATGTTTGTCTACTCCCGTGTTTTTTAAACTACTTCAGTCGACATTTTTTACCGTTAGGTATATATCTAAGCAAAAAAAAAAAAAATGTTCAAATATTTCTAATTCTGTGCAATCTCCATTCATAAAATTAATATTTAGCCCGGACGTAACAAACAGCAAAATACCCACACAGCAAAATACCTACACACACACACCATGTGATGGTGTGTGTACAAGCACAAGATATCTGAGCCATTATTTTTCATTTTTCATTCAGTATTGAATCTCACAAATAGGTACAATGTTTTATTGAATAAACGATATTATTATCAAGCTGGACATACCTCAGAATCATCGTCTTCTGGTCCAACATTCTCCACAAAATACTCCCGAGTCCGATTCCCACCTTGTAGAATGCTTAAAAGCTCATCCTTATCCAGTTCTTCGTTCATATCAATAACTTACTTATTTCTTTACTTATTAATGATGAAGCAATGAAAAGTGCAACAAATATTGGTGCAGACTGCACTATGACAAAGTGACTTTGACAGCCATACGTTTATGACGTCACAGAACGTCTTCTATAATAGTCCGTGGCGCCCAGGGCACTCATAACCATGGACTTATAGCTTACAACCAATTATTTTGTAGAGATGGGAATATAATTATCGATAAGGATTGCCAACAACTATTTAATTCCGGTTCGGCACCTATCCGACGGTCGAAATTTGTCCATTATCCCTTTGTTATAAAGTAGTTATCTTAATTCATATTTTACTGACTTCAAATTGTTTTCAATAATATATTTCTAAAAATTTCAACGGGTGAAATCAAACAGTGTTAACTTTCGCGTCACATCACTGGCCGACTATATATGAAGTCCTTGGCGTTCTGGGGATATTAAAATGTTCGGAGTTTTTGTTTTTGCCAATTTTAAGACAATTAAGGGCTTCTTGTGTGGAAAAATAACAAAACAGGGTACTAGACAGTGCTTTTAAATAATAAAATGATAAGAAAAACCTGTTAAATAATGTAAATTTATTTTTATAACAAAGTTAAAATGAAGAGCTTCTAATGAAGTCGTGGCGCTGGTGGCACGAAAATCTGGAACTTCTATTGAAGTCCGTGGCGGTGAAAAGGTTAAAGAGTATAGTGCTTGTATCAAGTAAATAAGAGGCAGCAGACTAGAAAATAAGCACGCGCAAGCCGCCATTCTCAGGTTGCCGCCCCGGGCCATGGCCCTTTTGGCCCAAGGGTAAATGCAACTGCACAGCAGAGATGTGGTGATTCAATGCACCATAGACACTTTTTTTTAATCAATCATTCCTTTGTTTAATGGTGTACGCACTCTGGAACGTGCACCATTTTTGAATTCTTCGTATGAAGTTGTATGAAGTTGTTTTGTAGCTATAGTAGCCTCACGCACCCGTCCGCGTCGCACACGGCCCGGAAACGCAGTGGATGCCGTCATCATTTGCTATGATCGGCTGAAAACTATTTGGCCCAGTGCGTGCGGCAGCTTTAGAAACTGCGGAGTCTGAGGCGCTGTCAAGTACCTAAGCGTTCACCTAGAGGACTAAATGCACTTCGTCCTGATTCATACAAAGTCATTGAAAGAAATACTATGTACCCGCGTCGTGCACGACAGCGCAAACGCCTTTGAACCTGTAGTCGTGATTTTCTTCATCCAACAGTTTGTAGCCCACAGATTTAATGATGAAATTATTTTTTATAGAGATACTTGCTGCACTTACATTTTGCAAGTGTGCAGCTAGCCAACAACATAACATTAACTAAATAACTTTATTCAATAATTAAGCAGTTTTACTGTTACTCGTAAACATATCAAGATCCGGTTCCTGAGCAATCAGGTCGTTTAGCAGATTCATCGCCTAGGTTGTGGGCGCATATCGAGCAGTTTGGGTGCGCACAGAGGGATCGAGCCACGAACAGGCCCCCAGAGGCTCCGGCCCGCGACCGCCGCGCCACAGCCGATTCGGAGCAAACAATGAACAGCGAGCTCTCAGTATAGTTCGATCTATATCATCGATTTTGTTATTTACTAGTAAATTTTGGATGTGCTGAATAATAAATGTTATAATAATCACATCTAAGGTCAGTCCCAGACAATGTCCCAAATCTATTATTTCGTTGAGACATCCTTTTGGTATACTACTCTTTACTTGACACGCCCCAGAGGGAAACCCGAAAAGTGGTAGTTATACTGAATGGGCGTAGGCAAACGGTAAAAGAAATAGTTTTGCACTTAGAAGAGGTAAGTGATTGGCTTTACTCCATTTTATTCACCTGCATACCTTAGCCTCTTGGCGGGATATTACTTGAGTTAATATGAGTGCCAAAAGGTTGCATTTGATTTAGGGCGTCCGCGAAAACTCGCATGGAGAGACACGGAGCGGGTGCCCAGTGTCAAAATATTTTTAGAAAACCCGCAGTATACACCTGCGCCTTTTTAGCGCCGCTCATACACTTTTACAATAGACACGCATAAGCGTGTACCCCCGCACCCGCATGTTTTTAAGCGGAAGCCCTTGACTTGAATCAAACCGATCATAGTATTACAATCAAAGCCTACGAGTCTTATGACTTATTTATTTCGAATAAGCATGAAAAAATACAATGTACAAAAATACTATTTGACATGGGGTTAGTAAAGGAAGGGCAAATGCAAATGGAAGCCTGCCTCTACATTATTTATAAACAATGAATAATAATTTTATTTCCTTTGCAAGTAGTACAAACATTTGCGCTATTACTAAATAACGATCATATTATAAGACGTAATCATTGCAAAATAAGCAAAATTAATACAGTACATTAGTACAATAATTTCACCTTTTTTTGTCTGTAGATATTGTACCTGTTTAACCTGTATTTGTTCAGCCGTCAGTGAGACAGACCCCTTAGTTTATTTTCAGCAGTCTGGACCCTTCCTCAAGGCTTTACTTCGGGACAATGTTGCAATTGTTGTCGCTCCAGTCGTCTTGATACAGAACTCCTCGGACACTTGAACTCTGTATCATCAAGAATAGAGCCGGAATCTAATGTTGACAAACACATTGTTCGTAAAAAAATGTCCATGATTTAAAAACATTACGACTGTTGTACTAGTGCTAACTCGCCTATTCTTCTCGAGAACTCGCTAAGTCCTTTTCTATTAGCAGTTATGAAAAACAGTTCTTCTGACACACGATACAGCCAGCTCGAAAGCCTGGGATATCTGAAAAAAAAAATAAGCATAGGTAGCGTATTTTAATAAATTTTATCACCACCACTCGATTTAAATGTCTACCTGAATAATTGTTTCAGTTCTACTCACTTCTTTCCATCAACAGGGACTATAATGTTGAGTGTGCTGACAGTGGAAGCAAATACAATGTCGCTCAGAGTTGCCCAGCTGCCACCAAACCAACTTCGCTCAGCCAACATTCTCTCTAATTCACTGTAGGTGGATTCAATGTCGACTACTTGATGTGGCATTACAAAATTGCAGTTCTCATATAGGATTGGATACTGAAAAAAAACTAAAAACTGTATTTTAACTCGTCGAAGCCTAAATATAGATAGATTTGAAATTTTAGTAAATTAAATTAAACGCCTGATGAAATAAAAAGATCGCATCGCACTACTGCCAAATAACTTGCATCAAAAATTAGATCTTCTTGATGGTATCTTATAAAGCCTATGCCTTGTACATATTTGTTATTAACTAGCTTATGCCCGCAGCTTCGCCCGCGTGAAGGTCGATAACTGTCCCACGGGATAATACTACCGGGATAAAAAGTATCCCATGTTTATACAGGTTATAGGTACACTATTATTTAAACAGGTTTTCATCCTGATCTCTTCGTATCAATAAGTAAAGTTTACTTACTTAACTTTTCTATAATATTTTTGTGCAACTTCCAGTGGTAAAAAGCCAGTGGTTATGAGTTTATTGAATAAACCTGAACTTACAGCTGCTGCGCGATAACGTGGATAAATTGTTGAACTGTTGTAATGCAAATGTTGGTCCATTATAGAACGCCCTCCAGGATCTTTCGGCAACAAACGGCCGGAGTCGCAGTACCGACCCGCCAAGTACGTACAAATTGCATGACTGTAAGCAAAAGGAAATGGAGAATGACATTTTGAAAGAAATTGGACTTATTTATCAAGTACATTGTATTTAAGTTGGGTAAGAAATTTATTTGATCAATTTCGTGCTGAAAATAATGTCTCAAACAATTACTAAATTCAATAAAAAGGAGTGGTGGACTCACCTATCCCATAAAACGAGTTCACGGTCCTTGAGAACTGGTAATGTTTGTAAAGGATTTAGCTGCAAAAATCAAAATAAATGTCGGTAAATTTAATTTTTTACCGCCACAAGGAAAATAAATATGATTATTTATTAAAATGCTGTAAGTACATTGTAATGTTGTGATGTGTTGCGACTTCAATTTAGGTGACACAAATTGGCAGGGTCAATCTTGACGCGGAAGACGGAGGTCAGGGTGTTGTAGTTATGTCACAGTTTGGAATAGGGCCACGTCTCGCAGTGGACTGCGACAGGCTGAGTCGATTAATTGATTCGTTTCTTTGGTCTTCCTCTACTGTTTTACCCAATCACATTCATGCTCAAAACTTTCCTCACGACATTATCCTCATTCATCCGCAAGTAAAAAAGTTTATAAAAACCAATCGAGTATCTTACGGAGCTCATCTCCGGCGTTCTATGTTCTCCATTGTCCATGTTCACATCCACCTCCGTGATGCTTAGATTCATGCAGTCTAAAGCCATCATCACAGCTCGGCAGGCGGGACTTCTGTCCGATTTCCATAATGTACAATGCCTACGATTGATTAAAGAGAGTACATTAGTATATTTAAACTGTTGAATGTGACGGTTGATAATAGGAGAATAGAAGAGAACACGTGTTACGCCGACGCGACGCCGCCGACCCCATCTTAATTCCTTCTCCCATATTATGGGAGAAGGAATGAAGATGATGACTGGCAGTCCAGCAATTTTGTCATCAACATACTCTCGTTTGACAGATTCTGTGTTCGACATCACTTTAGTAGAACATAAGCAAGTTGTAGGGAACTAAACTACCTACCTAATGCTGATTGAGGGCTACATTCGGCCACACGACGGTAGTCTACAGATGGACAGTTACAGTAAGACAACAAAGATACAGTTTTTATCAGGATAGATTATTTTCAAAATCAGTAGTGCAGAATTCAGAGTGAAGATTCGATCTTGACAGATGATCACTGCTCAGCATAAAAAAAGAGGAAAGCTTACTTTATTCCCGCATCTGAAATTCTACTTGCTGAAGCCCCCATGAAGTGAAATATAAAAAAACTTGCAATTTTGATTAAATATGATACAAATTTCAGTTAATTAATTCATTCTGTACTGACGTATTGACTTCCCGGCCATAAGTTTTTCAGGGAACTGTCGAGGGAGTAAAACGAGAAACCAGCCAGTTTTATTTTACGTAAAAATCTAAGGTTGAAAGAATGTAGGCTATGATATTTTGCAGAGATTCCTGTTAGTGGAGAAACATTAGTCGTAAAAAAATTAAAATCCTCTAACGACAACGGACACTAGGTATAGGACAAAAGATTTTTAAGAGAACCCCATACTACAATGTCTAATTAATCAGCATTAAATTTGTTGATCAAGTCAAAGTACCTAATATCAGTAACTTTAATCATAAGGCAATGGAGTTTGAAGACTTGCAGGTCTTGAACTATCTACCTATGTACCAAACACTTAAATCCGTTCCGACGTTTTTTCGTGATTGAGTAGAGAATATGTACAAACATCCAAACTTACAACTTTTTTTTAAACGATTTTATTTAGCTTGTAGTTATAATATTTAGTTGTTCATGATTCGAACTTGAGACAATAACGAGGGGCTCGCCATGCATTATGGAAGAGTTAACAGGATCTTGAATTTGATCGGCGTGCGTTATCGATCCGTATTCATTTACAAGTTTTATTTGCTTGTTTTTTACACGTCTTGCCCCCGCCACAAGTCCTTTTGGTTTCTCGCCGAACGGACGTTTAGTTGGTGGTGAATAACTGTGAAAAAATGGCCTTGTTTCGTGGTAGCTCAAGTTTTAAATATTTTCAAATTGTGCGAAACGAAAGCAAAGCGAAGCTTATAAGGTTATACCTGTTTTATTTTATATTATACCTGGTTATAGGTTTATATTAATGCATTTATATGCCTTGTTTTTCCTTGTTCTGCTCGTTCTCAAAACTTTGTTTATAATTTGAAATATGACATCTCAGGAAACATCATTACAAGTAAACTTAAAGTGTCACTTATGGGATATCTTCCGTGCTGAAATTACTGAAATTGTTAGGTGCAAACAAATCTGTTGACCCTCTTTCTTAGTCTTGCTACGCGCACTACTGAAACTCGATACTAAGACAGACACACAAAGAGGGTAGACAGATGTTTCTGCACCTAACAATCCATTTACCATCCACCCGCATTCTCCAGTCATCCCGCGATTAAACGGAAACTGTAAAAACTTTAAGATTTAAAATTCAGTTGCAAGATTCCACCCGGACAAACATACATTGCAAGTTAAATAAAAGCTTGTAAAATCATTATTACGTTTCATACATTACTAAGTGTAAGTTTAGTTATAAGCTTAAAACAATAATTACAAGTATTTTACAATTTTCATTTCATTAGAAACATGTCTGTGACGAACAAGCCGGTCCTCTATGGAGACGAAGCATCACCACCAGTGAGGTTTGCCATGATGACAGCATCTCTCTTGAACATAGAGCTGGAGTTCCATAACATCGATCTATTCAAGGCGGAAAACCAATCCCAATTCTATAAAAAGGTATTTTAATATGTATCAGGCTGGTTTTATAGTCACGCCGCTAGACGCGCCGTTGGGCAGCGCGCTGTTGAACAGGAACACCGAACGGCGCTGCTCAAGCGCGCGAATTTGAAACGCTACTACTACCCCAATACATATCCGAGCGCGCGCACTCCGACGGCGCTGCTGAAACGCGTGACTATAAAATCAGCCTCAGGGTGCGACGACGCACAAACGGTTACCACGTATGCACTGCAGTAGGTGCATCATTCTGAGCACGCCCACATAGAATTTTCGGTAGATTGTTAAGTAATTTAAAAAAAATCTTTTGTAGGAAACAGTTGTTTTTTTTTAATTACCTATGAATTTATGTAGGGGCCCCCCCGGCTGGGGTCGGAATGATGTACTGAATATGTGGTTTGTTCGTTGATCGGAATAGTGGAGTCGGAGTGATCGGAATAGGTAGAGCTAAAATTACTTAAACTTCGAGAAACAGAAGCATAAAGTGGAGACTTCCTTAGGACAATATTTTTTTTTCCCGGGACAGTTGTCCCGGTGTCCGGGATGACCGTTCGTTCGATGATTAGTATTTCTCATATATAATAATGTTATCCTCAAGTCCTCAAACGGTTGGGGGGTGTAGGTATAGTGCATATTTCACAAGTCATGTTTAAGTTCCATGAAAAAAGGGGCGAGCCTATTGCAACCAAATCCAAACACCGGGGCTGCTACTGAGGGAACCATAATTAACTTTTCACCTGTTCCGGGTATTGACTCCAGAGGACCTCATGCTCAATAGTAGCGCTTTCGTTCACTAGACCAACGAGGTAGTTGGACAAAAGGTTAGAATTGGATTTCTTAACCGCGGAGAAGTAAAAAGAATAAAGAGGTAGTAGATGAGAAAAATGAGAAAAGGTGCATTGCAACGCATTGGCACTGCTAGTTTTCTATAAGTAAATGATAAAAGTTGCCCAGCTATAAGGCCCAGATGCTTGGCAACACGCTAGCGGCCACCAAAAATGGGATTTGGTATACCTAACTGTTTTTACTAAACATAAGTAATTCTCTCTTTACTAATTACAGATAAACCCTCTTCAGAAAGTGCCAGCGCTGTCAGTAAACGGGGATATAATTTGCGACAGCCACGCCATAGCGTTGTATTTCTGCAGAAGTAGCAATAATCAAGAATTGTACCCTAAAGAAATAATGCTAAAGACGAAGATTGATGAATGGCTGTACTTTGATACTGGCGTTCTGTTTCCAATCGATAGTGCTATATTCGTAAGCCAAAGTATTATATGATTTGCTTTTTTTTGTCTTATCAAATTGGCCTCAAAATTGACTGCTTGATCCTCTTGTAGAAAGGATCTGAAATGAGGCCCATTTTAATGAGTCTTAGGGGTTTTAGTAACTAATATAATATATTTGCACTAAGATATCGTTTTATTACCTAAATTAAATAATTTATTTTCAGAGTGAATTTTTTGCTGGTACATGGCCAGCTGACGAAATAAAGGTTAACAATTGGTATTCTTCATTGGACTACTTAGAATTGAAATTACGGAATCAAAAGTGGCTAACAGGTGATAAGGTGAGTGATATAAAATCAGCACCTTTGTTATAAATGAGGTATACTTATTTATTACGATAGATACAAGATTTAAATTGTTTGTTAAAGAAAATATTATTGTTACAGATGCGACTATGCGATGTTTGTTGTGGAACTACAGTTAGCTCTCTTGAAATATTAGTCCCACTGTTGGAACGACATGAAAATGTGAAAAAGTGGCTGAGAATGTTAAATAAAGTTTCTTGTTTTGAAATAAATAAGCGTGGCCTAAAACGTTTGAAAAGTTTGGTTGAAATTCTAAAGCGACATTAGTAATGTTAGTTTCGAAGTATAATGTGAGTTCTCCTATTTTTATCAATAAAAGACTGTTGGAATCTGGTTTTCTTTTATTGTACGCATATTGGCAAAAACATTCTTCTCGATACGAAAGTTAACTTAAGCCATAAACAAATTCATTCACAATAGAATTTTAGAATTTTTCCCAGCTCTCTCACCGCATATGTCAAAAAGTCTTTAGTCTATGGCCGCTTATTGATTGGTCGACGAGGAGATGTAAAAAATGGCTGCCTTGCCTTCTCCTACTCAGGTAGAATTATTTGAGATTTAAATAGTTCACATGGCTAAAACCATGTAAATTTGCTCTTTAAAGTAAAATTTATTAATATATCTACAGTTTGGTGCAGTGCGACTTCAGTATCGAACGTGAAAACATTGAATTTTTTGACGTCAAAGTTTAGTGTACCGTGAACGGATTACGCTGCTCAAAACTTATTAGAATTTCAATAGTTTAGCCGCCTGTTTAGTCAAATAGTTTGTTTCAATTTACAGTGCAGATATTGTAATTGGTGTTCCATGTCATTTAATTACACTGAACGTGTTATAAGACCACGTAATCGTATCCGTTTCACTACGAACGTTGGAAATGTCTTGAAGAGTATTGAAATGTCACACCCTTATCCGTTCAAAATAAGTTCGTAAAGTAATAATTTCTAGTGAGTTTTACGTTTTGAACATGGGGCTTGACCGGTTGCAGGTGGCAGGGACCCACAGCGCAATATACGAAGCATACTATCATCAGGTGAGGACTTAACTCTTTTTCTTCTACTCCTTGTTAATTTGAATAATTAACTCAATTACTATGTTTCGATACAATTATGGGTTGTTTGCGAACATTCACACTTAGCCAGCATCACTTGCGTATAATTTTCAATTAAAACTATCAAGTAAAGTGAAGTTCCAGGCCAATGTCTAATGGGGCAAATAAGAAGTATGTAAAGAAAAGTAACTCTTATTTCATACGGAGTAAAGACTACAATTACATTACAGTTAAGTTTAATTGCAATCAATATTTTAGCCTGGTGAAAATAAATTGTTAAATAGCCCATACTTTAATAAAAGGAATGTCTATTGGAGTATGAGAATTTGATTTGTAAAGCTTATGGCTTAGTGGTTCAGAAATGTGGAATTTAAAGATGTTAGTTTAAGTAATAAGGCATACCAATTATACCTCTAAAATGATAATATTAATAAGATTAAATAATGAATTTGATTGACAGTTTATTCTCCTAAATTCATTGAAGTAATATCAAGTGTTTTAAATGATGATTTATTGTACCTATTTGCCTAAATAATTCACTTTTACAAGTACTTAGCAGTTCTCCTATAGGAATGTGTACAATTTGGAAAGACTTCATATTCATCAAAATGATTTCCTCAGTTGCAAAGCATGGCCAATATAGGTCAAGATTTCCAGTCAAATCTAGATACTTCCGGAACAAAATTTACAGAAATTTGTAATAATCTAGTTCAGTTTTTTAGCTATTAGTGCTATTTATCCTCGTACTGGAAATTCATGTAGTAATTACTCTGTAAAGAACAAAAAAAATATGTCTCTAATAACTTCTGCTGGCTTTAAAGTAGCCTACTTGAAATTTTAAACATTATATAAAAACCATAAAGTAATAAAATAAATAAACATTACATAAAAACTATAAATTTAAACGGTAACTTATTTTTATTTTTTCAATGTATTCACATCTTTGACCATAATAATTAAAGATACTTTAATTCTATGACCCTTAGAGCTCTAAGTGCTATTCTAAGCAGAAATTACACTATTTCTGTGCCTCCTTTATGTCGTCTCATCATTGAGAGATATTATTATAGAAGATTTAAACAATTTTAAGCACTGCATCAGTTGATTACACCCGAGTGACGTAGGGGTGGTACTAACAAAATAATATTATTCTGTCATCTGACTAGATACAATATATTTCTAGCCTGTCAGTTGTATCATCAAGTGCTAGTATAGACGTCTGATAAACCTTAAATGAGAAAGGTTTACAGTCATCAAGTGCATGCAATGTTCTAGCATTGTGCCATCTAGTTGTGCAACTTAATAAACCTCACACACATCATATGGTTGCAAGTCAGCTGTACAACACTAGCAAGCCCTTTAATGCTAATGAGAATATAATTATTTAGTCCTTCACTCGCTAAACCAACCGAAGTGATTGTTATTGGCGCTTTATACAAGTAAAGAAGCTCCTCCGAAGGCGAAGGTACTTAACACAGTAATAATAATAATCATATTTATTCACGAATTTAATACAACCATACAGAGTAACATAATAATAAACACAAAATAGACAGATCGTAGGATGCGAAATGATACAATGTAAAGGTAAAATAGTTTGGTTGTCTTTAGACTGATTCACCCTATCCCCTCGTACTAGTATAACGAAACTGTATCACGAGCGGATAGACAGCAACTTGGCAACTTGTTTCTTCTTACAGTTTCATTCTAGTAAGTTTGTTTTATTAGATATTCTTTGTCATATTTCCAAGTGATTTTCAGGCTTACAATAGCCATCTGTCATGAATTTTCTCAATAAAGTCAGTTTGTTTTCTGTGCATAGGATTTCTTGATGGAAATCAACCTGGCCACATCAATCATGGACTATTGCTTTAAATAAATCTCTTTCTAATTTCACCACTCCTACCGTTGCACTGACTCTCACAGAGATGAGATGTCTAGGCAGTGAAAACGTTAAAGGACAAAGCTTAAATGTGTAATTAATTACTGCCTCATTGGACTGCTGAGCATGAGGTCCTGGATTCGATTCCCGGGTTGGGCAAAGGGTTTAATAAGGCTTTTCCATCAGAAATTTATCAATAGAGGCCACAGAGTCTTGATTTGAGCCGGTTTATGGTAATAGGCTCGCCCCTATTACATGGGACTTTAAAAACATAACTGGTGAAATGTGGATGTACTATTGGGTTGATGTTATGTCAAATAGACCTTCTGTTAGAATACTTTGTATGTAAGTGACACCTTAAATCTTGCAGGTGGACCCCAATGGCGCTGGTACAATCCAAGCCCTGGATGCTGCTCGCTTCCTCAAGAAGTCCCGGCTCAGCGATGTGGTGCTCAGCAAGATATGGGACCTGTCCGACCCCACTGGCAAGGGCTACCTTGATAAAGTGAGTTGTAGCTTTTATCATTTAATGAGTAACTTGACTTACCTTAAGGGTCTGTTTCATAGTATATAGGTATATCTGCTTAAGGTATAAAGTTCGCCTTATTAAAAATCAAAATCAAGCGTATATTTCAAGTAGGCTAGTTACAGGAACTTTTGTCGAAACAAAGACAACAATGGCTACAGTCCCAGTCACAAGGCATAAAAACTGTGAAAGTACTGTAGTTGCCCATTCCCTAAAGTAGATCTCTATGGCGAAGAACGGACAAGAAACTCCATAGACACTCTTTTAAATCAGAATATTTTTACAAAACCTTGGTTACATCATTCATGTTGAGATGGTACATTATGTGAGAGCGATGTAGCAAGAAGTGCACGTTAAAAGTGTACATCGTAAAAAAAAACAAAAACCAGGAGATGAGCAGTCACAACTGACAGCCCTCGTTCACGAACCTGACGCATGTATCAGCACCATTCAACTCAACCATTTTGAAGGAAACTAAATGATCTGACACACGCGCCACCATTAGCGAGACATTTGAGTGAGCTGTGAGCATGACATACCTACTCTTGACCGCCAGGGCACATTCAAGTCAAGAAAAGACGTAGGTTTCCAGCGAATGACAGCTTTCTAGTACATAGTACTCATACAATGTGGGCTATGCGGTTATATAATACCAAAAGAAATTGAATCTATACAATGCAAAGATAGTTTCAATCTTCAGCAGCTTCGACAATACTATTTAATGCTATCCATTTATGCGCCCCTGGCCATGTGGAGCAGGACCGGCATTGAGCCAAGCATTTTTATCAGAGATATCGATGGCAGCAAAGTAGAAACGGACATGTACAAAATCACAATTTTACAGGATAGCTGATTTAGTAAAAAATGGTGGGCATTTTGAGAGTTATTGACCGATTATCATGAAATTAATTTTCTATGGTGCATTAAAATAACCTTCTTTATGAATTGTGTAACAAGTTTTATCGCTATATCGTTGTTTTTCTGAAATAATGTAGATGTCTTTTTTTACTCTGAAAAAACTTGAACGTAGAAGAAGAGATCTGCCTGTTATCCGTTTATACGTTGTGAATTTGTGATAAAAAAGCGCCCATTTCATTTAAAATATCTAATAAACTAAGATAATAATCCCTAGTAATACTTTTAAGGATATTTAAAGAAAATCTAAGCAACATGCAAAAAGTATTCCTCTTTTTTTACTAAATTTTGTAGATATCTTTATTTAGTTCTTTTTAATATTTAACATTTTATTATTATCAATAAATGAGTTATCTACCACTAAACTCCATCGGTATCTATCAGTTAAATTCATTTATTTAGTTACCAAACCACGTAAAATATATATTTTTAAATAAAAATGCTATTTATTATTATGTTTTATTATTATCAAAAGCACCATTGCCAAATAGGTAAATAACAGACTGATATAAAATTAAAATAAGACTGATATAAGAACACGCCAGAATGTGACAAGTGACTGATGTTTTTGTTGACGTTTCATTCATCTGTCAAAGCTCCGAAGTAAAGGCGGACATATTCAAATGTCCGTTTCTACTGCGATGTCTTTATAAAATCGAGTGTAGATGTCCTTATTTACGTGGCAGATTTTCTTAATTATTATGAAATTTGAAATAATTTTAATACAGACTTGTAGATAGGGTTGAAATAAGCTCATTTTTGTAAAAAAAGCATTTTCGCAAAAATGTAGATGTCCGTTTCTACTTTGCTGCCATCGATATAATCGTCCGACTAGTAATATGCTTGCTGACATAGTGTGCGTTTAATGCATATTTTAAATTTCGTCTCATTCAGTTCAAGATTACTTTGTGGAATTTTATCTCAAACAGCAACCCACGAAAGATGAGCCTATTTTAGCGAGTCTGAACCATGGCTGAACAAATTGGTCTCTATTTCTAGTCTGTAATTGTGTCTGTCACCTCTTTTATTAAAAAGATGTAGATTTTTTCTTACGTACATTATGTTTTCGTAGATGTATTGACAATGTACCGTCATGATGTTAATTTCCTTAATCAGTTCCCTTAGAGAATCGCGCCTACGAAGATTATATATGGCTCTGATGGATCTTTTATGAAATATAGACCCCGTCCCCATAACAGAATGCCATAAGACATTATCCTATGAAAGTAACTAAAATAGACCAGTCTAGCGGTATCTACATCAGTAAATCGACGGATTTTTCTAATAGCATATGCTGCTGAATTTAGCCGCCCCGCAAGAGATGTTAAATGAGAACCCTATTGTAGCCTTAAGCGTAATCCCCAGGAAAACCGTTTTTATCTACGAATTCAAGTTTCTCTTTATTCAATACTATATCACAATCGCTACTTTTAACATTCGGTAACCAAACTAAGTGCAAGTTTACCTAGTCCGTAATGCTCAAGTTTCAAAAGCCGTGATTTACGCAATCAAATGCTTTGGAGAGGTCACAAAATATTCCTATTGCGTCTTGGGTTTTTTCCCACGCGGAAAATATGTGCTTTTTAATAAGGTACACCGTCGTCAGTTGTACAACATCCCTTGGTGAAACCATACTGTTGGTCGTGAAAGATTCTGTTGGTGTTAAAATGATTGAGCATTTGATTAAGCATTACTTTTTCAAACACCTTGCTAAAAACTGGCAACACGGATACAGGTCTATAAATTATTAGTATCTTATATTATCTTTCATATTGCATCAAGTTTCCATAAATAAATGTATCCACCAGATGATAACTGGGTTTCAAGTAAAACAGACCCTAATTCTGTAAAAACATAGTACTTAGTTACTAAATAATGTCTCCATAAGGTCTGTCTGATAACCGTAGCATAGTTGGGAACCCTTTCCTAACTATGCCCAAAAGGATACTGACGTACTTAGCTTAATTCATTCGTGTTTAATTAAGTAATTGTATTACTATAGGGACTGGGTTCATAGACTATTGACCGATACAATGTGTTAATTAAAAAAGGTTGACTCAGTAAGGAGCATTTTTATCACATAATAATTGACTACTCCAAAAATAGAAAAGAAAAACTTAGGGAGATAAATAAGGAATAAATAATAAAGATTAAGTAAGTTCTTAGTTATGCTCAGCCAAAACAGAAAACAAAGTGTTCCTACAGAAAGAAACACAAAATATGGCATTCTCTCTCAGAATAGACAATGGCGTCCAAATGTTTGCACAGAATGATATGGATGTAACAATTTGTTAACACAATGAGATGTGCCAATCATACTGATAACGTTCTTGTCTTATCAGTCGCATTAGATGGCCAGGTGATGATTGTTATTTGGGAGTGAAACTGTTGATAAAACATGACAGTTCTAAATGTGGCTGTGCCAAAGGTAAACTTCTGCCTAACCCTACGGGTGTTTCTGGCGTAATGTTATGTTTACATATCGGCACCATTCATTTTCGTGAAGGCAGCGGATTTCGCTGGTTGTGGGCGGGGCAAGATCGGTTGTTGTGGCGATGCCTGGGGACTTCCACCAGTCGACGTATCGACTGAAATGATGATAGATTTTTGCATTATATGTATAGGTACTAGCTTATTTTGGGATTTGTAAAGATCACTTCACTCAGATCACTTACCTTCTCACTTCTGCAGCAACACGACAACCTTGGTCAGATGATCGGGTTGCCATTTCTTTCGTGCATGTATTCGTTAGGTTTTTAAATTTGGAATGTCTCAATTTCGTACTACGCAATTGGTTTTTGCCACTAACAATCGCACCAAAACACCTAATTTAAAATAGCGAATCTTGCTGTCGTACTACGCTATAGGTTTTTGCCACTAACAATCGCACCGAAACACCTAATTTAAAATAGCGAATCTTGCTGTCGTACTACGCAATACGTTTTTGCCACTAGCAATCGCACCAAAACACCTAATTTAAAATAGCGAATCTTGCTGTTTAAACTTGTACTTATCCTCAAATAAATTGGAGATCAGGGAAAACGTGCGGCAATATTTTTTGGTGCAGTAGTGAATTTGTTTGATTAGGTATAATCAGCAAAAAAAAACGTTTAAATGCATGATACTTATGGCCCATTTCTCTCATTCAGATCCAGTCTGTCCCTTTGCTGCTCTCCCCTAGTGACGCCCTAAGCCGAGGCTCGTACCCCACAGGGGGTGCCGTGAGCACGCAGTCGCTTAGTTTATAAGTTATTTGCCTCTGGCTGGAGGCCTTACACTCAAGGCACCAACAGGAAAGTCCGGCTAAGCGGAAGTCAGCCTCATAGTATTTTACAAGAACTATAAAATACAGCGAATGACCTCATGAGTCATGACATGTCCGAAAGAAAGAATCATTGTTTTTATGCTGAAAACTAACACTAGCTTGCTTTATTGTTTTTGTGTCGTTATAATGTCACGGCAAAGATTTTTGGATTAAAACAGGTTTAACCCATGAACTGTTTATTTAGATGTTTTATTACTATAGCAGCTGTTTTAGAGCATAACATTTTCG
This sequence comes from Eurois occulta, assembly GCA_950022335.1. Classification (NCBI taxonomy): domain Eukaryota; kingdom Metazoa; phylum Arthropoda; class Insecta; order Lepidoptera; family Noctuidae; genus Eurois; species Eurois occulta. Next base: position 17,953,839 of record OX465498.1, on the reverse strand, counting down.
TTTAGCCGGCTTTCTTTTCGATTTTTTTATCGCGCATTGGATGTCCAAGGACTGCTTAGTGCTTAACGTTCAGAGTTGCATTTACAGTGCGCTTTTTAAGCGCTGGTGTGCACTCTGTTGAAATCTTAATTCTCGGCTCAATACCTAAAGTTGAAAGTCCAATGCGAATGTGTTCAAAAATCACCCGTGCGCACTGTATGCTGATGGTCACAATTCTCCACACACTCCATAACCCAATCGATGTTAGAAAATTTCAAGTCAAAGCAGGTATTGCGTGCAAGTTACGATTAATCAAACTGTCGTTTAGTTTCACTAACGTAACGTTGGAGGTGGTTGCGGGAGGGGGGGGGGGGGGGTCTTTAAAGTTTGCAGTCGCTTTATTCTTTGAACTTCGTTATTTGCCACGATTATAAGTAGTCAGTTGTTTGAAAGTCTAACAACCCCTCTTACCAATGGGTATCGTGTTTGGAGAATATAGACTCTATAGAGGCAGTCGCTTCATGTAAAATACTCACATCCAGCTGCATCCGGTTAACTGGTTGCCGATTACAACATAGTTGGAAAAGGGCTAGGCAGATGATGATAGAGATGGTGTCTAGGGACGCTGCCACGTAACACGAGTGTTCTCCGTTACTTATAGCTGGCTACCTCTTACTGTTAAAAAAAACTAACCGACATAAAGGCGTAGAGTAAGCTTTGTAATTGGGTCACTTTGGCACCCTTCGGGTACGATACCATTACAATAATGGTACGGTGCGCCAAAAATAGGCAAACATACGGTGCGCCAATTAATATCGTATTTCAACAAGGTAGTGATCACAATTTTGACGTGAAGTCCGCTTCAAATGGTCAGAAAGATCTAATGTCCATGCAAAAAAAAACAGTGAAAAAGCCGTCACTCGCTTCGTACAATATTCTGCGTGATCTGAATGCCGAAGCCTTTGTCAGCGCTTTTCTGAGTACTTCTAAAGTTCCTCAAAAATGCTAATCATTCTTTTTTTGTCCGCTAACTTTAACTTTTCAGGTAAACCAAGTGCCACTTTTTCCGAAGGTTCGGACCACTTCGTAAGGACCTGACTACACTTATCGATGCGAAAACCCCTTGACCCATTCAAAAATATAAAGTCCACGTAATAAACGCGAGAAAGACATCATTCGCTTCATTTCGGTTGAGGCGACGCTATTGGACACCACGCCGAACTAAATGCGATATTATTTTGTGATACGTGTGACCAGCTTAAGCCGATTTAGCAACGTTCAGTGTGGTCACTCCGTTATGCGAAGTGTAGTTTTAAAGAGAAATGTCGTCACTGTTGTACTAAATGGGTATTGAGTTTATAGGCACTAAGACGAGCTCACTTGGCGCAGGCTAGGGTTACGCAAGTGTCTAGACGGAGTCGCAGACTAGCCTGTACTGAACACAGAATGGGTCCAGATAGTTAATAACATGTAAATTATTCCATTTTATAAAGATGAATGACTACAATCATGGTGCTGACACGACGGAATTCGAACTATCCTAACTTCCTAATTCTAACTAGTCCTAATCCCAATCTTAACTATTATTATAAATGCGAAAGTAGGTTTGTTTGTTCGTTACCTTTTCACGCCTAAACCACTGAACCGATCCACCTGAAATGTTGCATATACCTTACCTACGTTTTCAGGTGCACAGAAACGGACATAGGTACCTTTCATCCCGAAAAAAAGTACTGTTCCCGAGGAAAACAACAACAATACTAGATGGCGCCACAGACTTTCGAATCATGATTGAATTATATTAATACAAGCAGAGTGCAATCCGAATTGATTGTCAAATTCTAAATTAACGTGAGTCAAGCCGCGTGCAAAAGCTAGTTTCTAATAATTAGAAATGGAGGGAGGCCTTTGGCCAGCAGCGGGACAATATGGGCTAGCAATAATAAAATTATAATATGTCCTCTGTACTCAGTCCGGAGTCTAAATCCATGCTGGTAGCAATAGCTCTCCCTGCTGGCACCCACGTGGACTCCATGTTACATTCGACCTCTTATAGCTGGTGAAATATGGTGAGATGTATTTGACACCTTTGCCTGCCATTTGAGGCATAATGCATTAAAACGCGTTTTAAAAATTAGCTGTAAAAATAACCAAGAAAATTTGGGCAGCAGTCGTTACGGTTATATTTTCGAGTATTAAAAGGTATTAAAAGTAGCCCTTTCTAAGCTATAGAAGATTAAATGCACGGAACAGGATGACGCTATCTGATAGTAGAAATGATTTCGCCTGGAGAGTAAAATTAAGCGACCCAGTCTGGTCACTCGACCCACGGATCATCATTTTATGTTCTCAGCTCAAAGATCAAGTAGTTATTAAGATAAGTTACCTGTGTAACTTACAGTAGCGAAGGGTCAATTTTTGTAAGAGGTAAGCCGGACTACATAAATATCTTTAAATGTGATTATATTATTTGTCAATAGAATACTGACTGTGCCATTTTTCAAAGGGAAGCCGGTAGGAATCGAGTTGTATGGAACCTTCGCCACTGGTAACTTACATTATGTTACTGTGTTTGGATATTTGTGATGTGTGACAAGTGCACGAATACAGCAGCATATTTCTATATGGAATCCGTTTAGATAAACTTGCAAATGAGTTTTTATCGCTCATTTTAATTTAAAATCTCTGAATGCCTATTTCATAGCAGTCCTGTCCAGTACTGTCATGTTGTTCTAGCAAGAGCATGAGTTCCAGGAATTTCTTAGGAGCAACCCCGTGTCTGGATTTATGCCCATGTATTGCCATCAACATGGGACGCGCCCCCTATTACACGGGACTTAATATATTATATGACGAAAAGTGGGTCTACCCCTGCCCCTTACAGGCGTGATGTTGTTTGCTAGTTCAATCCCTAGAACTACTCGTACTTTTTATGGTAAACAGTGAAATCATGTCTTTCTTCCTTTAGTATGGCGGATCTAGGTTACCTCCTGTAGGTAGGAGATATTTTCTTTTATGTTAACACCATACACCCTGTTCAGTGAAGCGTGAAGATTTCTTTGTGAAGCTCGCTGCTTCGCTAGCCGCTAGGTAGGGCTGCGGGTATTTTAGCACGAAAATGGCGACCACGATCGTGGCTTATGGTCTCTCGATCTCTGCATAATAATGAAGAAATGGAATGTTCATTATTTATTTAATAACTAGTTGTACCCGGTGCATTCAAAGGGGAAACCGACCTTAATACTAATATTAATATGATTTAGGAAAAACGAAAATTTTATCAGCCTAGGGTAATTTAGGAACAGCACATGTTTATATTATATTATTATTTTTGGGCCAGCACCTAGGATGTTCAGTTTTACCTGAAACCTCGTTCTCTATTCTTCGTTGTAGGGGGTGGGGGGGGGGGTCAAGTAATACAGGCCTCTGACTACTAACCCAAATAGATCTAATGTTTCTGCTGAAGTATATCGTAAATTCGTGTTATTCGCCTTTACATGATCTAGACTACACTATCAAAATCGTAATAACTGGTACTTACATTTTACAGTAACTGTGTTTCAAGACCTACTTTCTATTAAGTACAACTTCACAAACTCTTTTAGCAACCAAACTCTTTCGTATTCATTCTTTACCCAGACCATTCCCAAAGGGCGGTAGATACAGCCGTACATAAAATTGCACTCAGCATACCCCGGGGCCCTGGACTGGCAGCATGTACGTAATTAGTACCGGCCATTACGTGAAACAACGACATACCTTGGATATTTGTGTGAATACTTGTAGTGGGACATTTTCGTTTCGTAGAAGGTTTTTGTCTGTAAAGTTTTCACGCCTGAAAAAATGTGAATTGAAGAAGGTAAGTATAAGATTATTTGGTCTGGGAAATTATTTGATTTGTAAGTGAGTCGCCATTTTCCTGGCATTATCCCAATTTATTTGGAGTCGGCGCGGTTTGTTTTCTACTACCTACACTTCTCTGTAAGTCGTAATGTCAGTATTCATTGAGTACATCTGAGTATGGGTAAAAAGCTGTACTTAATACATAGACAGCATCATCAACACTAATTACATTTGCAGCATGAAAAGAAAGAATCTTCTCGGTATTATATAAGATGTATTTTTCCAGTTCATTAACCTTGCAGATATTATCTGCAGGCGATTCTATGCATAATTGAATTACAATCGTTAAAGTTTCCATTTCTACTTCAACTTAAAAATATGAAACTAAACTAGCTCGGTCACGATATCGCGAAAGTCACCTCAGTAACCGAAGGTCATCGTAGCCCAACGGCTATTGGCGTTCGAAAGGTCGCGGGTTCAACGGTAACAAGAGTATTAGTTATAACATAATCTCTTTGTTTTAAAACAAAAAGGATGGCACGAGGGCATATCCAAAGTGCTTTCGTAAAAAATGTATAACTTCTTGACGTGGTCCGCGAAACGCTTTTATCTTATGTACCCTTATCTAGGGTTACCATCCGTCCTCCTTTGCGGAGACTGTCCTCTTTTAAGGATGTGCCCCCCGGCGAGAACTCTTTGTAACGAAATGTGGGACGAGTGTTTGGGGACTCACACCGTATTATGTCCACTTTTTAGTTAGGAACTTCTTGTTACACTAGTAAGGCATGAAAAAGAAATGTGAAAACATGGTTGTTATTTCAGCTGTCTGTGTTGTGTTGTTTACTCGGCTTGTTTGAATTACGATCGAGTCGAACAGCGCAAATGTAGACTTTTGTAAATTGCGATTTCTTCTGCGGGCGGCCTTCAGGTATCGATTTTAAGAAATCTGTGAGGGCAATGATACTGGTTTCTCGAGGTTTATGATGCGACTCCGAGATTGTTAATGGCGCATAGAACATTAAGAATTGATGCTTTTTCAGTTGTTTTATGGAATTGTTCGTAATAAGCGTAATGCGAGAAGTATGGGACGCTATGGCAACGCTTCAGAGAGGCCCAAGTCCAGCAGAGGACTTCTTTCGTTAAGCCTATACAGGGTGATAGGTTAAACGTGGGCGATACTACAAGTAAGGGAATGAAATACTCATAAATATGAACAACTTTTACTATGGGACTAACTATGAAGTAAGACAAAGAAATCTTCTGCGGCCTACATTTTTTCTCACAACACACAAGTACTTTTTACAAGTATATGGAGCAGTTGATATTTTTTTCGCGATTTCATGGTCGGTCCCATAGTTAAACTTGTTTATTTTCATGAGTACTACACGCCCTTTAGCAATAAGTTATTATTTATTACTTAATGTTTAAAAAACCGGCCAAGTGCGAGTAGGACTCGCGCACGAAGGGTTCCGTACCATTCAAATCAAATCAAATCAATTTCAATTCAATTTCATTATCTATAAAAACGGCAAAAAAATCATATGTTGTATGCCCCCATTAATATTTTTTTTTTTTACTTTTTAGTATTTGTTGTTATAGCGGCAATAGTAATACATCATTTGTGAAAATTTCAGCTTTCTAGCTATCACGGTTTATGAGATACAGCCTGGAGACAGACAGACATACAGACAGACAGACAGCGAAGTCTTAGTAATAGGGTCCCGTTTTACCCTTTGGGTACGGAACCCTAAAAAATCACCCAGAATACATTTGAATATACTTATCAGCTGAGGCAACAGTAGGGATCGCTAAAAAATTACTCACTTTAATATTTATTTGCAAGACGATCGTGCCTGTTATTCTTTCATCCCATCTCGAAAGATACAAAAAAATCTTATCACGCAAAAACTGAAAGCCTCAATGATGAAACATCAAACATTGACGGAGCACTGCGGAGGATGCGTTTAATTACAATTGTGACGATAATGCCTTATCTGGCTGGTGTGTACGCCGCACTATACTGTGACATGTATGGCGGACTTACCGCTTGCAAGCAATATTCTCCCGTTTCTTTAATTGTTAATAAGTATTACATAATAGTGATGTGTGCAAAGATCGTTTTGTTAAGGTGTGTGTGTGTATCGTTTTGGAAGTGATTGATTGTGAGTTTTGTGATAGATAAAGTGTGTTGTCTAAGTATAGTGTTGTTAGGTATGCTTACGTGTCTGTGATCTGCCCCCCTTTGTAAATACAGTTGTCATCACTACATAGTATAAAACAAAGTCGCTTTCTCTGTCCCTATATCCCTATGTATGCTTAAATCTTTAAAACTACGCTACTAGATAGAGTGATTCAAGAAGAAGGTTTATATGTACAATACATGCACCCGTGCGAAGCCGGGGCGGGTCGCTAGTAAAAGATATTTTACAAAAACTATCTTAATGATAATTACCATGCCAAGCCAGGGATTTCTTTACTTCTCTCGTATCTAGTTCGAGATTTATGCTGCAGTGCTTTGTTAAAAGAAAAACCTGACGTTCTGTTAAACTGACTAATAAATGAATAGGCAGGGTGTATCTGTGTGTCTGTTACTTTTTCCACGAGCGGTTCTTATGTTTTTTTTTTTAACTTTGGTGCGAAGTTGATCATGATCTGCATTAGGACATAAGATTATTTTTCTCCTGGTAGTTAGATTTCATGGGACAATTTCCAATCTCAACGGGCAAAGGCTAGTTGGTTATAAATATGTCGACTAAATAAAGCCTAGCGTTCTATTTTGGGTACAACAACTGATGTGTGATATAATGCAGGGTGCTAGAATTAGACTTTCATTGATGGCTTGTCTCCTATACTTAGTCGATTCACAGCTTTGACTTTTACATAAGCAATTTGTATGATACCTTAAAAATAGGATGTTCTAAGAGAATAAGGAAATATGTATGTAGTTGCATTCGATAATTTGCAATCGTCTGGCTTACGTATTAGTTAAAGTGCGTGTCTGTCTGTGTCGACATAGTGTTGTCCTCTAAACTACTTAACGAATTTTGATACGGTTTTCACAATGATTTAGAGTTTTTAAATTCCACCTACTACCCCAGACACCTTTCTCTATCCAAGATGGTGCTTCATTGAACCAGTGATTGTAATTTTGATGTTCGATTAATAAAGATTCATGATTATGATTATTTGTTCTGGAACTTTAAATGTTTTAGGAATCGAACTTACGTAATATAATGAGGAAATCTCGATGTTTAGTCAAAGCACTGCGATGTAAGGCGGGTCGCTTATAAAATTATTTATTAATAAAGGTTCACCAACAGCTAAACAACATAAATAAAAGAAAATAAGGAAATAATTGCATTAAACAATTTGCAATAGCCAGGCTCACGTTTTATAGTTATATTATTATTTTAATTAAATATAGTCACATCCTCATTATTTATAGCATAGACTATATTATAAATAGTGCTGACGACGGCATTTTTTACCGTTTTAATGCAAGATTTTCCTCAACAGTTTTTATACGTATTTAATCATTAATAATCCCGGAAATTCCTCTTTACATTCAACTTTTCTTATCAAAATAACGCATTATACCTAGTTTATTTATAATTAGTGCGTTATAGTGTGGCTATGCAGTGTATACCAGAAAAGTGTGGTAATATTACAGGGTGTGATTTAGACCATCAAATTTAACAACTTTCTCCATGGCTGTCCCATACATTTGGGTCGAGTAGCTACTGAATAGTTTTGTACTGAACAGCTGTTTTTTTAGAAAAGGAGAACGTTGCCGTTGTATGAATCAAACCCTCAAATATGAGCACACCTTTCTGTTACACGCTGTATAGTTAGTGTGCTAAGAGGTGACCATTATGGCCTTTGACCTCATCAATGATCGTTAACCTATTCTGTAAAAATGTGTTTTGGAGAATATCGTCAAGTAACATCGTCACGTCAGAGGTTTACATACCTAGTACACCCATATTTCGCCAGTCCCATGTAATAGGGGGCGAGCCTATTGCCATCAACTGGATACAGTTCAGACTCACCCCGGACAGCTACTGGGCAATTCCTGCTGGGAAAACCCAGATCTGAGGATCTTCAAATCTTTATAAATTATAAAACGTACCCGCTATAAGATAGCAAAAAAAAAACGTTTTGTACGCAAAATATTGTTAAAGTTTCAGGAAATGTCTCATATTTATTCTTCAGATAAAAGTTATTTGACTATCGTAAAGTCAGCCCTTTATCGGTTAAGTGACTTTTTTTGTTATACCTCATTGGTATGTTTTTTGGCAATGTTTTTAGTAAGTTAACTAATAAACTTCGTAATGTTTCATGCGCAGTCGGGACTGTTTGTCGCGCTGAAGCTGGTCGCGCTGGCGCAGGCCGGCAAGGACATCAACATGAGCAACATACACTCCGAGACGCCGCCACCTAAAGTTGTGAGTTATTCTATTATTCAGTGAGTCTTTAATGAACCTTTAGATGGAGAGGAACAAGGTGGAACGTTTCTTATTCTCCTTTGAAAGGACACCTCCAACCAGATGGTTATTGTGTATGATGGGCTAGGTATAAGTGCTAGTGCTACTCTTATTATTTTTTATACGTCGTGCGCTATAAATTTAGGTAATGTTGATAAATCACAAATTTCGTTCAGCACACAAGGCATGCGTGATTAAAATCATCAAAATAGAGGTAGATTGAATTTCGCAATAATAGCGTGTATCGTTACGGTATCGTTCGATTTCGCATCAATTATTTTGTGAAATGGAATTGAAAAAACAAAATGGCGGTGTTGGTCCCAATTTTGTCCCCGCGCCAGAAGGTCCTTGTACGACTATACATGAGTGTTAGATGCTCTATAAAGCGGATTTTTTTACTAAAACTCGATGTGCGATTGTTTCTGTAAACAGTCCTTCTGTCCCCAGGGCGAGCTGCCCAAGGTCCCGCCCGCGAGCGCGGCGCCGGGCCGGCCGGCCGCGCCGTCGCCCGCGCCGCTGCTGCCGCTCAGCGACTGGAGCATGAAGCCGGCCGAGCGCGACAAGTACAGCCAGCTGTTCGACTCTCTGCAGCCCAACAACGGACTCATCGGGGGGAACAAGGTGACCTATACATTCTTGATCTACATGAGCCTAGCACATCAGTCGGCCGAAGAATAAAAAAAACAAATTAAGCTCAGAATCAACAGACATAAAAGACACTCCCTCAGAACGCCCAAACGCAACAAACTCCAGCAACACAGCTGTCTATGTTAGTCAATCGAGCTGTTGGCTCTTTATTCTACTTTTTGCTACCTACCCACTAATACAATTTGTATAAGTTTGTGTGTTATTGTACGCAGTCTGCACTAAAAGTATCGGGAATGGAATATTTCCACTGTTCCTGTCATATTAAAATCTTTTTAATTGAAAACTCGTTGGTTTTAAAAATCGAATACCATTTATTTATTTAAAAAAAGATTCTCGGTCTTGTCACAAGGTTTTTTCAAACTTGTTTAGTCGTTGAGAAAATGGAATTGACTCGAGAAAATTCAAGAGCGATCATTTATTATGACTTTCGAAGTGGTATAACACAAAAACAGTGTGTTGACCGGGTGATTTCTGCATTTGGTGATGAAGCCCCATCCAAAACCACAATTTATCGCTGGTGTGCTGAACTTCAACGTGGACGTGTCAAGCTCAGTGATGATCCCCGTCAAGGTCGTCCAAAAACTGCAGTCACCCAAGAAAACGTTGATGCTGTGCGTAAGCTGATTGAGGAAGATCGACATGTGACATACCGCGAAATTCAGGCAACTTTAGACATTGGCATGAGTCGAATACAAATAATCTTGCATGAACAATTAGGTGTAAAAAAGTTGTTTTCCCGATGGATACCGCATTCGCTCTGTGAAAAGCAAAAAGGGGCTCGCGTTACTTGGTGCGTCAGAACTCTCAAAAGATTCCACGCAGGATCCTCAAATGCTGTATACAACATCGTATCAGGTGACGAATCCTGGATATACGCGTACGAACCGGAAACAAAAAACCAGTCACGAGTTTGGGTGTTCGAAAATGAGTTAAAGCCAACAAAAATTGTTCGTTCACGGAGTGTTGCAAAAAAAATGCTGGCCACGTTTGTCTCCAAAACCGGCCATGTTGCAACTATTCCTCTTAAGGGACAAAGAACAGTTAATGCAGAATGGTATGCTAGCATATGTTTGTCACAGGTCGTTTCTGAACTCCGTAAAGAGAACTGCAACCGCCGCATCATCCTCCATCACGACAATGCGAGTTCTCACACCGCGCACAGAACAAAAAAGTTTTTAGAGCAAGAAAACATAGAATTATTAGACCATCCGCCGTATAGCCCCGACCTAAGCCCTAATGATTTCTATACTTTCCTTAAAATAAAGAATAAATTGCGTGGTCAGAGATTTTCATCACCTGAAGAAGCTGTAGACGCCTACAAAACGGCCATTTTGGAGACCCCAACTTCCGAATAGAATGGTTGCTTCAATGATTGGTTCCATCACATGGAAAAATGTGTCAAATTTCGCGGAGAATACTTCGAAAAGCAATAAATACATTTTTAAATAGTAATGTTGTGTCACTTCCTTGATTCCCGAAATTTTCAGTGCCGCCCTCGTATAGTGTTTATTACTGTTAACTGGCCATCATTACGACTTCTTGACATATTTTATCTGAAATAAATTGTATTGTGTTTTGATAAGTTTTGACTCAATTTATTATGTTAATTTAATATTCATAAACTCAACAGCAGACCAGCATTGTGCTTTGCAGTGCCCTGACAGGGTTCATGTACAAAAACCGAGAGTAACATTGTAAATGTGTGATGTGCATGAGAGCAAATAAATAAATTTATCTCATCTAGATAATGCAGTAAACCTGTAATATCGTAAGGACATCCTGGCGAAGTTCTGAATCTTTTTGAAGTTACAATACACTTTAGGGACCTAGCGCAGGGCCATTGAACCAGTTTCGGTCCAACTAGGCATTTGGTCGTCATTCTGAAGCCAAGATTATACGACTACTGATGATCCTTTAAAATGACAGGTACAACACGAGACTTGACGGCGAGTGACACTCGTAACAGTCTTGAATCTCTGCATTCTTCTCCAACTGCCAACATGTTGATGTTCCAGGTGAAAGGCATGCTGATGGAGTCAAAGCTGCCCATCGAGACGCTGGGGAAGATCTGGGACCTCGCCGACCAGGACAAGGACGGCATGCTGGACAGGCACGAGTTCATGGTGGTCAGTACTCATGATGATCCTACTAATATTATAAATGCGAAAGTTTGTGAGGATGGATGAATGGAAACTACTGAACGGATTTGGATGAAATTTTGCACATTAATAGTTTATAACCTGGATTAACATATTTCTATCCCGGTAGTATGATCCCGCGGGACACTTATTGAACTTCACGCGGGCGAAGCTGCGGTCATAAGCTAGTCTTCTTTAAATAAGATTGAGTAAAAATCGTTTTACTTTTCAGATTGAAAACTTCATTTCAGAATGTTATTATTAGTAGGAAGTGGGATTGTACAAACTGTTGACACGTGAGTAGTGACAACGTGCGTGAATGATTAGACAAAGGGTATTAACCTGAGGTGTCATGGTGTTCGTGTGTTTTGGGCAACCGTCCAAAATTGACACATGACCTGGTCAGTTTCGTTTCACTTCGGTCAGTAGCGGTTGTGGATAGAATACTTGACGTATTTTCTAAAGTTTTGGTATTGTTTTTCATACTATATTACTACTAATGAGCAGCCCCAATCTACTTCAACGAACACTAAAAACTTATACCGTCACTTACGGGATATCTTCCGTGATTCACGGAAGATATCCCGTAAGTGACAGTATAAGTTTAGTTTTAAACCGTGAAAGCGTAAAACAGTGTACTTCAACGATATTACAAGTTATTCTTTAGTTTGTGTTAATAGGAAGTTCTTTCGTTTCCGCCTACCTATATAGAAAGATCGCTCGAGTTTATGTACGTGTGTTATTGCTTCATTCTGTATTTGTTCCAGGCCATGCACCTAGTATACAAAGCGCTAGAGAAGCACGCAGTCCCCACCACGCTGCCCCCAGAGCTGCGCGGGCCCGGGGCGAGGCCGGCCCGCCCCCCCTCGCGCCCGCCATCCCGCCCCCCGTCCCGCCCCGTGTCCCGCCCGCCATCCCCGCAGTCCCGCCCCCCGCCGCCCAGACCTCAGCCCCCTCCGCAACAGCCACAGAGTAATGCGTCGCTGTTGGAAGGACTACTGGACTTGTCTAGTGTGAGTATCGCTTTGTCTGGCTAACCTAGAGTTAAACTTCGGGAGATAGCTGTTAGGAATCCGTACAGAAAGCATTAAGTGACTACTGAGTTACTGCCGCACGAATGAAACTGTTATCACTACTCTAGGATATTATTGAAATCTTGAAACTCTAAAAATATTATTATTATAAAAGACAAATAAATTTTAATATTACTAATTCTACTTCCACAGCCCCCCACACAGACAGCTCCCCCGATGCCGTCCATGTCTGCCGTGAACCTGAACTCCTCAGTGATGAGCAGCATGTCGTCCGGCAGCTCGTGGGTGGTGACGGACAAGGAGAAGGCACAGTTCGACGCGCAGTTTGCGGCCGCGGACACAGACCGGGACGGCTTCGTGTCCGGGATGGAGATCAAGCATATGTTCCTGGATTCTGGGCTGCCGCAGCAGACTCTTGCGCATATATGGTGAGGATTTGCTAATTGGTTAGTGTCAACAAAAACTAATAGTGTTATAATACTTGGTTAAATGAGTTAAAAACGGAAAAAATACCAAGCTTGACTAATGTTCTAGGGGTTGAGAGGCAAAATTATGAAATTGATGTCAATTTCTTTCAATAATTCGCGTGTATAAAAGAAATGGTTGCGTAAAGGAAGTAATAATCAGATACCATTTAAGCTTGTGATATTTACTAACATAATATGTGATGAATTTGAATTTATTTACATAGTACAGGGTCTGTGTTGTGAGTTAACAAGTCGGTGAGTGGAACTCAGTTCACGATGTAACCTCTCTTATTGTTACCGAATTAATTTGGGCGTGTCAGAAAGACTTACAATGAAAACTAATTATCCGATGCAGGGTCTTGTTCCCTAAACAATTAATTCTCTGGTTAATATCGCCTTAAAAGCCAAAAGGTGGGTTGGTTTGTGTTTACAACGCGTTGGTTCCGGCAGGGCGCTGTGCGACATGGAGGGCATCGGCAAGCTGTCGTGCGGCCAGTTCGCGCTCGCCATGTGGCTCGTGCAGCGCGCACTGCGCGGCCAGGCGCCGCCCGCGCAGCTCGCGCCAGACATGCTGCCGCCGCCGCCGCCCGACAACGTGAGTCCTATTTCACCTTTAGCTATCGAGGCAGGTTGGCCCGAAGCATGTGTAAAAGAGATGCTCTAAGTACTACACAAGAATGATTCAACCTCAGGTTGGCTAAGCTGAGGTTGAATAATAGCTAGCGGTAAATAAAGTGTGCAAGGATCTAACATGTAACATTAACTAAACCGCGATTAATTTGTCGCCCACTGCGGCACAAGTAAATAATCTAACTAGTCGTACCCATAGAAATAAAAGAGAAGATTAAACAACAAGTGAAAAAAAAGGAATTTTATTCGAATAACGGAACCCTTATAGGATCACTTTGTTGTCCGTCAGTCTGTCTGTCAATACCCTTTTTCTCAGGAACGCGTGGAGGTATCAACTTAAAATTAATATCAAATGCTCAAGTCTGCTACCCCCTAGAACAGTCTTAAAAAACAAACAAAGGAGAATGCTCATGGATGTATGGAATCCCGTACCATGCTGCATCAAAATCAAACTTTGTTTTTTATAGACTACACTGATCGTATTAACTCCTACAAAAATTATTTTTGAAAAAAAACCCGCGTTTCAGAGTTATTTTATAAAATCGAAACTAACCTAAAAAGTAGGTCTATTTTTTCGACGCTACCAACGACGTATTTTAACACACATACATTACATTATTGCTCTAAAAACAGCGTAATACACTAATATTAGTAAGAATTACGAGTTAAAGTAACATCCACAGTATACTTGACTGAAACTCGATTTTATTTTAGACCTTTATATTGCCAATACTGTGAGCGGGTAACGTATATAATGGTATTATATCATTGGACGCCACCACGATCACGCTACCACACCAGTACCTATAGAACATTATCATAAGGGTGAACAGTCAGACTGAAAAAAACGCTTGAGCCTGGAGAGTCTTGAACAATAACTCTTTAATAATCTTAGGATACTATTCATGACAGACCCTATTCCTCATGCTCATGTTGTTGTCGTGAATCGCCTAGGTAAGTTATAGAAAAAATAAAACAAACAAGTTCATTTGGATTTTTTAATAGCGATTCAAATTCAAAAATATTTATTTCATCATACATCATACTCCTGAAAAAAATCATCTAAAGCCGTTGCCGGCGCAGTTACGTCATTATACCGTCCCCAGCTCAAATACCAGACTATGGTCATCACATGAGCACAGCAGCCCACTGTTCGCTTACCAACGAGGCAGCTGCAGCAATAACCTACTATGGTTTCTAATGTGTTGGCCACAGCATCATCTCTGCTAATCAATAAATAGGTGTGATAAGTACGACTGTTTACATGTTTAGATTTAATCCGCCTCATAAGAGGTAATTATTAAGACCTAAAATCAAGGGTATATCATCATCAATATTATCATTAACCTCAACTGAATACATCCCAGTCCGACGGATGTGTTCCCCATAATACGATCTAGCCTGTTTAAGCTGATAGGTCCCAAGAGCTAACCGTTTTAAATCGGTTATGGTCAACTGTGGAAATCCGTCTAAATGTGGATTATTGCTGTTATCATTTGAAAATTCACTCTCCTTTTATTGAGATATTCCTGTTCAACGTAAGTTGCCAAATGGTTTGTTAGTGAAAGCCTCTCTTTAGCTATTCTAACATATTCCAAGGCTTCTGGTGGGCCTTCTATAACAAAATGGAACTTATTAATAAGGGCACAAGAGACTCTAAAATCATCCATTAGGTGCAAAGCCGCTCTATTGTTGAAAACATGACGCAAGAGTCTGAAATCCCTTTTCACCCTCCCATTTACCACTTCCACAACCCAGCGGCACATAGTAACAAGGCGAGACCGATTTGCCTGCTGGAAATCTCTTAACTGGGAAGTTAATTCATTCCAACGGCCATGATCCAGGTGGTGACGACAGATTCGTGCTGCTGGCGGCACATAGAATTTATAATTAAGCAATAACAAATCCTTTATAGATGAGGGTACCAGTAAACGTTCTGTTTCTCAGTGATTGGATGTGCTAGCAGCACGCTTATACACAGAAGACATAAATTGTTGGATTTGATCTAACTTGAGCAGTGTGTAGGTTTTGTTGTGAAAGAGGAGGCGGCTCAGGAATATTGAGATTCCCACTTGATCCCGCGTCTGGCAAAATATTGTCTGATAGACCAGGGCGATTATGGTCATGCTGATCACTACGTTGCACTTCTCTTGTAGCTGAGCTCCAACAAGCAGCACATACTCTTTCCATTCTTGAGATCTAAAATAATAACATGATTAAGTAAACATGTATACAAAAGTATGTAAGTGTAATGTGATCTAACTGTTAGGAATACATGATAATGATCAAGAAGTAATTGTAATAAGAAGTTGAATTACTTTTTTTTTATATTTCAATATAAATAAAATATTTACCAGATGCAGCGGAACATGTCTAACTGAAATGTTTCTCTCTTGTCGATCTTGTCCTACAGGATATGTTCTAGTAGCATGTAGAACAGATTTGCCACAAGAAAAACATAATCTTCTATGACCAAAAGCAGGCAAAGATAAACTTCCTTCATTGATTGTGTTTGCTCGATCTTGAAGCAGTGTCAAACACTCTGTACAGAGCACACTTTCTGAAGCCAACTGCAATAAAAACCATCAATTAAAAAGTTGTTTTTACCCTTTGTGGCGTAATCTATCTTCTGTGCGATTCTAAAATATTTTTTTCATTATATAAAATGTTTTGTAAGATGGTACGTGGTGGAGATGGTATTGTCAGATTAGTCAGAGATGGTAAGTCAGGAAATAGAAGGTGCCTGACAGTATATATTCAAAGAGTAAAATAAGATCTGCTTACCTGAGTAGGAGTTATCCACGACTGTAACAAGTTAATCATAGGAGTAGACACGTGCTCTAATGAATGTGTAGGTAGGTTTCTGGGTATCAAAAATGAACAATTGATACATCGTCGAATGGATAATGACGGTGTCAACCGGCCGACCCCACGACTCGACATATTTGCATAAATGAATACACAGAAAAAAGTTCACAAAATATAAAAAAAAAATTGCACTTCTCAACACACAGTTCAATAATTTACAAATCTCAATCTCAACTCTTAAAACACAGACGGTCGTTCGTTTTCGCTAGCGCAAAGGTAGTTTAACGTAGTCAGTCAGTACAGTACAAATGTCAGATGCCACAGATAAGATAACTATAAACCATAGAGTATATATAGTAAGTGCTATAAACTAGTCGGGATTTAGGGATGTAATCGATAAATCAAAATTTTTAGGCTGAGAAAATCTATTTTGTGGCAAATAGCAATAAACCAAACTAAATCGATTTGGTGTACTGATCTTACTTAATTGTTGCTGTTATTCAAAGAAAGCAAAGCAAATACAGCTTGGCAAAAAAGAGTCTGACGCGGTGACAGTTGGAACTAATATCGATGATTGTGGTTACTTGTCAACTGCTAGTACATTCTGTGTCAACAGTGCGTATATCCTAGTGGTTTTTCATAGATTTTTAAAAATTATCAACTTTCCTTGCGTAATTAACTATTTAAAATGAATAAAACTATTCGAAGCAGTGGCAGTGGCGACCTCATTTATTCCACACTCTTTTTTGCCAAGCTGTACATATTTGTAATTCTTGAAATGTTTTTCAAGCAAACGTTATAGTTAATAAACAAAAGAAACGATTACTGGTTAATCGATTCATCAAAAAATCGATTCCATTGCATTCTACATCAATAAGACTATCTGTGAACGGCCAATTAACCATAGACAAAATAACTATAATCTTCTCATTTTTATTGTATGCCCTACACGTTGGAGTAATTTGAAGCGAGGCAGGTATAGTTTTTCACATAAAATAACCGTCAAAAACAAAAGCGGCCGAATGCATTTTTTCACAGGACTTTTAACCTTTCGTATGCCGGAACGTACATATACACGAGACACAATCACTTTTTAATTGTGTCTATATACTCGGCATACGAGTGGTTAAGAGTCCGCTCGACAGACAAGGGTTTGTTCAATTGAAACGGAACGTCATTTATATTCAGTTGAAACGGAACGTCATATAAAGGGAGTAAAACAATATCCATACTTTTAAACTCAAAATTATATTTCCAGTTCAAAAATCAAATCCCCGACGCGTAATGCCATAAAAAAATATGAAACTAATTACTATAAAATTTTGGTTTTGAGGCGCGAGACTTTTTGGTACCAATTTTGGTCATTGTTTTTTTCAAACTCATAATAATTATGTTCGCTTAAAAAGTGTGCGTTTTATACATGTTATAAATTACTTCTAGTCCAGTCAAAATAGACATTCGAGCTTGCATTAATTCCCAACAAGCTGGATTTTTGTGCAGGCCTTGAATACGTCATTACAAATGATATGTCAAAAGTCCCCATCGATCCCGCTTGTGCGTTGTTTTTTATTCGAGGTCAAAGGTCACAAATTTGCGTTTTTTACGTATATCTCTGAAACAACGAGAGCTATCGAAAAATGGTTCAGACAAAGTTTGTAGATCGTAAAATTGTCTACAAAAAAGATCTCAACACTTTTCTTCTACAAAGCATCGCTTTCGAGATATCGTGACTTCAGACCGCAGGAAAGTCGTATTTTCGACTATATGCACACATTTCCGCACCTCCTCTGAGGTAGTGTACACGGGGCTTTTTTTTAACGTGGTTTCTCCAGTAGGAATATAATGTAATAATAATATATTATAATGATTCTATTACCATACTTTAACTTGAGTTTTGACTTAATTGTTCTATTATTGATCGATGGTTCTTCGCAAATATCTTTCAATTCTTGTATTGAAAATTGACAATCATCATGATTTTCAATAAATGCAAATATTTCTTCCATCGCTGAAGTAATAGAATCACTTTCAGGACGACCGATTTTACCTCTACTAATGGGTTTCAGAAACGAAGTGTAACAATCACTGTGGTACTTAGCCTCAGCAGCAACTAAGTCATATTCATACTGAATGCGGGCAATGACACTTCTTGCTAGCTCATCAGAACGAGTCTGAGCTTCCTTCAAGATGGTTTTCTTGAAATCAAGGGTTGAAACTTGAGACACTCTTCGTCGAAGATGCTGCGCTTTTTTCATTACAGCCGTTTTATCTACTTCATTGCCACAGAACAAACAGTATTTTTTTAAACAAAAAGACGATTCATTACCTCGTGCTCTAGTACGAGGAGGACTAATCCCAGATGTGGTAGCTATCTACGCCTCACGCTGTCTTTTAGCTACAGCGATGCTGCTCTTCCGGGTGTATGCTTTACGACACAGCTTATGTATCGTTACAGATGTTTTGTCCTTCAAATATTCATCGAACCCATCACCCCTTTCAGTACTTGAATCCATTAAAGTCTTTAGCCCACGATCAACAACCACAATTTCACTTTCAGTCAAAGATTCATTGCAAATAAAGCAAACTTCTGACATTTTTACAAAATTTTGTAACGGTACTGTTTAAAAAGAGACGACACGTCTATTGATATTCACTACGAAAAACCGTTCAAAACTGACTGCATTTACTAGAGCTATGTCCTTCGGGAAAAGCAGGTATACGCTGATTTCGACCCGAAAAATGGAGTGTCGCAGGCAGATGTTTCTCAAGGCCAACCGCCCAATAGAATTAGGGACGGACGATGACTCACTCAGAAATGTATATTTTTCACGTACTTGTGTGCATGGGGCAAATAAAACTATGTTCTAATATTTTTTGTTTAAATGGTTAACCCGATGATGCATACTGGCCACGTATGAGTGCTTATTCGTATTTTCTATGTTTAAAATAGCCATAATTCGAGAACAGTGCACCGTAGAAGAAAAAGTGTTGAAATCTTTTTTGTAGACAATTTTACGATCTACAAACTTTGTTTGAACCATTTTTCGATAGCTCTCATTGTTTCAGAGATATACGCAAAAAACGCAAATTTGTGACCTTTGACCTCGAATAAAAAACAACGCACAAGCGGGATCGATGGGGACTTTTGACATATCATTTGTAATGACGTATTCAAGGCCTGCACAAAAATCCAGCTTGTTGGGAATTAATGCAAGCTCGAATCATAATTTAGTCTATTTTGACTGGACTATTCTCATTAAGTTGTAGAATGTCAAGTGGTATTTTATTGTAACATTTTACACGATACCCCATAAAAAAGTGCGTACTTTTGACAATCTGAAACGTGTGATCTAATTTGTCCTTATTTCTAGTATTAACATTATGCCTGTCGCTTATTTTTACTATAAAGATGTAAGTTTTTCCGAACATACATAATGTTTTCATAAATATATTGACAAGGTACCGTCATGATGTTAATTTATTTAAACAATTCTCTTAGAGATGCGTCTGCGTAGGATGTAGATAGCTCTTACAGCCCTCTTTTGCAGAAAAAATATTTAGTCACTATCTGCAGCCCGTCCCTACAGCAGAATACCGTAAGACATGATGCTATGGAAGTAACTAAAATAGACCAGTCTCGCGGTATCCACGTCTGATAATTACCGGATTTTATTGACAGCATAAGCGGCTGAACTTAGCCGCCCTGCAAGTGCTGTTAAGTGAGGACTCCATTGCAGTTTGGAGTCAAGCGTAATCCCCAGGAAAACAGTATTTTCGACGAATTCTAGTATCTCCCTGTTCAATACTACGTTACATTCGCTACTTCTTACATTCGGTAACGCGAATCTTCTCATTTAACACCAAATTATTTACAGTAAACCAGTTATGAATCTTAACCATAGCATTATTTACATCGTTTCGTGCAAGTTTAACAGACGTGCTCAAGAGTGTGACTCTTGAGCACGTCTGTTAAACTTAAAATCAGTGATGTGTCATCAGCAAATGACACCATTTGAGGTCGAATTGCAGTAACTGAGGTAAATCATTTATATTTTATGCTAGAAAAAGGAAAGGTCCCAACATTGAGCCTTGCGGTACCCCCATTTTTACTTTTAATCATAATGAATTTACGCCATTTATTTGTACTTGCTGCATTCGATCATTTAAATATGATTTTACTAAGCTAAGTGCTTGTGACCCGACACACGCGCCACCATCAGCGAGACATTTGAGTGAGCATGACACTCTCTCAGCCATCAGGATCAGGACACATTCAAGTCAATGAAAGATAACAAAATATAAATGGTAGCTTTACAGTACATAGTACTCACACATGTGTGTTTTGCAATTATATAATTCTAGGAGATGGAATCTATATAATGCAAGGATATTCTTACAATCTTCTGCAGCTTCGACTATAATTTAACATGGTAATCAATTAGTTTGCACACACAATGTAGCGATAAAGTAGAAAAACTACAAAATTCAAATCTTAAAGATTAGGATCAGCCCTACTAATCAAAGTAACAAGTTTCCAGAATAGAAACGAAACAAAAAAAAAATAATAGTAAATAAAGAACTAGAGGGGAGCATCTCTTCCAAACATTAAAATCTTAGTTCGTCAGGCCAAGTGGCTGTGGAGCAGGACCAGCATTGAGCCAAGCATTTTTATCTACGAGATAGTGTTCTAACTTATAATATGCTCGCTTACATAGTGTGCGTTTTATGCATGTTTTAAATTTATTCTCATTAAGTTGTAGAATGTCAAGTGGTATTTTATTGTAACATGTTACACAGTACCCCATAAAAGAAGTGCGTACTTTTGACAATCTGAAACGTGGCTGATCTAATTTGTCCTTATTTCTAGTATTGACATTATGCCTGTCGCTTATTTTACTAATCATCTGCCTAGCCTTTTCCCAACTATGTTGGGGTCGGTTTCTAGTCTAAACGGATGCAGCTGAATACCAGTATTTTACATGGAGCGACTGCCTATCTGACCTCCACAACCCAGTTAGTCCTAGGTAATACGATACCCCTTGGTAAGACCGGTTGTCAGACTTTCGGGACACTGACTACCTGTAACGACTGCCAAAGATCTACAAATGACAGCCGGGACTGTATTATAATGATGTTGTCGAAATAAAAGAGAACTGCTTAGTTCCACGATTCGTATAATAATGTCAATAATTAGTGTGTGCAGTTACATATATAAGGTTAGGTGAGCTGCACACTACACCTCCCCTTTTTTTAAAAAAAAAATGGCTTTGTTATCTTAGTACTTAAAACATTTTTTTTTTTTTACAATATTTTCAAGACTACTTATTTTTAAATAATTATACTTTTTACCATTACATTATATAAAAAAATAACATCTTATCAAAACCAAGTATATTAAGTAACAAACAGTTTTGTATTGTTTTTATGAATTAATAATTCTTTGTCACCTTTTAAAATTTTAACATTTGGTGATACATCTTCAATCACTCTATATGGTCCTAAATAAATTTTATCTAACTTATTTCCTACTTGATTTTTAATTAGAACTAAATCTCCACTCTTATATTTTAATCCGTTTTCATTTTTATCAAAATTATATTTTCTTAATTCCTTACTAAATAATAAATTATTTCTAGCTTCAGTTTGTGCTCTTTGTAGTCTGTATTTTAGTTCCAAAGGGTAAGAATCAGGATTATATAATGGATCAACATAAGAACTTTGTGCAATATTGGATGGTAAATTACAATTCTTTCCAAATACTAGCTCAAATGGAGTGTATTTTGTCTCAGAGTGTACTGCAGTGTTAAATGAAAAGCACCAGAATGGAAGCCAACTGCTCCAATCTGATTTATTGTTGTCACACTGAATCCTAAGATAAGCTCCTAGAACCTTATGAGTGTTTTCCAATCCTCCCAGAGTTTCATGATGATAGGCTGTTGAATGCAGTTTATTTATATGCAACAAATTGCAAATCTCAGTAAAAACTGATGACATAAACTCTGTTCCCTGGTCTGTTATTATTTCTTTAGGGATACCATATCTCAGAATAAAATTGTTTACAAATAACCTAGCTACAGAAATAGTATCTTTCCTCTCTATAGGATAGGCTTCAACGTATTTTGTTAAATCGCACTGTAATGTCAGTACGTACTTATAATTTAAATTATCTACATCTAAAGGACCCATTAAATCTAAACTTACTCTTTCAAAAGCAGTGGATGCCGTTGATGTTATAACCATCGGTTCCTTTGTATGTCTATTGGAATGCTTTTGAATCTGACAACTTCTACATTTCTTTACGAATTCTGTTACATCATTAGTCATTCCTGGCCAGTAATAGTACTTCCTAATATTATTTAACATTCTGTTTATTCCTGCGTGGCCGCTGGTGGGTAATAAGTGGAAGTCATTCAAGATCACTGTTTTCGTGTCTTTGTCAGAAACTCTTGTCACATCTTTAATAACAAGTAGCTTCGGAATGTCATTCAAATGACTCATTTCCTCTAAAAAATGGTTAACATAATTTTCATAGCGCTTCGTTTTAATTATTATGAGCTCATTTATTTTGATTTGCTTGCAAAAACGTTGTAATTCTCTCGCTAACACACTTACGGTCGATAACGATCGAGATATCACATAAATTGCTGATTTTTCAGGAACGAATTTGTAGTTGCCATTGTCACTAGTGTAATATTTTGATTTTTCTATCTGCTGTATAGTATTTTTATTACTAAATAATATCAATTCAATGCTGTCAGTCGGTCGTTTGAGGATTTCCACTACCTTAGGTTGATCAGGCCTTGGAGTAGAGGATACCTCAGTAGTCATGTCGTTGTTGTCACAGTCAGTGCGCAACCTTCGAGTCTGTGCCCTTGTCATGACTGATACTGCATGTTTGTTCAAATCCTTTAAACTGTTGGATGTAATAGGTATCCGGCTCAATGCATCTGCAGCTGCGTTGTGCCGTCCTGGGACATAGCTGATTTCAAAGTCGTATTCTTCAAGATATAATCTAAACTTTGTCAACCGGCTTGAAGGATCGGTCATTTTAAATAAGTAAATTAATGGCTTATGGTCTGTTTTTATGTAAAACTTTTTCCCATATAAATAAGGTCTAAAATGTCGAACTGCCCAAACAATAGCAAGTAATTCTAACTCAATCACAGGGTACCGCGTCTCAGCTGGTTTCAAGTTACGGCTTGCGTACGCGACTACCTTGCCATTGCTATTAGACAGTACGGCGCCTAATCCTAGTTTTGATGCGTCAGTTTGTAACGTGAAAGTGTTATTGTCGCTAAAGTCTGGATAGTCAAGTATTGTCGGACTAATAAGAATCTGTTTTAACTTGTAAAATGCTCGCTCGCATTCATCACTCCATACGAATGCTACATCTTTTTTACATAACGCATTCAAATGATAGGCTATTTCAGCAAACTTTGGAATAAAACGTCTATAATAATTTGCGAATGCTACAAATCTCTTGACGTCGTCTACATTTTGCGGGACTGGATATTTTTGTAGGCATTCTACCTTCGATGGATCGGGAAATATTCCTTCTGAGGTTATTTTATGTCCTAAATAAACGATTTCTTTACGTAAAAATTCACACTTTAGCGGATTTAGTTTTAGATTCACTCTTCTTAGGCATTCTAAAATTTTTATAAGATTCTTGTTATGCGTTTCGAGACAATTTCCTACGACAATGCAATCATCTTGATATAAAAAGCATGATTTATAATTTAATCCTGACATTGCTATTGTCATGAGACGTGCAAAAGCACTAGGCGATGTTTTAAGTCCCATTGGACATCGTTTCATTTGATACTGCTTGTCTGTTGTAACTGCAGTGTACTTCCTAGACTGTTCTTCTAAGGATAGCTGATAGTAACCTTGACTAAGATCTAATTTTGAAAAATAGATGTTATTAGATAATGAATCTAGTATCTCAGTGATATTAGGTAATGGAAATTTATCATCCTGTATTCTATTATTGAGTTGGCGATAGTCCACTACAAGTCTCCATTTCCTTTCTCCTGACCTATCTGTCTTTTTAGGTACTAATAGAACTGGACTTGACCATTCTGAAATAGTCTCTTCAATAATATCATTTTTAACCATTTCATCTATTTGTCTCTGTACTTCGCCTTTCAATGCTTTAGGCAATCGATATGGCTTAACGTATGCTGGTGAAGTATTTTCTTTTAGTTTAATTGAGTGCTCTATTAAATTAGTTGTTGTGAGCGTATCTCCTGGTAAATGGAAAACATCTGCATATTTGGCACATACGTTTTCAATACCTCTTTGTTCCTCTTTATTTAAATAGGTATTTAGTTGTAACGTAGTAAGTAAAGTTTTAACTCTATCCACAGAAATGTTATCGTGGTCAAACTTGCAAACGTAAAAATTATTTAAGCAACTAATACTTAAATCTGAAGTATTTATGTCAACCGAACTATCAGTTGTATTTAATATCCTAACAGGAATAAGTCCATTATGTGGCTTCGATACTACACCTGCTGTAAACACACCTTTATAAATTTCCTTTGACAAAACGACGCAATCACTGTTGTGTGACGTCGGGATGTGTTTAATTACTTCACAACGAGGCGGAATTGTAAATAAATTCCTATTAACATGAACACTAACAGACTGGTCTCGGGTTTCCAAACTCAGAGTACCATCTTTATAGTTTAATACAGCGTTATACCGCTCGAAAAAATCTTGTCCGAGTATACCTTCTGCAGCACAAGATAAGTGTTCAAATATGTAAAACTTTTGTTGAAAAGTTACATTATTAATCATAATATCTAAATAAATGTATCCCATGGACTCTAAATTACCACTAATTCCTTTAATGACTATCTTATCCTGTTTTACTAAATTCAATAAATTCCTATGTCGCGACAACCATTCATACTTTAGCACACATAAGCTAGCTCCACTATCTATCAGTAAATTAAGATCAACATCACTATTTGTTAATTGACAATTAATAATACAAAAATTACAAAAACTAAAAATAGAATGCGTGTACGATTTAGGTACGAAAAAATTCTAGGCTTTCATTTGCTTGGCTTGTGCGATCATTGCGCAAGTTGTCATGAACATTGGACTGTTGCGCGTTATGTTGAATACGCTGACAACGCACCGGACGTCCGCGGAACTGCTGACGTTGTTCACCTGAGTTTTTACCTCGATTAACGCTGCTTAAAGTTCTTTGACCTGTGCTATTTTCATTATTTTTATCATAATTTTGGTTATACGTTTTATTTCTGTTGTAAAATTGTCTATTTCCCCGGCCTCGAGAGCCTCTAAAGCTACCTCGTCTATAATTTTGGTTAGCCCTAAATTGCATAACCTGATCTTGTGGCTGGACTGACAGGGATTGTTCATCTACCGCAGCCGTTATAGCTTCAGGCAATGATGCAAACTGACGTGAGGCAATGATAGTGCTTAGCCGCTTATCAGCCAACCCATCACTAAACCGTTTAATTGCAGTCTTCTCATTGAGTGGACGCAAAACCTCATATGCATCACGCTTATCGTTAGCCTGCGCAATCGTGAGATTGACAAATAACTCTTCGATCTCCGTTCCGAATTTTTCTATACTTCTACGGCCTTGAGTCGCCGTAAGCAATTGACTTTGTAAAGCTACATACGATTTCTTCGGTAACAAATAAACACGAATATCTTCTACCAAACTTTCTATATCTGTGTAGTTAGTTTTAAGTCGCAATTTTGCACTAGGCGAGAGACGCGTTTTTAACACAAACTGTATTAATTGACTTTTACTGGCTTCATTAATAAGCGAACTATAAAGTAAGATACCATCTATAAGCTGATTTGTCACCTGCTCCTGACCATTCAACACTGGCAACAGGGAAATTGCAGTTTTAATATCAAATGTGTCAGCCATTTTTGTAAGACAATCAGTATATTCGTATTCTATTAAATCTTTAGAACTAGTTTGACAACTACTATCTACTAAAGAAAGTAAACTTTTTATTTTCTGATAATTTGATTGAATTTCATTAATTAATGTTTGGAAAACCTCACGAGCATCTTTGCTTAACTTGCGATCTATAACTTCTTGGTTCAACTGAGTCAAAATACAATCCAATTTACTATATTCTTTTTCTGCTTCTTCTAGCTTCTTTAAAGCTAAATCTTTTCTACGCCTATCTGGACCTAGTTTTACTAAATATTCTCTTAGATATTTTAATCTAGCGTGCACATCTTGTAATTGTTGGGACATTCCTAATCTCCAGAACAAAATATAAAAAAATGTATGATCCAGTTACAATAACATGAAATATAGTAGAATATATAAAAAATGTTAGCGTTGCAAAACTTACATTGCAGTAGTTACTTATTTTACTGACAACGATTATGTAGGTCACGACGTCTCACGTGGCTTGGACGAATGAACTCCTCAGCACTGGTCTGGAACTGACTCCCAGCTGCTCCACATCGGACCCGTACAATTCAACTCCCAGCGCCCTGCATATCCTCTCATCACAAGGCTTGAGCATTCTCCCAGCACCCGGCAGCAACGTTCCTTTTCTGTCTTCTTAATTAATGATTTCACCTCTTCAAACTAATTCTTCTGTTGGGATTCTGATTCTTCTATAAATTTTTAAAATCTTCTTCGCTTCCTTTCTTCTAATTTCCGTCTTCACAAACTTCAACTTTTATCGGTATATCTTCATAATTTATTTGACTCGTCCGCAGTCTTTCTTATTGCGTAGATTGCAAAATTTTAATTGCTGGCTAAGGGTCGCCATGTATTATAATGATGTTGTCGAAATAAAAGAGAACTGCTTAGTTCCACGATTCGTATAATAATGTCAATAATTAGTGTGTGCAGTTACATATATAAGGTTAGGTGAGCTGCACACTACAGGACCAACAGCTTAACGTGCTTTCCGAGGCACGGAGGAAACTCGGTATGTGGTCACCCATCCACGGACCAACCTAGGTAAGCACGGCTTAACCTAAAGATCGACCCGAGCGGCTGTTCTTATTTAGCCACGAGCTCCTCGTTTATTTTGCTAAAAAGATGTATATTTTTCCGAACATACATAATGTTTTCATAAATATATTGACAAGGTACCGTCATGATATAATTTTTTTTAAACAGTTCTCTTAGAGACTCGCGTCTGCGTAGGTTATAGATGGCTTTACAGCCCTCTTTTGCAGAATAAATATTGAGTCAATATCTGCAGCCCGTCCCCACAGCAGAATACCGTAAGACATGATGCTATGGAAGTAACTAAAATAGACCAGTCTCGCGGTATCCACGTCTGATAATACTGCCGTATTTTACGGACAGCGTAAGCGGCTGAACTTAGCCGCCCTGCAAGTGCTGTTAAGTGAGGACTCCATTGCAGTTTCGAGTCAAGCGTAATCCCCAAGAAAACCGTCTTCTCGACGAATTCTAGTATCTCCTTGTATAATACAACGTTACATTCACTACTTCTTATATTCGGTAACGCGAATCTTATGTATTTAGTTTTCTTCTCATTTAACACCAAATTATTTACAGTGAACCAATTATGAATCTTGAGCATAGCGTTATTTATGTCGTCAAACTCTTGTGCCCGTCTGTTAACCTTAAAAATTAGTGATGTGTCATCAGCAAATAACACCATTTGAGGTCGACTTTTCAGTAACTGAGGCAAATCATTTATATATACCTACTAGAAAAAGGAGAGGGCCCAATATTGAGCCTTGCGGTACCCCCATTTTTACTTTTAATCCTAATGAATTTACGCCATTTATTTGTACTTGCTGCATTCGATCATTTAAATATGATTTTACTAAGTTTCACAGAATGTTGTTGCTGCTACAATTAATGTTAAAAAAGTTAATCGAAGCGATTTTGTTTTCCCAGTCCGTAATGCTCAAGTTTTAGCAGCAGTGTGTCGTGATTCACGCAATCAAATACCTTGGATAGGTCGCAAAAGATGCCTATTGCATGTTGTGGCTGTTCCCACGCATTAAAGATGTGGTTTAGTAAGGGGACACCGGCGTCAGTAGTGCAACATCCTTTTGTGAAACCATATTGTTGATCGTGTAGGATGTCGATCCGATTACAGCACGTGTAAACGAAAAATCCGAAAACCATAAATATAATGTAGTTTAATAACTAAATACGTACACGTTTATACGGAACCCTCGGTGAGCCAGTCTAACTCGCACTTAGCCGGTTTTTTTTGTACATAATTCGTGTTTGTTCCAAATTCAAAATGTTTTTATTTACTCAGTAAGGCACTTGTCTCACCGGCAACGATTAACGAGTAACGAGTAGAGCTAGAACTAGAAACGAGTTAGCGAGACGCGGGGAGCGAGTGCGTAGTTCCGATATCTGTGTAGCTCGGCTATAAGCGAGTGTGCGAGTGAGGCGGGCGATTACTCGCATCACTCGCTCGCGGCAGTCAAGCGTACAGTCAGTCTTGCGGCCTCATACGCGATAAACGTGTACCCAATTTTCCAATAAGAATGGATGAGTTTTTTATTGAATGTGTCCGACAATATCCGATACTCTTAGATACGCACTGTAGAGAAATGACCACTGGTTGCACTCTCGGCGTGAGTTCTAATCGCTTGGCGAGTGTCGCCGAGCGAGTGTTATCTTTCATAGCTCTTGTCGCTCAGCGACAAACTAGTGAAGCGAGTGCTCGCCGGCAGTGTGAACAGTCAGCGATCAACTGTTTGTATATGCATCTCTTTTGTTCACTCGGAAAGTATATCTATTGTACGTTTCTTGAGCGAGGAAATAGCCGATAGTTAGTCGTTTTCTCGTCGTTGGTGGGACAACTGCCTAACTAAAAAAGTTTTATTCATTGTTATCAATGAATAAAATGCCCTTTTTCAAGTGGCAATGGTAAAAAACAGATTTTTAAGTTGATACTACAAGTAAACACATATTGTTTCGCTTGCTAATTTAATTTTGAACCTGCATAGAGTATTAATTATTATTAATAATATCAAAACACCCATTTAATTCGCAAATAATTTTCGCGTGGCGGCATCAGCGCGCGTGCGCACTTGCCCACACGATCAGCTTCACTGACACTGACACACGATCAGCCCGCTAGGTGCTCTCTTTGTGTAGCACTTGCTACTTTGCGTGCACTGGCGTGCTAGTGAGGTAGCTAGTACATGTGGTACAGCACAGTCTGCCGGCGCTGCAGCGTGCGGGCCGCGCGCAGCACCACGCACAGCGCCAGCGCGCCCGCCAGCCCGGCGCCCGACAGCGTCGCGTGGCGGCGCCAGGTAGGTAGCTAGTACATGTGGTACAGCACAGTCTGCCGGCGCTGCAGCGTGCGGGCCGCGCGCAGCACCACGCACAGCGCCAGCGCGCCCGCCAGCCCGGCGCCCGACAGCGTCGCGTGGCGGCGCCAGGTAGGTAGCTAGTACATGTGGTACAGCACAGTCTGCCGGCGCTGCAGCGTGCGGGCCGCGCGCAGCACCACGCACAGCGCCAGCGCGCCCGCCAGCCCGGCGCCCGACAGCGTCGCGTGGCGGCGCCAGGTAGGTAGCTAGTACATGTGGTACAGCACAGTCTGCCGGCGCTGCAGCGTGCGGGCCGCGCGCAGCACCACGCACAGCGCCAGCGCGCCCGCCAGCCCGGCGCCCGACAGCGTCGCGTGGCGGCGCCAGCGCGCGTGCGCACCCGTCCTCACGACCAGCTTCACTGTGCCCGCCAGGTTCTGTCTCTGCCAGCAACTAACCACAAGAAGAAAGAACCTTTACTGAACTCTCACACTAAATAACAGGCAACAGAGGACAGGGCAGGAGAACTTGTACAGGGAGTGTGAAGCGGCAGATGGGCTGTATCCACACTCATCCTCTTGATGTTTCGGCCCATATTACAGGGTTCGCCCTTTCACAGTTTATTTACCGTTAGTGTTATTAAGTTGGCTAACCTGATGTTTGTGTAAAAAAAAAAAAAACTACAGGGGAATCACTCTAAAACCTCAGGCATTCCGGTTCGGAGCCGGAACGAAACAACACTGCTACTACCAGTAGGAAAAGTTATTACAGCTTGTTCTGGCAGTGAACACTAGATGGTCCCTGCAGTTGAGATACATTTGGCCGCTGCCCTTGTCCACGTCGCTAGTGTTGCTCTGTGCATAGCGTACCTGTACGTGTGGTCGTCCGTGTAGAGTGTGGTGGTGAACACGAGACGGTCCCTGCAGTTGATATACACTCTGCCACCGCTGCCCTTGTCCACGTCACGCGGTACTAGGATCTTGGTGCCGACGTGCCATGTTATCGGCACGTCACGAAGTGTTGTTCTGGCGATAGATAAATATTTACTGTAAGCGCGTTACTTGAATGCATTCGGGGCCTGAGGTGAAGGGCGGTAACATTTCGCCCTGTCGTCCGCAAGCCCCGCCTCTATCGCCACATCTATCGTACGTGTATCGCAATGTTTTGAGTGTGTTACATTGATCAGGCGAAGTTATAAAGAAGTAACACTGTAATACAGTCACTGCTTGTTTTTGTGTAATATATCGATATGACTCGCTGCTAAGGTCGCAGCCCTAGCGCATCCCGAAGCTCTGCAGTCAACTCGCGCGTCTACAGTAATTGACGTGCCATGACTTCAGGTGTCAGTGTGTTGTCTCTGTATATCACTTCAAAATGATTTCGAGGTGACTTATACATCGGCTCATTTTTCGAAGTATTCAACCACGCAGAAATGGCCCAGCGGATCGACTGCGAATTACGAGTTGTAGGACGTTGGTTCGAGACTGTTTGAATAATTTGCTCTAAAAATGGTGAATGGAAATATCGCGAGGAAACCGCTATTTACCAATTATCCTTACCCTGGACATTGAATCACAACCCGTTGCCCAAAGTCTGCGAATATGATGTCCCTGGCGGGGAGGGGCGGCTGCTTAGGTAACTTGCTTTTGATCGGGTAAATAAGTGTTCCATTTTGACCGCCATTCCTCTGTGTTGCTTTATTCTTTTTGTGTCTTGTGTCATCGCATGGCACCTTGTGTAAATAAGGAATCAGGAGATGATAGTTATATGATATTAAAAAACAAACTGGCGTTCGACATGATTGCAGCACAAGCGGATAATGTGTGTAAAAAGATACCACAACAGAAAAACTGTTCTTTCCTAGGATAAATAAAGACGAACCACACAAGCCCGTAATTAATTTGTTCTTTAAAAATAATATAAACTGATAATTATGAAAGGCTCGTAGCAAGGTCTAGTTTCTGCCTACCCATCAATTAAAAAGATCTGTGTAGTTTGACCGCGGCTGCGCTCGCGCAAGATCAGAAATTATCCCATGGGATTGATCTGTAGCACCCTGAGTGTTAATAACCTATGGCACTCGGAGATAATGTAGCTTTCTAGAGAAACAGTTTTCGAAATCGGATGAGGAGTCCCGAAGGTCCCTCTTTATAATATTAGTATACGAATATAGATATGTATAGATGTATGTTGTCTGATAGTTACATACCTTACACAAACCGATCATGATTTCACTTGGCCTTTGTTGGATAATATCTAGATCTTTTATTATCTGTGGCATGTATTGCGATCGACATGGCAAACCATCGGGGAATACTGAAAAGGTTTATGGCTATTAAATGAATGGATTTATTAGAAGTTCTAGTTACAACTTATTAATGCTATCACAACATTATATTTGACGTTTAATCGGTGAAAAAACATATACATTATAGGCGAATGCTCCCGGTGTGAGGGCGTTTTTGGGGACACGGTAACTTACCAAGGATTTAGTACCTATAAATTAGATCCCCCCCCCCTACATATTAAAAAAACCGGCCAAGAGCGTGTCGGGCCACGCTCAGTGTAGGGTTCCGTAGTTTCCCGTCCGTCACAATAAGTGTTCCCACTTATGAGTTTAAAGGTGGGTATCCATACTATCCATTATGTTCGCGATCCAGCAGCGCTCCGCGCTCCTGCAACAGCTCCCGGTAGTGGGTACGTGCGCGAACACGGAGCGTGCAATATTGCACGCTCCGCGGCAGTCGTTCCGACTCGTGACGGTTTTTAGCGCGAACACAAAGGGGAGCGCAGTGTGTCAAAGGGGAGCGCATGTAAAGGGCGCGCGACAGATCCATTGGATCAGTTGCAGGAGCGCGGAGCGCTGCTGGAGCATGAACATAGTGGTAACCCAACTTAAAAAGGCTATTTGTTACGGAACTCTAATAATTACGGAACACTAAAAACGGGCCCACAAAGGACGGTGATAACTAAAAAAAGAGTTATAGATTCCAACCACACATGGAAAGTTCGAGAAAATGTTGTCTATTTGAGTCCCACCACGAGTAGTGGGTAGGGGTTGTAACATGGAGTGATAACCAGCGTCATTTAGTAATTTAAATACTGCAGTATGGCTGTTACTAAGGTAGTCTTCGTTAAAATCTCCAAATATAATGCAAGAACTATTATGCGACAATAAATTATTTATAAAACCCACTGCGACGCTGTTGGGGCATTTGCATGATCTATAAAAAATACGGGCAAATGAAACTTGACCTCTGGATTGTATAGGCGCTCATACGATTCAGGGACCAAATTATATTGGTTAACTGCAGTTTCCATCTGTTGTTTCCATCCAAGTTCAAAATAATTTTCCTAGAAAGTCCTTATAAAGTTCTACTTTTCAGATTTTTTTCGTATTTTCTAAACTTATGGTTCAAAAGTTAGAGGGGGGGGGACGCTTTGTTTTTTACTTTTGGAGCGATTATTTCCGAAATTATTGACATTATCAAAAAATTATTTTAGTAAACCCCTATTCATTTTTAAATACCTTTCCAACAATATATCACACATTAGGGTTAAAATTAAAAAAAAAAACACTTCCCACTTTACATATAGGGGGGCTACCCTAATAAAACATTTTTTTCCAATTTTTATTTTAGCACTTTGTCGGCGTGATTGATACACATATTGGTCCCAAATTTCAGCTTTCTAGTGCTAACGGTCACAGAGATTAAGCGAGGACGGACAGACGGACAGACAGACAGACATGGCGAAACTATAAGGGTTCCTAGTTGACTACGGAACCCTAAAAAATGACTGTTCCACACAAAAAGCCATTATCTTAACGGTCAAAATGTATTGAACAGCTGATGTTTCTATGATACACCACTCAAAGGTGCTATTCAATTTGTCAAAACTAAATTAAAGCAAAATAGAGGTACTTTTTTAGGATCATAAAATGTGCAGTTAGCGCTTTACTGCAATTTTCCTTTATATTTTTTGATTAAAACGGCAAATTGAATAATATGAATCTACTAATACTTTAATTAAAAATTCTCCATTGTTCAAATGTTATTTTTCAGTTTGGAAATTTCCTGTTTGTTACCGTATGTGCTACAATAATAAATAAATATATATTAAACACAATGAGCTGAACTAAAGAGCCGTTAAATCGATATCCCGTCTCTTTGACTAACGACTAACAAACAATATATAATAGGTTGCACAATTTAGTTGCCAAGTCGGTGCGCTGGTGATGTGTTGTTTCAAGTACTTTTAACATAATTCTTAAAGATGTATGGAAAATGGTGAGAAAAAATTGAGCCGGTTTTCTAGATATTTTTGTTATTTAAAACTTATTTTCAATCTTATTAAACGATTTCTTCTGTTGGCATTCAGTTTATTCCGAACTCATTCGAGGAGTAACCTCCACCCATCCTTTCATGACGATTTAAAGATCTAGTTTTCAAAACGGTCAAAGGAAACATCGTGAGGAGAAGCTGGGACTAGAACCAAAAATTCGTTTACATGTGACATTCAAACCTGCACCCACCGAGGTAAGTCCCAGCTGTAGCAACGATATAGCTGATTAGGTTTTGTTAGCGTTTGCATACGTTATATCAACTTTGTGCAACATGGAGTAGTGACTTACTTTGAAACAATTCGATGAGTTTGTCGTCCAATTCAAATAATTTGTAATGACTTGCCGTTTTAACAGAGTCCAGGACGTACCTTGTAATCTATAAGACAAAAAGAACAAAGAAATCAATGATTTGAATGCTAGAATCTCCCTACCGTGTCTAAATAGTTGGTTTCGTTGACATTTGCATAGTCTCGCTCACTGATATTTAAAATCTTTTCTTCCTTGTTATGCGAGCCTAGTCTTATGTGAACATAATTACGGTAAGGGTATAGGTATCCAACGATTCGAAGTCTTTGATATAGAATTTTTTTTTTGGAATACCATCTACAGGTCTCTAAATAAAATAAAGTCACATTGCTGGGAATTGATAGCAGTAACATAACAATCCAGTTTGAACGTTATCTTTGTGGCCTTAGAATTGTAACAGGTTTCTGTTTCAAATAATTAGGCACTTGTATTGTACGACGTAGACAGATAAACGATTTTGCTATTAAGAACCTGAGCTGTGCTAACAATACATCGTATTGTGTCGTAAGAAAAGTGAGAAATCGTACTTTTTCATCACTACAAATGATATGCAATTCCATAGTGATATTTCAATTAAAATTAGATATATTATGTAACAACATATCTACACATCGACGTTACAGTTTTGTATCACAATAGCAGATATTACCGTACGATCTGTATACAGTCTATAGAAAACCCAAAAACTGCCGATGGGGGAGTAGCCTACCAGACATAAAAACCAAAGATCCTCTCCTTTTCAATAGATAAATTGTTTACCCTGTTCAATAGAGTTGTCTTGTCATTTGTCACCTTGTTTCGTTATCCTCTAAATATACCTGTACCTACTACAATCGTTTACTTACTAAGTCTTGCTCCAGCTTGACATAGCATATCCCGTACCGATGTCTCCTGCCCACCTTGCCACACACGCTGCACTCGCTCCATAGAGTCCACTGACTGAACAGTATCACGTTCTGGTATATTTCGGTGGCGACAGCATGAGGCCCTCGGGATTCAGGCGGTTTTACCTGTTGCAAAGATTACTTATTGTATTTGATTGGGTTACATATTTTTGACTTGGATGCTCTCGATTTCAATCTCATGACAATAAAATCAGTGTATGTCCTTAAAAGGCATCCCTCAAATTCGTAGTAGGATTTCTTGCAGCGTGCAGCGGGGCGCTACATGAGCATTTCCCACGTCTTTCAGAATTTACGGCCTTTCAGATTTTCACTGGCATTCCAATAGCATTGCGCTTTTAAATTACTTTTGACATTCGTCTTTCATTCATGAAGCTTTTTAAATAATTGTAATATTATCAGATACTTCAAACAAATCGCTCTCCAAATGCCTTTTATGTATGGTCAGAGAATTTGATAGAATCCATTTTGCACGATATATTTGCAGTCGTGCTGGACATACGCCTTTTCCAAGTTGCGTCACAACCTGTTCTTCGTCTTCTGGGAGCTTCTCTGCCGATCCAAGAGTATAATTAAAAACTTGAGCTTACAACAGTGTAGGGCTCCTTGTCGACCACCTCTAAGAAGACCAGGCCGCCGCCGCCAGCGCCCTGCGTGCACCAGAACACGCCCTCGTCAATGGGCATGACGTTGTAGATCGTCATCACACCATGCTTTTGCGAGACGCGGTTATAGTCCTGTATTATCTTGAAGTTTCGGATATCGGTTACACCTGCGGGCTAGAGGATGATACTTTATGCC
The DNA here is from genome assembly GCA_950022335.1 of Eurois occulta. Taxonomy (NCBI): domain Eukaryota; kingdom Metazoa; phylum Arthropoda; class Insecta; order Lepidoptera; family Noctuidae; genus Eurois; species Eurois occulta. The sequence goes on along the minus strand of OX465498.1, from coordinate 17,918,176 downwards.
AATATATCCATAGCCAGTCTGTAATGTTGCCGTCCCACTGCTGGGGCAAAGGCCTACCCTACACTCTGTGGGAGGGAGTGGGTCGTAGTCCACCTCGCGGACCCAGCAGGTTAATAGCTGTAGGTTAAATTTTTAGTTCTACGACATGCCGAGTTCCTCGCGATGAAGTTTGTCTTCACCTTTTTGAGATCAGTGATCAAATACCACAAATTAAGGTGCCTTTTGTCAAAAATTCTTAAGGAATTACGAATGAGATTATACCTATTTCAACGTAAAACTTGTGAGATAGCCGCGTATAAACTAGGTGTCTTGCTTGACCTTGCCGGTCTCCTGGCAAAGCGTGCGCAGCGGTCGCCCCTTGGAATACCATAATTATAATGTTGCTCTGTGCTATTTGACCGGCCTGCTTATTCTGAAGCTACATAATTATATCGGTTAATCGACTTCTTTTCCCAGTAATTTCATTTGCTCAAACTTTTGCACGTGAAAAGCTGACAAAGCTAGGTATAAACTAGGTGTGTCCCTCTTACATTTGAATACAGCCACGTAAAATGATCCGCCTCGCCTGGCTCCTGGCACAGCACGCAAGGCACCCGCGCGGTCGTCCCTTGGTACACCATGCATATGACGTTGTTCTGCGATAGGTAGTCGTCATTCAAGACGTCCATCTGCGTCGCTAAGCAGGCGTAGTAGTCGCGCCAAGCTTGAGATATAGCTAACAGCTTGTGTCTGTCGCCTCCTGAAGACGAGGGAAGTTTTGTGTGAATGAGGTTGTTTACTGGAAGCGTTACCGCGACAGAGCGTTGAGTCTGAAAACTGAACAATCAGCAACCACGCAAATCACCTAGCCCCATCTCGCGGCAATTTTTAGGCAAGTTACTTTATGTGGGTCGAATGAAAGTAAAAAATTTTAGCGCAATCTATGCCAATTTGTCTTTCCCATTGGTGACAAAAGAACTAGATTTTTTTTATTAGTTGATACTTTATGTACAGAGAGAACCATTTTAATATAACTAGTTTTATACTCTAACAAGTACATGTAAAATATTATTGTTTTTTGTGAATTGTTAATAATTCGGCTTTTACCAAAAAAGTTTTAAAATCACTTACTTGGATACATAAACTTCTCCAGCTCAAAATTCTTCTTAAAACGACCTCTTGGAACCTCTCCATACATTTCTCTACTTCTATTGTTAATCTCACTCACTCTCTTGTGAATGTTATGATTCCATTCACATCTTGTATAATTTATTATAGTTAAAACTAAAATAACCAAACATTTCAAGTCTACCATTTTCGAAGATTGTCGTTCTTGACAGATTCGGCAGATGTGTTTTGTTTTTGTTTGAATTTCGTTCTAGAATTTTAATTTCGAAATGTGTTCTTATTCAAGAGGAAATATATACGGTCATTATCTTTTATCTTAGGCCCGTACGCTAGAAAGAAACTCGTTGCAGTTATAAATCTCTTCCTCACTTGGGCGATACAAAACGGTGCGGAATTCTTACTAATACATCGTAAACTAGGGTTAGGCAACACTACAGATCGCCTGCTACGATCCTTACATACTCCTTTTACTTCGTTCAACTACTACTTACTAACATATATTTGTATGTTTATCTTTCAGAAGTTAGAACCAGTACAATCCTTAGGCCCTCAGCCCACACCCGAGATGGAAGCGATAGCGCGCGAGGTGGATGCACTGGCTCGGGAGCGGCTCGCCTTAGAGGCCGAGCTCGCGGCCAAGCAGCGGGACCTCACTATGAAGACTGGGGAGGCGGATAGCTTGCAGGTATGACCATCGTGAGGTGATGGAGGAACAGGCTTAGCTCCCTCGCCAAATACATTGTCTCTTCGATGAGTACATGTGTTCCACTGAAAATGCATTATGTGCTGAGAGGTTACCGCGTCAGCAACTAGTGTTGAGTTCCTCCCCTTTTTTTCGAGCAAGAGCCGGTGAATAGTAAATCCATCTATTCATCCATTTTCGTCATTCCATCAGTGTTGAGGATCACGACCTCATGCGACGCGTCTTCCAAGATATGCAGCGTGGATCGCAGCATTTATTGCCTCCAAAAGCATTCTCGATAGCATAGCAACCATCTTGTCATTGGACAAGGTAAACGAGCAAGGCAGAGCTTGTTCGTTTACCTTCCACCCGTCCGAGTATAATAAACCTTTTCCGACCATTATTACTTTCAAATTATTAATTTTAGTATATTGATAATATGAAGTAATATCAATACTACGTCTTTTTTGCAGGGCGAGTTGGACACATTAACGGCGACCCTAAAACAGTTAGAAAACCAAAAAGGTGAAGCACAAAAGAGGTTAAATGATCTCAAAACACAGGTAACTATACCCTGTAACATTGCATTTGTATTCTTTTTTAAACACACAGCGTAGCGTTTAATCAAATTGCAAGAACAGGTACGGATGGCGACACATCGTCAAACTAACGGTGATTGCACCTCGGGGGTCAATCACAACTGAAATTAAGCGTGGTGATATTTTATGTTAATTTATGACACAATAAGTAATACTCGCAGGTAGAAAAGCTGCGCTCGCAAGTGTCGGCGCAGGAGGCGGCGGCGGCCGAGACCGAGGCCGAGGTGGCGGCGCGGCGGGCGGCCGCGCACACGCTGAGGGAGAAGGAGCGCGCGCTGCAGGCCGACGTGGCCGACGCCGAGGCCGACGCCGAGGCCGTCACGGCGCAGCATCGCCGCACCGTGCTCGCTGTCAGCCAGGTACACTATTGTGCCAACGGAAACTTTTTACTACCTACTATTCATTCATTAGTTTAACGTAAATATGACTGCAGTTAAAAAGCAATGTTTATTTGTAATTTGGATATCTTTTTTTTTTGGAAATTATGTAAAAAAAGAACGTTGTCCATCGTCATTATATACAACCATTGTCCGTCGGATACACACACTTCAACTACAAGTGACCTTACACGACTTATCGCACTATCAATGCTTATAATATGTCCTGTTAAAGCCCGCATGCATACTTGTTTCTGGAACATAAATTACCGCAATATAATGCGAACTGCCGCACGCCGACCGGACGGCGTGTAATTTTTTAGGAATCGATGACAAAGTGTAATGAGTCCCTTCCTCCGCGTTTGTTTCCAGGCCAACATAAAGATCTCGCACCTGGAGGAGCAGCTTCGGCTCATCAGCTCGGCGGCGGAGGCGCTGAGCGCTGGCGGCGCGGGCGGCGCGCAGTTCCTGACGCTGCAGCCGCAGTACTCCGCCGAGCACCTGGAGCGCGTCGTGCGCGGCGCGACTCCTAACGATGCACTCGTATGTATTCTCATTTTTTCTTTGGGACAGATCCGCCACACTGTTCCCTACCATTGAGAGTCAGAAGCGGCTGCGGTAATAGCGTGGCCGTGGGCGTAGACGACTGCGGACATAGCCCGCCCGGATGGGCGGGCTATGTCCGCAGTCGTCTTTTTGATGTTGCGGCCCCGTATGACATGATGTCGGTGGAGCCTTTGGAGGGGGTGGGTGTGTTTCCAACTACTGTAAGCCCTGAATCAATAATGGTGATCGCCAGAAAAGCGCCACAGCACTGAAGCTCGACGAGTCTTGTAGATATAATATTACTATCTTATTGAATCTTGCTACGAAATTAATCAGTAAAGAACAGCGTAGGACTTAGAAACATAATTATCACATCCTTCCATACCAAGTAGGATACAATAGAAATAGGTCAATCTTCTAGAGGCACTCGTGGTTAAGTAGAAAGCAGTCGCTTCATGTAAAATACTGGTATTCTGCTGCATCCGATTAGACTGGAAACCGACCCCAAAATGGTTGGAAAAAGGTAGGCAGATCCTTTGCATCGTGCTTTACTAGATTCCCATATAATTGTATATTTTTATGTTATCCAGGAAGACGAGCCATTTGCGAAAAGCAACGGCTTTGCCTCAGGCGCAGGTTTTGAGTCCGACCCCTTCACGTCGTCCGCCTTCCCCGCCGCGCCCGCGCACGACCCCTTCGCGCCCGCGCACACGCTGCACACGCAGGTATGACGTACCGCTACTCACAGCTGCTCTCTGCCGACCACAGTGGAAGTTCACTCTCCCTCCGAACGGAGGTGAGACGAGTGGGGCTTGGTGGATTACTGAACGGCGTTTATTGTCGGGTTTCTATAATTTGAGCTAATGGCGCGGACATTGCTTGCGCGATGCGAGCCGTCATGTATCAAACGTAGTTCATATCTAACGTTGTAGATGCTAACACATAGCTTTCAAACAGGCTACAGCTGTCTACAAGAGTGATAATAAAGTTTCTATTTGAATACAATAATAATACTCTGCAGTGCTTAAAGTTGCTTTTAATATGTTCATTTATTGTCTGAAAAAGCTACATCAACTGGCAACTTTTTATGGGAAAACTATGATTTTGAACTAAAGCTTCGTGCAGAACTTAGGGCGCAACTAGTGATGGTTGTCGATCCATGTATAACTTTAGCAGTTAAGGTGTAAGCGGCAGGACAGCCCGCGAAATTCAAATTTTCTTACGTTTTTTGGAATTTGCTGGTCAGTGTTGGTTGTATGTTGTTGTAAATATGATTCGCGTAACACGTATGTAGTTACAGAATTATAATCATTTAAAACATCAATACAACGGCCAGGCACATTTGATTTCATTCGGTAACTATTTCATGAAAAACTCATTCAATGGGGTTAAATGAACTTAGAGGGTTGTATTGATGATTTGAATATTGGTGCGCCCCTCCCTGGCGATCCACCTGACATCAAATAAAGGTGCTGGTACGAATATGCGCATAATGGCCGCCATATTACGGCGATAACATTTATTTTTATTACTATTATTATCCATAATCAGCCTAAATGTTCCCACTGCTGGGACACTCGGCCTCCTCTCGATGAGAGGGAATGGGCTATAATCCACCACGCGGGCCCAGTGCGGGTTGGTAGATGTCACATATCTTCGAATTTTTGGTTCTAGGACATGCCGGTTTCCTAACGATGTTTTCCTTCACCGTTTTTGAGAGCAGTGGTGATGAAATAAATTACACAAAGTAATGCGCCTGCGAACCCACGGCTTACTGTTCGTAAGTCCGGGCCGCCACCACTGCCACTGGGCCACCACCGCTCTCTATTATTATTATAGCTAGCCCAAATTGTCCCACTGCTGGGCAAAGGCCTCCCTCCATTCCTTCCAACGGTCACGATTTGTTTTCTTAAATACTAAAACTTGCTCAATCCGTTGTGTTGTGTTGCAGGACGGCTTCGCTAAGGACCCGTTCGCGTCGAACGCGGACCCGTTCGCCGGCGACGCCTTCGCCTCGCACGACAACGCGGCCAAACAGAATGAAGACGTGAGTGTTGTTCTATCTTTGTCTGTCCCTGCTGTAGTATTTACGTGACAACCCTCTCTCTCTTTCTTTCTCTGTACTCCATTTGTATGTCACAGTATTATGTATTGTAGTTGTTTGTGTATATTTTATTTATCTTATTAATTTATGTAGGTATGTATATATGTATTTATACTTTTGAGTTTGATTCGGTCTTTATATTTTTTAACAAATATGTATCTCTTACTACAAACTTTATTGTATGTCTTGCTTTCTACATATTTTTAAATTGTGCCAATAAAGGATGTTCTTTTTTTGTGTATTTTGTTGTTATGATACCCCTATCATATACCGGGTGGAAGGGACACTGTCACGAAAACGGTTACCACGTATTCAGTACTTCATTCAGACCCCCCCCCCACATAGAAATTTTTCATCGGTTGTTAAATAAAAACAGCTGTTTCCTCCAAAGTGCAATACCTACACGGTCAAAATGTATGGAACAGCTGACTTATTAGGGTACCGTACCTCAAAAGGAAAAACGGTACCTTTATAGGATCACTCGCGTGCCTGTCTGTCACAGCCAATTTACTACGAAATTACTGGGTTGAAATTTGGTGCACATATGAAAGTCGGTGACCCAAAGACGGACGTGTAACGTTAACATAAATTACTAAATTTTAGACATGGGGCCACTTGTGGGGGGTAAATTATTAAACGGAAAAAAAAATTCCAAACTATGTCATGTTACATTTCAAATGAGAGGGTTTATTGTGAGTATCTCAAATATATATATTTTTTTATAATTTTAAGATAAATAGTTTTGAAGTTATTTAAGAAAATAGGCGAAAATTAACCATTCCAGTCCCTTAACTCCGAAACTATAGTGCCGAAAATTTTGAAAAAATACGTAAAATAGTTCTTCGCGTATAGATTACAGGAAAACCTATAAGAAATCTATGGTAACAAATTTGGGTCTGATTTAAAACAACTTACGGAATTTAGATAATTAACGTACCTACGGAACCCTCTCCAGGCGAGTTGAACTCGCACTTGTCCGGTTTTTTTTAATAACTGATGATAAATTTTTATGAAGGGGGGTTCAGAATGATGTACTGAGTACGTGGTAACCGTTTTCGCGTCCGTGTCCCTTCGACCCCGTATAAACCGGAACACTCACTCAGTCTTGCGTTTATTATGTTACACTTTGTATAATATCTCAATCGTACTAATCCTTCTTCTTTTCTGTTGACGATACTTGGGTTTGTTCACTCAAGCTATAATTTATTTATTAAGACGTCGTATTTGTTTGATATTTTCTAATATAGCATGTACTGGAAAGGTAAATTCATATTTAAGAGTGTGCCACATATCGCCAAACTAACAATTTTGTACATAAGACGGGACTAACAATCATGCGATTACAATGTTGATCCCATGTAGAAACTTGTTCAGTTTAATGATTTGTGGCACAGCTTTATTATGACCACACCTTTCTGATACATGCTGTATTTGTACAGTGCAGAAATAGAGTATGTATGGTATGTATACTATAGATAATGCGCTAAGTAGGGATCGAATCACACAATGGAAGCCGCATTACAGTCTCGCCGGCGCATATCTTGATTTTTGTTGTGTTACGTATGTCACTTACATAATGTATGTGAGAAATTACAATTTAAGTTAAACGGTAGTCCTGAACAGGGTATCGTTTGTGACGTTTTGTTGACAAGGACAGCATAAACTAGTATAGGAGTATTTCGGGAATAGAATGTCTGGGTGATCGGTGTCGTGCCAGTTTGTTAATAAGTAGTGTGCCCCTGCCCAGGTGGCGTTCTCGGAGGACCCGTTCGCGGTGCTGCACGCGCCCGCGCGGCGCACGCCGGCGCCCGCGCTGCCGCCCAAGCAGCCGCCCCCGCGCCCCGCGCCGCCCCGCCCGCTGCCGCCCGGGAAGGTACCGCCTACTTCTTACACCTAGGCTTGTTCATCTCTTTGAAATCTGCAATCGGCAAGTGGGTTATTCTACAACTCATACTGCTCAACTTTCGACAAATCGGATGTCACTTTCATAAGAAAAGTTGTCAGCAAGACGAATAGAACAACTTGCTTAACTATTGCAGGTGACCAGACTGTGTTCCCCACCCAAATAAAAATACTGTTAAATTAATAGAACTATTCTATTTTGAATCAACATTTTAATATAAAACTTATCTCTTTCTTAAAACCTGAGTCATTCTACTTTTAGTTTTTTTTCCTCTTTTGATTAATTTTACAACTCTTTTTAAACATAATAAATACAAAGTTATGAAACGAAATCAATGACAATCAAATGTCAAAAATCATAAACTTTATAAAAATATGAACATTGATTTAGTTTTATAACATTATGTAAACTTGGCTGAAATATATAACCTAAAAGTACACCTTTTTGTCTCGGTTACTTAAAACTAAGATAACAAAACAACTATTTCAGCCAAGTTCTTCCCAAGATTTTAAATTCCAATACTTCCCCCATACTTTAAGCTAACGATTTGTTTTCAGATTGTGTTTATTTTCTAATTATTTGTCAATTTTTATTTACCCCCCGCCCCCAGTAACTAGGCGCATGGGCGAAGGATAGCCTCGTCGAAAGCTAAACATTTTGTTTTATTTTATTTACGCTGCAGAGAAAGTAAAATGCGTACGTAAAGGAAGTTTATTTGCACTCACGTTAATACTAGAGAATGGCATTTTATCGATGTTTCCTTTGCTTTTTTTTGTTTTTATAAAATGTCACTCTCGCTTTCTGGGATTTACAAGAATATTGTAAGTGTTCGGCTTTTTTTGCACATGTTTTGCTCACTTTAATTTTGCAACGTGTTGTTTTAATATAATGATTTTGAAAGGATTATGACATTCCTCTCTATCGAAAAGAATTGTCAGAAAATATTTTAAAATTTTCTTGTTTATTAACATTACTAAGAAATCCAGGTTTGCCAGTATACTTAGTACTATAACAGTTATTGTTCTAACAAAAGGAAAAATGCCTAGCTGATATGATGGCTATTTATTTTAAACATACCAAATTCCTCATAAATACAATAAAATACCAGAAAGTGTTCAAAATGCTGCCCCGTAAGAGGTCGAATATTTATTTTACTTTTACTTTCTCTGTTCGCGTGGAATGCCATTCTCGCCCGATCCACGTTCGTTTGGTTGCCGCTACACGCTTCACACGCTTTTTACTTAACTGTACCCCTCTCATTACCAATAGTCGATGCAAATCACGCTTTTTATGTAGGTTCAAATTCCTACGACGCGTGTTCGTGAAATGCAACGACTATAATCCATGTTTTTGATTGCATGTTTTATTTATTTTATGCTTATACAAGGAGGTGACGACAATACGACAAAAAATTAAAACACTGGTACTACTAGTTCATAGGAATTTAAGAATGTTTTTTTTTTTTCAAAACCTAAATACACTTTTAAGAACTATACAGGGTTATTTGTAAAACACCAGCAACCTCTTAAGAGGTCATTGTAATCATCATTATGAACAACTTTTACTATGGGACCAAACCTGAAATCGCGAAAAAAAAATCAGCTGTTCCCTACATTTATGATCGATTAACTCGTCAAAATGTAGGGAGCAGCTGTTTTTTTTCGCGATTTCAGGTTTGGTCTCATAGTAAAAGTTGTTCATAATGATGAGTACAATGACCTCTTAAGAGGTTGCTGGTGTTTTACAAATAACCCTGTATACAGTTTTATGCTATTAAACTGTTAACGAAATAGGACATCTTCCTGCCCTTGTCCCATGTTACTTGGGGTCGGCGCAACACGTTTTTTTCTTCCATTCTCCCCTGTCAGCCGTCACGCTATCATTTACTCCTTTATCTTTCATGTTAACGATCTTAGGTATAATTTGCCCTAATTCGCATCTGGGAATAAAATTTAAGGATCGAATTTGGCAAAGGTTGATGAAGTGGCGAGTTGGCAACGTGTGCTAATCTAAATCATGTAAAAAATGAAAAATAATGTCCTGTGACTAAACTACTGAATATGTGCAATTGAATTTTTGTATGTAGACTGGGAACGTCTTGAGGGATACACAGTTTCATTTAGTGTCGTATTGTCGTCGCCACCCTGTACATTTTGTAGATTTGTGTGTGTGTGTGTGTGTGTGTGTGTGTATTGCTAAATTAAAGACGATAAGATTGATTAGGTGATTGGATTTTGTAACAGAATAATTAAGCTTAATTTGGGATTAGCTTCAACTTTTTTGATTTACTACTCGACTCCTTGACTATTCAAAAATGCCTGTAAATGGTTTAATTTACATAAATAGTTTGACTTTGATTAATAGTCCTTAAAATAGTGTTCATGGAATTTCTTACCTATTCTTCTCCATATAGTATCTACATTTTGGAATGGACGACTACAGTCCATTCACAGTTGTTATGCCTGTGCCTAGACAGTAGTTTCGTCTTTTTGTTTTTGACAATTCAAAACTGCCTGCAACATGTCGATGGCAATGCTCGAGTCTGTTGTGTGAGCTTGATTATTTCAGTAAACTAATAAAAACCAAACATTTCTTCAGTTTTAAAACAAGTTGTCATATGCGCAGGAAGGCTTGCTTCACTCTGTCAACAATTACAGACTGTCGCTCACGAAATGCGAAATACATGTTTTTGTTGACACCAAGCATACATCAAATTGATGTTTAGATAGACAAACCTGATTAAAAGTCAGTGCTAAGTTATAAAACATGAACTATTTATTCGCCATCTTGAGTTCGATCATCAATACTGCCACTGTTTGAACAACAAGCAAAAAAGCTTGCTTTTTCTTTAGTACTTGCGCAAATCTTACGGCAGCAGAATAGTGGTTATACTCGCTATTATCTAAGAGCTGTTCTCGCGGAATCCCGAATTTTCTCTTCTTGCTCGGCTCTTAAGGGCCGTAGCGTGATCTTCCTCAAGAATTGGTCTATCAAATACAATTATATTTTTTCTAATACGACTGGTAGTACTAGACATTCAGCTTTCTATTCTATTAGTATTGATTTAAAGTGCAATGCTTACATATTTATTTAAAAGTATTCAAGTATTTTCGTTTTTTTTTTGCTTATATTTAGAAGCAGGTACTGGTGGCATGTTAGTGTTGGCTTGTAGTGTCGCACCCTGTACACGATCACATCCACTCCTGTTTCTTATTGGTTCATTTATATATTTTCTTTGGTTCATTTCGTTTCTATAACCAATATAACTCTACCTGTATATACCTATAATGATAATATTTTAATGAGGACGTAACGCCATTGAGAAGTTAAAAATATTTTACATTAGAAATTACCTTTTGCAGGTTTCTTTTTTTTTAATAATTGGTGAAACTTTACAGATGTTTTGTATTTAATACCATTTTTTGTTTTTAAATTGTCATGTCAGACTCAGATACAACCGTAAATTTTCACAAAGAAATGAAAAATACGAAATATAATTGAAAAAAACTAAGTCACATGTGTTTGTCCAATGGCGCTATGTCCTCTGTTCACTTGTCATGTACCACGTTCCACTAACCGTGCTAACACAGCCCGTGCTTGTTCCCCACTTGCAGCGCTAAGCGGACGCGGCGGCGGCAGGCTCACGTGCGTACTCTTTCCCTTTCCCTCTCGCGCCTAGCCACTCGCTCCCTCTCACTCACACTCTCGCCTCCAGACCGACCGCCCGGCCATGGACTTTGCCGACGACCCCTTCAAGGACTACCGGTACGAGGACCCCTTCAATATCGAAGACCCCTTCGCCGACGCCACCGACTCGCGCCAAGCCCGCCCCACCTCCGTCGCCGGCTTCGAGACCGACGACTTCTTCGCGTCTAGTACTGTTAACGGAAGCTTTACGTTGCCTGAGAAGCGCAGCGGCCGAGTCTCCGCGCCGCCTGTAGCTTACGACCCGTTCTCCGGCCGCTCAGACTACAAACCTGCCAAGCCCGCGCCGCCACAGGACGCCAACAGTAACACCGGCAGCGGCGCCTGGGCCGCCTGGCCCAACGACAACTGGGCGGCCGACGACGCGTGGGCTAAGCCTCCCGCACAGAAAGCCGACGCCTGGACGTCCGACGACACCGCCAAGCGAAATACCAACTCCAATAACTCCGACTGGAAAACCGACAATTGGGCTAACAAATCAGACAACTGGGCCAGCAAATCGGACAACTTTGCCAGCAAGTCGGACAACTGGGCCGCCGACTGGGCCGGCACCGACTCCAATAAGAATTTGAATGAGACTTGGCCGAGCTCGACCCACACCTTACCTTCGAAGAAGGAGAAGTCTCCCCGGCCCGTGAAGTACGCCAAGTCGTTGGTGCACACGATAGGCGGGATCGGGCGGACGAAGCAGAAGGACAAGAAGGCGAAGGCTTTAGAGGCTAAGAGCACGGAGGCGCTGCCCACGGAGGAGCAGCAGTGGGCCTGGGCCGCCGCAGAGTCGCGGCGTGCGCAGGCGCAGCGGGACGCGCAGCGCCGCCGGGAGGATGCCGAGCTGCAGCTGGCGCTGGCCCTGTCGCGCCAGGACAAGTGAGCGGCTGGACCACTCTGTCACCGAGTAAGCTTAGCTTATTGCATTTCTCTAATTCGTCCATGTTTGTTTATCGGGCAAGTGTAAATTAAAGGAGTATTTATAAATACACTATTATGTTGGTAATAGCAGTGGAGTCAAGCTAGCGGTTGGCAGCGTTCTTACGGAACTACTACGTCACATGTGATACGTACTAGATGCGCCGGTTACGGAGGTAATCTCAGTAGGAGACACTATAATATTCGAAATAACGATAAGTTCCTGTTTATGGCGAGCGCGCCGTTTGTCTAGTAATAGTACATGTCGATGCGTAACTCAGTTGTACACGTTTAAACTGTCATAAGCTGTCAGTTTCATTACTGCCGCAAATATGCTGATCGCGATCAATTTCGTTGGTGAATATTGCACTGAGGCCCGAGACGTAAGAGCTAAACTTATGTATATCGCATAAGGCATAATTATGATTGCTTTATGAAACTATACGACTTTACAGCTGATCGAATGACTTAAGCATCACACACAAATGATGGCCGCCATCTTGAGTTTAAAGGAACTAAAAAAATATGTAAATACATTTGATATTTCGCTCGTTATATTAAGTTAGATCGTTCAGCATTCCATTTGAGGCGCGGGGTTGGTATTTATGTAAAATATGTTAACAAATTATATTGCATATCTAATTCATTGTAAATTATTAACATACGGTTTCTGTATATAATGGTGTATGCGATACATAGTTATGATAACCACATGGTTTTTGAAAATCAGATGAAGGAATCTGTTGTGATTTGATAGCAGTTTTGCAGTTATAAGATTTTCAACAACCTATGGCCATTGCATAGGAAAAATCATGGCAAGCAAACGACAAAGTCGCTCATTGAATTTCCATGATTGCGTTATTTGATAGTGGCACCCTACGATCGATATAAATATTTATTCTACACGTCAGATATTTGGCGATGTAATGCTAGGGCCATTATGTACAGGAAAGTAACCTTCAAAAATTGTTGGTTTGTTAAACAGTCAGTTAACGCAAAAGTATGGAACATAAAACTAAGCTTGCCAAAACATACTTCTAATAAATATATTTTAAAATTAACTAGTCAACTGAAACTGCAAAACTTAATTACTATTATTAAAACTAAATCTGCGGTTTACCTGAACACAAATAAAAAAAACTACTGAAATAAATTACTTTTAACATCAGACTGCAAATCAACTGATATACAACAAAAAATACAAATTGTTTCACTAGTCAATTTGAATATTGCATGTTGTTGGGGGCTCGATCAAAGCGTGGTGTCGGGCGTGTACATTACCATTAACTACCGCTGTAGTTTGTGAATCGGTTATTTTGGCTATTAACCGAGTAGAACGCAGAACGCTCAAGTAAAAGGTTTTGTGGAACCGGCACGGACATTCCGGACAATGGCAGATACTTTGAAGCATCTGTCAGAGCCGGTGTACGGAAATAATGCGGACATCGGACAATGACAGATACTTAAGTGCAAGAGTCCAGTGCCTGGAGCCGCGCCCACAATTTGTCCGGAGCGGTTTCACTTAATCTTAAGATAGTGAAACATGAACATGATCATATCACGAAGTTTAGGCTTAGCATGTAAAGGAAATGGCGTAGTTTTAAAGATGAATGGTAAAGAAACGCATAATGCGTCTTTGGGACAATTCCTGAAATAACTGATTCAAAAGTGGTGGTGAAAATCTTAATTATAAATAATTTAAATGTAAAACTGTAATATATTGTTGTCTGCAATCGAGGCCTAATAGCTTCCTCACTATATTGTATAGTTTTTAGTTATTAATAATATCGCATTACGGACATTATGCATACTGCTCGGTTAACATTTGGCATCCCAGAGCAGTCAGTGTCATCATTGCTATGCCATATTGACACTGGCTGCTTTTGAACGAAGATAAGATATACTGATCGTGATCAGTTTGAGTGGTGAAATTTGCATTACAAGTACCAGCAATATTCATAATAGCCTTGATGATTGTCTGTAAATGTACACTGGCGAGCGAAATACCTTTACTCTTCAAATAATAAAGGTCTTAAACAGAGTAAGTTATTTTCTCGCAACTGTATCATATATTAGATTTATTGTGAGTATAGAATGTTCAGATGTATTCCCCTTGTGCTAGAAAGAGGCGACAATATATATCTGTCTCTTTCGCGCACTTTGTAAAGTAACTATTAATGGTCCCATCGTATAATAGAAACGTGCCACCCAAAACTGGTTCTTATAATTGTAACTATAAGGTCTGCTATTTATTTCTCCGAAAGGCTTCTCTTATTTGAAATCTGATGCAAAGAAAGCCTACAAGCAAAAAAAAGCTAAATGTTTCTAACTTTTACCCATAACTTGAATTTATTCGATAGTAAAAGGCTACAATATAATTTCATATTAATGTGAAATGATGCTTCAAAGTTAATTAAATAATTAAAAGAATATTATCGTCGACTTCGTAATTCGAAAATGATCGTATCTTAGAAATGCGACAATCTCCTGTAAAACGTCACTGAGACATCTCTTTGTAAGACTGGCTTCATATTGGCAACTAATCGCGGCAAAGTTACAGCAACCTTGATCATGACTTGACTTAAAATAACAACGGCTAAACGGCTCACAGAACTTTCAAAAATTGAGCATAGAATATTTCTGAACTGAGTTCAAGAGTTGTCAAAATGTGCCTACGTACCTAGTCGCCAAAGTGAAACCAGTGTTATATACCCTGCCGGTACTTGTATATTAATAATCTCGTTGTAATTTTATTCAGCGTTAATTTTATTGTTTATTTTGTATAAATAGATTAATTATTATTATTACTGTCGTATGTCTGTGACATTGATTTTGAAAACAGTTAAATTATTTAATTTAAATATTTTATAAAAAAAACGTACCAATTGTCTGCATGCTTGTTTAAGTCTGACTGAATTTATTTTTAATGTAACATGAAAATAAGCTAAGTTTAAAAAAAAAATGAGAAAAAAATCAATGTCACATGCATTACTCGTTTTGTGTAGAAGGAAGTGTGTATGTGTTGTGTGTGTAAAAATTCCAATGTGTGCGGATATGTATGGTCAAGTACAACCGGATTGTGCGAGTTCTGAGCGTCTTTTAATATGTTATGTTAAATAATTATTATTTCTAATTATGTTGGCAGTATACACTATACAGTATGCGGGTATGTACGGTCGCGGCTTATTTACAAGTCACCTATGACCTTTTCACTTACATTTTTTGTTCCGTGCGGATGGGGGACCGTTCAAACTAATGGCGCGGGGTTAACAGATTTACAACCAATGTCGTTGCTTCGTCTTTGGTTGAAAATCTGCTAATGTCAACTTTTTTTTTCAAAATAGCTTGACCTCATTGGTCAGATTCGGACCTACATATAGACACGCCATCTAGGACGAGCTTCCAGTATCTTATAATCTAATTTGTGAACATAATCGTGTAAGTGAAAAGAGTAGTTGGCTTTTGGTCGACGCCGGCAGAATGTTTGTTTTAAATATTGTAATCTTATAGAAGTTAATATAATACGAATGTCGCAACATACTCAATACGAATCGTGAGGTTCTATTTACAGAAAAATCGAATAATTAATATTAAAACTATGAATACTCAAGAGTTGAATGATACCCTTCTGAACGTGATTGTGTACAGTTAAGAATGATCGGTTAAATACAAAACTAAGTTATCTTACATTTTGTATTCAGCGCATGTTCTCTTCGGTAGTGCCTTTCTCTAACTCTACTAATCTTTGTAGCTTCCTTGCGAGTGCAAATGTTAACGATCATTTAATTGTATTTAAATATATGGAGTCATTGTCAAATTATCATGTTCATAAAATCGAAATTTACAAAAAAGTTTAAAAAAGATCTTTAGCTTCAAAATTAATGCGCGGAGATGAGGCGAGTTCGTGGTGTTGCAAACAAAAAATATTTCTACCGAAATGGTAGTTTTTTTAATTAGCTTGTATTACGAATGACTTAGCTGTGTAGCGCATCGTCTTTGCTTGAGTGCGCACGGCCGCGGGTGCCGCCTCCGGAACAATAACTATGATAGTACACTCGCTTGCCGAGACATTTGTCAAAAAAAAGGAAAAAAAAGCTAAACCGCGTTCGAACACTTATGACTTCATTTAAATGTCTCCGCAAGCAGACATAGCCTAGAATAATAAATGAATGATGTATGTAATTGTAAACTAAACATGTAACTATTGAGTACCGATGTGTTTATAGGTATTATCCTAAAGTTGTTATCTCTTTCTTAGGCGCTGTTGTTTGTGGCTCGGTGGACCGCGCGGACCGCTCGCACGCGACTAGATCATTATACTGTGTAACATATATTTATCATATACATACATACACAATTATATTTGGAATGTAGATGTGAATATTTATAGCTACTGATGATTTTAGCAAATTACTATTGCGTTGTTGGGTCTTAAAAGAAATATATATATATTTTGGTCGTAGTCAATTATTTGTTGTACCTAATATATTTTTGTATGTTCATGTGACGATGTCCGCGCGGTTCGATCGACCCTTGTCTGTTATCGAGTATACATTATAATGTACCTTTCAGTGATAGCCGATAAAAATAAACTAATCTTTAAATCTCAACGTTGAAGTGTATATGTGTATTTAAAGCTAAAATAAAAATGAAGTAAATTTGATAAAAAAATACAGGTTAATGTAAGCTTAAGTCGGTAGTGACGGTGCGCGGGTTAAAGCCCTCGATAGCAACAGGAATCCACCACAGATCCACGTTCACTTCACGTTGTCCTGGGTTTGTATAGAATTAGTTCACAAAACATTTAGATCTAAACACCATTTTGATCTCCATCATCGTAAAGGACTGCTCATTGCTGAAACCGCTCAGTATTATCCGGGACCGCGCGCCTTAGCTTGTTAGTTTAGACAAACATATAATCGTCACGATATAGGGAAGGTTGCAGAGACCATGTCTGGAGACAGTTGTTCTGTCGACTCGTAGCGGGCAGTAGCGTAGGAACGAGGAAGGCGTGTTGTTGTAGGCCCCTGAACAAGGACGCCCCGAACGTTGAACTTCTCCCATCGTTGTTGTAAACTATTGTAACTATATTATTATAACGTGTTTAAAGTTATATCTTTCGTAAACTCGGTGTACGCTGACGTAATAATTGATTAGCATCTTATTCACAGCTTTTTGTATGTGCAACGAATATATAAGTATGTTTTCTATTGATATTTTTCTGGCTGTTTCTGTGAAACACGTATTCCTATAATTTCTGGGCTACAGTGCGATGTTTCGTGCTACGTTGCAAAACTATGGTGTAGGCGAAGTGGATGTGAGTATCTTTGTGTAAAACTCTTGTTATCTGTTACAAATAATTTATACTATAATCTTTATGAACGTTATTTTTTGTTGAATGTTTCTATAAAATATTTGCGTCGCTCGTCGTCGGCGGCGATCGTCATTAAATTCATATCTTTAAGAACAGAGCAATCAGACATTGATACTGATCTGTTTACTCTGAGTGTTCTGTTCGTTATTATTGTGCTAGCAACTGAAGTATATAATGCAAACAAATGCTAAACAAGTTATTATCATAGTACAATTTCTCATATCACGTTTTCTTTATTCGGGGGATGTATAAGGATTGTTCTGAAGGTACAATAACTATCTTATAATAATCAAATTCTTGTGATTTAGTGTCGTATTTATATTGTATCCAATATCGAGGCCTTTCGCTCGCTTGTCAAACTGATCGGCCGTAGCGTAGTGTACTGATTGTTTTGACAAACATACGAGTAAAGGCCTTTAGATGTTCGTATCTCGCAAATTGCTGCGATTTATGCAAGAAGTAGACGTCGAACGAAACGGCATGTGTAAGTAAGGTATACTCATTATACGGGAACATACGTACGTACTAGCTGATTGGCCAGTTTCGTAGATCTGTCAGGGGAACGTTTAGCTGATGTTGTTACTGGTTGAGCCACATATCGCCTGTAAGTCTAGATACTCGGTGCGTCTTCGCTTTAGTTGGCGCTATTGTAAAACGACTGCATTTTTTACTCAAACAATTTTTCATTTTGTACTCAAGCTGGTTTAATACTGTTCAACAATAAGCTTATAACATAAATATATAATTGTTTATTGCACCTTGTTCTAGTAAAACGCAAGAATAGAAAATTCTACTACATAGGTAACTTATATTGATTATAATAAATTAAATAAATGTTTATATATAAAGTAAAAGTTGTGTACGTTTGTATTAATATAGCGTGTACGACCAAATAATTGATTCACTGTCGTTACTCCGAGGTAGCGAAATTGATTGTGAAGTAGACGGTAGATGCACTAATAACACGACCTAATGCTACTTTGTATCATTTCCTTGGCTGTGTTTTGTTGCGACATTTCTGTTTCCAATGCCGCGCTATGGAAGTTTTTTAAATGTTTATACTGGTCACACTGGCCGCTTTTCAATGCGTGTAGATACTCTTACCAGAGTTCTTATTTTGAAAATAATATGATGTCTTGTCTATTAGTAAATGGCGCATAAATGTTGGAAAGAGGCCATGTGTTGATCACAAGTGATTATAATAATTGTATATTTGTTGTATTCTGAGCTGTATGTATGAGGCAGTTGTTCGGTATCAGGTCGTGCATTCGTCATTACCCGCTGACATGTATTCACTGTATGAAACTATGATATTATATTAATATGAAAACAAACAATTCCTGAGATAATAAAAAAGGAAAATATTACAAAATACCGTTTTATTTATTTAACAACCTTCAAACTGAAACCTGTCCCTGATGGCTTTTTTATGTTAAAAAACATTACCCATGTAGTCAAGGAAGTTCTATTATACATATTATTGAATTTCAATAATAAAGTATTACTTAAAACATTATCTACAAAATAATCAATACAACTTATAAAAAGAACAGCTTAAAACATATCCAATCATATTTATACCATTCACATTTATACCATTCACTAAAGTTAAAAGAATATCTAGGTCTCTAGATTTTTTGTAATACCAGCACCAGGTCTTAGCCGTCAAGCATTACCTACGCTGTGAAGTGAGCGCAACGGCTTGCAACGTCTACTCCTGCGCACTACATTCTGAAATTTTCGGAAGCGCTTAGGTATGAGCCCGATAGTCTAAAATCCGTAATAGCTAATAATTTATCATATATTCTCGCCTGAAACACAGGATTACCTAGTTCAGGCACAAATCATGAGTGAACTTGACATAAATTTAAGGAAAACTGTAAAAGTTGTACCTTGGATTTTTGAATAAATTTTATTATTATTATATTATTATGTAACAATACCCCTTTTAGGGCACTGTGAGTGGCCTACTCGAAGTTCGTCAAAAATTAAGTGATGTGATTATCATTTTTCTAACAAAGAACACAGCCAAAAACTAGCTGTATTACTGAATATGGAATTAATTTCCGAATTCATACTCTTTAAATTGACTAAAATATTAATGTCTACCATGCATTGTCTTTCGTAACATTTCGATGTCAACAAGGAGTATAAAAACTAAAGACATAACAAAAACAAAATTAAAATTCTATACTTGGCACCTTTCCTGTTGGTACCTATAAATCAGACAGTCGTATCTTAGGTCAAAATATTCTCTACGATTTATTTAAGAATGCCCCACTTGACATAGTCATTGACCATTCTGTTCAGCCTCTCAACGAACAGGTCACTTGTCTTCTCAACTGAGAAGTTGGAGATTTCTAGAGACTCGTTGACTTCGGGCGCGTTCCCGCTTTCAACTGTCAATACGGGTAAGGCGAACACTGCTAGGATGAGACCGAACTTCAGTTTCTGGAAACAAAATAATAAATGGTAAGTATGCTTTTAAGAACCTATTGTTCTTTAGGTGACTAGGGCACCCGCAGTCCATAGGTATTAAAATCAAAAGAAGTAGTTTTTATGGTTCCGTTGTCAACAAACAAGGAACCCTTATAATTTCGTCATGTCCGTCTGTCTGTCTGTCTGTCCGCAGCTTAGCTGAAAGACTCTTAGTACTAGAAAGCTGTAATTTAGCATGAATATACAGATTAGTTACGCCGACAAAGCGGTAAAATAAAATCTCGAAAAGTACCTATTTTTTTTCTCCAGTATCTACAAGTAAAGTGGGGATTTTTTCTTCTCACGTACCCCATATAGTGTGGGATGTCGTTGGATAGGTCGAAAAAATAGTTTATTAAAATAATTTTGTGAAATATTAAGCTTTAAAGTGCAAATTTTTGTTAGACTCAAGTGTCCCCTCACGGTTATGTTTGGGTGCGTGAAAATATTCACAAGAAAAACTATCACAGATGAGTAGACTACAAGTTTACGAGTAATAGCCGACAAACTTATAAAATGTACTTGGATACTCGGAGCGGAAGGGAGTGTCAGACTTGTACTGACTAAAAGCCATCCATGTCTTCTTTGCCCTTTGTGTACCAGGGCCGCGGTATCTGTTTCGAACAGTCCCGCAATATAGACTCCTACTGGCCTATAGTCCAGTTTAAATTATTACGCTCAAATTAAAGTCTGGCTTATCGATGAGTTGTGGACAATTGTGATCCTGTTGCTGGCTTGTGTGGTCTTAAATTATGCTCAAGAAGTCTCCGTCTTACAGTACTTAACTGTCACTTATAGCCACACCCCGATCTTTACGTAAGCGGCGCTGAGGGCACGCCACGATAGTGGCGATAAGTCCCCTCTTTGAGGAGTGGCTAGGGAGGCGCCACGGCGCCCTCACCTTCCGCCTGACGCAGGTCCTCACCGGACACGGGTGCTTCGGGAGGTACCTGCACCGAATCGGGCGGGAGGAAACGCCCGGGTGCTACAATTGCGAGGATCGACCGGAGGACACGGTGGAGCACACGGTGGAGGTCTGCTCTGCTTGGGCGGAGCACCGCCGTGTCCTCGTAGCGGCGATTGGCGGCGGCGACCTCTCGCGTCCGGCCCTGGTTCAAGCCTGTTATATATGTGGGTAATTCTAAGTAAGCGCGCAGCGCGCACTTGTATTGGTATCGGTCGGTAGTCCAAATATACGCTCGATTCGAACACCCGTCTTTTATTTAGCAGTGGCGACGAGGATTAAACAATAAAAAAAAAAGTCAAACTTTTTTTCGGTGCAGAATAGTTCAGAATTGTTTCGTGTAATCGTGGACAATCGTTACAATGTCTGTGGGAAAAATCAATGACTTTGATGTGAAAACCGGTAACTGGTCAGCATATGTCGAGCGGCTAGAAATGTACTTTGTGGTTAACAAAATAACGGACGATTTAAAGTTGCCAACATTAATCGCGATAATCGGCGAACAGGCCTACGAGTTATTGTCTACATTAGCGAGTCCTAGGAAGCCATCAAGTTTATCGTATACGGTCGCGGTGGATCTACTGCGTGCACATCTGCAACCGACACCATCAATCTTGGCAGAGAGATACAGATTTCGTCAAAGACGGCAAGTGGCAGGCGAATTGATAGCGGACTACGTGGCAGACTTGAAAAAGATGACTAGGTACTGCGAGTTTAAAACGAACTTAGAAGAAAACCTACGGGATCAGTTTGTGTGCGGTCTGCGGAGCGATTTTATTCGGCAGAGGTTATTCGCAGAAAATAACTTAGATTATAACAAAGCGCTACAGTTAGCCAATACCCTGGAGGCAGCCGAGCGGGATGCTGGAGCTGTCGAGGGCTCGCGGGATCAAGTTCCGGACCGGGAACTTAGTGAGAAATTGCACAAATTAGGAATCAGAGGTTGTTCAGCGTGCGGTGGCAATGGACATAGCCCGCAAAACTGCAGGTACAAAGATTTTGAATGCAGCTACTGTGGAAAAATGGGCCATCTAAGAAGAGTATGCATGAAGAAGGAATTCGATCGCCGTATGACATCGGCTAATTCAAACTCCAACGGCACGCGAGGAAGGTCACGCAGAGGTCGCGCGCTTGGTCCGAGCGGCCACAGCGCGGAGGAGGACGGCGGGAAGCGACGCAGGGGCGCGGCAGCAGCGGCTCGCGGTACACGCGACCGAAGAAACGCCGCCGACGCGGCCTGCGACGCTGCCGGTGCAGCGCACTGGCTACGCGAACCAGCAGCGGGTGACAGTTCCGGGGAGGAACGGGAAGCGTCGGGGCATGACGAGGAGGCAATGTACCAGATGTCTTTAGCGGAGTATAGACCGGTGTGTATGACAATTAATATTAACAATAAACCCTTAAAAATGGAAGTCGATACGGGGTCGGCTTTATCTTGCATAAGCTATTCAACATACACTAAATTATTTAAAGATATACCTCTGAAAACATATAAATTAAAGTTAAAATTTTACGATGGCTCAGCTGTTTATCCGATAGGGTACTTGGAAATAAATGTTGAGTATAAAAAGAAGGTGAAAACGTTAGATTTATATGTAATAAATAAAGGTAGTACTAGTTTATTAGGGAGACAGTGGTTGTCTGAATTGTGTATAGAAATACCTAAGCTAAGTAAGTGTACAGAAATGCATAATATAGTAACAAGTAAAAATAACTTGCTAAATGATTTCATCTCCAGGCATGAGAAACTATTTGACGGCACATTGGGCAAGTATACTGGGGAAGAGGTCAAGCTGTAGGTGCGGCCCGGAGCGCAGCCGATTTACTGCCGCGCGCGCCCGGTGCCGTACGCGCTGTTCCCGCGAGTGGATGCGGAGTTAGACGCAATGTTGCGTGCCGGCGTCATCGAGCCCGTTGACCGGTCCGACTGGGCCACGCCGTTGGTCATAGCGAGGAAGGCGGACGGCGGAATACGACTGTGCGCGGATTATAAGGTGACACTTAACAAAGCTTTGTTGGTTGATAGGTACCCGGTTCCAAAGGTAGAAGATTTATTTAGTGGTCTAAGTGGTAATCATTATTTTACTAAGCTAGACCTATCACAAGCTTATAATCAGTTAGTTTTAAATGAAACGTCTAGAAACTACACTGTTATTAACACACATAGAGGACTGTTTAAATATAACCGATTAGTGTATGGCCTCTCTTCTAGTCCCGGAATTTTCCAAAAATTAATGACGAATCTCTTTAAAAATGTCCCCGACGTAGTAGTATTTTATGATGATATTCTAATAAAAAGCAAATCGTTAGATTCACATTTAAAAAGTGTAGAACAAGTATTTCGTATTTTGGAAACGAACGGCTTAAAAATAAAAAAAGAAAAATGTGAGTTTATAGCTGACCAAGTGCAGTATTTAGGGTTCATCATAAATAAAAAGGGAGTTCAAGTAAACCCGGAAAAGTTAAAGCCAATATTAGACATGCCTCATCCAACTAATATATCCGAATTAAAATCGTTTTTGGGCATGGTCAATTTCTATGGGAAATTTATAAAAAATTTAAACACACATATTGGTTAATATGTGTGTTTAAATTTTTATGACTCTTTATGACTTGCTCAAAAAGGGAAGTCACTGGAAATGGACAATGTCACATGCAAAGGTTTTTAATACCATTAAAAAGCTTCTGTGTAGTGCTGAAGTTTTGACACATTTCGATATGTCGTTAGAGAGCATAGTAACATGCGACGCGAGCTCGCGCGGGCTTGGCGCGGTGCTGGCGCAGCGCGCGCCCGGCGGGGCCGACGGCGAGCGAGTAGTGGCGTACGCGTCGCGCGCGCTTACCTCCGCCGAGCAACACTACAGTCAAATTCATAAAGAAGCTCTCGCGATAATATTTGCAATGGACAAATTTCACCAATATTTGTTTGGGAGAAAGTTCACTTTACGTACGGACCATAAACCGCTGGTAACAATCTTTGGACCACATGCTGGTATCCCCAACACGGCGGCTAGTCGACTACAGAGATGGGCTATTAAATTATCAGCTTATGACTTTAATATAGAGTATATTCGCACAGACAAAAATACAGCGGATGTTTTGTCTAGGTTGATTAGTAAGCATAAGGAGGGGGTTTGTAGAGAAGAATTAGACACCCCAGAACAAACATATTTACATTTTGCTGCAGAAGCGTTACCCTTAGACTCGCATAAATTAAAAAAAGAAACAGCTTCGGATAGTATACTAAACAGAGTAGCTAGGTATATTAATGACGGATGGCCGGACGATGTCGAAATAAGAGAACTAAAACCATATGTTAATAGAAAAAATGAGTTATACTTAGAATTAGGTTGTGTGATGTGGGGACATAGGGTCATTATTCCAAACTCGTGTAGAGATAAAGTAATTATGGAGCTTCATGAGGGTCATATGGGGGTAGTGAAAACAAAGGCGTTGGCCCGGAGCTATGTCTGGTGGCCGGGCATAGACGAGGCTGTAGAAGCAGCGTGTCGTGCCTGTACCATATGCGCCGCGGTAGCTGACGCCCCTCCGGCGCACGCACCGCGCGCCTGGCCATGGCCGGACCGCCCATGGACCAGAATACACATTGATTTTTTGGGCCCGATAGCGGGGCAAACTTATCTTATAGTAGTGGACGCTCATTCAAAGTGGATAGAGGCAATTAAAATGAGTAGCACAACAGCGAAAGCTGTAATAAAAGAATTGCGGGAAATGTGGGCGAGATTCGGCTTGCCGAAACAAGTGGTTAGTGACAATGGTCCACCATTTTTCAGTACTGAGTTCAAACAGTTTTTAAGCACCAATGGAATTGAACAAATTTTTTCAGCTCCTTATCACCCGGCTTCAAATGGGGCGGCAGAAAACGCCGTTAAAATATGTAAACGCAATATAAAAAAAGCAATTAAGTCTAAAACAGACATACACGCTTCATTGTGTAGATTCTTACTGGCTTATAGAAATACACCACACTATACAACCGGCGAAAGTCCAGCAAAGATGTGCATAGGGCGCAATTTGCGCATGCGTCTAGACTGCTTAAAACCTGATCAGAAAGAATTAGTAAAGGCTCGCCAGAAGCAGGCAGAAAAGTCAGCGGGAGGAACAGTTAGACAATTTACGTCGGGGGACGAGGTCTGGTATAGAGACTATCGGGGTCTAGATAAGTGGATGGCGGGGACAGTTATAGAGAGGACAGGTAGTACGGATTACAAAGTTAGATCTATCAATGGAACCGAAGAACATAGACATGTCGACCAACTAAAGCTAAGAGTGTCAAGAGATGTAACCAAGATAGTAAAATTAACACGTAATAATGGTGACAGTCACCCTGTACGCGAAAGACCTGTAAAACGATTCCGCCCTTCGCTAATTTTTCCAGTAGACAACGACCAACAGACCGGTCCGCCGGTCGCGGGCCCGAACTCGCCTGCGCCGTTGGTAGACGAGGGCGCATCACCAAAACCAACCCACGACACGGACATTGTGTTAACAGCAACCCCGCTAAAAACGTCTAGATTGCCCAATGTGAAGGAAATAGTTAATCATGGCTCGAACAATAATGTACCTAATGAATCGCCGAATGTTCGGCGTGTACGTATGCCAGTGAGACGATATGGTATCGAGGACTGTTATAAGTAGATAAGTTAAGTTTAGCTAAAGTAAGTTAAGTTTAGTTAAGTTAGTTAAGTATAGTTAAGTTATCTAGGATATTTGTAACGCTTTAAGAGTAAGTAAGTTTAGTAATTAGTTAAAGCTGTTGTTATTGTGTTAGTAATAAGACAGTATTGTAGAAATTAAGGGTGAAGGTGTTATATGTGGGTAATTCTAAGTAAGCGCGCAGCGCGCACTTGTATTGGTATCGGTCGGTAGTCCAAATATACGCTCGATTCGAACACCCGTCTTTTATTTAGCAAAGCCATGGTCCGGGGCGAGAGGGAATGGGAAGCCGTCGCCTCCTTCTGCGAAGCAGTCATGCTAGCGAAGGAGGCGGCGGAACGTGAGAGGGAGAGAACCTCCTCACGTCCCAGCCGCCGCGGGAGAAGCACCGGGCGTCGGGGGCCACGCCGTGATGGCTCTCGGCCACCGTAGGCGCGGGCCTGTGGACGGTGAGTAATGGGCTAGCTCGCCGTCCGTCCGTCGTATGACGACGGGCAGGCCGTGTCGACGGTGCGTTCGTGTTCCACGCGCGCCTCAAAGATTTGTCAGCAAACGGGAGGGGCCCGCAAGGGCCGGTGCCTGCCAGGGCTGCGGGACTGTTCGAAAGAGATACCGCGGCCCTGGAACATAAAGGGCCAATGAAGGAACATGGGTGGTTTTTAGTCAGTAAGAGTCTGACACTCCCTTCCGCTCCGCCCAGAGCGGGAGGAGTCATTTGATGATTTCCCACCCCGCCAAAAAAAAAAAATAAGCGTCGCTGGAGATCAACACCAGATAGGTGTCGATTTCGTAGAGCTGATACCACTATAAAGCGGTCATCCCTTTGGGTTGTCACCCTATGTCTTCCAGATCCGGATCTTCTTCGACACTGCCCAGTCTCTAGAAACCTTTGGTAAGCTCGCCGCACTGCAGAACGCTCAGATATAACCTCCTGGCCACGACACGTTGAATTGAGCCTTTATGGAGCAAAGCCACAACTTGGGCCGCCTCAGCTTCAGTAGTGTCCATAGTTTTTAGACAAAGTAATTAAAACCGCCTACTGTTGCAGACTGAAAGAACGGTTCGAATTCCGAAGAAAAACCATCAAATAGCACTCTACAGTATTTCTGTATATAAAATTCTTAAGTACCTTTAACTCTCTGCAACTGAGGTGACTTTACTGTTAACATTTGACTAACGTGTTGTCTACCAGACGTCAGCTATACTAGCCTTATTTGGCTATATTTTGTACTGATGTACTTTATAATAGACCTACGTTTATTTAAAAAAAAAACTCAAATCTTTTTAATAGTCACTGTAATTTTTCAGGTAGAATACGCCTGACTATAATTCAATAGCAATAGTATAACTTGCCAACTTACAATAACTATTCAAGTGTCGTAGGCGCTGAATACGCAGTAGGAGGATTCCATCTTTACCTATTTACTTAATAATATAGTTACATACTTAAACTCAGACACGAATCATCCAATAAAGTTGTGAATTTCAGCCGTTCTAAGTGTGGCCGTGCTAGGACAGATACGCTGTAGCCCGGCCCATGAAAATGGTGTATAAGTCATCAAATAATGTGGTACTCTTATTTCTTTTTCTAGTACCAAAAGGTAATATCCTTACAGTCTACTGCCATAACCATGACCATGTTTGGCATCGTGGCCGGGCCAGAACGGAACATACCTTTTTTATGGCATGCACAGAAAAAGCGGATTGGCGTGTTTTTGATAAAGAAATACATTGAACTCTTGAAATAAAAGTAAATTAAATTTTCTTCTGCACAAAAAATGTAGAAGAAATCGGATATTATGAAATACTACAAAAAAAGCAAAAAAGCCTCAAACTACATGAGCTCCTTTCTGTCTTGTTACGCACTACCCAGTGTGCTACGGCGTAGCGCGCCCCTACACGTGTGCTACGCTACGGCTTAGCGCGCCCCTACACGTGTGCTACGACGTAGGCTTTTCGTAGAACTTTTTATGACACTTTCTTGTTGCAGCGCTGTCGCCAAAGAACGAGTGGGTCGGTTAAATAAACAAAAAAAAAATAATAATAATTGACATGATCGTCGGCGATTCAAAAGTATATCTACACATCCATAGACACTGATGGCTAATGACGATAGTATTGCCTACCCCGTTGAATTATTCCACATTTTTTTGTTGTTTATTATTTATTGTTGTTTATTGTTTATTTATTTTATTTTATTGTGTTGTTTATTTTTTATTGTTTTTTGGTATAGTCAGCTATGCATACGCCATCTACATCATCATCTGCCTAGCCTTTTATAATCCTATATGTTATAATCTTTGAACATGTCATTACAGACACCACAAAACTACCTTCGCAACACATCAATTTTACACACTAAGAAACAAAAAATGTATTCACAATTAGATACTATAATTATATTGTCTAAGTAAGTTATTGCTAAAATTCCTAAAGCGTGTTTTTTTAGAATTAGATTATTTGGAGCTTTTTTTGTTTTCATATGCATTCCGATTTTTAATACATTATACTTATACCCCAGGCCAGGCTCAGGTCATCCATTCTTTTTTCTAAGAATGTTAACTAATTTTGTATGATTTAAGATAACTGATTTAATAATATAGTGTGTTACGGATACTTTCTAATGCCCAAGCATGTAATGCCTGTTGGCTCATTAACAACCACCACAACCTGCAGAAAGTGGATCCAGATCCTTCGTGGAGCTTAAATGTACTGTCAGCACTGATTGTGAGAATTAGTGGCTTTGTCGCGAAGTCTCCTAGTTCTGTCACGAAACCTCCTTGTAGGAAGTTCTGTCAGCACTGATTTTGAAAATGTTCTCCGAGAATCAGTTTTTCTTGCATTCGATGGTTATAGTCCCACTCTAGATACCACTTCTCACTGTCTTGTTCCGGATTGTATCAATCAAGATGCGCGTACCATTGTTTTTAAAGAAAAATATTCTCTCATACCAAAAATTATACATTTCTAAAAAGGCTCTGGTCAAGAAGAAAAGAGAGAGTATATCACACCTGTCGTGATAAAATTATCTGAATCAAATGATTGGGAGGAGAAAATTTGTGGCTGCAGCTGTATAAGGAAGCAAAATGTCTCATGAACTCGTGTGATGACCATTGCTTGGTCCATTGGACTCGGCATCAAAACAATATTTATCGCCTGTACAGTTTCTTGATAATATAATTGTAAGGGAAGATGTTGAAAATGAGGAGGTAGAATAAAAATAAACTGCATTACTTATCAGTATCTCTACTATACAAATACCTAAACATGTTCACCCTTTCCGACCTGCTGGAGCGACGATTTACAAAAGTTAACTGGTCCAATCGGATCCAGAGGGCCAGGGCCAGGCAGCCCACCTTATAAGAGACCCATAACCATCGGTAATCATTCTGCAGTTTCCAGACTGGATGATGAGGTTGTAGATTTTTTTAAGTTTAACGGTTTTATTGAAAAGAAAGATAATAAGGATGTGGCTATAATGTATTAAAAGTTAGAAAATAATTAGGATGGTCCTAGGTGCAGTCATCACACCAATCACTTCATTAATCTAGGGCATTGATCAGACTCAACAATAAAATCGTTGGGCGCGTGAAATTACCATCAACAATCAACCGCTTATATTTTATTTAAAATGCAATTAACATGTTAATACATAAATAACAATTAACATGTTATAGGTTATGCTACGGTCCACGATTTTATCTTGAGTCATCGACACATCGACGTACAAACGGTCACCATAAATTCAATACATGAATCTAGCCACACAGCGGCAAAATTATAATTAAGTAGTTGGCGCTATTGTAAACCGACTGCATTTTTTACTAAAACAAATTTTCATTTTGTACTCAAGCTGGTTTAATACTGTTCAACAATAAGTTTATAACATAATTATATAATTGTTTAATGCACCTTGTTCTAGTAAAACGAAAGAATAGATAATTCTACTAGTGATAACACATCAGCAAATTCAATTTATTTATCATTATTATTTCATTAATTCATGTCATTTATTATTTATTTTTGTTATTTATTTTTTACATTAACTTATCACTTAAATACATTATCTACAAAAAAAATAATACAATTCATAACAAAGAACCGCTTAAATCATATCGAATCACATTTGTACTATTTGATACACTAAAGTTAGAATAATATTTTGGTCAAAAATTTTTGTAATACCGTTAAGCATTACGCTATCAAGTTAGCGCAAAGGCTTGCAACTTTTGTCTACTCTTGCGCACCGCATTCCTAAACGTGTGTAAGAGCGGGGGCACACGATGCGTTGCGGCGGCGGTGCGGCGCGTCGTCTTATATAGAAATATCTGTGGCATGTCACACAATGCGCTCCGGCGCCGCACCGGAGTTGCAACCACCGAGACGAGGTGGGGAGGGGTGAATGCGTTGCGACGTCGGAGTGGCACCGCTCAGTTGTTTATGCGTCACAAGGAAGGACACACCATCGCTTTTTATTAACAGATTGTCCAACGCTGCTACGGCGCCGCTGCGACATAACAACGTTGCGGCGGCGGTGCGGTGCCGGGGCGGTGTCGCTGCGTCGTCTTACATAGAAATATCTGTGGCATGTCTCACGAAGCGCTTCGGCGCCGCACCGGACTAGCAACCACCGAGACGAGGCGGGGAGGGGTGAATGCGTTGCGACGTCGGAGCGGCACCGCTCAGTTGTTTATGCGTCACAAGGAAGGACTACTACTAAGGAAGGACTGCTACGGCGCCGCTGCGACATAACAACGTTGCGGCGCCGCACCGCTCGCGTGCCCGCGCTCTAAGTGCTTAAGCATGAGCCGGATAGTCTTAAATTCGTAATGACTAATAATGGTTCGTTAATTTATGTCACAATCCCTTTTGTAGGTTACGTTGAGGCCTACAAAAGGGTTTGCCTGAGTACTTAAAGTTCGTCAAAAATTGTCAATACGTATTGTCTTTCTAACAAATGTGTAATCGAATATAATTATTTTATGTATTAATAATTGTATTTACTTTAATTCACAGTTTTTACTCTTTAAATTAACTAATAATATTATCATTTGCCTGGCATTGTATTCCTTAACTTTTCAATATCAAAAAGAAGTAAAACCAACTACCAAATTCATGCAAAATTCTAAACATACAAAATTAAAATTATAAACTTTTGGTCCCGTTTCTGTTCCTTTAAATCGGACAGTCTATCTTAGGTCAAGTAAAATTTAGCTATTATTTGAGGATGCCCCACTTGACATAGTCATTGACAACCCCGTTCAGCCTCTCTGCGTACAGGTCACTGGTCCTCTCGACTGAGAAGTTGGAGAGTTCCAAAGACTCGTTGACTTCGGGCGCGTTCTCGGTGTCAACCGTCACCACGGGTAGGGCGAACACTGCGAGGGTGAGACCGAACGGCAGTTTCTGGAATGAGAATAAAAATGGTAAGAATGCTTAGAATGTATTGTTTTTCGGTGAACTCGGGCACCCGTAGTCCATAGGTATAAACACCAATAGAACTAGATTGGCATTCCAAAAATACAGAAGAGTTTTATTTAATAAATGAAAACCTAATAGTTAATTATAACCTACTAGTTTTTGTCTGCGGCATCGCTCGCGTTATGGTCGGATATTATTCCATGGGAACGTTTTAACGTTTTTAGCTTATGACTGTCAGGGATAATGTAGCTTCCGATTAGTGAAAGAATTGGAATCGAACCTAGGATCTCTTGTTCAGCAGTAGCGCTACGCAACCACTAAGGGGCTGTCTCCACGAGCGAGAGAATCGCGACGATATTATCGTCGTTGCCACGTATTTCTATACACTCTCTTAGAGGCCGTCTCCACGAGCGAGAGAATCGCGGCGATATTATCCCATACAAATACGTAATATCGCCGCGATTCTCTCGCTCGTGGAGACGACTCCTAAGAATAATCCAAGCCCTACTTTGAACTGCGCGTGCGCAATACGCACGTAGGTACAATCTACTATGCGTAGGTTGCCACTGACTACCTAGACCTTGTGTTTGTTGCTTACATAGTAAGTAATTACATAATGAGGCTGACACGGCTTCATGACATCATGCGAGGTGCAGAATTTACATGCAACCACAAGCCCTAACCTAACGCGTGTCGGTATGATCTAAATATAACTGCGTAGATCGCCTTAACAATACGGTAGCTTGTAACCAATTTGCATGCGGATCAGTGGTCAGATGATTTAATTCAGACGGAAGCTAAATACTATCTTGATAAGCCACTAAGATTGATCAAATGTTATATATGTACCTATGTTGTTATGTCATGTAACATGTTAGGTAGGTACCTATGTTATTCATTTTAATTTACATACTAATTGTAAAAAAAAAAATATTTTTGATTTGCATGCTATTATTATGGCGAAATGCGTCCTGTTCTATATCATTTTTATAACATCCTGTAAATACCACATTTTATGAAAATAAATACACTTACTTACAAATCTATAGAGATGAAGTAACATTCAACAGTCCCTATATATACAATATGTATATGTAGGTACTAGGTACTCTACTACCTATATGTAATGCTCTCTTGAACAATAAAGCCTTTTTATAATGTTTTTATTGTTTACTAGCAGTTTCTCGCGACCTTCATGCGCGTGAAATTATTATAATAATATTACCTATTTGAATAGTTTTTGGTAACAATTTCATGGGTTTTATAGATGTATAGATTTACCTACTTGTATGTGTCTAGAGCTAGACCCAAATCTACTTCTGAGAATAAAATCGTGTAAGTGTGTATCTACCCGTCATTGTGTATCTGCGCACCAAAGCTATCTGTTACGCCTAAGAGATAAGCACAGGTATGCTGTAAGTGGCTGCAAGCGCAACCACTTTATGTGCTCTGGGTTCGATTCCCTAGTCAGACAGTTTATGGATAAATCTCCACTGTGCATTTCTCAATAGCAGTCAGGGTCTGTCTGATTTGTGGCGAAAGGGCCGCGTCCTATCTTGGACTCGCACTTATCTGTCTAAATTGTGGAGTAGGTAGGTATAGTAGGCCACACGCTAATGGGTATAAAAATCAGTATGGGCCTCGCATTCTATTGAAACTCCATAATACGCTAAGTCAGTTCAGATTTGAGCACCAGTGTTGCCACTGTGGTCCCTATCGTACTTAACCATTTTATGGTTCTAGCTTCCCCGTTGAATTATAACGGCGTGATGTTAAATCTAAAGTGTAATTTACCTACTGGCCACATCATTATACCATCAGTGTGTTGCCGGAAGCCACATGTTCATTACGAGACGGCCTTGATGGTTGGCGGCAGTTCACTCGTAATAACAGCCGTTCACAGAACTAGTTATGGTACACACAATCACGTATTAGTTATATAATACTAGCGACCCGCCCCGGCTTCGGACGGGTGCAATGTGTATACATATTTATATACAAATAAACCTTCCTCATGAACTACTCTATCTATTGCTGAAATCTGAATTGGTTGCGTAGTTTAAAAGATCTAAGCGTACAAACAGCGGGAGCTACTTTGTTTTATACTACATATGTCAAGAAGATCATCATCTGCCTAGCCTTTTCCCAAATATTTTAGGGTCGGCTTCCAGTCTAACCGGATGCAGCTGAATACCAGTATTTTACGTGGAGCGACTGCCTATCTGACCTCCACAACCAGTTAGTTCTGGGTAATACGATACCCTTTGGTACTTCACTTCACTGACTACCTGTAACGACTGTCAAAGATCTACAAATGACAGCCGGGACCAACGGCTTAACGTGCTTTCCGAGGCACGGAGAAACTGTGTATGTAATGGGTGGTCACCCATCCACGGACCAACCTAAAGATCGACCCGAGCGGCAGTTATTATTTACCGACGAGCTCCTCTATATAAATAAGATACGCGGTATTTAATACATAATGATTGTATTCTAACATCAGACCTGTAATCCCCGAAAGGTAAGGCAGAGGCGTTACCTGTTGTATAAAACCCCACATTTCGCTAGTTTTGTTAATGTCATATGGAATAATTCCAGCATGCTACTAAGAAATTCCTTGTGGAAAAACCCAATAACACTGCCTCGTCCGGGCATCGCATCCAGGACCTTTGGTAACGCATAATTATAACCACTAAACCAGTGAGGCAGGTGATTAATAATATTATTTTTAGTGTAATTAAAAACAATAATAACTATGTAGGTATATTACGCAAGTAACTGATAATTAAATAGGTTACGGATACGTTGATAAGTTTAAAAATAATGTTTCAGAATATAGATAACCATATTTAAAGTAAACAATTCTTCTATGTTTTTGTTTTTGATATTGCTGTTTTTACAGTTCATTATAACCGAATCGAATTAAGATACCTACTTACGTAATTGCTTAATCGATTCGACGTGTTTTATTTGTGTCAAATTAATCCGTTTCTGATAACGTTATTCGACAGGTAATATCTAGCTGTAGCTACTGATCAATTAAGTAATATAATGTCTAAAAATTGCTTAAAAATTATGAAACGCGTTAGTAAGACTCCCCAGCAACACACTTCTTATTTTTATATTATATCATTATGTAATTTGACTTGCCTCGTTGGTTGAGTGGTAGCGAGCGTACT
The DNA here is from genome assembly GCA_950022335.1 of Eurois occulta. Lineage (NCBI taxonomy): Eukaryota > Metazoa > Arthropoda > Insecta > Lepidoptera > Noctuidae > Eurois > Eurois occulta. Next base: position 17,884,154 of record OX465498.1, on the reverse strand, counting down.
GCTGAACATGAGGTAGTAGAAGTATCATTGAGTTTTGTGCCCGGTTGATGGCAAACGCCCCGACTAAGAGGGTGTACTATTAGGTACACCTCTGCCTAACCTTTCAGGTATTTCAGGCGTGATGTTATGATTAAGTACTTATCTATATAACCGCCTGATATATCTACCTAACAAACAGCTTATAAATATCAGGTATATTACCGATCTATTATCACCATATCAGTAAATTAGATTACTAAAATCATTGATAAATACGTTTTCAGGTAGGTTTTTATAATCGTGCATAGTGAGTCATCTTTACACATCAGCTTCAAAATACGCAATTATAAACTGTTATCTGTATAAACACCAACCACCCTGAAGTAGTAGCACCTCTGAGGTTATGCAATTCAGCAGTTTACGCCACATTCATTTCAACTCATAACAATTAGTTCAGTTCGCGTTGAGCTATCAAGTCAGCCAGGTGTTCTCGTTACAGCCAACAAGGGCCGCGTCACTCACTTCATTTCCACACCATCAGTCCATTAAGCTAATTTTACTTTAAGTACCTTTCGGACACTAGTGTTTCAGTAATTTACTTTCTTTTATTCCATTCATCCATCATCATGTAATGCATGGTCTAGCAAGGGATCATACCAATTAATTTGCACAACTCGGGAACCCAAGCCAGCACCCCACGTTCCGCAGTCGCACTTATAGACTTATGTTTTTATAAATTAAATATATTTTTATGACATGCACAAAAAAAGCGGATTGGCGTGTTTTTGATACAGGAAATACCTTGAACTCTTGGAATAAACAAGTATAATGATGTACCTAATTTGTAAATCACTACACAATCCATGAAGCTCACAAAAAGCAAAACCCCCTAAACAACATGAGTTCCTTCCTGTCTTACTACGCAGTGTGCTACGGCGTAGCGCACCCCTACACGTGTGCTACGGCGTAGCGCACCCCTACACGTGTGCTACGGCGTAGCGCGCCCCTACACGTGTGCTACGACGTAGGATTTTCGTAGAACTTATTTATAATTATGTCACTTTCTCTTTTGATATGTTGAGTAATGTAATGTAATACAATATCAGCTATTTTTCTCTGAACATAAGCATTTGAATTTCTTACCTCCTTCATTTCGAACTCAAAGTCTTCCCTGGAGAACGTCTCCTCAGGGTCAAGGTTCAGCCTTTTCATTGAGGCACTGAGCTGCGTGTAGTAGTGGTCGAGCAGTTTCTGGAAGTACTTAGCGCGGAACTCCTCGTCAGAGCCGGTGAAGATGAAGTAGATTAGATCAGTGACCGGGCTGCCTCCCTGCAGGGTCTGCAGATCCACTATTTTAATTTCCACTTTGCCATCCTGGAATTAAAAAATATATGTATGGTAAGATATGCTCGTAACTTTCAAAGCAGCTTGGACCCTCTTGGTATTGACAGTAACAGCTCGCCGCAGTCAGAAGCACGAAGGTCTGAAAGCCAGTCCAGCCAAGTGTCATCGTGTAACCGAGCAACTGGTTGTGGACGTCAGTTAGGCTGCTTTATTTAAATAAAAGACTAGTATTCAGGTGCAACTGATCAGACTGAAAGCTGGCCCCAACATAGTTGAGAAAAGGCGACGATAATGAATAATAATTATCAGACCTTGTGTCCTTTTTACTGAGTTCATATTATTCGTCAATCCTTGGAAGATTATTATTATTTATTATTGATTATTACTCTAGGCGCGGTGAAAGCAGGTGTGATATAATTACAACTTAATATGAGAAATACTAGTTAATCTTAAAACTAAATATAAGAATTACTTATGGAGAAGGTACATAGGTACTTGTAAATAAATAAGCTTATTAGTAGACACACAATTTGACAATGTTGTGGGTAATAGGAAAAAATGGGGATACTATTAAATATCAGTTCTTGAAGGCAAGTCACATTGAACTATTTATATGTACTGTAATGTTTCGGAATATACAGAGTAGGTGTGCTAGTTTTCATTATGGCCAGCAAATTAGTAAATAATATTTGTTATAGATGTAAAATAATTGGTGCGGGAAATAACGTGACACAGAGTATTTAAAAAAGTTAATTTGTAACCAAGAGAAATCTTTTATGATGGGGTGTTAAGGTTTTTTTTTGTATAAAGTGAAGTAAAGAACTATAGCTCTCAACAATAAGAATAACTAACAATAGTAAATATAATAAGCAATTAGCAAATATGGAATTGGAACGGCATCTTTAACGTGTCACTGTATTTTACTGTATATTCTTCATTCTCACAATTACTGACAAACGTATCTGAGTAAGTTTCTGGAGAAACAATAATCGTATTTATTTTAAAGACATGAGAGTTGATAAAGAACTGATAACTGTTTAATGCTGTGCTGCGGTACAACAATAGCTTCACTGTTTACTTCCTACAGCAACAGAGAAAGGTGATTAGAAGACAATAAACACATATATATAATACATGTAGATAAAGACAGCGGTGAAACCATCTACATATTGTTGTATGTTGTCTATCTAATCTTCGTCTAGCAGCCGCATAAATTACATTATTGTGCTTCTAATATGTTGGCGTGTATTAATTTATTATCTAGGTACTAGATAAACAAACAGACAGGGTAGTATTTGTTCCTGCGTCATGTAAACTAAACATACAATGTTGCCTTATTTATAGATAAAACCTAGCAAAGCAAGTCTTCGCAGTTTTGTAACAAGCAAATATAATAAAGTCTTATAATTATGTTATGTGAAACAAAGTAATTCTGAAACAATTGAACGTAGATAATTAGCAAATGCTTTATCTTTATTTATGTGTACAGTTGTGGGTACTTTTAATTTTATTATAATTAAAACCATAGATCATAAAAAGAACAGTTCTTTTTATGATCTATGATACAAACCAAGCTAGACTTTCATCCCCTGCTTAGGGCATTAAAAACCCTTCCTTAGTGCTGCACCTACCTAAGTTATATAAGGAACTTTTGTGCTAAACTTCAAGCTTCCAGGCCTTAGGTTTAGCCAGTCTGTGAATGAGTGAATGGATGATCGATTTTAACATTTCAAATTACGGAATTACCAATTTATGTTTATGTTTTGATTGTCACGGTTCACGGGTCCATAGTTCCTTATCACCAGCCGAGCTTACTCATACCTACATCGATTGTTATGAAGTTTAATTCATCTAAAGATCTAATCAAAAGACCAAGGCCAACCCATTAGCTTCATTGTTAAACGTTTTGACAACACAATTGCTAAAATCATTTTTTTTTTGCAAAAACGTGGGGTACCTTTTCGAAATTAAAGTATTTGGGTAATACGTAGGTGATTCAGCAGAATAAAACTTCTGTATTTTTGTCGCTTTTGTGTATTTTATAAACGATTTCCACGTGACTAGGTATCCAGTACATAATTCAGAGCCCTTCAACTAAGAAAGTTTTCACGGTAATTAAAAAAAAAACAACTGTTTCCTATAAAAGTTCAATACCTACACGTGGTAATCGTTTTTGCGTCGATTTTCCTTCTTTGTTCCAGTCACAGCTAGTTTTAGTAACAGTAATTTTATAAGCCTTGTCCGTACTTAGCTGTTAATTCTGGAGAAGTTATTTTATAATTACTGTATTCTACTCCAAAATTCCCAATGTTCATCCTAGCACAGGGTGAATTTTCAGACATACGTTTCCTCGTATTCATTCACCCATTCTCAAGATGCAAGGTATGAACACAAAGCAGACAGATCATTAGTAGGTCTTGTTTAGAATTCCTCATCACCTGTAGGTGGTATACTACTTATTCAATTGAAACTATCAGAGGCGGATAAAGCTGGTTTGAGAAACGTAACAAGAACGCAAAGGTGAATCGATTAGTTGTACCTATGTAACGCGAAATAATGGCACACATCAACTTACGACAAGATGCTTATGCATTAAGTTACTCGGTCTATAGTCCCCGTGTCCCAGCACCAGTCGCCGGCTCGACTTGTAAGCCGCGCTGAACTCCTCCGGCGACTGGAAAGACTCCTCGAAAAACCTCAGCAACTTGTCACTGTTCTTCTCATCAATAAGCTTAGCAGCTCGAGTTACCATTCCATTCATATACTCCTTCATAGCCTCATCCTCCATCTTCCAGTCAAACATAAAATCATCCATAACTTTGCTGAAGTCTTCCGGGTAATATTTCCAGTGGGCGAGTGAGACCGCGTGCATCTTCGCCAACTGTTCCACTGCTGAGCTCGCGTATGGCCAATCTATCGACTTAAATCTGTCATAAGCATTGTACCCGTCCATTTCTAGATTCTCAAGTACTATCGTCTCCTCGAATAATTTGTCGTTGCATCCGTAAAATTTGGAGAAAGCCAACTTATGTTCGTCCGGCACTTGATTATCGTCTTGTATCCTTTCGTAAAGCTTGACGAGTTGCGTGTAGCAGTATCGCTCCGTGTCATAAACCTTCGCCATTTGAGCTCTCATCTTCTCCCCTATCGCTGCGATTTTACCGAACAAGTTCAGTACGTTGGATCCCTCTGAGATGGTGATGACGTACAGTTTAGACGTATAGTTAGCTCCACCGCTCGAGATTGGTTTAACATCCAAATCGTAATTGACAAAGTTTTGTTCTTGGGCAATTTTGTGTAGTAGGTCATTAAAATGTGCAGGGAGATCTTCCATGTTGAGTTTTGAAATGTTAATTGTTTTAAGAACTAAACACTGTTCGTAGCTGTAAGATTTTTTGTTGAAACAGACACGGGCGCGCGACCACAGCTGACAATGAACTGATTCGACACACGGTGGGCCAGCGTCGCGTCGCGAGTACTATGTTATCTAAACTATGAATGATACGTGTGTGTATCTATGAGGTTACGATCGTATTTTATGACGTCATTTCTTAAAAAAATAAAACAAGTAATGAAATTGGTCGCATGGAGCTAATTCGTTGGCGAACATGTATTATTAACTTGATACTAATTCAAAAGGATTTTTCTTGACGACCGCATATAGTTGTAGTATGTATTTGTGTATTAAATGGCCTTGATCCTAGATAAAGAGTTAAAGAGGAAGGAAGAAGAGTATCATAACGATAAAGTGTCACTCAAAAAAGTGTCAGTCTCTCGCGCCACTTGTCACAAGTGGCTGTAATTCGTGGCGCAATTCAGCCTTATCAATATATACACACATATATACACAGTAAGGATTGTTATTTTAGGCTTGCGAAGATAAAGTGATTAAAATGCATAATAAGTAATTAAAATTGGGTGCTTTTAAATTTAAAAATGAAAAATCAAGAATAGTATGACAACGTTCTGTAGTTTTGGTCTGTCCGGAAAAGGTGTGACTTTGTATATAAGAACAAGTATGTATTACGTGCATGAGGGTTATTTAGTGAATGTCTTAATGTGCCATGATTAACACCACCACTAAATAGGCACACGTAGGGTTTTAAATTCGAGTTCGGTTATATCGCGTTTCCAAGAGAACTCTTCAAAAGTCCGGGATAAAAACTATCCTATGTTCTTTCTCAAGGTCAATTCTATCTCTGTACCAAATTTCATTAAAATCAGTTCAGTGGTTTAGACGTGAAAGCGTACAGACAGAGTTACTTTCGCATTTGTAATATTAGTAGGGATTTTACGAGCAGGTGACCGTTTTGCATTTATTTTCTAGTATAGGTAGGTGCTATCTAATCAATTTCTCATCAGCTGCCATTATTCACTGTTTGTAATTTGGATGGAACATGCAAGTGGTAATTTGGATGCATACAAACAGTATCAATTGATAAATTATTTTAGTTATTGTTTACAGTACTATGAACCCGCGTTACCAGCATTTGTAATTTATTTAATTTATCTTCGCTAGTAGGTAGGTCAATCAATGGATATTTTAAACAATGTACCTATTTGTGGCTTACACGTACCTATTTGTATAGTTATTGACTTATTATTTGTAAGTTTCGTGGTTTGTTGCCCGAATGAGCAAGGGACACTACGACTATTACGAATAGCTCTCATCATGTTTATGGTCCCATTAAAATAGATGGACAAATTTTAACACAGCGTTCAGTACGTTTAACCAAAGATATCCAAGCAAAAAAAACAATGATTATAATGATTTTGTTTTGTGGATGTGTTTATTCTAGAGTACCGGCAATTTATTATTTTAGTTCAAAACAAAATCACTTGAATCAATGTTTTATTTGCTTGGATATTACATGAGTTTATTATTAGAATTTATTTTACTATCAAATTCTTTTAAGTTCGGTATCTACATATTAGACAAAACCCAAAAAATAGTTATCATGAAATCACAAAAAAAAATATAAACATTAATTTCTAGAAACTAATTTTCCGGTGACTTGCATTCATTCATACAACGTAACACAGAGGAAACTATTAATAAACTCTGTAACCTCATTTTAGTCGCTGTTATATTTAAATTTCTATTTTTTTACACGCTGTGCCCCGCGATCATCGTCCGCGTGAAATCAGCGCTGTGAAATATACTTTACGACTATTCTCATACCTACCAAATATACATAAAAAAATTCATAAATCTCGGTCGAGCCGCTTCGGAGGAGTGCGACTACAAACACCGTGACACGAATTTTTTATGTATAAAAAGATTTCACCCTGTATAATTGTGTATCGCATTTTTTTTGTCACATTGCACCTTCTTCGCTAAAGAGGGGCGAATTTAATAGATCACATTTGACACTTCATCAAAATTTAACAACGTAATCTTGTAACGGTGGGCATGAAATATTATTTATTTTTTCGAATTTAGAACTGCACAATTGCTTTAGTACATTTTGATATAAGTAGGGAAACTTTGTTATTACATTCGAGACGGAATTTAATATCACCCGAGCTGTAGGCGAGGGTGTTATGGAGCCGAGAAATGCAGTAACAAATCCCCACGCGTATCAAACGACGTTTATCAATACACTTTCGAAGAAATAAAATATTTGAACGGAAAGTATTTAATGATTTAATTAGCTTTTTTTCCGCGCTTTGCTTTCGCCAGGTTGAAGAAGAAGCATAGGTATGATGCCGCTAAACAGCCTAATATGTAAAATAGAAAATTCTAATATTTTTGAATTCAGAACACAAATAAATGTTAATTTGTTCATAAAAGTAAATATTTGTTTTAAATTATTATGCTTGTCTATGATATTCTATATAAAAACACAATTTAAATACTCAAAAAATATTTACGCCGTAAAGACGCTTATTTTTTTGTTGAGATTAGAAAAAAAGAATCACCGCCGATTATAGTAATTGAACCCATTTGAACTTAGTATAAGTATCTGTGGAAATTTTTATTTTCGCACGTGTGCAGAAAAATATTAAAAATCCACGCGTGTGAAATACAGGGCATGTTGAACCTCGTAGTGCGATAAGAACCAGTTTTCGAGAAAGTGTATTGAAAAGATTTTTCAATAACAAATACATATTTATTGTAATAATGACAAAAGAAGGCAATTTTACGATTTACTTTCACTAATAAACCATTTAAACATAATAAACAATTTCTGTTCTAAAGAGAACTGAACGTCGTTACAATGTTGCGTCAGTGAACCCTTTTTCTTTTTAAACACTAGAGATGTTACCCAAAAAAATCGAAAGTTGATAAGTAGATTCGAATGCAATGATCATGAAATATTTCTGAAGAAGTATTTCACCATAAATGAATAACCACATTGTAATTATAATGAAACATATTATTCTTTTAATTAGGTAACTTTAAAAATACAAAAATAACTAAATAGAAAAATCATTGATGTTAGGTACAATTATAGCCCAAAAACTCGTGGGATGTTCTTGGCAAACATCCCACGAGATGACAGTACTAGTTAAAGTTCTGATAGTTCATCTGAATAGATGCTAATTTTTGTTAAATTATATAGAAAATAATAATGGGACAGGGTTACCTATAAGTAATTTTCATAATATCTGAATTCAATTCACATATGTTTGAAGTCCGTATCGTTTTATTCAGTTTAATCTATGTTTTTAAGCAGGTCACCTCACTATGAAGCTAAAACTGACAGATGTCAAATGTGATCGATTATATTGACCCTACTTTAGCTAATTGCATTTGAACTTTGTCTTTTGTTATCAGTGTTATCGTTATGAACGAACGCTTCATATTGCGTATCTATGTGGGTACTAGCACGAACTACTCAGCCTGATAGGAATAATACCGTATCTACATCGTAATTTTATAATCTTATTAAAATACTCGATTGGTCCTCAATGGCGGTCCTGTACAGTACAAACTATTTACTTGATGTGATGTTTATTTCTGTCTATATTATGTGTATCTGTTACCGGCCAAATCCGATTTCAGGACAAACTAGTTTTGCCTAGGCTAAACCGGTTTACTGGTTTATCTTGTTAGGATGTACTAACACAAGGAAAGCAATTACAATGCGCCCAACTTGGAAGTGGCGTTCGCCGGCCGCTGCCGCGGCACCGCTCGCAAGGCTCGCTCGGCTCCCGCGCGTTTGGTCACAGTTCTAACCTAACCTAACCCATTCAGACGAGGTGCTCTATGATCGTTCTATTGTGATTGGCCTAGGACAAACTAGTTTGTTCTGAAATCGGGTTTGGCCGGTAACATATCTGTTAATCTTAACGTAAAAACTGCAGTCTCGGAGAATGATGAAAAACCAATTGGTACCTATATAGTTTAGTCGTTGGTTTTATAAGTAGCATCACATGAGTAGGTAGTTAATTTTTTTTACTATAACGATGGTCCCTTCAAGATTGTTTCATTTTAAACATTTTGTTCAGTGAGGCTGAACTTGAAATAGAGTTGACATACGTAATTGTGATGTACGGTATTTTACTAAATGAAATTATAATGATGAATTATAATGATTGCCAAGTTTTGGCTGCCAATTTTAATCGTTGGCCAAATGTTCTATTGGAACACATTCGAGTCAACATTATAGTATAAAGATACACCACTTAGAACCGGAAATTTGCAACGGAGTTTTTGCGTATTTTTACAAAAGTGCTTAGAGCACACAGACAAAGACCTGGAATACCTACAGAAAGGTATTAAGTACTGTTAATACGCAGTGATAGACTAGTGGTATGACTGTCGGCGTCGTACTGTCAATTCCACGCAACTCTGATTTTTCGGATTATGTGCGTGTCGTTTAATTATAACTTGCTTCGGTGAAGAACAACATTGTGAGGGAAACAAACCAGCATGCCTGAGAGAGATTTCTCGATGGCATGTAAACCCAAGTCAGAGGCCCATGGATGGCATAAAAACTCTGACCCCACACGACACGGAAAAGAAGAAAGTAATGTGAATGATAAATCTTACCTCTCTTACTCTATGCAAGAAGTTACTTCCCCTAAAGTCTGCATGGATGATCACAGTAGCACGAGCGGGAGTGCACAAATTCACAATAAAATCCTTTTTAAAACGCTCCTGTTCTAAATACTTCTTCAATGCATCGAAATTTTCAGGCTTGACGTTCTTCAACGCATTTTCTGTCGAGCTCTGCATCATACCGTCCATGGCTCCTTCTTTCCATACCATTTTTATCAGAGCCAAAGTCTTTTCAAATTCCTCTGGGCGTTTTTTACTAAATGCGAAAGACAGTGCGTGCATCTTCGCCAAATCTGTAACTACTGAAGAAGCGTACTCCCAGTCGAAGGAATGGAATCTGTCGTAGGGTCCGTACCCTTGCGCCAGTAAATTTTCCATAACCACTGTTTCCTGGTACTTGCGGTCGTCGAAACCATAACACTTGGTGAAGAACAGTCTGTGCTCCTCGGGCACTCCGTTTTCTTCTTCTAAGGACTCGTAAATTTTCGCCAGTTTCGTATAAGCGAATCGTTCAGTGTCGTAAACCATGACAGGTACTTCACTGCGAAATTTGTCTCCAAGCGTTGCGACTTTCGCAAATAAATGAAGATCTTCTTTATTTTCTTCTCTAATGATCACTGTAAATAGTTTCGACGTGTAGTTGGCTCCTCCGCTGAATATTTCATTTATTATTATTTCATGGTTTTCATATTTTTGTTCTGTAGCGATTTTGTTTAGTAATTCGCGCAGCGTTTGTTCCGTGTGCGCCATGGTTCGCGGCTCAGTACATACTGACGTAAATATTATGATGCTCTGATAATGTAAGCCGTGTTGTTGGAAATAATATCGTAAGAACACTCATGTGAGCATGCCCTTCATAAAAAGAAGGAACTTGATAAGAAGGAATTTGATACGAAATTCTAAGTTAAATTCACATAGATAATATTATATCATTGTAAAAACCGGCCAAGTGCATGTGCACAATGTAGGGTTCCGTAGTTTTTAACACGGTTTTTATTAGCTTCACCTGTATTGTATCTATTTATATATCTATGTAAGGAAATCTTACGACGTTAATTTAATCCACTCCCTACGGTCCGATTTGCCTCCGAACGATGATTTTGGTTTGGTTTTGGTGGAATAATAAAAAACAAACTTACATTTGCAGTTGAAAAACCTGTGCTCCCATACATTATGTTTAGGAAAATAATTATGTTATCAAAGTACATTTTATAAGTTGATTGACTATAACTCGTTAACTTGTAAAAACTACTTAGCTGTTATAGTTTCCCTTTTAACTTCGTTATAAATATATACTACCACCGTGAATTTTTCACACACCCAAACACAACCGTTTAGCTGGTAGAGGGCGGAGACACTTGAGTTTAACAAATATTTGCATTTTAAAGCTTAATATTTCACAAACCAATCACTTAATCGAAAAATAATAAAGTTAAAGCAATATTTTTTAAAGACCTATCCAACGGCATCCCACACTATGGGTTACGCAAGACACTTTACGTGTTCCTAAAAAAATATACTTTTGAGATTTTATTTTACGACTTTGTCGGCGTAACTAATCTGTATATTCATGCCAAATTACAGCTTTCTAGTACTAAGAGTCTTTGACCTAAGCTACGGACAGACAGACATATTATAGACATATTACAGAAACTACATATTATAGGTTCCTTGTTGACTACGGAACCCTAAAACAGTTATGTCTGTCGCCTGTAGCGGGTAGTTGCTTGAAGTAGGTAACGTTTTAGCACTTATTTCAAATATTCTAATACATTAGATGCACATGCACTTCTTAAAATAAAATAAGTAAGTAATATAAAGTAAGGAGTAGGTAGTAAGTAATTAAAGCGATAATAAATATGATGCGCGCAGTTTTCCTTTTACTCTTCCGACTAGTGTACCTACCTAGAGGTTGATATTGTCGATATAAATTGATATTTTTTATTCAAAAGAAATGTGTAGATGTTAAATTTAGATCTGCTATTGCTACACATCTGCCATAGGCCTGATGTTATGTTAAAATATCTTTAAAAGCCAAAATAATACTTAACAATAATTCCGTACCTATTACGTAACCAATCGAAGATAACTTGAATATAATAATCTCTAAGTAGACATCTCAAGTTGATGACGTAGGTCTTGTTTTTATCTTTGATTTTATCATGTTATTTCTAGTTTGATTGATTGTTTGTGTTAGCCTAGGCCACGTGCTAACCTAAAGCGATCGCCGCGAGTGTATTAAATCTACACAAGAATGAGATCGCGTCTTCGCGCGATGTTATAATTGTGGGTGCTATTCCTATGTGATCGAATTAAGAATAGAGTTCTTCATCATCTGCAATCTGATATTTATTATTCGCGTTTCAGTCCACACAGACGCGCTAAACATTATGAAGGTTTTATATTATAATAAATAGTAGTATTGTAAGTTTGTAAGAATACTCATGTGATTATTTTCTACATAAAAAAGAAGGTTATCAAACTACAAAACTATAATAGTAATAAATATGTACAAGTAGAAAAGGGTTACAGGGCGTCCAAAAATTCGTCCGCATCGCTGTCAACAGGAAAAGTGCCCAGAAGGCTGGCAGTATTGCCACGTTGGATGGCAACGCTGATTCTTTGGCCAAAAAATAGGCCCGCCCTCTGGTCACGAGAAGAGTCGACCAACCGCTTGGCGATTCCCCGAAATGAATAAATAAAAATAAATCAACTCATTCAAACAACTCAAGAAATATTATTGTCCTAATGTTCTCGAATCGAATAGTTACCTAAATCATTGATGATAGATTTAGGTAACTATTCGATTCGAGATTCAAGGTTAAAATAGCCAAAGGGTTGGTTTTTACGAACAGGTATTTTTTTTAAGTACCTAGATACCTGCGGAAGTTATGAATATCAAAGATAATTCGATTATAATTATTTGTGTGATTATGCTCATGTCGTAAATCCTGTTCATATCTTTAATTTTATCGAGTCATGAATTCATGATACACTTTTTGTTTATTCGAAACGAGCGCGTATTCACGGGACGTACGCTTTTGGTTGACGTTATTTTTTTAACTATGTTGTCCTTTTATATTTTTTAGTAAGATCGGGTGGCCAGGACTGCAGGAGTAATTCCAGTGTGGGAAAGAGATGGCGCTAGACGACGTGTTTAGCTCTGTCTCTTTCCCACACTGTGTAACACCTGCTTTAAGACGTCATAGTAACTACCCCCCCTGATGCGCAATATTGCAATCTGCGTGCGTGATTGTGGAACAAGCAAAAGGAATTTGATACCTTTTTTTTTTTTTTTTTTTTTTGGTGGGTGGGAAATCATCAAATGACCCCCCCCGCTCTGGGCGGAGCGGAAGGGAGTGTCAGACTCTTACTGACTAAAAACCACCCATGTTCCTTCATTGGCCCTTTATGTTCCAGGGCCGCGGTATCTCTTTCGAACAGTCCCGCAGCCCTGGCAGGCATCGGCCCTTGCGGGCCCCTCCCGTTTGCTGACAACTCTTTGAGGCGCGCGTGGAACACGAACGCGCCGTCGACACGGCCTGCCCGTCGTCATACGACGGACGGACGGCGAGCTAGCCCATTACTCACCGTCCACAGGCCCGTGCCTACGGTGGCCGAGAGCCATCACGGCGTGTGTGTTATCTACCTTGAGGCAATTTTGTTGTTATTGTTTTTTCATGATTAGAATAAGTTCATAACTTCCTATGTAATGGTTATAGTTTCTTGCTACTTAATTCAGAGTAGGTACCTACAGCATTTTTTTACTATTGTTACGTCGGGTGCTTTACGAGAACATTCTAGATTACGTGCGGGTCTCGAACTTTTTCGAAGGATGATGTTCCACAATGGGCGGTGAAGAAGGTTCGAGAAAGTGTGGAACTTTCTCGAAGAATCGATCGTCATATAAATAGCCGTCGTGTTTGTGGGAGTAGTCAGTCTAATTTAGGCGATACAACGAAGCGAATCCAAGTGAACTAGAAGCGAATAGTGATCAGTAGGTAGTGTGTTTGTGATTGAGTTTTAAGTGTTTTGTGATTATTAAAGTTATTTGTTGTTCAATCGGTAGTATTTAATTTATCCCATACCCAGCTAGTAGGTAACACTATTATGACTGTTATCACTTGTATTTGAGAATGTAAGCTAACCTGTAATTGGCAACTGTATTAGCCCAAGACTATTCGTTTCCTTTTCTTAAGATATTCTGTATACAGAAGCTGTTGGTGACCTTTATAAATAAATAAACTATCGCTTTCCCTATTTGTTTAGTCTGACCCGTACTTTCAAACTAAAATTGGTTTTATTCAAATGTAAAAAATAGAGTGATTCGCTATGGTTACTTGCAAAACGCCGTAAGGAAGAACTGGCCACAAATGTCATGATTTCATGTTCACACACACATTCAATAAGAAAATTAGAACTTAGAATACAACCCTATTGATGATTTCATTTTGATTAAAACATATAATTGCTACCGTCGCAAATAATATTGTGTTTGTATGTGCCAGGTACCTTTCAGTATCCTGCCTACCTATTCCTACTTTGTGCCGTTGATCTTAGCGCTTGCAGACAAAAGAAAGACGGATAATCAAGTGATCCCTTAAGGGTTCCGATTTTCCTTTTGAGATACGGAACCCTAAAAAAACACACAACAAGAAAAAAGGATTTTTACAGGTTACCTGGCACTTTCACCGTAACATATGGAAAGATTTACAAGAAAGGAATATTAGGAGATTACAGTGTAAGCACTTACCTCTCGCACTTTATGCAGCAAGTTATTTCCTCTGAAGTCTGAATGTATTAAGACAGTTTTACGAACGACTTTGTAAATCGAATCTACAGTCATTTTTTCGTCAAAAAAGTTTTCTAACGCTTCTTTATACTTAGGTTTGACAGTTTTGAGAGCAGTCTCCACACTGCTCTTCAACATACACTCTGTTCCTGACCAATCCATTTTTAACCTTATCAAAGTCTTCTCAAATTCCTCAGGATATTTCTTACTAAACGCAAATGATAAGGCGTGCATTTTGGCCAATTCTGTAACTGCTGCAGCCGAATAATCCCAAGTTATGGAATGAAATCTATCATAAGTACCATAACCATGCGCCAACAAGTTCTCAAGAATTAATGTCTCTCGCAACAAACTAGAATCGAAGCCGTAGAACTTGGTGAAGAACAGCCTGTGCTCCTCGGGCACTCCGTTTTCTTTCTCTAAGGTCGCGTAAATTTTTCCCAGTTCCGCGTAAACAAAGTGTTCAGTTTCGTAAACCTTAACTTCCACTCCACTGCGAAACTTTTCTCCTAATGCTGCGACTTTAGCAAATAAACGAAGATCTTCTTTATTTTCTTCTCTTATGGTCACTGTAAATAGTTTCGACGTGTAGTTCGCTCCTCCGCTTGAGATTTCGTTTATAATTATTTCGGGGTTTCCACAATTTTGTTCTTTAGCGATTTTGTTTAAAAATTGCCGCAGCGATTCGTCCGTGTGCGCCATCGTTCGCCTTTCAATGATAACTATAGTAAATTGTTCGTGTTTCGATTGGTATTATAGTAACCTTGCTAATAATCTGATAAAAAATTGTTTTGATCACATGCATTATGTCTGCCTACTCTACTGTGAGTAAAATCAAGCACAGGCTTCATAGTATCGTACAGTAGTTGTTACCATAATATTACAGACAATAGTTCCGGTAAATCAAATTAGTTACCAAGAACCGCAAACAAGGGGTGCGTTTGTCGAAGTTCTTGGTAACTAATTTTGCTCTGCAAACGTTATTCTGTATAGTTGCGGGAAAATATTCTATAATATTAAACTACATTTCGACACTTGCACATGGGGTCAAGTAGGTATTCATCGAGTTAGGTATTTTTCAGAGGTAGGTCGACTCTGCATGTGATCAGAAGGCTGGCCTATTTTTACGGCGTATTATGGCTCACATATCTTCGAAAGTTTATGATTCCACCAAACCTAATGTCTAAACACAAGCACTTGGACCAGTAGTGATTATGACAATAGTGAACAAACACAGCAACTTAATATTGATTTCCAGCTCAGGCTGGCTCTAGCTCAGGCTTCAAGGCCGACCCTAGTACGTGGATTTGGAGTGCGCTGATTCCGAATCTCTCATCCTTTTTTATGTAGCTTGCACGGATACAGAAATCAATGACGGATCTTGCGTCGCTCTATTGTTACGGTCATTAGTCGCCTCACCGGTTACCGCTTAATACTAATTACGTTCCTCGCGTTCCCGGCTCATTACTATTTAGGTATTGGCACACCATTACGATGGTTGTCACTTAAATCTGTGTCATCCCACAACAAAAACAAGATTCTAGTTCTTTATTATAAATGCTTTAAATGTGAAGGACATTTCAGTCTTATTTACTAAAATACCTATGAAACCTTTCATCCATTTAAATATCGTTAATACGGGGTGGAAGGGACACCGACACGAAAACGGTTACCACGTATTCAGTACATCATTCTGCTACAAATATAAATTTTTCGTCAGTTAAAAAAGAACAGCTGTTTCCTACAAAAATGCAATACCCACACGGTCAAAATGGGTGCGTACCATTTGACATAATAAAAAAAGTTCTAACGATCACATGACCTAATTTCATTTAATATATTTTTTTTTAGTATAGCGATGAAATGATATAATAAATTATTGATATAATTTCAGTTTACCTAATTTTATATGGTTTAATAAACATTTTATATAATGCACATTTGAACTAATATTCAGTTAGTATAATATTTAGTTAGTATAATATTCAAATTCTATAGTAACGTTTAATATCATTTTGAAACGTCTACTTTGTTTTGTATATTTTTGCAAAAACTGATTGGATTATAAACGCCTGTCAATTTCGTGCTAGCAAAAACGCGCCGAATAACTATCGCTGTTAATAATTGCTTTTATGCGGGAGGATGGTAGATGAATATTTTTTATTTTTCTTACTGTCATACAGCAAAAATATTTATTGTATGTCGACACTATTGTGATTTCAATATTTGTTTTGGTGATTAAATGACTACTTTATATTGTACTACATTCAAAAGTTCTAAAGGTGAACAAAAACTTTGTGTAAATGGATACATTTACAACAAAAACAGGCAAGAGAACAATAAAGTTTATTGGATTTCTGAACGACAACGTACGGAAAAATGTATGTGTCGTGCCGTACCAACAGTAAACATGGAGAATGAGATGCAGTTACATACTGTGGTTAAATATGATGAGAACCACAGCCATGATCCGGAACCAGCACGGCTATCCGTGGCATCTACAATTGATAAAATCAAAACAGATTCCCGTCAGAATACCGGTAAGAAGGCATGCCAGATTTTACAAACCGCAAAATCTAGTAGTGATGAAATGATTTTATGCGAATTACTTTCCACTTCTGCGTTAAGCCCGATAGTTTATCGCGAAAAGAAAAAATAAAACCTGGTTTTTATGGCGCCAACGGATATTTACTTCCAAATTCATCATGAGGATTTGCAAATACATAACAACAATTTTGTAATATGTGATGAGATCTTTGATGATAACAAAAGGATAATTATTTTTTCTTGTCAAAGAATGATGGATTATTTTGGGAGATCTAAACTGTTAATAATGGATGGGATATTCTACGTTGCAGCAACCAATTTTTTGCAACTGTATGTTATTCACGGAAATATCTTTGAAAAACAGACACACATATCCTCTTTTGTTTGCGTTGTGTACACATAAAGATAAAAAAAAAACGTATAATAAATTATTCGATTTAGTTTTTACCTACTGTAGCGAACATGACATCACAATTACGGTGAACAATGTAATAATGGATTTTGAATTTGGTGCAATGAAATGTGTAAAACAAAATTTTGACAGCATTACTGTTAATGGCTGTTTTTTTCATCTTGCACAATCTATATACAGAATAATCCAAAGAGCTGGGAAAACGGTTATGTATGGAACTATAATGTAATAATTTTATTTTTTATTTTATTTATTATAATTTTTCAATTGAAATGAAGTGTTTGTTAGCATTGGCATTTTTAGATCAAAAGGAAATACCCTACTATTTTATGAGGTTGCTGTTGAATTGGTAAATGGTTTGGAAAAGATTACGTTTTAAGTAACGACAAAAATAACGCATGTTATCCTCCAGAACTGTGGAGTATTGCAAGCTTACACAGCAAGGGGCTACCAAGAAGCCAAAATTCAGCAGAATCATGGCACCATAGGATCAATTAAATTATAGAGAAAAAAAAACCCAGGTTTTTATTGCCTAGCCCATGAGTTGCTTCAGGAAACCAAAGTAATATTAGGTCAAAGAGAATGTTTTCTTAATGGGCCGTCACTGCCAAAAAAGAAAAAATGCTTGTTGAAGCAAAACGAACGAATCGATAATATCTTGAAAAATAAAGAGGAATAAATACACTGAAATTAAATTCCTTCGAGCTTTGACCTCTAACTTAAAACTGAAATAAGGTTAGTCAACATAGTATTTTGTCTTCACTTATAACGTTGTATGAATAAATAACTACGAATTAATATGTTTTTTTGTTCTTTCATATTCACCTCATATACAGGGTGTTTGGCGCATGGACCGACACAATTTTTCCAGGGATTTGGGAGGTCATTAGCTAGGTTCTACCCATACACCCTTTGTCCCAAATTTCACGGTTGGTTACATATGTTTTTTTTTTGTTTAAATGAAAAAAATGCCCAAAATGTTTCATTTAATTCGAAATAACTTTTTTGTTTGTGGGCGTAGTGGCACAAAACAAAAATTATTCGTTATGTAGTCAAAATACTAGTTAGGAGAGTCAGGGTTAAGAAAAGACTTTTAAAGGTTATTTTGTTTTTAATAAACTAAAGTTATAAAAAGGAGGCAAAACACCGGGAGAGGTGGAAAGTAATGGGGGAGGCCTTTGCCCAGCAGTGGGACAGAATAGGCTAGTTAAAAAAAAGTTATAAATCTTGTTCAAATTGACCTCCTCCATTTCGTATTTATGCACGACATCTGTTTCTTATTTCAACTGTCGTTGTACGTAGTCGCATTTCTTCTTTCATAGTTTGAAACGCGTCGGTTATTCGTTCAATTAGAACTTCGCACTTCTGTCTGGTAAACCAATTCTTTTGCACGTCCCCAGACGTAAAAATCCAAAGGCGTCAGGTCTGGGGACCGTGCGGGCCACGGAATAGGGCCGCCTCTACCAATCCATGCGTTTGGAAAGGCATTATTTAAATGCTCTCGCACATCCAGTTGGTAGTGTGCTGGACAGCCGTCATTTTGGAAAACTATCGGCACACCTTCTTCCAAAACAGGCACAACAAGTTCGGGCACTACGTACAACGACAGTTGAAATAAGAAACAGATGTCGTGCATGCATACGAAATGGAGGAGGTCAATTTGAACAAGATTTATAACTTTTTTTTTAACTAGCCTATTCTGTCCCACTGCTGGGCAAAGGCCTCCCCCATTGCTTTCCACCTCCCCCGGTGTTTTGCCTCCTTTTTATAACTTTAGTTTATTAAAAACAAAATAACCTTAAAAAGTCTTTTGTTAACCCTGACTCTCCTAACTAGTATTTTGACTACATAATGAATAATTTCTATGACATGTAGCATACCGTTAGAAAGGGTATCAACTAAAAAACTTTTTAAAATAAAGCTAAGTTCAAAATGACTTTTATTTTTTTTTATAATTAATTTAGAAGTTGTAAAATTTCATTCATTACATAAAAAAATTTACTTTGGAAGCTTGTAAGGAATTTTCTTGAAACCAGTTGTATAAAACAAAGATGTTTTTAGATTTAAAAGACTTTGGAGAATGCAACAAAATTTGTTTTGTGCCACTACGCGAACAAACAAAAAAGTTATTTCGAATTAAAGGAAACATTTTGGGCATTTTTTTCATTTAAACAAAAAAAAATATATGTAACCAACCGTGACATTTGGGACAAAGGGTGTATGGGTAGAACCTAGCTAATGACCTCCCAAATCCCTGGAAAAATTGTGTCGGTCCATGCGCCAAACACCCTGTATACCTGCGTCAGATCCCTTCTGTTGTTGGTGAATCATTTTGGTTAGAATATGAAGTTATAACAGTATGATGTTTTTCTGATATTTACTTATTCACTACAGAATTTGGGCAGAAAATGAGTAAATATGAAAATTAGGTCTAATGAAAATTAGTTCAACTGAACGTTATATAAAAAGAGCAATATACTAATTGAAAATTATATGAGATGAACTTTATACTAAATGTTATTAGAGCAGCTAATTTATCAGCTCATTAGAACCTCATAAAACATGAAAGTGTAAGATTGGAAGTTCGTTTAGAGAAATCACTTACACAAACAATTAACTGCATTGTTTATGCAGAGTTTGATAATATTGTTGAAGTAAATAAGGACAGAAATTTAACTGTTGGCTATAGTAGTTAGTCTAGATTATATTATACCGCAAATACTGTTTAATGTATTTTTTACATAATGCTATGGATGTTCAATGTCAAATTTTGTAAATTTATTTACAAGGGTTACTGTATATAAAGATATTTTAATGAATTAAATGTTTCATAAGTATTTTAGTAAATAAGACTGAAATGTGAAGGTAAAGCAATGAATTAAGAAATAAAGAACTAATGCAGCATGCCCATCAGCCGAAATGGGTTTGATGGCTTCCTGCTACCCTGGGGAGACCGTTTAAGGGTCTTACGAAATACGTTAAGATGAGGTTCACAATAGTTCTGTGCAGACAGCAGTAAAGATATGTGCAGCGTACGTACCTTAGACTGCGACCTGCACTCGTTGACCTTCCAGCTGCCGTTCCTGATGATGATGATGATGACGATGGTGTCGGATGACGACGAATCTAATGGCTTAATCAAAGTTCACTCGAGGTGCGCGTTAGTTGGAGGTAGGACACGAACTCATTGAACAATGTTCTCACGATGGCGGATTCGGTCGTTCTAACGGCCGCGCGCTCCGTACCAATTTTGAATTTTTGAAAATCGGCCAGTCAGGGTGACCAAAGACAACCTCGTGCTGTCACGGTCGGTTTTGATCAGTACGTACACGCATGACAGCCGGAAATATCGGCGTCTCGTTACTGCTATGTGCACAGAAGTACGTGAACCTCGATTCTTTGGAATACGTTTCGTTATGGCGACGGTGTGCATCTTCGAAAGTCGCGGCAATTTGTTTCACTTCTTCGTGACACAATAAAAACAAGTCTTGTTGAGTACGATCATTGGTAGCTAAAATACCTATCTCTAATGCCTTAGTTAAACGTTTATGCGCGATTGTCCGTTTCCTACGCAAAGATGGTAGATGCTGATTAGTGTATAGACCTCTTCAAAGTACTAGCTTTGCGAGAGGAAGGTTCTTTACGAGTTGTTGATACGTACGAGTGCAGTTAAGTTGATTATATTATTAACTATAAGTCTCGTTTAAGGAATCTTTATACGAAATATCTATACTCTATAGGTAGGTAAGTAATTTTCGGTTTCGCGCAAGACGTAAAAAGTTTCGTGGATAATTAACGTAACGGTCTAATGTACCTACGTAGGGTTATTAGGTAGCTACCTGTACGCTGGACACTATAACTGCGCACCGTAACAAACAACACACGAAAATGAAACTTGTTCCACTTTTTTCACTGTGATGTACTTTATTTGCGGAAACACTACTTATGATAAAACGATGTATTGATCTTAACACTCAGAATTCACCACAACCAAGGCTTAAGGGCTTAAACTGAACCGAGTAGTGTTTTTACGTTAAATGCAAGTTCCATAGATTGCTTATTAACTGAGTGGAAGTACGCGTTGACCGAGTCTTATTTCGATCTACCCACAGAGAGGAAAAACTAATAATTATAAAGTAAATTTACGATTACCTCCCGATTTCAACACAGCGAAAAAATACGTTTGAAAACGTAGATTTTAACGGTAATTATTTTTCAGATAGTAAAAGGATAGGAAAAATATTGATATTAGATAATATTATTGCGAGCCGACGTAATATTATGCACCGATGGTAATTTGATAGTGATTGCAGATTTATGGTTCTCATACTAATTTTATTTAACCTTTAATATTTTCGAGTGATCTATGTTCTATGTTAGGGATTTTGTCGCGTGATTAAGAAATGAAATTTTTGAGAAAACCTTTGTTCGATGGTGATAACTCGTGAACGTGGGTTCGATGATATTCTAAGTATCAATTTGAATAATCAGAAATACCACAAGTGCGGGATGACGGTTAACGATTAGAACAATGGAAAGTCCTTGGTTTCGGCACCAAAAAAATGTAGCATGTCCATCAGCCGAAATGGGTTTGATGGCTTCCTGCTACCCTGGGGAGACCGTTTAAGGGTCTTACGAAATACGTTAAGATGAGGTTCACAATAGTTCTGTGCAGACAGCAGTAAATATATGTGCAGCGTACGTACCTTAGACTGCGACCTGCACTCGTTGACCTCCCAGCTGCCGTTCCTGATGATGATGATGATGAAGATTTGGTTAATTAAAGTTCACTCGAGTTGCGCGTTGGTCGGTGGTAGGACACGAAGTCATAGAACAATGTTCTCACGATGGCGGATTCGGTCGTTCAACAGCCACGCGCTCCGAGGCAATTTTGACTTTTTAAAAATCGGCCAGTCAGGGTGACCAAAGATAGCCTCGTGCTGTCACTCTAGGTTTTGATCAGTGCGTATGCGCAAATACGTTTCGGTATGGCGACGGAACAACTAGAATCTTGTTTTTGTTGTGGGATAATACAGATTTAAGTGACAAGTAAACCATCGTAATGGTGCGCCAATACCTAAATAGTAATGAGCCGGGAACGCGAGGAACGTAATTAGTAATGAGCGGTGACCGGTGAGCCTACTAATAACCGTAACAATGAGCGACGCTAGATCCGTAATTGATTTCCGCGTCTCTGCATCCGTGCAAGCTACGTAAAAAAGGATGAGAGGTTCGGAATCAGCGCACCCCAAAAGTAGGAATGACACGTACAAGGCTTGGGTCTCGTGTGCCAGAATTCCAGAACTCGCGCATCACCACTACTTATTACAGATAAAAATGATTTAAATACACGTAAAAGGACAATATCTGTTAGTTGTGCACTAATGTCCGGTTTTAGAATATCGTTTACGACAAATATTTAATGGCTAAACGAACTTGCTTTAAGGGATGTACGACAATAATTATACGAGACGTCACACCTATAGCTGTTGGAACGACAGTGTGAAGGAACTTCTAAACCCGCTTTGTAAATTTAAACGGCAGGATCGTCGGTTATATTAAACCAGTTTTTTTTAAAGTAGTCAGTCTACCCGCATTGAAGTTGGTTTTCGATGACGGTGTCTGGCGATGTACAGCTGTGCGTTGGCCGATTGTTCGTTTGAGCACGGTAACGAGGTCGCTGCCCATACTACCTGCGTGCCTGTTGACCATGAGATCTGAATGCCTCGCCAGCTGTCCTGCTCCGGGACGTAGGTGACTACGTTTTATCGTCTGTCAAGACACGTCGGCATTTTTTATTTTTCATTTCTGTTCACCGATTTTCGTGCTTCTCTTTCATTTGATAGAAAAGGAAAGGAAGCTCGCGCGGATGTCCCATTTTTTTTTTAAACTTTGCTTGTGTTTTATGAGTTCTTGTGTAATACATATTCTTCTTCGTCCATGTTGATGGCATGATGATATCATAACAACTTCTCATTACGAAGTATTAATGTATATGTTACGGCTAAAGATGGGTGTCAACATAAACTTAAGATTAGCCGGCTAAACTCCGACGTCAGGGGCACCCCGAGGTTCGGTTCGTTAGGTTCCTGTAAACCTTGCAGACAGAAATAGGAGCCCCGCGCAGCGGGGATCCGTCGACCTGCTGATGGAAATAGCAGACGGTCGACGACAGGGGCACCCCGAGGTTCGGTTAGTTCGGAGTTTAGCCGGCTAATCTTAAGTTTATGTTGACACCCATCTTTAGCCGTAACATATATATGATAAAAATTGTAAGGATGTCCCACACAAATTTTTCTCAACTAAACAGGATAAAACAAAATAACTTTTTTGCAAAAAAAAAACTGACTTTAAAAAAAACTGTAGGCGACAAAAAGCTACAACATTTTAAACTTGTATTAAAAAAAAATGTGTGGAACCTTCAATATTTTCAATAAATATTTGGTAGAAGGAAAAAAAAATGGCCGTTACGTTGACGTAAATGAAACACGTAAACAATAGGTTATTGTGAAAAGTTCAAAATTGCTTTTACGAGAAATAAAATGTAGGTACCTTTACTGTTTAAAAGCTAGATTAAACAACCCCGGCACGGTCAGTTATTCTGAGCAGTTTAACTTTCGCATTTGGTTTTGTGATAATGTGCTTCGTGGATCATGCATGATTGGCACTTCGATTGCGTCACGTTGAAGGCTTAAAGGGCACAAAATTATGTAATACATATCTGTAAATCAAAGGATATTATAAAAACTTACCTCTCGCACTCTGTGCATCAAATTATTTCCTCCAAAGTCTCCATGAGTAATGACAGTACTGCGCACAGTGTTGTTAATGGATATAAATGGATTGTTCAGCTTGCCTAAATACTTTTGTAATGCTTCCCTGTACTTGGGCTTGACGTTCTGCAACGCCTTGCTAGTTCTTCTCTTAAACGTAGCAGTCATGCTTTCAGATTCTCCCCATTGGTTGTGTAAAGTCGCCAAACTCTTCTCATATTCTTCTGGGTGTTGCTTACTTAAAGCGAAAGACAATGCGTGCATCTTCGCCAAGTTTGCTACTGCTGAAGAAGCGTACTCCCAATCTATAGACTGGAATCTATTGTGCGGACCATACCCGTGCGCCACTAAGTTCTCAAGCACCAATGTCTCCTGATAGGTGGTGGGATCGAAGCCATAGCACTTTGGAAAATATAGTCTGTGCTTCTCGGGCACTTCGTTTTCTTCCTCCAAAGACGCGTAGTATTTCGCTAATTTTAAGTATGAAAATTGTTCATTTTTGTAGAGGTCCATAGGCAGGTCTTTGCGAAATGCTTCTCCCATTGTTGCAACTTTCACAAATAAATGAAGATCTTGTTTATTTTCTTCTCTTATGATCGCTGTAAATAGTTTTGATGTATAGTTGGCTCCTCCGCTTGATACTTCAGTTATAAGTATTTCATGATTTTCGTAGTTATTTTCTGAAGCGATTTTATTTATTAATTTGCGCACTCTTTCTTCTACGTTCGCCATTTTTTTAGATTTGTAACGTGCACTGAGGTAAACGGTTCTTTTAATTATATGATATGGTTGTAGAAGATAAGAAAACTAAAAGTTTCACGGTATTAGAAATATTTTTTAAATACGTAATTTAAACACAGCAAACAGTTCGATTTTATAAAGGATAGATTGAGTTCCTTATGAAATATTAATCAGGAAACTAAAGTGCTCCGGAGCACCTTTTTGGATCGTCTAACTTCACACTTGAGTGACCAGATTCAGAGACGTTTCGCGAATGGAAGATGTGTTGTGGGTAGTTATATTTAAATGGGTGTTTCAACTTTATATGCAAGTACCTTCAGATTTAATAAATCAGTTGCTAACTCAGACTGCGGTGTTTCATTACATTGTATGGCGGCAATGGTAAAAATAATGATAAAACACGTTATTAGCGATATTGGTTGCGGTAGTTTAGGCGAATACTGTTTAAAAAGTTTTTAAACTGACATGGTCACTAACATTGTACCGTGATACTAGATACCGCGATAGACAGAAGGTCCAGTCTCGTTCAAATCGACCGAAAGCACGCAACGTGTCAGGGACTCAAATCAAATCAAAAGCCATTTATTACTAACTAGGCTGAATATCAGTACTTTTTGAACGTCAAAGTTAATAAGAGACAGTCCCCCAAAGCCTTTCGCCACTTCCTAGTGTTTCAGCTGGGAAGAACTGAAGAAGTAGCGCGGTGAACTGCCCGGCAACAGGCTGTCTGATAGGTTAGAAGAACCAGATTTTGTACAATAATATCAGAAGTAATATAAACATTATAATTATTAAATTGCCACATGTCAGCAAACAGATATGATACCGAAAAAACTGAGGATATACTGAAGGAACATAATAAATACATAGACTGTTACAATAGCAGTCGTTTACTTGTTGTAAAAAGAGGTGTATGTATGAGAGGCAATTGGTTTAGTACCAGCAGGATTGTAACGTACGTAACACTCACAATCACAGTGCCATAAATGTTCACACTCCAACAATATGCGCTGTGTTATTAACGCTGTTAAGCAGACGTTTTTCTAAAGTGAAGTTATGGATTTAAAAAAAATACATTTTGATATAAGTGGGTAAACTTTGTTTTTGCATTGGAGGCGGAATTCACACCCGAGCTGCAGGCGAGGTTGTTATGGAGCCGAAAGCGTCAGTAACAAATACCCACGTGTATCAAATGACGTTTTTCAATTCATTTTCGAAGAAATAAAATAATAGAACGACAAGTATTTTTGTCATGAATTAATATGAAACCATGATTTAATTTGCTTACTACACTAATTAACACAAATGTTTTCAAAAATAAATTTCAATTTCAAAAACATTAAGAGTTGTGAATTAAGAGTAGAGTAGGTAATCTAAGTCTAGTTTCCATACTGTGATAATAGTGTGTGATACAAGTCTACAATATAAACAAACGAAATTATTGTATTAGTAACAAGAACAATACAAAGGACTGGGTCCGCGTCGGGCCGCCTCCGGGCAACCGGAGGTCTCGCCGACCGCCTCAAAGGACAGACCGCCGAGGTGTCGTGATGAAATCAGCGCTGTATGTACAGCGCTGTGGCGCGCCTACGGAAATAACAATAGCAACCAGTCACAGGCGTGTGACATTGCGATCACACGCCAACAGGCCACAACCTAAACAGGCAATCAAATGATGGGCCTGTTGTTACAGGTCAAAGCATTGCTCTGCGGCCAGGGGGCCATGCCCCGTGACCGCACACCGCGCCTCCTGATGGGGGCGCCGCGACATCCATCAGACAGACAAAGGACTGGAAGTGGAACAAAAAAACAAGTAACTAGCAGTGAGCCACACGAAGCGCACCGCTTCTATTTGCCATCAGCCGGGGCGTCAGAGAGAGTGCCGAGAAACGCTACTTTAGGGGCTGTCTCCACGAGCGAGAGAATCGCGGCGATAATATCGTCGTGCCACGTATTTCTATACACTCTCTATGAACGCGTCTCCACATGGCGATGTTATCGCGTCGATGCGACGAGTGGCAACGTGCGCGCGTAACGTCATCGTATCGCTGCGGAATCGTCGCGGAAACACGGCGATTCCGTTACAAGTCGCGACGATACGCTGGCGGAATAATAGCTCGTTCGTGGAGATGACCCGACGATAGAAGCGCGGATCCGTCGCGATTCTCTCGCTCGTGGAGAATGCCCCTTATATGGTCACAAACTTCTACTTCAATCTTCGCTGTGACACTCCTGGTGAGAAATACATAAGTTCGAATAGCCGAGTGATGAGCCATTGAGGGACACAAGTAACGTGCCGTGAGTTCGATATTGGCGTTATGCGATGCTTCTTGCATTTTTAACAACGCTTTTCCAGTTGTAGGACAGCTTTTTACCAAAACATTGCTATTGCTCTACTGCCAGGCTTTATTGTTAACTTGTAAGTAACAATAAATTGTTCAACGAAATTATGATTGTTTATAATTCAATTTTAATCTAAATTGGTTTTATCCCTTTTGATTTCGAATTTTGCAGCATAAAACTTGCCCAATTGTAAACTAAATGGAAGAAGTCCAGTACTCCTGAGATACAGGTACTCTAATCTAGCTCTGGAGCCAGGGTCTCACATTTTTCTGTTTTCATGGCAATAAAGAAATTTACTTATTATATTTTTATTTATTCTTAGGCTGTGAAATTCAGACAGAAATTATGTAGTTATTTACAACAAATGCACATCACAACAGACTTATATTGACTGCGTTTTACAGAAAAAAAAAGATCACGTGAAAGGAAAAAAATAGAAGACTTACAAAGACACAAAACAACTTTATTATGATTCATAAAGTAGTAGTAGTTCAACTATTTTCAAGATGTAGGTGTTTATCAATGATAATGTTTCTCTATGGTCAAATTGTCCATTGAGTTATTTGAGAATGCCCCACTTGACAAAGTCACTGACGACTCCATTCAGTCTTTCCACGTAGAGATCACTGGTCTTTTCAAAGCTAAAGTCAGTGACATCAGTAGATTCGTTGATTTCTGGCGCGTTCTCGCTGTCAACTGTCACTATAGGTAAGATGAACACTGCTATGCAGAGCCCATACGACATTTTCTGGAAACAAATTATTATAGAAGGTTAATTTTGTGGTATTTTTGAGCTTTGCTTTATTTTTTACTAAGACAGTCAGCAATACACCGCGAAAAGTAGAGTAAACCAAGTAGCTTAATCTGGCCTTGTCCCAGATTAAGCTACTTGGTTTACTCTACTTTTCCTCCTGTTGGTCCACGCAAACTATCATTAGATAAGACGTAGGCACGAATGGTTCGTGCCCAATATTCTTCATTGGAATATTGATAGGACGTCATTTTGGTTATTACAGGTCACACTTATCGCGAAGTAAGCGGGGTTGTTTATGCGATACACGGAAGCGCAATATTAGACATGCGGAAATACCGGCGCCCTCGCCTCGTCAGCGCGCGAGTGTGTCCTGTCGGTACATCGGAAACAACTCAAAGGAAAGGGAGTGGGGTTTGCGCACGAGCTTTCTTTTCAGCAGGATTGGCACATGTTTTGCCGCGTAATTACTTTACTGTTTAACAGTTCCCTTCTTGCGCTCTCAGTGTTCACGAATAATGTATTTTATTGGACAATTACGTCACAAATGAAGGTTATAGGTTTTTTACATATTTGTGACGAGAATCGAATACTGAATACCCTTCCTCACTAAGTCCTTCGTTTCACCTAACATACTGTATAGTACAGGCTACGTCGATTCCACTTAAATCATAAGGGTGGCGGGTTTGCTATAGTAAACTTTACAAAAACACGGCGATCGTTACCTCCTTCATTTCGTAGTCGAAGTTTTCCCTGGAGAACGTCTCCTCAGGGTCGAGGTTCAGCCTTTTCATGGCGGCACTGAGCTGCGTGTAGTAGTGGTCGAGCAGTTTCTCGTAATACTTGGCGCGGAACTCCGTGTCGGAGCCGGCGAAGATGAAGTAGATCAGGTCGGCGACCGGGCTGCCTCCATGGAGACCCTGTAGGTCCACAATCTTTATGTCGACCTTGCCGTCCTGGAGTAAAAATTATGTCAATCTTTGTAAAGCTATATTTGAAAATAGAATCAGTCGAACACCAAATGTGGCCGTGACAGACCCACCCTACGTTTAATTATTGATTTTCATTTACAAGGAAATATTGAGTACACATAGAAATGAAATAAAATATTTAATTAGATATAATAAACTAACCTCTCGCACTCTGTGTAGCAAGTTATCTCCTCGGAAGTCTCCATGTATTATGGCAGGTCTACCAATAGCTCCGGTCATTGCGAATGGAGGCGGCTTATTCTCTAAGAATCTATTTAAAGCTTCTTTATACTCTGGCTTGACATTGCCCAACGCAGCGTTTATCATCGTCTTAAACATGTTATACATACTTTCAGATTCTGACCAATCCATTTTCAAAGCTGCCAAAGTCTTCTCAAATTCCTCTGGATCTTTTTTACTAAATGCGAAGGACAGTGCGTGCATCTTTGCCAGATCTGAAATTGCGGAAGAAGCATACTCCCAATTATATGAATGGAATCTGTTGTAAGGTTCATATCCAAGTGCTAATAAGTTCTCAAGGACCAATATTTCCTGATATTTGCTATCATCAAAGCCGTAACACTTGGTGAAGTACAGTCTGTGCTCCTCCGGTACTCCGTTTTCTTCCTCTAAGGACGCGTAGATTTTTGCGAGTTTCATATAAGCGAACTTTTCAGTGTCGTATACGCTCGTTGGCATTTCGCTTCGAAATTCTTCTCCAAATGCAGCGACTTTAGCAAATAAATGAAGATCTTCTTTATTTTCTTCTCTTATGATCACCGTAAACAGTTTCGACGTGTAGTTCGCTCCTCCACTTGATGTTTCATTAATAATTAATTGATAGTTTTCATATTTATGTTCTGTAGCGATTTTGTTTAAGAATTTCCGCAGCGATTCTTCCTTTTGCGCCATGATTACAACTTTCGAGCTCTTGAAAAGTACTGAAATGAACAGGTTATAATATTTTGTTTTATAATCAAATAGAAGATAAGATAATTAAAAATCATTTTTATAATTCATGATTACAAGCATATTATGCTTGATATTCATTCCTACTGTTAATATAAGATAACTTGAAAAGATATAAGTATTTTTAGTAATTTTGTTTGTGCTAAATATAATATTACTAACGACCCGCCCCTGATTCGTACGGCGCCACCTATTGTTCAAAACTGTTCTATTTTTCAAACTGAAACTATTCACGAAAATTTATTGAAATCGATTGGGTGGTTTTGAAATTTGCATGTTGTATGAACATAGTAACACGTACTCGTAATTTTTTATATTAAGAAAGTAAAGAGGTAAAGATCCGAGGTAAAGGTCGAAAGTTTGGATGTAGGAGGTAATCTTCGGCACTCCTGATCCGATTCCGAAAAATTCATACACTAATGCCTAGCTACATTGTCCTGGAGTGTCATAGTCTATATTAAAAACGTTTTCGTGTGATAATTTCTATCCATACGCGTTATAGTAAGAGGCTAAGCCGCGGGAAAAAGCTAGTGGTTGATAAGAAATAATACCAAACAACCTAAAGTTACCTAAATAAATGTTTCTGTGTTTTCATATTTAGTATTCTTTGTATGAACTCCCTACTGCAACGCACACTAATCGGAATCGAAACGTATTCGTCTCGTCTCAGGACAAGCTCACGATACGGTGACGAGCACTTTCCGAGTTGATATGTGTGCTATTTCCTTTAGGGCTCGCGCACTACGCGGCCTTAAGCTTGGTAGCACGAGCGGTCGTCCGACCAGTTTTGTTCGAAATAGTGGCCGGTCATGCGACAAGTCGTGGTCGTGGCCCCGTAGTGCGCGAGATCCCTCTTGATTTCTTGAATGACAACTTCAAAACGATTCACTATAATCGAACTGTTTCATCTAAATCTAAATTGAAAGAAGTGTGCTACACAATTCCGATTCTGCTGGTTTAATTCACATTCAATACAAACTATAAAATCTGTCCTTTTGTTATTACTATAATAAATACTTATAATCAATCCATTTTTTTAAACGGTATTAAATTCAATTTTTAAATTAAGTACAGTGTGTACACCAATCGAAACATTTTTACCATGGTCATCATTTGTATTGAATTATTATTACGTGTTTACATGAATAGTGCAATATTAATTTATTGTTTTTGTTATACATAAGGCACAAACACAGTAACAAAATAATTAAGTACATTTCATTTTTTACCGACGAAAAAAGGAGGAGGTTCTCAATTCGACACGTATATTTTTTTTTACACTATCGAACTGTCAACATTTAAAATTATCGTGCTAACAATACATAGTCCAAGTACAAATAAAAACAGGTGCTTAACCTTCGTATACTCGCGCCAAATTTGATAACACCTATACTCGCGTACGGTCTGACAGACCGAAGTTTTGAACATAAATTTCAGTTATTTTTTTCGATTAATCGTGGATATTATTATTATATTCTCTGAGAATATACTACGAAGTATCGTAAAACTGATAATTTACCGACAATATACCGATTATTTACTGAGTACATCATTCCATTGTAGTTTCTGAAAAATAGTTAGATTTTTGTAAGAGGTTGTAAAATGTTAGCAAAGGTGATTTGTTTTCTTCTAGCATACTTAAAAACCTAAAAGATACCTTATTAGGTATTATAAACAAAAATAATTTGAGACTTATGTATCATAATTTAAGTTTCAGTACAAAATCACGGAAGTCAAATTTTGTAACACCTATACCCGCGTCGGTCTCACAGACCGATATTCGCCAAATACGGCTATAAGCGCTATTCGCACCAATACACTTCTAGTCCTGAAATTATCGTAGCAACTAATCATGCAGCTAACAGGAAGTACAAAATGCCATCATTGATTATAGCAGAAAAAATCACGAAAGACTGTTTTATCGGTCTCACAGACCAACGCGCGAGTGTAGGAAGGTTAACCTTTTCAATCTCCGACTGCAAAAGTAGACATTGTGTCTGCCCTCTATGGGAAAATTGACTATGCAATTATTTGAGAACGCCCCACTTGACAAAGTCATTAAACGACTCC
This sequence comes from Eurois occulta, assembly GCA_950022335.1. NCBI lineage: Eukaryota > Metazoa > Arthropoda > Insecta > Lepidoptera > Noctuidae > Eurois > Eurois occulta. The sequence continues at coordinate 17,852,454 of OX465498.1, read as the reverse complement.
GTTCAGTCTCTCTATGTACACACTGCAAATTAGATCGGTTTGAAGGGCACACCAACATAAATGTTAGTGTGCGTAAAATCAACGGCCGTCTGACTTCGCCTATTTATTAGTGTTTGCTTCACAATAACCCGTTGTCCACGCACACACAATTTCTTGTCACTAATGTTGCAGGGAATATGACGCATTTTAGCTTATGATTCAATCGTCTCCGTGGCGCATTAGTCGAGCGTGCGATAAACAGTATCTTACTCCGCCGGCGCCGTAAGATCGAATCCGACTGCTAACAGATTAATGTTTTTGTATGTTTCAATAAAATATTTTAGATTTGTTTGTTCAATTCATTGCTTAACTATTAGCAAGTCTCTTTATATTTGGGTTAGAATATATTAGTTGTCTACCCTCTAACAATGACAAATCATGTTTAAGTTAGTAGTTTAAGTTCATCGTCATAATGCTATTGACTATCGGGCTTTCGTTACGTTTTTAGACATTATACCCTGCGTTTTTTGAGAAGTGCTTTTATTTGTGAATCAATATGAATCATTTAACCACACTTTTAAGAGCTGAAATAATTATTTTGCATGAGCAAAATGTTTCAATTAGTGAAATTGCGAGACGTTTAAAGATATCGGTGAGTAACAAAATGTTATTATTATGTTTAGAAGTTTAATATGTTTAAATAATCCACATGTTATTGATTGTTGTTTTTTTGTAACAATATTTTATTATTGTTCACAGAGAAGGACTGTGCAATTGTGGGTCCATCGTTATGCAGATTCGGGAAGCATTGATCCTTGCCGACCGGGACCAAAGGCTGGATTTGCATTCACAGATGCCAATGCGCGGCACCATGATATAGTTGCTGCGCATACCGCTGAGCCCTTCCTCACTACTCGGCGACTAAACATGACGTGACATTACAAACCGTACGAAACCACTTGCGAGCAGCTGGTGTGAAATGTCGTAGGCCAGCCAAGAAAATTTTAATGTCCGATGTTCACAGGCAAAACCGGGTACGCTTCGCAAGAGAATATTTGGATTTTGATTGGTGCAATAATATAGTTATATTTAGCGATGAAAAATGTTTTAAATCAGACAAGGACGGTCGCAAAATATTGTGGCGAAAAGATGGTGAGCGCTATCATAAAAAAAATATTCTTCCATGCAGGTCTAGTGGCCGCATTACTTTGGGATATTGGGGATGGATGTCGTCAATGGGTCCCGGTGAATTAGTGCAGGTAGGGGGTCGCAATACCAGTCAAGGTTACTTGGACGTTTTACAAAACGTGATGCTACCAACTGTGCGCGTTGCATACCCGCAAGAACACATTTACTTCGTGCATGATAACTGCGCTGTGCATCGCACGCGACTTGTGCAAAGTTGGTTAAACGTCCAAGAAAACTTTACTGTGATTGAATGGCCACCAAAAAGTCCTGACCTGAACCCCATTGAAAACCTATGGGGTCATATGGTGCTAAACTGGGACTCATCTGAAATCAGGTCTAAATCGAATTTAGATGATGTCGTTACCTCGACATGGGAATCGTTTCGTGGCACTGACTTGTGTTGTAATATGGTTGCTAGCATGAGGAGACGATTGGAAAAAGTCATAGATAGCGAAGGCGCACCAATCGGCTATTAATAAAATTACCAGGGGGTAATTCTATTTGTTTTATGTGAGTGATGTTATTGTTAGTGAGATAACAATTTAGGATACCTGTATCTTAATATCTATCTTGTTAACATGTTTATTCATTTCACTAATAAATAAATTACCCACTTGAATAAGAAAAGTAACGTTATTTCTTGTCCGACTTAGAATATTTGTCATGCACAAAACTTTATAATTTGTAATTATAATTAAAAAAAAACCTAGTCAATAAATATTGTTGATTTCTTAATACAAATTGTTTAATTTTTACTTCCATTTTTTTTTCGAATAATGGTCTTATTATCAGGTAAATTACAAAAATAAAAATTCAAAAAAATGAAAATAAAAGTTTTTTAATAATGCAAAAAATTTGACGCCAGCGGCGCAGATTCGATCCTACGACACTTGATTTACCAGCCGAATGCTTATACACTATGCCACGAGACCGGTTAGTCATAGTGTTAAATTGATGCTTCATATTCTTTACCTCATATTATACATATACTATAGTGAAGCAAACACTAACAAATAGGCGAAGTAATACACCAGTTGATTTTACGCACACCAACATCTATGTGGTGTGCCCTGCAAATCGATCTAATTTGCAGCGTGTACACTCACTCACTGGTCTTCTCAACTTTAAATGTGATGTCAATTGTGATCACAGGTAAGGTAAACACTGCCGTAGTGAGCCCGAACGGCAGTCTCTGTAAAGTTTGAATGTAGAATTTGACAAACTTTGGTACGATATGGTACTATGGTAGTAGCATATCGACTAAAGTTGAAATATCACCTCCTTCATTTCATACTCGAAGTTTTCTCTGGAGAACGTCTCCTCAGGATCTAGGTTCAGCCTCTTCATGGCGGCGTATTTGGTCACAGTTCTAACCTAACCCATTCATTTGGTTGGGGTCCCAAGCTATTTTATTGCGAACATTTGTAGTCGCTCACAGTCACTTGCCCATATGGTCTAAAATCCCAGCGCCGCCAAACATTACTTATTTTGTCAGTAACAAAATGTTTGGCATCGAGTAGTATTAGTATGTACTGTAAACGTATGCATACCTGGTAACTTGTGCCGACGGCCAATTTTTATTTAACATGTTAGTTTTTTTAGCGATTTTATTTAGTAACAGTCGCAGCGTTTCTTCCGCATTGGCCATGGTTAGACTTTGAATGTACACTGAAGTAAATAGTTTGTGTCTTTATTATCTAGAAATTTCGAGATAAGATAAATAAAAGTAATTTACGAAAACAAAGACTCATTGTTTTCTTTCTTTGGTGGCACGTGTGTTACATATCATTTCATTGCCTACAAAATGGTTGAGCTGAATGCTGCTGAGTGTCCATGGAGTTTCTTGCCCATTCTTCTCCATAGAGATCGCTTTGGAATGTTCAACTACAGTACTTTCAAAAGATATTATGCCTTGTGACTGTAGCTTCACTTTCTTAGTTTTTCTGGCATTCAAAGGCAACTGTAATGGTCTAATTGAAATAAATGCTTTGAGTTTGAGTTTCAAACATTCATGTCTACAGTTTTTAAAATAAAATATTATATTTTTTGTTTAATTGCAAGTTGTGTACTTTCTTCAGCATCCGCCTATCAGCAGTTATTATCACACAATGGCACGCAATTTAATTGCATTCTTTTATGCATTAAAATACACATCCCCGTTGGCATGTGTATTTTCATAATTTTTTCCCCACATATTTTTTTACAAGGATACCTGAATACTCAGCTTATCTGAATGAATATAAAGTCATTGTTTATCAGCAAATTTAAGTAATAATATATAAATATTATGAAATCGATGTAATATAGAAAACAAAAAACATAAATTATCAGTTTAATTGGTGATCCTGTTGACGACAATACAGGTAGTCACTTGCCTAACTTAGATAAATAGAAGATAGATAGAATACTCTTTATTATGTACACAATGCGAACTACAGGTAACATTACAATGTACAACCTGGAAATAGGCTGACACAACACAACGTGCTGTACCATTATTAAATAAATATATCATCATCTGCTTAGCCTTTTCCCAACTATGTTGGGGTCGGCTTCCAGTCTAACCGGATGCAGCTGAATACCAGTATTTTACATGGAGCGACTGCCTGTCGGACCTCCACAACCCAGTTAGTGCTAGGTAATACGATACCCCTTGGTAAGACTGGCTGTCAGACTTTCGGGCCACTGACTACCTGTAACGACTGTCAAAGATCTACAAATGACAGCCGGGACCAACGGCTTAACGTGCTTGCCGAGGCACGGAGGAAACTTGGTATGTAATGGGTGGTCACCCATCCACGGACCAACCTAGGTAAGCACGGCTTAACCTAAAGATCGATCCGAGCGGCTGTTCTTATTTAGCCACGAGCTCCTCCTATTAAATAAATATATACATACATTTATATAGCATATACCTACTTATCAATACAAGGTGTAAACGGACCCTTCATGAAGCCGTCAATCAAGCATTCTGTACATCAAACTAAGTAACTCTACGCCAAAAATATTGCTGAGAAACACCTTTTTTATTTGGGAACTGGCTCCCAATGTCTCCGTAACTAATTAGAAGGTTCCAAAATACCCTTAACGAAGCCAAAAGGTACTTGTTCTCCCCGTCATTGCGATTTTAGTTTTAGCTAGACCATATCATAGCCTTCTAGTTACGGAGATTTAGGAGCCAAATTTCAAACTTTTTCACGAGTTTTTTTTTATGACCTTAGACGCAAAGCTCCGTTGGAAACCCCATGTCGAAAAGAAACGAGAAAAATTAGAAATTTGTTACAGAAGCTTGAACTGGTTACTAGGAAGGCATTCCGCGTTGTCAGTTCCTAACAAAATCCTGCTCTACAAAACAGTCTTTATGCCAGTATAGACCTGGGTTGCGCCAAAGAAAGTAATGTAGAAATTATACAAAAAATCCAGAACAAAGTACTCAAGAACATCGTGAACGCGCCTTGGTACGTAAGAATTGACGACATCCAACGGGACCTGAATATATGTATATAGAGTTCGTAAACAGTATAATCCAAAAATATGCACAAACTCATGAACATAAGCTTCATCATCTTGTTAACTAACATCTCGATAACTCGGACAAAGTAAGAAGGCTCAAAAGGACTAAGTCTTTTGAGTTACTGTAGTGTAATATATTTGTGACTTTACTGCGAGTGCAAGAACAAAGTGACTTCGCCTGAACAGACGCTAAGTAAACGCAATGGACGTGCTCTTACATATAATTTTACTTTTAGAAAATTAAGTTAGATTAAAATTACTTATTAGCCAAGATTGTAATATAATAAACAAGATAAAAAAATACAAGTTTTAAATGTCATAAATTTACTTTAGAAACCTCCACGAACCCCGTACTATAGGCAATGCATCCAACAACATAGGTGCATGGTTTAGTTTGGTCGTTTTCTACGGAGGAGAACCGGCAGGATCAAAAGTCATTTATTCAAATTAAGCGGATAATGGGCACTTTTTGAACGTCAAAGTTAACTAGAGACAGTACTCAAAAACGCTTCGACACTTCCTAGTGTCTTAACTGAGAAGAAGAAGTAGCAGAACAAACTCCCCAGCAACACATCTGCCTGTTAGGTTAGAAGAAGCATATTCTATATAATAGTGTTTAAGTTAATATTAACGTTAAAATTATTGTCACATGTCAGCTAGCAATAGTAAAAACAAAAAAGTTTAAAAAGGCGCGTCTATGACGTCCCGTTTTCCCAGAAATGAGTAGAGGTATCAAGTTGGTATTCGTTATTATAATAAAAAAAAACATGAGTAGTTAGAGCATTGACCGTGATGTATAACGATTTAGGAGAGAATTCATGTTTTCAACTACATATTAATGGTTTATCCTTCAATTCAGTATCGGTAATTCATGGGCCGTATCTTGAAGTAATATTCAATCTTTATTTATTGTAGACTACAGGTATACATTGTGTAGTAATGATGTAACTAGGATACCAATATACGCATATCTGTATTAATATAAAGTCACTGTTTGTCAGCAGATTTAAAAATAATGAATAATCATTATGAAATCGGAGTATCACCTATATTGAAGACCCACTTATAATCCTCGGTTTAATTGGTGATTTTGTTCAGGCACGTGCCGGAGCTTACTGCATGTTTATTATAATTTTAATTATATTTGATAAGTAAGAACTTTTCACGACACTTTTTGTTTTCTACAAAAGGAATAACAAACGGAAATCCAGGACTCACCGTCTAGTTAGGGGTTTAGATTATAAATTGTAACCTTAAGAATGAATTAATGATAACAAGATATTCAAAATAATGACCGAATGACGGACTTTTGTTTTCAACATGACGTTTGGTGAATTGGATATATGTTTATTTATTTTTCTCATCACAAACGTTACAGTAAACAGGAATGATTAAATCTAATACACAGTAAACATTTGTGAGAGACTGGTGCTCGAAAAAGGTATGCAATGCCTGTGTTACGGGTCACCAGGCCCCCCAAGACTTACAGGAATAAAACTAATTTATTAATAACTAACAACGCATGCGTGATGATTTTACTTAAATACTAGGTACAGAATTTACATAGTTAAATAAAAATAAAAAATTAAGAAAATTACTCCAGAGGAAAATACATCAAATCAAATCAAAACATACATGTGTGATTTATGTGGAATTATAATTATAGATAATTTGAATTTAGGCTCAATATAAAAAATCATGTTTGTTTTATTGGTGGCAAGATACGTAATTAATATAAATTATAAAACAGGAAAGGACCAAAAGTTGAGCCCTGTGCGACTCCCATTTTTACTATAGATCCAAGATAGCTGTCTTTAGTGACGTCAACTCTCTGGATCCTATTAGTTAAGTAAGAAGTAATGAGATCTAGAGAGGTGTAACGGATCCCATTAGCGTGGAGTTTCCTGATCAATGTTTCATAAAGAACACCATCGAATGCCTTGGTTTAGTCACAAAAGATGCCTAAACATTCGTAACTATTTACCCATCTCCAGTCTATAGATACCATAATTTGATCACCGCGACAAATCTAAACGGAGATTAGCCAGGTACGCAGGAGATATTATTGTGGGCACCCTTTACTCTTATTGTCCGATAGCACGGCAATCCGGTAAGCCCGGGAAAAGATTGATCACAGGAGGAACGGCTTTACATAACTTCCTTCGCACGGCTTCGTCACATCACCAACTTCCAAATTCCAGGAAGTTACTGAAAAAATTCTATTAGGAAATAGAAAAATCGAATAATACTTTGCGCGCCTCGAGAGAGAGAAAGAGAGAGTGTCTTTATAAAGTACGTCTGTAATAAGATAACAAAGCATAATTGCCACGTGGCAATATGACTTTGTTATCGTGTTTATTTCTTGTACAGGCACGGGCCTGATTACTACCTAATCATGAACTAATATAACCTACAATAAATGATTATTTTATCTACATCGTTTGGTTAGATAAGCATGATTTGCCTTTAAAGATGTCATGTTGATAAGAGAAATCTATATCAGACTAGCTGTGCACCGCAACCTTCGTCCGCGTCAAATTATTATAAAATGTTACTTATATTTGGATGGGATTTGGTTAACAATTTCAAGGAGTTTTTTTTTGCATGGAACCCGTGTTGTTGTAAGTACCGTATTACTTTACTTTACTTACTTTTCAGTAAAAATCTGTTATTTTGAAATTACAAAAATACACTTCAACTTTTTATTATTTGTATAGATATTATTGTTGTTAGAAAATACAGATTGTTTTGTCATCGAATGTAAATACCTATTAATAAATAATTTATCTTATCGTCTTTATCATTCATTATAAAATGAAATTACTTATCACTGCTAAGTTCAGTGTCGTTTGAGAGTCGTAACCATGGAGCAAAAGCAAGAATCGCTGCGGAAATTATTGAACAACATCGCTACAGAACATAAATATGAAAATCATGAAATAATCATAAATGAAATATTTAGTGGAGGAGTGAACTACACGTCGACACTATTTACGGTGATCATAAGGGAAGAAAATAAAGAAGATCTTCATTTATTTGCAAAAATTGCTGCATTTGGAGAAGAAATGCGCAAAGAAATGCCTACAGATTTCTATGACACTGAACGGTTCGCTTATACGAAACTCGCAAAACTGTACGCGTCCTTAGAGGAAGAAAACGGAGTGCCAGAGGAGCACAGACTGTTCTTCACAAAGTGTTTTGGTTTTGATGCCAGCAGAAACCAGGATATATTGATCCTAGAGAATTTATTGGCACTTGGATATGGTACTCACGACAGATTCACTTCCTTTGATTGGGAGTACGCCTCTACCGCAGTAACAGATTTGGCGAAAATGCACGCACTGTCCTTCGCATTAAGTCAAAGTAACCCAGAAGAATTCGAGAAGACTTTGGAAGTTTTGAAACTTAATTGGATAGAGTCTGAAAATATGGATAACGTGGTGAAGAAAATGGCAAGGCTTGCGTTTGACAATGTCAATCCCGAGTACAAAGATGCTTTAGAAAAGTTTGTGGAGAATAAGCCGCCTCCATTTCAAATGACCGGCGCTATCCGTAAAACTGTAATAATACATGGAGACTTTAGAGGGAATAACTTGCTGCACAGAGTACGAGAGGTAAGTTTTTATGTCTAATATTTATTCAAACGTTTTGTTGATCTGCCACACCATATACATATAAAAACTAGAAAATCGACTGAAGTGCACATCGGACTCGCACGCCAAGACGTTGTCCCAATAAAGCAAGATCACTCTAACATTGCGCAAATACACGATCCCCTCTTCGCACATTCACGCGGTAACATGGATCGCGTACCCTAATAGTACTGTCCTACGACAAAAGGAAACGATCAATTTAAATTCGTGAACCTAATCTCTGACATTTGCGAGTGTCCGTCTGCAGTTAAAATTAAATAGATCGCAATGCTCATTTTTTCTTCTAATAACAGGATGGCAAGTTGGAAATCAAGATCTTAGACCTTCAAACCCTGCAAGGAGGCAGCCCCGCTTGTGACCTGATCTACTTCATCTTCACCGGCTCCGACGAAGAGTTCCGCGCCAAGTATTACGAGAAACTTCTCGATCACTACTACACGCAGCTCAGTGCCGCCATGAAGAGGCTGAACCTCGATCCCGAGGAGACGTTCTCTAGGGAAGATTTCGACTACGAAATGAAGGAGGTAACGATCGCTATATATCTGTATAGTTTACTATGACAAGCCTGCCACTAAGTATGTGTAAATTATTTCATCACCTCCGCAGATAAATTAATTGCATGTTTGCCAGAACCGTTTTGCAGTAAAACGTGCAAGTTTATCTTTTCAAATAATTATGTAATAGTATTAAACTATTTATGTTGCTGACTGTCTTAGCAAAGAATACTGCTTAGCTCCTGAATACTGGAAAATTAATTTTGCAAAATATTGTTTTTCCAGAAAATGGCGTATGGGCTCTTGGTAGCAGTGTTTCTGTTACCTATAGTAACAGTTGACAGCGAGAACGCACCCGAAATAAACGAGTCTACCGAGGCCTCTGCCTTTACCATTGGTAAAACTAGTGACCTCTACACAGAGAGACTAAACGGAGTCGTCAATGACTTTGTAAAGTGGGGTATTCTCAAATAATAGCATGGATGAAACCTTCGAGAGAATAACCTGTCTATTAAAGTCGGAGAATGAAAAGGAAAATGAAAAGGCTAACCAACTGAAGCTACTTTTATTAATTAATGTTTGTACATAATAAAAACAATTATTATAATTTTATAAAAGATTATACACATTGGCAATTTTTTTTTCTAATACATTTATCCAAATTTTGTACTATTTACTCTTTTTTTCATAGCCAATTATATAATTCAGTGAGACCTTTGAAACGCACTCTCGAATTCGTTTTTTAAAAGGATTGTTAGCGTGTAAATGACTGCTGGTACCAACTACTTCTCATGCATACAAAAAATACATACAAACATAAAGTCACTCCTTTTTCCCATAGACAGAAACTAAAGAATGCCACGGGCCACCTATTCCGATCTTTACATGCTCCTTAAGCCTCGTCCTCGTTCATACAACAAATACTTATACAATTATTACACAAACTCTTTCCAACATTTGGCGACTCACTGCATGGGTGCGGTTGGTTTTCGCGGTCACGGTCTCCAGCTTCCGAAGCACGTAACATTTGGTATTTTTAAAGTAAATTATGCATATCTTAGAACCACTTTATTATTTTTCATAGAATGTTATTTAATCGTTCCATCTGCTTACGTTTAAGTTACAACCAAACCGAAGTGTCGCCTTTAAACAATGGATTATGATTGACCTTTAAGAGATAAAATAACAAACATATACTATACTACTTTAAAGCGCCTTTTAAGCGCTTTTAAGCGCGCTTTTTACGCCTGTCATCCCCGAAAAGTTAGCAGAGGTGTACCTAATAGCTCACACACCATTTCGCTAGTTGTGTTTCATCTTCATCATATCAGCCCGGAATCATCCACTGCTGGGTATAGGGCTCCCCTTTTTTCTGCCACTTCGTTCTGAGCGTCCCTTATCCAGGTGCTCAGGAGACGCTGATAAGGTTAGTCGATTCAGGGTTGGTTCGTAGTTGTTTATAAATTGATTTTGAGTATATCCCATAAGAGACTGCAAACCTCAGTGTTATTAAAATGATATCTTGACGGATAGAAAGATGGACAAAGTGATCTTAGGGACAAAGGGTTCCGTTTTTTTCCGGGGAAAGAACACTTTAAATTACAACCCTTGTATTGTTGGTATAGTGGTCGGAATCAAACATGAGATCCTGGGTTAGATTTCAGGGTCGTGCAAAGTTTTGTTGAGTGTTTCCACCAGGAAATTCTCAGTAGCAGCTACGAAGTCTGAATTTGTGCCCGGTAGATGGCAATAGGCTCGCCTCCTATTTCATTGGGCTTAAACATAACTGGCGAAATGTGGGTGTACTATTAGGTACACCTCTGACTCACCCTTCGGGAATTTCAAGTGGGATATGTTAGTACAACATCCCGTGTACCGAATAAAAACAATATTGTTAGCAATCTTAAGACTTAAATGAACGAAAATAGTATTACAAATGGTTTGCCTGATAACATTAAGTCAATATTACCTTTTATTGAAATTAACGGAACTAATGTGGTTTTCCAAACCAAGCTAAATCAAAATTGTATTAAACTACGAGTACAAAGCATAAGGGCCAAGAATCTGTTGAGTCGTCTTTTTTGAACCTACTACAGGGTTGTAAGGTAGATGAGTTGATACTAAATATACACTCATCTGCTTTCTTATTAAAATATGTATGAAAAAAACCGATAATTTACTTTTACTCAATAAAAGATTATAACAAACACGATGGTGTGTCTAAGTAAAACCAGTAAAGCATCACGAATTCACGATTGTCAAAATTTTAAATAGTCAGTTAATAGTTTTTTTTCATGTATATTAAAAATATTTTTCACTCGGTAAATAGATGAGGCCGGAGTATTTATTTAGTACGGACAGGATTTATTTAAACTTTTGTAGCTATCATCGTTTTCTTTGTAATTGTGCCTTGTTTACGTTCCAAAATAAAAACTTTTTACTTTTACTTTTACTTTACTATTTACAATTGTAGAGAGACAGAGTGAAGAGGAACTATGTATATCCGTCAAAGTAACTGACACGTCTTTAACGTTTAAATGTGACTGCACTTGTGAACTTCGGAGAAAAATATTAATAATCTATACATTTATAATAAATCTGTAGACGTGGCGTTTCTGTACATTGAAAATATTTAGAAAAAAAATAGTAGGGGTGTTAAAGGATCACACACAGAACCCATTTGTATCATTTTTTCAATGTTTGTCTGTTTGTGGAAGAGCGGAGTCACACAAGCATCTCATTGCTTAAATGGTCTCTAAATCATGTGCGTTGTTATAACTTTATGTAATTAAAATAAACATTTTTTTTAACACTGCCCGACCTCCGCATCGATCCCAGGACCTCATGCAGTTGCCGCACTTGCGACCACTCGACCAACGAGGCCGTCTCACATACACACCAAAATTATCACGCGAACGAAGTCGCGGGCAACAGCTAGTAGTCAAATAAATATCGTGAATAGACGAAGGGCTTGCTTTGACAGTATTTGTTACATCGATTTGCGTCTACGTATCAATTTCTTTTTGCCCGTACATCAGAATCCTTAAAGAAGCATACGCTTCGGCAATTGTGGTCTTCGGAAATACGAGATCTAATATTATTGCTCTGTTCGTCTTCTTCTTATATTATTCTTTATCACATTATTAAAATCCAGATGGCTACGTTAATCGCGGCTTCAGTAGCGATTTTGACAGTAAGTCCTCTAAAATACAGGTATAGGGATACTTTGGACACCAGCAAGTCGGCCATGATCTGATCGGGAGCCGCTTATGCACATTGAGCTGCTACAACCATGGAGTACATACCACCACCACCATGGTTACACAGATACAGATATGGTTATTACAGATTTACGATCAAAACCTAAGTCTTTTCAAAACTTTTTAGTAAGATAATTATGATGAAGTGCGACCAAAGTGAGGACACTTCATAAGTGAGCAATTAATACACTACAATGCGTTGAAAAACCAAACTGAAAAGTTTTTCATCTATGGGGATCACACTACGGTCGACGTTCGCGTTCATTTAGAAACACGAAGATGCGCATACTCTTTCTGCTTCCATGACTACTTAAATACATTAAATTCAAGCGTTTACAATATTTTTCAATAACGGGGTTTTTGAATATTCTCACTTTTGATTTCCATCTGATTAAGGTCTCAGAGTTGAAAGATTTTTTTAAGGATACTCAGCGTCAGGACCTATGAAAGATCACGAATTTCATTAATTTGCTTTCGTTCATAAACTTCGTTATAGCGTGTCACTGGCAATCTTAATTGATTCCCCCCAGACATTTTTTTGGGATGGGAAATCATCAAATGACTCCTCCCGCTTTGGGCTGAGCGGAAGGGAGTGTCAGACTTTTACTGATTAAAACCCATCCATGTTCCTTCTTTTGCCCTTTGTGTTCCAGGGCCGCCGTGGTGCCTCTCTAGCCACTCCTCAAAAAGGGGACTTACCGCCAGTATTGTCGCGTGCCCACGAGTTCTTTTACCTAATACTTAAAACCAAGATGTACTAACAGGTTTTAGTTTAAATTAACAGTTAGCCAGTTTATTAGAGTATTATTTTGTAGAGGATGTTAGGAATATACTACGACTTCACGTTGCCATATAATGTTCCCTGCTAATGCCAAAAGAATACGCGCTCATGTGAGCGAAGCCGCGGGTACAGCTAGTGAATAAATAAAATAACATGTTATACTAATAATTATTTACATTAATACTTGTTCAACCTAATTATGGTCTTCAGGCTTGTTTCACACGTACCACAACCACACTGCAACCACAACCACACCACAACCAATAAATAAGAACCATAAAATCACTCTAAATCAAGCGGAGGAGCCATCTACACGTCCAAACTATTTACAGTCATTATACAAGAGGAGAAAATAAAGAAGATCTTTATTTGTGAAAGTCATAGTAATAGGAGAAGCATTCGCAACATGCCTACAGATGCTTTTCAAAATGAACAATTAATTAATTTATCTAAAATTGCCGAAAATCTGTGTCCTTGAAGGAAGAAAACGGAGTGCCGGAGGCTTCTATATCTGTATTAATGTAAAGTCATTGTTCGTCAGCAGATTTGAGAAATAATATATATACATTATGAAATCGATGTAATAAACAAAAACATCTACTATCAGTTTAATTGGTGATTCTGTTGACGACAATACAGATAGTCTCGTGCCGAACAGATAAACACAAGTTCCACTGGTCGCCAAAAACACATTTTTGTACGTAACGTGAAAACTTTTGTCTAGTTATATTTAGAAAAAGGATAGTGAAAATAGAAATAACATTTTAATATAATATTATAATATATAATAATTTAATTTCAAATGCGAACAGTTTTATTGTGTTTAAAAGTTTTAATAAACAAAATGAATGTAGGTATGTTATGGTATTGCAGTATTAACACTTTCGCGGGCACAACGTGATTGTACGTCATTATATATGATTACCACTGTTTCACCGCCAAGCTGCTTTCGCCAACTTTGGTTTTTATTCTTATTCTAGAAAAAAGGCTTTGTCGCACAAGCCAGCTTCCTAATACTAAGAGTCTCTGAGCTAAGCCGCGGACAGACAGACAGACAGACAGACAGACAGACAGACGGACATGACATGATATAAGAGTTCCATTTTGACTACGGAACCCTGGCAACAAACATGACATTGCTTTGTCTGAAGGAATGTTCTAATAATAGAAGGAATAATATTTTTACAGTAGATAGCAGAAAATGATTGTCATGACTATTCAACAAAAACATTTTATAAATTATCTTATCTTCTATAGAATTATAAAACGAAATTACTGAAACACTGTTTACATCAGTTTATTTTGCGAGTGTGACAGTCGTAACCATGGAGCAAAAAGAAGAATTGTTGCGGCAATTATTGAACAAAATCGCTACAGAACATAAATATGAAAACTATGAATTAATTATAAATGAAATATCAAGCGGAGGAGCGAACTACACGTCGAAACTGTTTACGGTGATCATAAGAGAAGAAAATAAACAAGATCTTCATTTATTTGCAAAAGTCGCTGCAGCAGGAGAAGCAATGCGCAGCGAGATACCTTTGGTAATTTACGACACTGAACGATTCGCTTATACGAAACTGGCAAAAATTTACGAGTCCTTAGAGGAAGAAAACGGAGTGCCCGAGGAGCACAGACTGTTCTTCACCAAGTGTTACGGCTTTGATGATAGCAGAAACCAGGAAATATTGGTCCTTGAGAACTTATTGGCGGTTGGATATGGTCCTCATGACAGATTTCAATCCTATGATTGGGAGTACGCGTCTTCAGCTGTTACAGATTTGGCGAAGATGCATGCACTGTCCTTCGCATTTAGTAAAAAGAGCCCAGAGAAATTTGAAAAGACTTTGGCAGCTTTGAAAATGGATTGGAAAGAATCTGAAAATATGACCGACATGTTGAAGAAAATGGTTAACGTTGCGTTGAACAATGTCAAGCCCGAGTACAGAGATGCATTAGAAAAGTTTATGGAGGATAAGTCGCATCCATTTACAATGACTGGCGCTATTGGTAGGCCTGCCATAATACACGGAGACTTTAGAGGAAACAACTTGTGCCACAGAGTGCGAGAGGTATGTTTTTATTTATTTTTGTAGTATGTTTGGTTTATCGAGCCATACTTCATGGAAGTGTACTAATCAAAATGATTAAATTTTACAATGGAATCAACTGAAAAAAAGAAACGGCAATATTTGTTTCATCAAGAAAAAATAGTTTTTTTGTCTGTTTAGGGTGCGATCAAACTGTTGGTAAAAGTAAATTCACAGGATTACGGGGAAACTACTAGTTTTGGTCTTCCTTTTGACGGAATTTCTGTGACTTCGTAAGTGCTCATGAGCGTCTGTGTGAAATTGAGTATTTAGAAATTGTTATTTTAATGGGTTGGAGCTAAACTGAGCGTTATTTTTTTTACTTGCTCCAGGACGGCAAGGTGGACATCAAAATCTTGGATCTTCAAACCCTGGTCGGAGGCAGCCCGGCCGCTGACTTGCTCTACTTCATCTTTACCGGCTCCGACGAGGAGTTCCGCTCCAAATACTACGAGAAACTGCTCGACCACTACTACACGCAGCTCAGTGCCGCCATGAAGAGGCTGAACCTCAACCCTGAGGAGACGTTCTCCAGAGAAGACCTCGACTATGAAATTAAGGAGGTAACGACCGTTTTCAATTTGCATCGTTTAATATGTTCTTTAAGTCAGTTTTCTCAGTTGTTTTAATCAGTATCAATACTGTGCAAGATTTTCTTATGATTCTTAAATTAGGTTATCCTTCTAAATTACTTATGTAGCCGACTGCCTAGCCACAGAATATCGCCAGGCTTGTAAACACCGTAAAACTTACTTCCTGAAATCTTATTTTTCCAGAAAATGCCGTATGGGCTCACGGTAGCTGTGTTCGTCTTACCTGTAGTGACAATTGACAGCGAGAACGCGCCCGAAGTCAACGAGTCTATGGATTTCTCTAATTTCGTCTTTGAGAAGACCAGCAACCGCTATGCTGAGAGACTTAATGGAGTCATCAATGACTTTGTCAAGTGGGGCATCCTGAAATAATGTCAAGAAATACTTGGAGAAACAAGAATGAAAAGGATGAATGTGAAGCAATTAGGTTAATAGGTTCTAATTTGAACTTTGACTATTTATATACTTAGCGTTTTCGTAAAAAATACATGTGGTGGAATTTTGTGCTTTCTACCTTAGTGGGGCCACTCTAATATTAAAGTGCTCTTCTTCATTAATTGGAATCGACACTTTTAAAATAAAAAATAATAAAATTAGTAAAAGATTATTTTTTTTATAAATATAAATCATCATCACCATCTATCGTCCTAGCCTTTTCACAACTACGTTGGGGTCGGCTTCCAGTCTAACCGGATGCAGCTGAATACCAGCATTTTACATGGAGCGACTGCCTATCTGACTTCCACAACCCAGTTAGCGCTAGGTAATACGATACCCCTTGGTAAGACTTGTTGTCAGACTTTCGGATCACTGACTACCTGTTTTTTATAAATACAAATATTTAAAATAAAAACAAAAAATAAACATTTCAGACCTTGATCCATATTATCTGATCTAAGCTATGTATTGCTGCCCCCATGTCATTAAAAATTCTAATAATGAGAATTTTGTCCCAGAATTGGGTATTTAAAAAAATACACAGACAGTAATGTCACATAGACTTATCGGTTATTATTAATTCAGTAAATTAGGACGGGGCAGGATGATTGTATGTAAGCCACTAGCGAGCACGTTGCTGGCGTTCCTTTACAAAAATGCAATTCAGCAATCGCATCGCTGGGGTTTCTATATCACACCCCCCTTTCTAAAAAAATAACATAAATCACAAGGAAATTTAAAAAAAGTACACTGCTGTCATGACGTCCGCGCTGCAATAACCAATAACGCCACTAGGGCCGGCAACTTCCGTTATGACAGCGCTAATATAATAGATACAAATAATCACAATCCTTGTTATGAAATACAATCTGAATACAGGATACCACAGCTAATGTACCTAACCGTTCATAGTTCACGATGACAAATACATTGTTTGCTTGTTGTTTTCTGAATAACACTCAATATATACTGGATGATTCTTGCACAATTGACTTTTCGCACACTGTTTACACGTAACCTGCTGCGGTTCCTGCGGTTGCCAGAATACCCAGATTTCCGGGCATTACCGATGTCCCAGTCAGTGTCGGTCACTCCCTTTTTCAGCCAGCCTCTCAGTTGGTCCATGCAGCCTGGTTTTATTGCATAACATAAAAAAAATCCCAATATAATCGCAATAATGATAAGTATAACCTCAAAATAATTCAATTTGCCTAAAGTTAAAAAAAAACTGGCCAAGTGCGTGTTGGGCCACGCACAATTTAGGGTTCTGTAGTTGCCCATCAAAATATGCGGATACTTCCTACAGTCCGATTTGCCTCCAAACAATGTTTTTTTTTCTGTAATAATAAAAAAACAAACTTACATTTGCAGTTGAGAAACCTGTGCTCTCATACATTTTGTGAGACGCACATAATGTAGTCCATAACTTTGTGTTAACTTTCATACCTTTTCGGATAGCTGAAAGACAAGGATATTTTCCTAGTAATTTATACATCTGGCGTAGGATTTTTTTTTTCACTAGACAACATTTTGTATGAAGTAATAGCAAAAATCACAAAAAAATAAAAGTTTGCTTAGTGATATTTGCCAAGGTTTTTGGCATTTTTGAACTTTTAATTCGGCATCAACTATGTATTAACTTAAATTTCAGTATAGTCGCGTTGTAAATTATTTTTAAATTGGTTTCAAATGATTTAATCTGGGATTTTTCATAATAAAACAAATAATCTAACTAACTCAAAAACTGCTAGAAAAAAGAAATCCTCACTTTACGGGTACAGGAGATACCCTAAAAAAAACTTTTCGAGATTTTATTTTACCACTTTCTCGGCATAACTAATTTGTACATTCATGCCAAATTACAGCTTTCTAGTACTAAGAGTCTGTGAGCTAAGCTGACGACAGACGGACGGACGGACATGGCGAAACTATAAGGGTTGCTAGTTGACTACGGAACCCGAAGAATATAAAATTATACATTTGTACGAAAAATAAATAAAGGAGATTAGTTGCAAAAAAACGTAAGAAAATTTGAATTTGTCAAGCCTCGAGTACAATTACAAACTTCGAATACTTTATCGAAATGTACCTACTTCATTACACTAGCTGCCACGATTTAAGGTTATACCTATGGTTTATTCTCTTATCAATTGATACATAACCAAAAACACCAAACATAAAATTACCTTATCTGTATGTGCTAATTTAAGTAATAATAAATATTAATACTTTTACAGTAGGTAATAGATACTCGTATAAGATAATTGATCCATACAATTACAATGCGTGTCATCATTAATCATCAAAACAACGTTTATCTA
Organism: Eurois occulta; assembly: GCA_950022335.1. NCBI lineage: Eukaryota > Metazoa > Arthropoda > Insecta > Lepidoptera > Noctuidae > Eurois > Eurois occulta. The sequence continues at coordinate 17,834,141 of OX465498.1, read as the reverse complement.
ATTATCTTATCTTCGGTAAAATAATTATAAAAAGAAACGAATGATACACTGTTTAGATCAGTACATTTTGAAAGTTTTGTAGTCGTCACAATGGAGCACAAGCAGGAATCGCTGCGGAAATTATTAATAAAAATAGCTACAGAACATAAATATGAAAACCCTGAAATAATTATAAATGAAATGTCAAGCGGAGGAGCCAACTACACGTCGAAACTATTTACAGTGATCATTAGGGAAGAAAATAAAGAAGATCTTCATTTATTTGCAAAAGTCGCAACAATGGGAGAAGAAGTTCGCAATGCATTGCCTATAGATGGTTACAAAGGTGAACAATTTGCTTACACAAAATGGGCGAAAATTTACGCGTCTTTGGAGGAAGAAAACGGAGTGCCCGAGGAGCACAGACTACACTTCACCAAGCTCTACGGCTTCGACCCCACCACTTACCAGGAGACATTGGTTCTTGAGAACTTATTGGCGCATGGGTATGGTCCTCACAACAGATTCCAGTCTATAAATTGGGAGTACGCTTCTTCAACGGTTACAGACTTGGCGAAGATGCACGCGCTGTCCTTCGCGTTTAGTAAACAACACCCAGAAGAATTCGAGAAGCTTTTGCCAGAATTAAAAATCGAATGGGAAGAGTTTGGAGTTATGTATGATATGCTGCAGAAAATGAAAATACTTGCGTTGAAAAATGTCAAAACCGAGTACAGAGAAGCCTTACAGAACTTTTTGGAAACCCAGAAGAATCCATTAAGGATGTACGCCCCCATCCGCAGTAATGTCATAATACATGGAGACTTCAGAGGAGATAACTTGCTACACAGAGTGCGAGAGGTTAGTCTAAAATATCATCTTATTATATCAAATACCACAGCATAAAGATAACATTTGAATCAATAAAATAAGTACAAAGTAAGTAAGTAAGTAAATACCAATTTTGTTCATGGCCATGGCATTACTTCAAATGACAACTTTTGATTTCTGTAGCTTTGTAGCTTTGCAATAATTGACAAACTCGGCGTATAATAATGTTTCCGTATAACCCCAGAATGGCAAGGTGGATATCAAAATCGTAGATCTCCAGAGTCTAAATATAGGCAGCCCGGTGTGCGACCTGCTCTACTTCATCTTCACGGGCTCTGACGAAGAGTTCCGCGCCAAGTACTACGAGAAACTGCTCGACCACTACTATATGCAGCTCAGTGCTGCCATGAAGAGGCTGAACCTTGACCCTGAGGAGACGTTCTCCAGGGAAGACTTCGAGTACGAAATAAAGGAGGTAACAATCTGCTATTTAATAAAATTTTCAAAACGTTTATTAATCACTATGGACGGATTTTCGAATATTAACCCCAAAAAGATGACAATTGGTGTGGAAGTTTCTGAAGTTGGAATCGTGGAGGTTAATACGAATTACGACTGCTAAACTTAAACTGCTAAACTTTTGCGATTAAAATATTATATTACTGCATAAGAAGGGAGGCAAGTCGGACATAGACAATTACAGACTCATCAGTCTGATCTCCCATGACTGTAAAACCTTTGAAAGTTGTAGAAAATCGCATCGCTGGAGATCTAGATAAACAACATCCTACTTAGCAGGCAGATTTCCATCGGCGTAGGCATACCATCAATCAGATAATAGAAAAAACCCTAGAATTTAATATCCCACTTTACTTTGCATTTGTGGACTACTCGAAAGCATTCGATAGTATAACGCACTCGGCCATCTTTAACGCTCTTAGCAATCAAAATGTAGAATCTACCTACATACGTCTTTTACAAAATACCTATACCAGCAGTACAGCTGTTATAAAATTAGAACGGTTAGGTCCAAAATTCATAATCCTAAAGGGAGTCAAACAGGGCGACCCGCTATCGCCAAAACTATTTAAGAAGTCTTTAGAACGCTGGCGACCGCCTGTGAAGAGAGAGGTATCTGTCTCGATGAGGCGAGGTTGACAAATCTTCGGTTCACTGATGACATTGTACTTTTCTCTTCATCAATGCGGAACTGGAAAAAATGCTTCAAGAACTCAGCAAAGCGAGCTTTGAGGTTAGACTGAAGATGAACATGTCAAATACTAAGCTGATGCATGGCCAAGAGTTCACCTATCAACGTGCACTTAAACGGAAAGAAAATACACTATGTCCAACAATACATCTACCTGGGCCAAGTAGTCTCCTTCCAGGCCAGACAAGATAAAGAAGTGGCAAGACGCACGGAAAACGCCTGGAAGAAATTTACCCACCCCATCTAAACGCAAGGTAATGGACATGTGTATTCGCCACATCCTGACATATAGTGCACAGACTTGGTCTTTGACTAACGTCCAGAAGTCCAAACTCAAGGTTTGCCAACGAGCGATGGAGCGCAGCATACTTACTAAATGTAAAAATAACAGACCAGATTAGGAACACCACACTGCGCTCCAGAACGCAAATTGCCGACGTAGCTTATAAAGCTGCGAGACTAAAATAGTACTGAGCAGGCCATGTCTGCCGGCATAGCTGTGGGCCCGAATATCGCAAGATTGGAGCCCTAAGACAGCTAGACGGGATCGCTGCAGACCGAGCAGAAGATGGCGGGACGTCTTGGATGGCTTCCTCGTGTATTTGCAAGAAGAAGCACACCATCGTGAGAAGTGGAAGGAATGGGGGAGGCCTTTGCTCTGCAGTGGAACAATACATGGTTAGCTAAAAATAAAAAAATAAACATATAGGGTAAAAGTTAATTGTAAGTATAATTGTTTTTTCGATAATTTGTTTGTGATTTGTTCAAAATCAAAATATTTTATTTCACATAGGCCAACATGGGCACTTATAACGTCGACAAAAAGGCACGGTTCGGGTTGGTCGTTTCCTATGGAGAAGAACCGGCAAGAAACTCCATGGTTACTCTTATAAACTGATTTGGTTTTACAATATTAACATGTTACAGCATTAGTACTCAAGTATGTGGGGACAGCATAGGCCCGACAATAATTCGTTGCTTACTACACATAAAACGGAAAACAAGATAAGAGGTTAACAAAAGTTAACACGCATCTAGGAATCTACAAGACCTGTTCTATCAACGCTTCAGCGAATTTGGAGATACAATGTGCCATCGTTTTTGGAACCCTGTAAACGTGCGCTAAAACGTCTCAAATCATGAAATAATATACAAAATAGTACATTTTGACATAAGTGGGGAAACTTTGTTATTGCATTCGAGGCGGAATTAACACCCGAAAAAATATTAAAAGTCCACGCATGTGAAATACATTGCATGTTGAACCTAATCGTAGTGCGACAAGAACCAGTTTTAGAGAAAGTGTATTGAAAAGTAATTTTCAATATTAGTAGATTTTTATTATTTTCGGCACACGTGCGGAAATAAAAATTGCCGCAGATAACTATACTTATACTAAGTCCAAATGGGTTCAATGACCATAATCGGCGGTGATTGTTTTTTTTTAATCTCGGCAAAGAGATAATATGTGTCTTTACGGCGTAAATATTTTTTGAGATTGTGTTTATACCTAAATAGAATATCATAGATAAACATGATTATTTTAAACAAATATTTACTTTTATTAACAAATGAACATTTATTTGTGTTCTAAATTCAAAAATATTTGAATTTTCTATTTTTCATATTAGGCTGTTTAGCGGCATCATAACTTTGCTTCTTCTTCAACCTGGCGAAAGCAAAGCGCAGAAAAAAAGGAAACGAAATCATAGTTTTCAAATAATAATTATTATCAAAAATACTTTCCGTTCTAATATTTTATTTCTTCGAAAGTGTATTATAAAACGTCGTTTGATACGCGTGGGGATTTGTTACTGCAGTGCTCGGCTCCATAACACCCTCGCCTGCTGCTCGGGTGTTAATTCCGCCTCGAATGCAATAACAAAATTTCCCCACTCAAAATGTACTATTTTTGTACTAATCTTTGTAATTCATATTTTCCCAGAAACTGACGCTCGGGCTCACTATGGCAGTGACGTTTTTACCCGTAATCACAATTGACAGCCAGGACGCGCCCGAAGTCAACGAGAACCTCGATTTTGACACATTTAACCTTGAGAAGACCAATCCCCTGTACGTGGAGAGGCTGAACGGAGTCGTAAATGACTATGTCAAGTGGGGCATTCTCAAATAATTGGATGGACAACTTGTACATTAGATTACATTGTCTTTGTGTCTATCTTTTGTAGTCGGTAAATGAAAAGAAAGGTAACATTTAGGTCAGTTTTAAATACATTGTAATTTGACTACGTATTAGTAGCATTTGGATTGAAAATTACATGATACTATAATTACTATTTTGATCAACCTTTCAGTTCTGCTGCACAATTGTAAAACTTGTCTTTGATAGTATTGCATGTTCGAAAAATAAATGAGTTTTAATATAAGCGAAACTGTCGAATTATTTGTGTACTATGTACCTATAACACACATAATTATGTATAATACAATCGTAGCGTAATCAAAACTGTAAATTAAATATTTTTGAGAAAAAAAAATGCTTTGTGGTGTGGTGCCGATACTGATTGATCTGGGGCACTACCATGACGTTTAACAAAACAGTCTTGTTGCAGGAGACTTTTGTTTCAAGCTTATAATAAGATTACAGTTATAAAGGTTCTATTTACTAACACAACTTGTATTTTATCATATGTATGTTAGTCTGTAAGGTATAAGCTATAAATCTATGGGCCAAAGTCGCTTCAAAATAAATGTATGTTGTTGTTGTATTTGGGAATTTAAACTATAACGAATCCAAATTGAACCACTAACCGCCCAAGCAGGTACATACCTGTACATACCGATAGGTTCCGCCCGCAACGTTAGCTTTGTGGAACGGAGCGGTAGGTTTGAAAAGCACTGCTCTATTACTGTGGGTGTAGAAGAAATAAAAACACTATTTTATTTTATGGTACCAGCGTACAATACTACACGATCAATGGAACGGAATTCAACACTTGAAAAACTGAGCTGAAACTATTAACTGTACTATATGTAATAAATCTCAAACGAAACTGTTTACTATTTGAAATATAAGAACGAACTGTTCATCGAAGTATCAACACGAAATAACTGTTTACTATTCGAATATCCAAACGAAACTGACCCATATCGCGGCGTCTGCTCTGTGCTTTTATGTGATCAGCAAACACACAAAAAATATTCTCGATTATTCTAGCGGTGTAGTGTTGTTCGCTAAACATTCCTTTATTCGTAAAAAACATTAACAAAAAATACAGAAGAAGCTATGAGCAAAAAGGGTCACAAATGATTTGAACAAAATGAAGGAAATAAGTACTTATTATTATAAGTACGCATTATATCGGACGTCACGCAACATTCTAGATCGCGCTAACAAAGTTTTTCGTGATAATGGATATTTTATACAGACGGGTTCGCGGCAGCTCCAACCGCGTGCTGATGATCTGAACTGTCCATACATCAGACGCTGCAGTGACTTAACGTAACCTACAGTCGTCGGCTGTCAATATAAATATAATATGTTGTGTGTGTTTATTGTTTTGTGTTCTATTAGTATGTTTAATGTATTGTGTTGAATTTTGTGTGTATTAATGAGTCCTTGTTACTTGAATAAATAAATGAATTATTATTATTATTTAATTACCTAAATAATTCTCGGTGTTATTTATAAGTAGCATGCGTACGTGTACCTGTGACGAGACTTTTCTGGAGCGATACTGTACCTACTTACCTTAAAGACTAATAATAACAGAAAGAACTCGAAATTGAAACACAAACATACTGTACTAACGTGCTTTCCCGAAAGTTCTTTCTTTAACATTACTTCAAATACTGTTTTAGACACTTGCCGCGAGTTTTTTTTTTTGCACGGAACCCTAATCATTTTTTGAAAATAAAAGTTACCTTAGTTACTCCAATCAAGTTGGAAAGGAGCCATGTAGTAATGGTACTTTTGTTGTGAAATGAGTTGTATACAGGGTGTAAGGGACTGCCCTCCGCTATCTGACATGGGTGCATTCAACATCTTATTTTGAATCACATTCCGCCGGATTTTTTCTCAGGATTTTTTTAAATCGTTTTTAAGTTACTATTCCTTTATTTCAATGTGAAATTGCATTCTCTGTACGCAGCAGTCCATTTGTGTAAATAGTACGGTTAAAATAAAATAAAAAAACCATCAATGGATGTTAAAATACTTTAACGAACGACGTGTGAAATCAGCTGTTCACTTCCTGCCCAGCTACGAGTTCATCAAACTTGTCGTCGTGCTTGCCGTTCGCTACGAGTGTTTTGTCACGGTAACGATACACTGCGTATGAGGAAATAAAACAAAAAAATATTGGATTCCCATAACGTTCCTGAAATAATTTCTTGTATCGGACATCCTAGTATGGTATACTGAAATCACCCCATCAGTCTGCGGAGGGCTGACCCTTACACCCTGTTTGTATGATAAGCTGGTGGTTCAGTACCAGCAGGAGTACTACGCAATACACCTGCAATGCCAAAACCATGATCTTCACAATTCTACAACACTTGCGTATTATACGATGTCGAGCAGAAGATTTTTTCAAACGAAGCAAAGGATTAGGAATTTTATAAATAATCTTTCGGCTCGTGTTTCAAAGTGTCTTACGTAATTGGCGTTTATGTAGTACAAGTTTAAATATTATGTAATGAACTAATGAAACACAACATAATATTTACACTTGGATTATGCAATAACTTCGCTGTTTGTGTTGTTACTAAATATAAAAAAAAAATCCACAGTTTTTAATTAAATTATAAAATTAACTTGATTATTATTCCAATTTAATTGACATAATAGCTTTACATGTACAGTAACATTCTCCGACTGCGAAAGACAGACACAACGTCTCTGTGGTCAAATTGTCCATGCAATTATTTGAGGATGCCCCACTTGACGTAGTCGTTGACGACTCCATTCAGCCTCTCCACGTACAGGTCACTGGTCTTCTCAACTTTGAATGAAGTAAACTGGAGGGACTCATTGACTTCTGGTGCGTCCTTGCTGTCAATTGTGATCACTGGTAAGGAGAAAACGGCCACAGAGAGTCCAAATGGCAATTTCTGTAATATAAAGGGAATTAAATGTAGAATCTGGCAAGCTTTGATCAGTTGCAGGGGCCCGACAGGATTTCCTACACAGACAGACAGACTAAACAGAAGAAATCTAAGTACCAACTGTTAGTTTACATCTGGTAACCCCTAGTGGTCTAATCGACTAATACTCGTTGGTGACTCAATCGATTAGTCGTTCATCATGACATCGGGATTCGTTTTTCGACACGAGAAAACGGACATCCGGGCTTCTTGTCACAGAGCATCATATACGTATGTATAATACTACGTCTAGTTCGTGATGCCTCGCGCCGAGCAGTGAACACGTCTACATTAACAACGTATATTGGTGTAATTTAACGATGAAACTTTTAAACAAAGGGTCTTGCTCAAAATGAACGTAAGTCCAATAGAATTGAAAAATATCTCAAATCATAGCTTCACCATAGCACCTTCGTTATATAAAGAACTTTCTTGCTCAGACCCAGCGTTGCGGTCTACGCGTAGTCCACCAGGGGGTGAATTTAATTACTTAAGATATGAAGATCGTTACCTCCTTCATTTCATAGTCGAAGTCTTCTCTAGAGAACGTCTCCTCCGGGTCGAGGTTCAGCCTCTTCATGGCGGCACTGAGCTGCGTGTAGTAGTGGTCAAGCAGTTTCTCGTAGTACTTTGCGCGGAACTCCTCATCAGAGCCGGTGAAGATGAAGTAGATCAGGTCGCCGACCGGGCTGCCTCCCTGCAGACTCTGTAGGTCCACGATCTTTATGTCCACCTTGCCGTCCTGGAGTAAAAATTTTGTCAATTATTGTAAAGCTACATTAAGACCGTTCATTTGAAAATAGAATCAGTCGAACACTAAAGAAACTTTTCATTTACGAGAAAGTATTGAGTACATAAATATAAAATTAAACAATTAATTGAATATAATAAACTAACCTCTCGCACTCTGTGCAGCAAGTTATCGCCTCTGAAGTCTCCATGTACTATGACAGTACTGCGAATGGGAGCGGAAATCTTCATTGGATTCTTTTGATGTTCCATAAACTTCTGTAAAGCCGCTTTATTCTCAGATTTGACATTGTCCAATGCTACGATAGTCATTCTCTTCAGTAATTCGTCCACACTCCCATCTTCTTCCCATTCAAATTTTAATTCTCCCAAAACCTTCTCGAATTCTTCTGGGTGTTGTTTACTAAACGCGAAGGACAGCGCGTGCATCTTCGCCAAGTCTGCAACCGTTGAAGAAGCGTACTCCCAATTTATAGACTGGAATCTGTTGTGAGGACCATACCCGTGCGCCAATAAGTTCTCAAGAACCAATGTCTCCTGGTAGGTGGTGGGATCGAAGCCGTAGAGCTTGGTGAAGTGTAGTCTATGCTCCTCGGGCACTCCGTTTATTTCCTCCAAGGATGCGTAGATTTTGGCCCACCTTGTGTAAGCAAAAACTTCATTTTTGTATGCATCCAAAGGAAGGTCTTTGCGAAATGCTTCTCCCATTGTTGCGACTTTTGCAAATAAATGAAGATCTTGTTTATTTTCTTCTCTTATGATCACTGTAAATAGTTTCGACGTGTAGTTCGCTCCTCCGCTTGAGACTTCATTTGTAACTATTTCAGGGTTGTCATATTTCTGTTCTTTAGCGATTTTATTTAGTAACGGTCGCAGCGTTTCTTCCGCGTTTGCCATGGTTGGAATTTGAATGTACACTAAAGGAAACAGTTCGTGTTTTTATTCTATAACAATGTTGAGATAAGATAAATACAAATTAATGTCTATCTAATCTATCATTTACAATAATAAAATCAAGTTAATTAAAGTAAAGTCATTGTACGTCAGCAGATTTGAGAAATAATATACAAACACTGTGAAATCAAAGTAATATAGAAACAAAAGAAATCTTTATTAACAGTTTAATTGATGATTCTGTTGACAGCAGTACAGATAGTCACTTGCCGAACTTAGATAAATAGAAGTTAGATAGAATACTCTGTATTATGTACACAATACAAACTACAGGTAACATTACAATATACAACCTATAAATAAATAGGGTGACTGTTGCGGCGCAACGCCTCACGAGTTACATACCAGCGAGTACAACAACAGTTGCTATAATAATTTAGTAGGCGCACACTGCTACGTCACGCAGCCTACAGACATCTTGCCATGTCATTCTACCGACGACATTCGCACTGTCCGCAACCTTTTTAGGGCTCCGTAGCCAACTAGCAAAAGAAGGAACCCTTATATTAGATTCGTCATGTCTGTCTGTCTGTCCGTCCGTAGGTATGTCACAGCTACATTATTCCGAAACTATTAGGACTACAAAGTTGAAACTTGGTAGGTTGATGTATTCTATGAAACGCTTTTGTACAAAAAAAAAAAGATTTTCTCCCCATAGGTACGTGGAACTGAAAGTAAAAAAATACATCATCAAACCTATACGTACGGGGTGTCTATAGAATATATAAAAACTGACATTCAGGCTCTCAAACCCATTTTTCTCTCCAAGTTAATAGTTTGAAAGATACACGATATAAGACACTTCCAAAGAGGTAAAATGTGCCCCTCTAATTTCTAAAGTAAGAGGAGGAAAAATTCTGTTGGTGAGCAATCTTCCTTGGCGCGATTTGAAGATTGAATGAAGGGGTTCAAGAACGAAAGTGCAGTCAGACTGAAGCGAGCACTGATTCAGCAAAAGTATCACATCGCGCATCGGAGTTCTACAAAAGCAGATAAGTGCCCTTTCCTTCCTATCTTGCAAATAACTCATTTAAATTATACGATCCAAAGCGACTGCGGATGATGAACTGGGATATGAATCTCTATGATTTCAATCCGCTCGCCCCCCGCCGCCGCCGGTGAAATACGAGTTGCGGGTCGAATATCTGACGTTGCTATATCTTTGGTTCTACTTAATTCCTCTAAATATTTTTAAACCTATCATATATGTAACTGTTGGAAATCAAATTTATTGTTGCAAATCAAAGATTTAACGAAAAAAAAATCGTTAATTATTTTTATACCCATATCTCCAGGTATTGTCCTTTTTTCAATATTTCTGCATTATTTCTTCTCAATCTATGTCAAAACTAATTACTACTGATTAAATTATAAAACAAAACAGTACGCCTAGAAATAATAATTTAAATTCACAACAGTTTCATTCAAGGAAATATAATCCTTTATTCCAAGGCGGAGGTTACTATCTACTCTGTCGCAAACGTGATTCCTCGTTTTGATGGTAAATACTTAGATGTGAACTCCGATCACTTCAGATTGTTATCTACGTCGAGTGCTATCAGCTCTGTGGGCGTTACCGGTTTCAGAGTCGCCAGGTATCGTCGAATCACCAAGGGGTCTAAAATGGCCGCTTTAGCAGAATCATAATAGTGTTAGCTGCGTCTCCAATAGCTGCGTTCCCAACCTACACCCCTCCAGAAACACCGACCATAATGATCGAGCCTATATAAGTCAACGCGTAGCGTGGCCAAGGACTCATTCCCTTAATCGGCGGCGCCCACTTACTATTCCCCTTGATTTGTTCACTCGAATATTGTTGTAATTTCGTTACGTAAACTTATAACTTATGTGTTTTTAACTGTTAACTTGTGTCTTATTAGAATACATTTGTTGTCCTGCTAGTTATTTCATAACATTTTCCTAAAAATAGGTTAATAATATGAATTACGTTTAAATTCTTAAAATGGTCATAAACGTACTACTATTATGAATTGTCACCTTGTGACCATTTTACGAATTTAAACGTAATTCTTATTATTATCCTATTATGATTCTGCTAAAGCGGCCATTTTAGACCCCCAGGACAATTTAACTCTTAGCGAATCGTCAAGCACTCTTGGTATTGGGTGAATTCCGTCTAGTGATTCTTTATATTTTCTAATTAAAAACTTTATACTTGATAAAGAAGCAGTCATCACAAAATTATTGATTATGTCTAATTCATTTAAAATATTTGCCCCTTTGGGTATCCTTAGTCCTGTTATAATTCAACCTCAAATCTTATTACAAAAAATGTGGCAATAAAATTTTAATTGGGACGAACCCGTCACAAAAGATTTGAGAGACGATTGGTTAACCTGTACTGATGATTTAAAGTGGTTAAATAAATGTCATATTCCAAGATTAGTTCTACTATGCGATAAACCTATATTTATAGGATTATTCATTTAGTGATGCGTTTCAATGAAAACTAGCTGTTGCCCGCAACTTTCGTTCGCATGACAATATTTTAAAAATATTACTTCTCTTTTTGAATAGGACTTTGTTACCAATTTCAAGGATTTAATTTTTTTGCACGGAACCCTAATTATTCATGGAAATCCTTCGGCTTTTGTTTCAGTGTGTTACGCAATTGGCGTTTGTGTAATACGAGTTTTAATATTATGTTGTGTAATGCTAATGAAACACAACATAATATTTACACTTGTATTATGCAATAACTTCGCCGTTTGTGTTGTTACGAGGGCGGCACTGAAAATTTCGGGAATCAAGGAAGTGACACAACATTACTATTTTACGATAGGTACAATTGAAATCCGGTTAAAAATGTATTTATTGCTTTTCGAAGTATTCTCCGCGAAATTTGACACATTTTTCCATACGATGGAACCAATCATTGAAGCAACCATTCCATTCGGAAGTTGGGGTCTCCAAAATGGCCGTTTTGTAGGCGTCCACAGATTCTTTAGGTGATGAAAATCTCTGACCACGCAATTTATTCTTTATTTTAGGGAAAGTATAGAAATCATTAGGGCTTAGGTCGGGGCTGTACGGCGGATGGTCTAATAATTCTATGTTTTCTTGCTCTAAAAACTCGTTTTGTTCTGTGCGCGGTGTGAGAACTCGCATTGTCGTGATGGAGGATGATGCGGCGGTTGCAGTTCTCTTTACGGAGTTCAGAAACGACCTGTGGCAAAAAATGCTAGCATACCATTCTGCATTAACCGTTCTTTGTCCCTCAAGAGGAATAGTCGCAACATGGCCGGTTTTGGAGACAAACGTGGCCGCCATTTTTTTTGCAACACTCCGTGAACGAACAATTTTTGTTGGCTTTAACTAATTTTCGAACACCCAAACTCGTGACTGGTTTCTTGTTTCGGGTTCGTACGCGTATATCCAGGATTCGTCACCTGATACGATGTTATATACAGCATTCGAGGGTCCTGCGTGGAATCTTTCGAGAGTTCTGACGCACCAAGTAACGCGAGCCGCTTTTTGCTCTTCACAGAGCGAATGCGGTATCCATCGGGAAAACAACTTTTTTACACCTAATTGTTCATGCACGATTATTTGTATTTGACTCATGCCAATGTCTAAAGTTGCCTGAATTTCGCGGTATGTCACATGTCGATCTTCCTCAATCAGTTTACGCACAGCATCAACGTTTTCTTGGGTGACTGCAGTTTTTGGACGACCTTGACGGGGATCATCACTGAGCTTGACAGGTCCACGTTGAAATTCAGCAAACCAGCGACAAATTGTGGTTTTGGATGGGGCATCATCACCAAATGCAGCAATCATCCGGTCAACACACTGTTTTTGTGTTAAACCACTTCGAAAGTCATAAAAATTCATCGCTCTTGAATTTTCTCGAGTCAATTCCATTTTCTCAATGACTAAACAAGTTTGACAAAACCTTGTGATAAGACCGAGAATCTTTTTTTAAATAAATAAATGGTATTCGATTTTTAAAACCAAGGAGTTTTCAATTAAAAAGATTTTAATATGACAGGAACCGTGGAAATATTCCATTCCCGATACTTTTAGTGCAGACTGCGTACTAACTATTAGAAAAAAGCATAATAATTTAAAGTGGTTAAATAAATTTCATATTCCAAGATTCGCTAGCATTAATGATCTCATCCGTCGTGCTCTTGCCACCGCCGGGGTGCCAGCTGTCTTAGAACCCAATGGCTTGGCACGCGTCGATGGGAAGAGACCAGATGGTATGACCATAATGCCATGGAAGTTGGGTAAGCCTTTGGTGTGAGACGCAACTTGCGTCGACACCCTTGCGCCATCCCATCTTGCTAGCACAGTGGGGTGCGCTGGGGCGGCTGCTGCAGGTGCTGAAAACCTCAAACGGCGCAAATACAATAATTTAATTGGTAGTTGTGTGTTTGAGCCGTCTGGGGTTGAAACACTAGGGCCATGGGGTCCGAGTGCCCACCTAGTTTTTCGGGAAATCGCCAAGCGGTTGGTCGACTCTTCACGTGACCAGAGGGCGGGCCTATTTTTTGGCTAAAGAATCAGCATTGCCATCCAACGTGGCAATGCTGCCAGCCTTCTGGGCACTTTTCCTGTTGGCAGCGATGCGGACGATTTTTTGGACGCCGTGTAAGTAACGCTTTTCTACTTGTACATATTTATTACTATTATAGTTTGTAAGTAATTTAATAATCTTTGAAATAAATCAATAGTTTAAAAAAATGTTTTCCACAGTTTTTAATTAAATTATAAAATTAACTTACAATTAACTTAATTATTATACCAATTTAATTGACATAATAGCTTTACATGTACAGTAACATTCTCCGACTGTGAAAGACAGACACAACGTCTCTGTGGTCAAATTATCCATGCAATTATTTGAGGATGCCCCACTTGACGTAGTCGTTGACGACTCCGTTCAGCCTCTCCACGTACAGGTCACTGGTCTTCTCAACTTTGAACGAAGTAAACTGGAGGGTCTCATTGACTTCTGGTGCGTCCTTGCTGTCAATTGTGATCACTGGTAAGGTGAAAACGGCCATAGAGAGCCCAAATGGCAGTTTCTGTAATATAAAGGGAATTAAATGTAGAATTTGGCAAGCTTTGATCAGTTGCAGGGGCCCGACAGGATTTCCTACGACAGACTAAACAGAAGAAATCTACTACTCGTTGGTGACTCAATCGATTATTCGTTCACATGACATTCGCTGTCATTTTTAGATACGAGAAATCCGGCCTTCTTGTCACAGAACACCATATACGTATGTATAATACTGCGTCTAGTTCGTGATGCCTCGCGCCGAGCAGTGAACACGTCTACATTAACAACGTATATTGCTGTAATTTAGATTTTAAAGCTTAGCAAGTCTAGCAATAGGACATATTGTTTTGGTGAAATTGGAGTGTTTCTTTTTTTTTTCAAGTATTGTGGAAAAGAAAATAAATATGTTTGAGTTTAAATACTGTGTTTGGTTTTCTGATGCAAAGCTTCATTCCTGAGCTGAGCTAACACAACTTCCACTTTACAAACTTTTATACAAAGGGTCTTGCTCAAAATGAACGTAAGTCCAACAGAATTGAAAAATATCTCAAATCATAGCTTCACCATAGCACCTTCGTTATATAAAGGACTTTCTTGCTCAGATCCAGTTGCGGTCTACGCGTAGTCCACCAGGGGGTAAATTTAATTACTTAAGATATGAAGATCGTTACCTCCTTCATTTCATAGTCGAAGTCTTCTCTAGAGAACGTCTCCTCCGGGTCGAGGTTCAGCCTCTTCATGGCGGCACTGAGCTGCGTGTAGTAGTGGTCAAGCAGTTTCTCGTAGTACTTTGCGCGGAACTCCTCGTCAGAGCCGGTGAAGATGAAGTAGATCAGGTCGCCGACCGGGCTGCCTTCCTGCAGAGTCTGTAGGTCCATGATCTTTATGTCCACCTTGCCGTCCTGAAGTAAAAATTTTGTCAATAATTGTAAAGCTACATTAAGATCGAACAAGTTTTTTAAAATCCTTTAAAACACAAAAATTTATTGTTGTGACTGGATTCGAAATCAAGACACTTCGACTGGTCCCCAATGCGGTTATGGGAGCCGTTACGCCAATTGGACTACGATAATGCCTGTTAATTTTGCGTTCATATTTTGATATGTTACTGGGGTTTTTTTTTGAATAGTACCAACGTTATGATTTTTTAATCATGACAGTCATTCCAGACAAATTTTTAACGTGTTTTATAAGGTTTTTTTTTACTGTTTCACACTTTTATTGCCGCAATATTTTGCGTCCGTACACTGTTTATGACCTGGTCAATATTTAGAGCACTGTTAACTGTAAGTATCACTTTAAATTATGACAGATTACTGCGTAATTGTTTCGATATTGGTTTTGAGTTTTTCACACATTGAAGGCACATACGCCTTGGATAACACTTTCACTTGTTTATTGTCCTTGTAGCTTCACTTTGATGAAAGAATAATGCAGATGTTGTTTACGTTAATTTGTTTTTAATCACTTATTGAATACGGAGCAGTTATTTGACAAGTGTCCAGCTAGTGGCGCCATCTGTATGTTTTGATGATAATTGATAATAAACAATATGATGATGATAAAATTGATATCATACGATATGATTGATAATAAACTAACCTCTCGCACTCTGTGCAGCAAGTTATCTCCTCTGAAGTCTCCATGTACTATGACAGTACTGCGGATGGGAGCGTAAATCTTCATTGGATTCTTTTGATTTTCCATAAACTTCTGTAAAGCCGCTTTATTCTCAGATCTGACATTGTCCAATGCTACGATAGTCATTCTCTTCAGTAATTCGTCCATACTCCCATCTTCTTCCCACTCAAATTTTAATTCTCCCAAAACCTTCTCGAATTCTTCTGGGTGTTGTTTACTAAACGCGAAGGACAGCGCGTGCATTTTTGCCAAGTCTGCAACCGTTGAAGAAGCGTACTCCCAATTTATAGACTGGAATCTGTTGTGAGGACCATACCCGTGCGCCAATAAGTTCTCAAGAACCAATGTCTCCTGGTAGGTGGTGGGGTCGAAGCCGTAGAGCTTGGTGAAGTGTAGTTTATGCTCCTCGGGCACTCCGTTTATTTCCTCCAAGGATGCGTAGATTTTCGCCCACCTTGTGTAAGCAAAAACTTCATTTTTGTATGTATCCAAAGGAAAGTCTTTACGAAATGCTTCTCCCATTGTTGCGACTTTTGCAAATAAATGAAGATCTTGTTTATTTTCTTCTCTTATGGTCACTGTAAATAGTTTCGACGTGTAGTTCGCTCCTCCGCTTGAGACTTCAGTTGTAACTATTTCAGGGTTGTCATATTTCTGTTCTTTAGCGATTTTATTTAGTAACGGTCTCAGTATTTCTTCCGCGTTTGCCATGGTTGGACTTTGAATGTACACTAAAGGAAACAGTTCGTGTCTTTATTATATAACAATGTTAAGATAAGATATTTATAAAATTAATGCCTATCTAATCTATCATTATTATATTAAAATCGATATAAAGTCATTTTTCGTCAGCAGATTGAGAAATAATATACAAAAAATATGAAATCAAAGTAATATAGAATATGTTAAGGACAATACAGGTAGTCACTTGCCGAACTTAGATAAATAGAAGTTAGATAGAATACTCTGTATTATGTTCACAATACAATCTACAGGTAACATTACAATGTACAAACTAGAAATAAATAGGGTGACTGTTGCGGCGCAACGCCTCACGAGTTACATACCAGCGAGTGGCTACAACAGCAGTTGCTAAAAAATTTTAGTAGGCGCACACTGCGTAGCCTTTTTTTGGGTTCGGAACGGCTGGGACGTGACGTTATGTCCCTCTCACGTTCCGCCACCTCCTTCGCTAGCATGACTGCTTCGCAGAAGGAGGTGACGGCTTCCCATTCCCTCTCGCCCCGGACCATGGCTTGAACCAGGGCCGGACGCGAGAGGAAGCCGCTGCCAATCGCCGCTACGAGGACACGGTAGTGCTCCGCCCAAGCGCAGCAGACCTCCTCCTCGGTGTGGTCCACCGTGTCCTCCGGGCGATCCTCACAATGGTAACACCCGGGCGTCTCCTCCCGCCCGATTCGGTGCAGTTACCTCCCGAAACAACCGTGTCCGGTGAGGACCTGACGTCACGCAGCCTTCTGACATAACTTGCCATATCATTCTACCGACGACATTCGCACTGTACGCAACATTTTTAGGGTTCCGTAGCTGAATGTCAAAAAACAGAAGCCTTTTAGATTAGAGTTAATAAATATTGCAATGAGTAAAGGAGATAAAACGCCACCCTGAGGGTCACCGGCAGAAGTATAACACCAAGGAGAGCCCGACTCTTCTATGTGTACACGTTGCTGGTGGCCATACAGGTAAATACGAAACCAGTCAATCGCCGTCAGAGATATGTTAAGCGAGCGAAGCCTGGCAAGCGGTATATCGAAGTCGACCGTATTGAATGTATGTTTTCTAAAATCCAGACAGCCGTAACGTTAACTAAGGCTACAACGGTATTGTGATCAGGACGATAACCAGATTGGAAAGGATTCAGCAGACCGCACTAAGTTTATTGTGGACAAGGCGTTCCAGGACTTAGAAATGAAAAGTAAGGATAGAGATAGGAGTTAGTGCATTTTTAGTATTTTTGCATTTTACCTGTTTTACAAAACGAAGAAGAATTGGAAAATAGTTACCATTTGATTAATACTCAAAATCGTTACCGTGGAGGAAGTAACTAAAAGTAGCTATAATATAATATACTTGGTGCCCGATTCTCAATAATTTTATCGACGAAATCGCCAATTCTGTACGTTTTTTTGTTTTTGGTGTACGAAATTGGAAACAAAAGCCAGTGGCAGTTCATCTTAAAACACAAAGCATTTATTTCAATTAGACCATAAAAGGCACTTTTGAATGTCAGAAAAACCAAGAAAGCGAAGCTACAGTCACAGTCACAAGGCATAATAACTTGTGAACGTACTACGCGTAGAAGAATGGGCAGCTTCTTTGGAGAAGAATGGGCAAGAAACTCCATGGACACTCTTCTAACAAAATTTCGTTGGTTATTTTTAGAGATTCTTCCATGCTATCTGTTTGTTTCAGTCATACTGCAATAAGTTCGTATTTGGGCAAATAAATCAATTCATCTAGGTTTTCACACTTTTTAATTGAAATATAAAATAACTTCAGTTCAGCTGTGGACGAATTTTTTGACGCCCTTACTATTATTTTAATTTTTTTTATAGATAATTTTGTAAATATTCATAAAAAAACCTCATTATAATAGGTATCACTATTATTTACAAAAATACCTGTGCATGTATAGTTTCATCAAATTGCCCATACAATTATTTGAGGATGCCGCACTTAACATAGTCATTGACGACTCCGTTCAGTCTATCTGCGTAAAGGCTACTGGACTTCTCAACTTTGAACATGGCCTAATCTCAAAGTACTCGTTGACTTCGGGTGCATCCTGAATATCAATTGTGATCACAGGCAAAACGATTATTGCTACTGCGAGACCAAACGTCTGTTCCTGAAAAAAAAAGAATTCGATAGTTAGTGAATGTAGGATTTGAAAAAGATAAGATGTGATATAATTTACAGGGACCCGGCGGGATTTCGCCGCCAACTTCTGTGAAGACTCGGGGATGAGTTTTCTAAAAACGATGCAACACAAAGAGCATACTTGTAAACCGAAGTCTAAGTCCCAACTTCCTCTTTACCAACTTCAAAAATGATGAATTTTCTGAAGAAAATATATTATCTCCTATTTAACCACTAAGCAGTGAGTTTACAAAAATTATGGTACGATGCCGATTACAATACAATGTAATTACTTATAAACAGAAGTTTAATATCTGTTTTCACCGTATTTAACTTCAAAAACGATTGCCATGCGTTTCATGCTCTATCAAACCCCTTTTCGATATGAACTTCCAAAAAATCCTTCATTAGTACTCACTTTCGTTGAATAAAGAACTTTCTTTCGTTTAGACACAGCGTTGCAGTCTTTTGTTTAAACATTAGTTTTAGATTTGGTTGACGTAAACCAATGCAATTAAATGGTTGCAAGTAAAACAATACACTTATAACCAAATAAACAGCTGTAAAAGAAATACCCGTTGTAGACGCTTATAACGTCCGGAATTTTAGATTTTGTAACTTTACACGATGAGAAGATAAAAACAAATTTGACTGGTCGTACTTTAGCGATGAAATACGCAGTTCCCATAACATTAAGAAACATGTCATACTTTAAACAAATTATAATTATTCATGAACATTCATTCCTGTTAATTTCAGCTTTCAGTTACGGCTTTAATGAAAGTTATATCAAAAACAAGAAAATAATAATAAGCCGGCCAAATTGAAAAGGTCACGTAAAAGTCTAGTTGGTCATAAATATTAACGACTACGACTACCTACGTGACGCGCACTCGCATCGCATGCATTTTACATTACACACCCACTTTCTGTCGCAAATATCGGCCTACGTTCCTTACGCCAGCTAGCAAGACTTTTAGGATAAATTTTAGGAAAATTGCTGATTACCCATGCGTTGCGGTAATAATACAAATTACAATATAATACAATAATTACGACTTTACGAATTACGACTCTGTCAAGAAAGAACCGGGAAACGATCAATAATACACAATATGATAGTTATTCATCAAAGTTTGTATCGCCTTCAAAGTATGCTCCTTCAGAAACGATACACGTAAGTGTATCGTTTCTGAAGGAGCATACTTTGAAGTTTGAAGTTTGAAGAACTTTGAAGTTTGAAGTTAGAGTACTTTGATACTTTGGATGATTAATAATTAGTTGGCGTAAGCCAACCAATATCTAATCATCAAAACATTTTTAAACGCTTTTTCCGGAATTGAGTTCAGTTCTCGTCCCGAATTCTCCTTTATGTCTTCTACCGAATGAAACCGGGTGCCACGAAGTAGAGGAAAATTAAAGAAGGCGACTGGAGCCATGTCTGGTGAATAAGGTGGTTGCTCGATGGTATTTTGTTGAGTTTTGGCCAAAAATTCGATCACTATGATGCTTTGTGCGAAGGCGCATTATCGTGGTGCAAAATCCAATAATTTTTAGGGTTCCGTACCCAAAGGGTAAAACGGGACCCTATTACTAAGACTGCGCTGTCTGTCTGTCTGTCTGTCTGTCTGTCTCCGGGCTGTATCTCATAAACCGTGATAGCTAGAAAGCTGAAATTTTCACAAATGATGTATTACTATTGCCGCTATAAGAACAAATACTAAAAATTAAAAAAAAAAACAAATATTAAGTGGGGCTCCTATACAACAGATATGATTTTTTTGCCGTTTTTATAGATAATGGTACGGAACCCTTCGTGCGCGAGTCCGACTCGCACTTGACCGGTTTTTTTTCCACAAATCTGGCCTTTTTCATCGAGTTTGCTCTTTCAAACGCCGCATAAAGCTCAAATAATATTCTTTATTTACTGTTTGACCTTGTTTGAAGAATTCCGAGTGCACAACACCGCGATAGTCAAAGAAAACGGTCAACATGACTTTGACTTTTGATCGACTTTGGCGTGTTTTTTTCGGTTTCGGTTCAGTTGGAAGGCGCCACTCCCAAGCTTGTTGACTAGTTTGCATGTCAAACTTGTAACCGTCGTCTCATCATCAGTAACAAAGAGTTTCATGAATGTTGGGTCGGAATTGACTCGTTCTAGCATGTCCTCAGCGACTCTTATGCGATTGAGTTTTTGGAGAAAATTCTGGTGTTTTGGGACAGTCCGAACACCAAACTCCATTGGCAATGCAAAATTTGAGACAAACTCTTTGTTCGATGTTCTTGTCCATTATTAAATTCGCAATAAACACTAGATATGATCTAACTAAAAACAGCACTGTATTTGATCTAAATAACAGATGCACCTCAAACTTGGCGACAAAATGGCAAACAGTTGTGCCAATCTAACAACAAAAAAAAAGAAAAAATTGAATAAACAAATCCATTCCTGATACTTTTTTGACTGAATGTATGACTTTATTTCATTCAAAATTAGGAGATTCAATTATTACAGTCCTCGATATTATGACAAAATAGTTTTAGAAGTAAAGATAATTACGTAAACAAAATTTCGAATTTTTGAACATTATTGTTACTAAAGTTTATAGCAAACGTGATACGGATAATGATTTTCGGACAAACAATTGTAGAAGAAGAAAGGGAGTACCATAAAAATTACCTTATTTTTAACGTGAACTCAAAAAATAGCACATTACTTAAACAGTAAGCGACTGCAGTCGTTCCGCTCGGTTAATATATATAAAGACCTACCTCACAGCCATTATATCGATGTTGTGCACATTAGGCAAGTTCAGCAATTAGGTTGTATCTCTCAACCGCGGATCATAGAGCACTACTAGGCCAGTCGTGAATCAGCCGCCCACCATGTCGCACGCGATGAATACATTACGCAAAGTACTCGACAGAATCATCGAACAATTACAATACAAACATGCCAAAATATCGTTGGAGGAACTAACAAGTGGTGGAGCTAACTACACGTCAGCTCTATTCTCCGTAAATGTCGCAGCACCAAACCAAGATACATTGAAACTTTTCGCGAAAGTGGCTAATGTCAGTGGAGTGCTTCGCAAAATTATGGCTGTAAGTGATCTGTTTAAAACTGAACAGTTTGTGTACTCCAACCTTGTTAAAGAGTACGAGAGGATTCAAGATGAACACAAACTCAGTTCGGAGCACCGGTTCGAGTTCCCCAAGTTCTTCGGAGGCGAGGAAGCTGAAGGTGAAGAGACTGTTGTTATGGAAGACCTGAGGGCTAAGGGCTTCGATACATACAGCAGGTTCAAGCCCCTAGACTGGGATCATGCCGCCTGCGCTATAGAATACTTATCCAAATTCCATGCTCTGTCATTTGCGTACCAAAAGGAAGATGCTGAAAAATTCGCAAAAGACAATGAGCCATTAAAACTAAAGAAAAGGGATGAATCGGAAGGCACACACATGTCGGATGCTTGGAAAAAAATGACTGCATCAGCTATTAACGTTGCGAAAGAAGAACACAAGGAGAGGCTGGCAAAGTTATTAGGAGCTGATGACAGCCGTGATAAGTTCCACAACTTTAAGGCTCCACTGAGTACTTCAGTGCTATGTCACGGAGACTACAGGGTCAGCAACTTGTTATTTCGTCAACTGGTATGTTATTTTTTTGTGGCTTTTTACGGTTTAAGACATTTATTTCTCAAAAAGAATACAATTCACTAAATATGAGAAATACAAGGGAATCTTGAAACTAAATATAAGAATTACTTATGAAGAAGGTACTACTCGTAAATTAATAAGGGCTTGTGTTTAAACGCCTACCAGAATCGCACCTATTTTACTTCCAATAAATTCGAAATACCTACCTGCCAGAATACATAAATGCTCACCAAATTGTTTTTCATGAAGTATTGTAAAAAATATAAACGATTTTAAAGTTAATTTCAGACCAAATGTTTTATATTATCGCTAAATTTTACCAATATTTTATTTCACGACTTCCAATTAGTAATTTTTGCTGAGGCAAAAAAGCTAACGGTCGATAGTACAATTTTTTTTTAATCGCAAATATATTATTCGGTATCCCAAACACATGTTACTTGTTTATTGTGTTATGAATTAGATTATATGATAACATAGTCAAATATTTCACACTCATTATTACTGCAATACATGACTAAGTAAAATTAATCAACGGTAAGATGTATGTATAGGTCTTACGTAGAAGATTAATTTGTACAGACGCCAGCTGGAGCACATCGAGCTACTACAATCTAACAAATTTCTTTAACAGATTTTCAACTTTATCGCTCAAGGATTAGGTTCAAGGTTAATTGGGAAAATTTGACAGTGTCGGGTAGCTTTATGTGCTGGCGTCTGTACTTAGGAATTATCAATGGCACTATATGGAACACAAAGGTTATACCTAATCACTCAATCACAGAAAAAAAAACAAAAGAAAAAAAAAATCAACAGAGGTATTTAGATTTAGCTGGCCGTCCTCTCTTTCTCTTCTCACCAATAGGGATATTCCTGGCTTCAGGAGGTGGTTCTCAGCCTGATTGCTAAACTCAGCAAATGTTTACAGATATACCTACTGTTTCAAGAATGTAGGACAGTTACATCTACCGATTAGCCAATCATCACTGTTGGTGGTGTCATTACTTCCCATTTACTGAAAAACTGTTGCCTATAATCGTCGAAAATTTAAATAAAGGGATACGACTGTAATCTTAGTTTGGCAATAATATATTTTGGATCCAGGTTGGATAATTTGATTACACTAAAGCTATTTAGAACTGTAATTTTCGGTATTAATGTGTACAAGGAAACAACAGTACAGAAAAACAAGATTTGGTGAGCATTTATTTATAGAATATGAGTACAACACGTACGTACAATTATTCTGATGAGTGTTTATTTATTTTGGAACTTAAAACGGTCTAGAGTGGGTTTACTTTATATGAAGTTAATATATTTTACTTGATACTTTGTCTTAGTGTCTAAAAAATATTTTGGTGAGCATTTTAATTGTACCCATAACTAAGTTAAGTAGTAGGCACACAATTTTTACAGTGTTGTGGGTAAAATTAAAAAGTGAGTGTACCATTACAATATCGATTCTTGAAGGCAAGTCAATAGCAAATTACACATTGAACTATTTATAATTATAATATGTACTGTAATGTTTCGGGAATACAAAGTAGGTGTGCTAGTTAGTTCTATACTTAGCAAATTAGTGAACAATAACATTGATGTAGATGTAAATTAAATTGGTGGCTTCAATTTAAAACCTAGATAATCTTTTAAGACGAGGTGCTTTAAGTTGTTTTTGTATAATCTTGAGCAAATAAGAAAAAAAGGAACCACTGATAAAAAGCGTCAGTACCTACTATTATATTGTCAAGGTGAAGTATTTGAGCGCATTTGCAATAACATTTTTACTACTGTGGTTACAGCTGGAGGATGTTATTACTTCGTAACATTCAGCTATCGTTTGTATTGTGTACCTACATTAACGATTCCGACTATGTAATGGCTGCTAATGTCCCCAAAACCTTTAATCGGCCCGTCATTGATGCTATATCTAAAATGAATTTAGTGACGCAGATGTGCTTTGATATAATAGTTTTTTGTAATGTAGTGTTTTTAAAGGATCATATTTTGGTTAAATTTCCCACTTTTGGTCAGGTCGGCAATCGAATACTGACAAAGCATAATTCAGCTGCATCCGGTAATACTGGAAGCCGACCCTAATAAATTTGGGAAAAGGCTAGGCAGATGATGATGATTTTAGTTGATTAAGGAATCTGTAATGTACAGGATCATAGATTCCATAGCTTGGATCCTAGAACTTGGTGACTTGTCTGAAAATAGTGTTTGGCTCTATGGTATCTATACCTTTGGATCAATATTTAGGTACTTTTACTGATGCTTAGAATTCACACTGTGAAATACCAGTAGTTTAAAGCTTTTCTACTACACTATAATGTTCCCACAGCTGGGATACAGGCCTGCTGTCTATGAGAGGTAACCATTGGCTCTAATCCACCACGCGGGCCCAGTGCGGGTTGGTAGATGTCACATGTCTTCGAATTTTTTGTTCTAGGACATGCCGGTTTCCTCACGATGTATCTACTACAATAAAGCGTATTGTAGTCTGTTTTTTCTACTTCTGAGTTTTTTACGGGTTATGTTGTCTGAAAATAACTTATAATTAACCATCAATCCCAAAAAGGTACGCCAACGTCATATCTCAAGTTGCCAATGGTAATCTACATCTGTTATCTAAGGAAACTAAGACGATGCTTAACTTGCAATCATTATGTGCATCTACCTGGGCACTTATATGAAGTGCTTTCAATTATTTAATATGAACTTGCTTTTTTCTTCAATATTCTTTATTTTTAGTGTTCCGTACTCCAAGCGTTACTAACGGGACCCTATTACTAAGCCTCCGCTGTCCATCCGTCCGTCTGTATGTCAGCGGGCTGTATCTAAAATTAAAAAATTAAAGGGGCCTCCCCTACTACGATGGTACGGAACCTTTCATGCGCGAGTCGGACCTGGCCGGTTTTTTATGCTCAGTTACCCCTAAGGGTTGGACCTCATCTGGCAGCACGGAATCGCCTTTTTCCGTCGCCCTTTCTCTTTCTGTCGCTTAGAACTGCCATTTGCTAGACCGAGACAGAAAGCATAATGCGATAGCACGCGGCGGAATCCTCGAGGCGATCGGCATCACGGACAAAATGCAATGGTCGGTAGGGAGACTCCGGAACGCTGAAGCGCGCGTTAGCATGCTAACGCATCCTTTCACCGCCGATCACTTGCTATCGCATGCTGTCTCACTCTATCGTACAATGGCAAAATACTAATTCATTAAAATCATTTAAAGTCATTCCATAATAATCTACGAAACTATCTGGATATTCTTATTCTTATTCTTTATTGCACACAAAATTAAAAGATATACACAACATTACAATATATAGCTTATGTACAACGGCGAGCTTAACCCAAAATTGGGTTTTCTTACAGCAAACCTTACTTTGATTGCGAGATTAACGGTAGAGGATAACCTACGTGCACAACAAGTACATTTAAAAAAAAACTTATACTAACTTATTTTATAAACTAAACTAATACATACAATATAATATACGTAACGCATACAATACCTATATATAATACTATACACTATTACATCATATATATATTTATATACTACTACTATTACATATACTATATAACGTATACATAGTATCATCATGTTGACAGGAAATGTTCTCTTATTCCCCTCTTGAACACATCTAACGAAGGGCTATCCCGCAAGGAGTGTGGAAGCGAATTCCAAAGGCGCACTGCACGAACAGTAAATGAACCATCATACCGACTTGAGGAGTGGGGAGGGAAACGAAGGAGAAGAGATGACGATGAGCGACAAGGTTTACCTCTAGGAACCAGATACTCGAAGCGTTCCCGAAGATACGAAGGAGCCTTAGGATTATGAAGAACAGAAAAGAGAAAAGAGAGAATGTGTGAATCTCGACGCTGCCGAATAGGTAGCCACTTCAGCTGCTTCCGAAATTCCGACACATGGTCGTACTTACGAAGCCCGAAAATGAAGCGGATACACAAGTTCTGCAGACGTTCGAGCTTATCAAGAAGCTCCTCAGTAGCATCAAGAAAGCAGACATCAGCATAGTCTAGAAGAGGAATAAGAAGAGATTGAGCAAGAGTTATTTTAGTCTGAAATGGCAGATGAAGAATGGATATGTTACTAAATCCGGAAAATGCGTAACATATTGTCCATGAACCGCTCTCTGCTTCCAAAAAGGATGAACCCAGTATCTCCGTTTTATTTTGCGAATGCGTTTCTTTTTATTATTTTGATTTTGCATTTCTTGCAAAATACACGCTAGAATCACTGCTCTCTCTTCCGTGGTCCTATCCATCTCGCGCTTGAAACTAAACTGATCATGAAAGAACGCGGCAGTATGCCACCCATGCTGCAGTATGCTGACGCGTGCGATCGCTTTTTTTGTCTGCGGAATGCGACAGCGCGCGTTCGCATGCGGCAGCATACTGCAGCACGTGGTAGCACAGGCGGAACAAATGCGATTCCGTGCTGCCAGATGAGGTCCAACCCTAAACCTATACTATTAACGACTGGTGTATACAGTATAAGGTCCCATTAAAACAGACCTGACCTGAATTCAATTCAAGTGCAATTCAAGTTCAATTCAAGTTCAATTCAAATTCAATTTTTGTATCTAACCCGTGGATCATTGTTGTCTGAGCAAATAAATGATAGGTACTATTATTATTAATGACTAAGATAAAGACTTCCTGTTCCAATCTGTTCTATGTAAATGATTCAGCTATTTTAATTAATTGTATGCTTGTCTCTTGAGGAGCTCGTGGCTAAATAAGAACAGCCGCTCGGATCGATCTTTAGGTTAAGCCGTGCTTACCTAGGTTGGTCCGTGGATGGGTGACCACCCATTACATATCGAGTTTCCTCCGTGCCTCGGAAAGCACGTTAAGCCGTTGGTCCCGGCTGTCATTTGTAGATCTTTGACAGTCGTTACAGGTAGTCAGTGGCCCGAAAGTCTGACAACCAGTCTTACCAAGGGGTATCGTATTACCTAGTACTAACTGGGTTGTGGAGGTCCGACAGGCAGTCGCTCCATGTAAAATATTGGTATTCAGCTGCATCAGGTTAGACTGGAAGCCGACCCCAACATAGTTGGGAAAAGGCTAGGCAGATGATGTATGCTTGTCTCTAATAACTATGTCTTATAGAAAAGCCCGTAGGAACGATGTATAATATGCTAGTTGTATTCGCTGAGCTGTATTAGGCTGAGAAAGATCCAAGTCCACGCGGACAAATTCGCGGGCACAGCTACTTTTATAAGACTTATTTTTAAATGCACATCAAAATTCTTATCACCCGGCAATTTATTTACATCAATTAAATTACATCAAAAATACTGATTGCACATCAAATTTACCGGAGCGTACGTAAACGTAATACCCACACATGTAACAAAATATTTTTGCAACATATTTTTATTGTAAAAAAGGTATTGCGGCAAAGACAACATACGATGCAAGAGCTCGGGGCTTGTGGCACCCCGACTCGGACAGGCTAGGTTCGAAGGGGATGGCGGGGTCTAGTTAGCGAACTAAGGCCCCGTCATCCACTTCATGTTAGGGTACTTTGAACCCTGCAGGCAGAAATAGGAGCCCCGCTAAGCGGGGAAAATCTCGAGAAAATCAAACCGTACAGTCAGCCACCCATAACGCAATATTGGTCCTGCCATTGGGTAGGCGACCACGTCTGAGCACCGTAAGTAAGTACAGGTCGGTTATTGTGAATTACCAAGCCTTTTGATGCCGATTGATAGTTATAGGCTCGACCCTTATTACATGGGACTTAAACATTACTGACGAAATGTGGGTGGATCTAATATTAATGGTATGTACACTTCTGCCTGATCCTTCTGGGAAATACAGGCAAAATGTTATGTTATACAGTAACATAATATGTTGTTGATTACAAACAGACACCTCAATTTTATTTATTTGTATAGATGAGTTACTAATAAGCATCTTATAATTACCTTGTGTCTGGTTATTGACCTTTCTCAATATAATAATAACATCTACAACCAAAGCGTGTCTTCAAATACCCACCAGAATAAATTAAAGGCTCTTGTTTCCTTTTCTAAAGTGATATGATAGAAAGAGATACCGATATTCCTGTCACTATTTCGGTAATGGGGACAATGACTTCGTTTGGCCTCGTAGTTGTATTTAACTGTTTCATTTGTTTGGTTTAACTATTTGTGATGTGATCAACCGTCTTAGTACGAAACGCGTCTAACTTTAAGTCGGGTTTTAACCGTCGCGTCGCCGAGCCAGTTATTTAGTCAATGGTAGTTTAAAGTCTAGCAATCGAAACTTAAAACTACAATACAACGTGGTTACAATATATAACATCACACCTGTAATCCCCAAGGGGTTAGGCATAGGTGTACCTTATTGTACACCCACATTTCGCCAGTTATGTTTCCTAGGGGGCGGACCCATTGCCATCAAACGGGCTTAAGTTCAGACTCCATGGTTGACACTGAGAAATTATAGTTGGGAAAACACAATAAAACTTTGGCCGACCTGGGAATCGAAACCAGGACCTTATACTCAGCAGTCACTCTTGCGACGAGTAGACCAACGACTATAATGCATTAGGAACACAAACACATAAGGACCAAAGTACACTTTAAGACGAAATGAATAGAAAAGAAGCGTCCTTATTATAGTTACAGACTCGAATAATGATCATATAATTGGCTACTAAATTAGAGATCAATAATAAAGTCGACGGTCCACAGCTAGGCTAACGTTAGGTAGCGACAGCGAGGCCAGATAGGCAACCGCTCCATGGAAAATACTGGTATCCAGCTGCACCCGGTTAGACTGGAAGGCCCCCCCAACAAAGTTCGGAAAAGGATTGTCGCTATCGGCCGCGACCTCAGACGTTGGTAGCTAGCTAACACCAACGCCTGAGGTCACGGCCGAAATATTTAATCTTACAATGGCCGTGACAGCAGATTATTGCGGCCCCAATAAACGTTGCCGTTCAAGGCCCGGGTCCACGTCCATTGAGTTTCTATTTGCTGTCGCACAATGACATTACAAACTAACGGAAAGTGCCTCTGGCCATGATTTTTTTCCGGTGACTTTTTGTAAGAAATCACAGAGTTAAGGTTGAAGTACCTTTACGTAATGTACTTGTTTACGATACGCACGGTTTGATAGAATATAATAGAACAGAATTTTATTTTGCGAATATGGGTCCTATTCCTTACACAATAGTTGTTATGAAATATTAAAGCTCAGCCATGTTTTACCATTCGGCATGCAAACATTTACATTATTTATGAAACATGTACCTACTTACATTTTAAAGACAGATCGATTATATTAGTATTAGTTTAATTATCATTAAATAGATCAGTTAATAAATAATATCATTTTCATTACAAGTGATAATTTATTAATTGCTCTATTTTCAGTTAATAAATTATCATTAAAATTAATCAACAAATATATTTTTCTCTGTTAGAAATTAATTTATACCATAGTACCTACGATTCATGTTGTATTCGATTTAACGTCAGATGTTTTACGATATTCGTGGACGACAAAGTCGGATTTACTGTATTTATTGTCTGTATTGAAAACCGCTCAGTTCTTCTTTAGTGCACAATTGTTTTGATGCTGTTTTCAAATTTCGACGTGTCCCCACTTCTTTGCCAATTAGCCTTACAGTACCAGAATTAGCGAATACCTCTAACGAGGTGACCATTCAGACCATAAACTAGACAACTTGCCCTAAGGAAAATGGGTCGAAAAAGATACGTTTATTCTGTTACACCCGTGCAAAGAAACTGTGGGTTGATAGTTAGATTAATTATCACATGACAATTGACCTTTTTGAGCTCATCTCTAGAAGTCGCTCTTATGATAAAAGCGTGCGTGCGTGCGTGTTTTATCCGAAAAATAAGATCACAAGAAAATAGTCTTTAAAACAAAGATGGCAATAAAATATATAAAACTTTATTTTCATTAATCATTCAATTATAGTCGTCAAGCAAATCTTGTTACATTATGAAGTTTCATCAGCTTATTGCATTCAGTTTAGATATTTTGCGAGACTAAGAAATAACAGCCTCACAGATCGATCTTCGAGGTCATGCCGCGTGGATGGCTGACCATCCATTACTTACCGAGTTTCCTCCGTGCCTACGTTAAGCCGTTGGTCCCGGCTATCATTTGTAGATCTTTGACAGTCGTTACAGGTAGTCAGTGGCCCGAAAGTCTGTCAACCAGTCTCACCAAGGGGCATATCGTACTACCCAGTACGAAGTGGGTTGTGAAAGTCAGATAGACAGTCATTCTTTTGATTTAATCACCATACGTTACTAAGAATTACAGTCCTCCCTCTCTCATAGATAAGGTGCACGAATTAAAGCGTAAACAACCTTGACCAAAGGAAAGTGTAACATCATTAAAATTCCCTTTCAAAGTAATCAAAATAATATTTAATTACTGTTTAGTGATTTTAAAATGATAAAATAGTAACGATGCTATTCTGAAACAAATTACACCTACACAGCGAACCAATTTTATGGTAAAAACTCTTTGTCAGAATAAATAACAGCCGTGTTGGTCTAGTGATTCCAAGCGCGACTGCTGAGCAATAAGTACTAAGGTCCTAGGTTCGATTCTAGAGTCATCATTTTCCATCCGGAACTTCTTAGTGGCAGCCTCGAAGTCTGAGTTAGTGCCTGGTTGATCGCAATATGCCAGCCCCCTATTACATGGAACTGACGGAATGTGCGGGTACTATTACCTAAGTAGGTACACCTCTGCCTAACCATACGGGGATTATACGCGTGATGTTATGTTTAAATAACTACTTAAACTCTTTCTAGGTAACTGAAAACATGAAAGCCGTGATACGGATGTAACCAGTATGAAAATAGATGAAAAGGAATAGGATCAAGGTCTAATAAGGGGGAATGGTCCCCAAATTAAGCGTACGCTAGTTATTCCATAAGGTCCATGCAAGGGGGCGAGGTAATTGCCATCAACTGGGCACTAATCTGATTCTACGAGTTTTCAAACAGGAAAGCGCTCTAACTACGGTTTTCCCAGCTCGGAAATCCAACTGAGTACCAAACGCTCACTCGCTCAGTAGTCGCGCTTGCGACCGTTAAAAACCAGTGTGAACAAGGAAACCAGTCAACGTCAGTCAGTCAATAGAATATTTATTTATTGTTGTTGTAGGTGGGTACCAAATAAAGGTGGTAAAATGTTAAAAAAGCATTTTTACAACACACCCCTAGGGTGTAACTACAATAATAGAAAGAATGATAATAAACAAAAAGAGTCATATTGTCGCTATATGTTTTTAAACTGACATGGTCACTAACTTTAGTCGACGTTACACGGCTGCTAAAGGACATCACTACCTTGAAAGTGGAGATGACCTAGATGCAGTACAGAATGGAGGTTTCAGATAAAAAACAATGCTGAACTATGTGCAGAAATAGCATTATTGCGCAACGTTGGTTCGGTAATTGGGTCACCTGAGGCCTTTAAGGTGAACACACGTCGAGGGGCACAGAATGCATCAATCGGCAGTTTTGAATCGGTGAACACAAGTGTGTCACCAGCTGCCGATAATGCTGAGCAAGCGCCGTCCGCCGCCGCCGTCGCCCGCGCCTCAAGACCAGCTGTGGAAACGTCACACGTAGGTACCCCTAAACGTGCCTGCGCTGCTATTATCATGACTGGCAAATCTGATGCGCATCTTAAGTGGCAAACCAAAATAGAAGACGAGAGTTGCATTAAAGTGGAAAAAAAGAAGAAGCCAAACTAAAGACCAACTGGACTCCGAGGGTCGAAAGATTGTTGTTGAAGTGTTGTTGTTTGTTGTCAACTTTAAGTCGTTCGTGGTACGAGTTCCAACCCAACATCTACAGACCTTCTTGAAAGAGTATTTTTGAAAGGTGTCGTATAACGACGTTTCCGAGGACGGTTACGTGACACCATGCAGCGAAACACATCGCCGACAACGACACCTGTATAGTTATAGTTTAATAAGGTTTTTAATATGTATTAGTTTACTATTGTTTAAGATTATTTTGAGTATTTTTATCTATGGGACTCAGTTGCCTGACAATAAAATGATTGAATGATTTTATCATTAAAACTGAAAACGGGATATTTACTATGTTTACTATTAGTTTACCGATATTTCGGCGCTGTTACAAGCACCATGATCACGAATAAATTGAAGTTAGACCGTTTTGTCTGCTCATAAACACCTACCCGCAATAACTTCAGTTTATCGGTGATCATGGTGCTTGCAACAGAATCGATGCAATATGCGACATCCCAACTTACCACACGAGTAATCAATCTGTCACCTGAAACATGCTTAGAATTTGCGTTGCCATGTTCTCGACCCGATTCCGAATCAATTTTTCCTAGTCAAAATACTGTACCAATGTTATTACGATTATCAAACTCTGATTTGAACAGAAAAAAAGCTTTGACTGTCTGATGGGATAGGTTAAAATACACAGTTAGATAAAGGCAGACTCTACCTGATCTGACCGACCAGGATCCAGTGCATTAAGTCAAATAGAGGTAACAAGAAAATTTACAAAAAAGGAAGACGTGCATCGAATAACTGTACTTTTATTAAAATACTACCTTGTCAGGAACAGCCGTTATTTTCTGGTCATTTCCTTGCTTAAAGTGGGTACTGTGGCACCATTTTAGAAAGCTAATGAATAATGCAACAAGGAAGTCGTTCCTGTAATTTGCTCGACAAGTGCCGTTCATTTATTTTGAGAAAACTGCCTCGACACAACAAGGGCAGTTTTGCAAAAAAATTAGAACATTATTCTCGTGTTGTATGTTATTGTTTTTTTATTTATTACTTATTTATTTATGTACACACAGATACTTAACAGGACAATATATTAACATAGAAGAGCACAAAGGTACTGCTGCTACACTGCTGTTTTACGTGATTTGTATGTTTGATTGTACGGAATTCTTGGTAATTTTCTTTTTGAGAATGCAGGTTTACGTGTAAAGTTGTGTGAGATTTAGTAGGTTAGTTTTTTCGTATAAATTTTTTGTTCGTTAATTGATAGTGGTAGTGAAATAGTAGTACTTTAATAATTTTGTTTAGTATTCTTTGTAGTGGGTTAAGATTAGATTTAGCGGCTGATCCCCACACTTCGGTTAGGTATTCAAGGTTTGATTCGACTACAGAGTTATTTACAATTAGACGTCATTTTTTCGGGGTACATTTTGTAACTTTTCGTAACGCTCTTAGTAGCGATATTAATTTTGTTTTGACATGATCGAAGTGCAGTTTCCAAGTAAGTTTGTCATCTACAGTACTGCCGTGCTAATTAGAAGTGCAGTAAGGAGGTTATTAGTAGTTTCGAGTAAATGGCGCCTAAACATTTTTACTTTTATTTGGCTTTTTTAGGTATGATTTTGAAGTTTTGCAAAAATGTTTTTAGTTACATGTATAGCTGAATATGCATTGTTTCGTAAGAACTAACCCTATTTTCTATAAGTTTAATACAACTATCTTAAAACAAAAAAAACTATTTATGTTTAGCAGGGTCTTCATGACTAAACCCAGTATTACAAGCTATAACAGCAGTAAGTTTGGAGTTACTGCGCTTTCTACTAGCAAATACAGATTACTGCGCTTATTTCATTTAATTCAATTATTATTATCACTTCGACTACAAATTAAAAACGCAGTGCAGTAGTGAGTAAAAGCTATTAAAAATAGTATTTAAGTATACAAAAGTACACTTATTTGGTTATATTTATCCTAACCATTTCCTAATTAAATATAACGACATGAATATTAAAAAATACGTTATTTGAAATGACAAATAATACTTTCTTAATCATACACAATTACTGCATTTTTTACTAGTGACATAATATTTTCTTAAAGCTATGCTTAGACTGACTACAAACCATAACTGCAGTAAAAGAGTGACTTATAGCTTTTCAATTCGTGTACATACGTAAAAAAACCACAATAACTTGGTTATATCTATAATAATATCAAAAAGAGGTAAATGATACAACTATTTTATTAAAAAAAATGTATTCCAATTAAATCTTAAAACAGAAAATATTAAATAAAATCTTTAAAGTCGTAAACTTTCCTTTCTTTTGTAAGTATTGGTCGACTCTGTGATGAAAACTGTCAGCAGCCATACATTTAAGTGTGCGGAAATCAAGTTGCTGTTAATTATGTTAACTAAGAAAGACAATATCACCCAATTTTTGTTTTGGGGTGAACAATTATCCATCCACAAAATAACGTGATCTTTGTCGCGTTTGTTATCTAAAATTATTCACTAAACATTATTATTTATCATTATTACTAACAAATCATAACATCAGCAAGTGTTCCTTACTGCGCTTCTTACTAGTGAAATAAATTATGTTCAAAAAAATACTGGAAGGCAAAGAGCAGTAATGTGTCTTACTGCAGTTGTGCTTAGTAATTTACTTCTCAGCAAGAAACATACTGCAGTTTGGCTTACTAAAAGTCCCACTTCTGGGACAGCTATCAAAATAAGGATTAAGTTACCATACAGAGCTCATTACGAGGATTCCGAATATATGAAAAACTCAATTTTCCAAAAATCCTTCCTTACTGCGTTTCTAATTAGCACGGCAGAGTAGATACCCGACCCGAGGTACCCGAGATATTTCTCGTGACTAGACCGTTTGACTGTTTCTCCGTTGATCGTAAGGTGCAAATTATACAGACACGGCATAAGGTGAAGGCGCGGCGCAGGCGCAGCGCAGGCTTGGAATTTATAAGGAAACGACAGAACGCCATGCCTGCGTTGCGCCGCTTGAGTTTAATTCACAACACGTTGCCTACGTACATTTTGTATGAAAACGTTTTGAAGCGACATCATGCCTGCGCTGCGCTGCGCCTGCGCCGCGCCTAGACCTTAGAGCCGGCACACGATGCGTTGTGGCGCCGCACGCAAAGATTTCACCGTATCAGCGGACAGCGGGCTAAGCTAGCAGCGGGCTGATACGGTGAAATCTTCGCGGTGCGGCGCCGCAACGCACCGTGTGCTCCCGCTGTTACGCCGTTTCTATATAATCGCGCCTAAGAGGTGGGAACTCCGGTTATGATTTATTTTTCGCGGCGAAAATCATAAATGATGCTTTTGAGGTGTTAATAGTCCGCAAGTTATATTTTAACCATTCACTGAGCAGGTCAAGGTCCTTTGGGTCGATAAAAATACCCACAACAACGTTTTTTTGATCAATATAAGTTTTTATTTTTATTATCAAATCTACTGAGGCTATGAGAGTACTTGATTCAGGGTTAAAACCATAATTTGTTGATCAGTATATTTTCTCAGTCAAATACTCGTTTATACGGATGTTTATCACTCATTCGAATATTTTCGAAATGACGGGTAAGACCATAGAGAATATAATCTTTGGATAAGACCGATACTGGTCGGTTGCGCCTATTGGTGCAAAGAATGAGTTAAGTACATTACAGATTTCATTACCGTTTGTTATACATTCTGAGTTCGAAATTAGTTTGGGGGGAACAATGCTATCTTTGATTTTATTCGCTAAATTTCATTAAAATCAGTTCAGTGGTTTAGACGTGAAAGCGTAACAGACAGACAGGCAGACAGAGTTACTTTCGCATTTATAATATTAGTAGGGAAGTAGGGATTTCGTATCCTGTTCCTTCAATTTCATTTAGGTATCTTTTGCCGTGTCGTCAATAGTAACATTTTTCCAATAATAGATGTCTTAATTTGTTTTTAAATCGAATAATATCTAAGTTCTCAATTCCATTTGGTAATTTATTAAATATTTTTGGGGCCATGCAAAGTATGATTTTGTGCATCATGGCGGTCTTTGATGGTCGAACGCATAATTCATGTCTATATTCTTGTCTGATAATTTTAGCGATGTTCAGATGCTTTTCTGAATAGATGCATGTTCTTTTTAACAAATAAAGCAGTCTCAAATATGTACAAGCAAGGTAAAGTCATTATTTTTAACAATACATAATAAGGTTTGCAGCTATCAGTTATTTTTATACCTGTAATAGCTCTAATGCATCTTTTTTGCGATTTTAACATCATGTCCTTATTGCAGGAGTTACCCCAAAACATGACTCCGTAGCGTAGTTTAGAATCAACATATCCACAGTATGCAGTGACTGCCGCCGCTAGATTGACTACTCTCTTTAGTTTATACAAAGCAAAAGCAAACTTACTGATTTTTTAAATTATTATTGAAATAGGTTGTTTCCAATTAAGTTGATTGTCGATTGTTAAGCCTAAAAATGTTGTATTTGCAACTTCTTCAATTTTTTCATTATTAAAGCTTATATTTAGTTCCGAGTTATCTACTCGTTGACGAAAATGCATAATTTTTGTTTTCTTCGAATTTGTAATTAAGTTGTTATGTTCTAACCAGTTAACGGCTTGTTGTGCTGCATTGATTATGTCCACTTCAAAGTCTTTATTAATTTTGTCAAGTTTAACAATTATATTACTGTCGTCGGCAGTGCTACAGTGTTGTAATTAGCTGCATAGCTTCATTATTATCGTGGTTTCGCCTAGAGTTTGGATTTTTTTCGTTAATTTCCGATATACCCACAATTATTACGATATTTTTCTCGCGCTCACATCGGGCTTTTAGTTCGAGGATGAGTTTTTGGTGGCAGACGGGCGATTTTGACGTAGAACTTTCGGTGTTTTTGTGGTTTTTTAATTGGGTTATTAAATTTCTTCTTCTATAATATGTATGATCTTATTTTGTGTTGTCGTGTTATTAGCCTTAATGCTTTCCATATCACCATTTACTTGATCGAGTCGTTGAGTAAAGTTTACAGTAGTTGAGTTCATGGTTTTTATTTCATTTTAATCTCAGATATTTCGTCTTAATTGTAGTTTAGACTGTCATTTTGGGATTTTCCAATTTTCTCTAGAAAGCTCATCGTCTCTGTGTGAAAATTTGTGAAATCCTTTATAAACTCGGTTTCCTCAGTACGCTCTTTTCGCTTAAATGTGTTAACATTTCTATAGTTATCATCATTGCAGTCGGTGAGTATGTTTGGTATAGATCCGCTAGTGTTTCCGCTCTCGCTTATCACCCTGTTATTCGGTGTAGGCGGTGTCCTCTGCGCACTTACTGTGCATGGTTTGACACGAATGTTCTCCGTACGAGTGTGAGTGGGTTAAAAAATTGCAGCGGTCCTTGTTACTCGCGGGGGTGAGCGGTCCGATGTGTGGTGTTGCATCGAAAGTCGAAACACACTTTGACTTGTAAGTTTACGATACTAAGGCCGGCTTGCACCTCGAATCACTAAACACGTTTAATGCTAAATATAATTATTTAAAACATCGGGCCAACAAGCGCCGGAGGCGTTTTTTTCCAATTCAATTTAAGCATAATACGGTGCAAATTCGAACGATAGTCCTTGTTATATATATACTTTAAATCAGGTAATAATTAATACACGCAAATTAATTAATTGCCATTTTATTCACACTTGATCATAGATTACAAAAACATAGAGATGTGGCTCATGGCTAATTTCCGGGCGAACCGGGGTTTTACCCTATATCATTACATTCATTACTAACAAGACATGGTTCCAACACGGAGAGTGTTGGAACCATGTCTTGGTCGACTGCTAATGTATATACTGTCTTTCCAAAAACAGCTAAAGTTTCAAATGGTTTCATCAGCTGACTTAAACTATTTGAATGTAACTGCATCACACTAAATGCCATTCAACAACCTTGCTTTTATTTCTCAGTATATCACAGTCCTATTGTATGAAAACAACAGGATCTAGTAAATATTAGTGCTTGCATGATAATTACTAGTTGTTTATCTTTACTCTCGATAAACAAGCGACTATCTGATAAGAATATATTGTGTAATGGTAATATACGGTTGGTGTAATCATGTTAAATGGTAGGAATATAGTTTAGAGCTACAATATTGTATTAATCTGATTTAAATTTTTTTGAAGTCTTAGATATCACCTCACCTGTGTTCCGCAAAGCGTAAGCCAGAGATGTACCAGTGCTCCTATAGTACATCCACATTTTTCCAGTTATATTTAATTCGCTAGTTATAATAGGAAGAAGATGAAGTAACAGGTCGCAAGCCTATTGCCATCAAAAAATTGATTTCACACCACTACTGAAAAGTATCTGATCGAAAAACCCAATAACACTTTGTCCGACGACTCTCATTTAACTCTTTCTTCAATATTTTCCAGGATGGCCGCCTAGACACAATCGTGGTGGACTATCAGACGGTCCACTTAGGCTGCCCTGCTACCGACGTGCTCTTCTTCGAGTTCCTGGGCACAGACCAGGAGTTCCGAAAGAAATATCACCAGCAACTCCTCGACTACTACTTCGAAAAACTGACTGTCGCGTTGGACAGGTTCGGGATTGACGTCAATGAGGTGTACCCTCGGGAGACGTTTGATTCAGAATACAAAGAGGTTAGTTGTTTGGTTCAGAATCATCATCTGCCTAGCCTTTTCCCAACTATGTTGGGGTCGGCTTCCAGTCTAACCGGATGCAACTGAATACCAGTATTTTACATGGAGCGACTGCCTATCTGACCTCCACAACCCGGTTAGTTTTGGGTAGGTAATAGGATACTCCTTGGTAAGACTGATTGATAATGATTTATAGTAATCCATGTAAGCTACCATTTTGATTCCTGAGGCCCTACACAAACGCGTGGCATAAAAATAACGTAAACTCGAATGAGTTTTAAATCGAAAACACGACGTTCGGCTAACATTTTGGTCCAGCACAATTAGTATATATCACCCACAAAATCACAGATATGAATAAAGTCTTCAGCTCTTCGCACTAAAGGAATACTATATGTGGGACAAACGAGGAATTTCAGTTTTTAAAATCTATGGGATTTAAGTTACATTTACGTTGCGCGTTGACAGCACTAAAATTTATAAGGAATGGCGTAACACCCAATCTAGATCTTACCTTAGAACTAACTATTCTAGAACAAAGTCTAAAATTAATTAATTTACTTATAAGGATGTCATTTTACTTCATTAAAACTGTCTTCTCGAACATTAGAATTTAAGACTGGCTTAAAAGAACATATTTGAACACCACGTTTGCAAGGTGAACTAGTCCTAAATACTCAATCAAGTCAGCCTATAGCAGTCAACTGCTGAATAACATATGTCTCTCTCAAGCTACAACAGAACACGGCATGGCAGACGGAAGACCACACCCCATTTTGAAGTTCAACTCATAGGTCAATCGCAAGTACTCCTGTCTCAACACTCCTAAAATTGTTTCAGAGGTCGAGCTCAGCCCTATGCATCGCCGTAGCAGTCCTACCCCTGGTGCTGGTGGAAACAGAACTAGCTCCCCATATGAGCGGAATCCAGGAGGTGGAAGACTTCGCCATCACTCCCAGCCAGCTGTTCGCGGAGCGGTACAGCGGCCTCGTCAGTGATTGTGTTGAGTGGGGAGTTATATAGGACTGGAGATACGATATTGTAAAAAAAAAACATTTTTGCAAAAAAACCGACTTCCTACAAAAGTCTAAAATAAATTTAGTTTCGAAAGTCGGTGACTTTGTCTCTTTCACTATCTTTTTTGCCACCGACTTTCGAAAGTAAAGTTATTTTAGACTTTTTTTGGGATTTTTGGAAGTCGGTTTTTTTGCAAAAAGGTTTTATATTTTACCTGTAGCATATGTTGTTAAGGAACCACCATCATGACGTCAATATAGGCCAAAAAGTTACACACTTTAAATTCAAAAGGATAGCTACTGAATCTTTAAAGCAGATAACTAATACATAATAATATTATTATCCCTAATTCACAAATAAGTACTTACTAAATTTTTCTGTAAAATTAAGGCACGCATTTCACTATTTTATAATAAATTATTTGGTGTGGGTTACACGTTTATTTAGTTTAAAACTTTAAAAAACTTTATATTCTCCAAAGGTAATTATGGATAGAAAAAATTAGAATGCTCTTTTTCTGTTTACACAAAAAGAATTTGGTAAAGCCTGACGGATTAAATTGAACCTACTAATGTTGTAAGTAATGAGGAGTAAACCTAGCCGGAGGGTAGATTTAATTTAAAACGATTGGCCATGACCAACAGCGGCCACACGAATGCCGCAATTGGGCAAAAGTTAGTTATAACATGTCTCGATTACGCTAAGAAATAAAAATATATTTTTCAGCTGAACTGTTCCATATTTTAAGACATGCCATATTTCAAGGTGTACAAAACAATTTCGATCAGTATTCCATGTTTCATGTTACCTAATTTATCAGATGTTAGTCATGTATTCCAATTTATTTTTAAGATTATTATGGGTGGGGACCGTAAAGGGCAGCCACACCGCCCGCCGGCGGGCGGGACAGCGACGCGAACGACGCCCTTTTCATATTTTTGCATCGCTAACGTATACTTAGCTCGGCAGTTCGCGGTGTGAACCAAAAGTATGAAAAGAGGTGAAACGATGTGTGGTTCGCCAAAAAAAATATATTGTAGGTCCCATATTTTAACATTTACCTCACTTTACTACAAAATATAATATGTCATTGTAAGTTAGTAACTATATTAATTTCAGTAGGTACCTCATCATCTTCCTGCCTTTGTCCTATTCTATTTGTGGTCGGCGCAACGTTTTCTTCTTCCATTCTCCCCTGTCTGACGTCACGGCATCATTTACTCCTTTCTCTTTCATATCTGTCTTCACACAATCCATCCATCTTTTCTTTGGCCTTCCTCTCCCTCTCCATCCATCAACATTCATGTTCATCACTGTTTTAGTCACATGCATTTCATCCCTCGTCATTACATGTCCGTACCAAGACAAACGACTTCCTTTCAACTTTTCTGTTACAGGCTCCACTTCAAAACTTCCTCTAATATACTCATTCCTTACTTTCTCCATTCTTGACACTCTACACATTCATCTCAACATTCTTTTATTTTTATACAGTCCATAGAATATCTCCTAATATTTATTTTATAGCATCATTAAAACAGGGTTGTTTTTGAGCGGTTAGTTGTTGAAACACTGGGCCGATGGGGTCCGACTGCCCACTTAGTCTTTCGGGACAACGCCAAGCGGTGGGTCACCTCTTCCAGTGATCAGAGGGTGGACCACTTAATTTCTCGATATTCTTCTTTTTGCATGTATTGTACCTACTTATTTTTATTATAATTTTAAGTTGGTTTATAGTTTGTAAATAAAAATATGTCTTTTAAAACAAACTTTAAAACCATTTTAAAATAGAAAATAACTAAGTATGCTGCGTTTCATTTTTCATTTGAGACTTTTCCTCCCTCTGGCCTCCTCTTTTAATATTTTTAGGGTGATCTAAACTATTGGTGGTCATTAGCCATCTGAATATGGCAATGAAGTAATTATTTATCGATCATGAGTCGTAATGACATCCTACTATAGCAGTCCAGTCTATACCATAGTGTACTCGTAGCATTCACAAGGCCCATGGCTTTATCGGTATTCTGTACAACACTGGAGTCCAAGTTCTGTTATCTTAATTAATTTAGATAAAATTTGACAGACGTATACCATGATTTGAGTTAAGATATACCTAGTGGGATAATATTGAGGGCAACAGTAACTAACGCAATATTATGAGGACGTGTATGAAACTGCGAATGTCGCACTATGTTTTGTTAATTGTGGTTTGCTAAATCGAGGGCAACCCTCAAATTATATGTATAGTATATAGTATTACATGTTTTTTCTAAAACTATTCAAGTATACGCAACTGGGAGTCATCATCTCATGTTGATTAGCTGATGATGGAAGGTTAGGAGTTGGAGGAGAATTATTTAGTAAAATATTAACTGTGGACCGATTTCCAAAATTCTTGGTCCCATAGAAATATTGTCATGATCTGATCGTGGACTTCGAAGATATGAAACGGAGCTCTTCAATAATAGACAGCAAATCTGTCGTGATTCACAACATCATAGCATAACATAACGCCTTTATGCTCTGAGGGGTTACGCAGATGTGTATAGTACATTTTGAATTGCGTAGTGGCGTTTCAATTCACTACTGGTAAGCCTTTGTTCTACAGTAAAATAGTGTTTAGGTATAGTTAATGGTTATATCCTCGTTATTGATGGAAAAGTACCTACGAGTATAAAATATAGGTAATAATGTATAAGGGAGCTGCATCTGCCAACAAACTGCTTTACAGTTTGGCAGAAGTAACATTTTTTGTAATATTTAGGATGTCACCACGAATAAACACTTGTTAATTCATTTCATTCACCCACATTTCGACAGTAAGGTATGGTAAGTTCTATTTCATAGAAGATACGCCAAGATATACCATGAAATGTATGTATAACAATGTAAAATAAATGCATGGCAAATATTTGGATATTAGACTAAAAATGGAAATGAAATGGACAAAAATACTAAATCAAACAAACAAAAGTCACCGGCTTCAGAAACTAAAGTTATTTTTCGCTTTTTTGAAGTCGGTTTTATTTTTTACATCAAGTAGTAGCAGAAGAGAGAGGAAGTTGTAGAAGTAGTTTTTGGGGAGCTCAAAATGATGAACAATCACGGAAGATATCCCGTAGATGACAGTATAAGTTTTTACATCATTTTACCGACAACACACATCTGGTGGTGAATAATCTGCTATAGTTCTCCTGTCTGTTTTTGGTTACGGCGGCTACTTTCAGCGCAGACTAGTCGACGCAGGAGATATTAAAGTGGACAAGTGTGTGCACCAACTTAGTTCCACTGCTTCTCACACCATAATATCGTAGGCCGGAGGGGCCGAACGGTCCCGTCTTACAAGTTGTAAGTCATGGGTCTAAACACTCTAAACCCAGGCAGGCGACTTTGAGTAATTTATTCCAACAGCTCTGAAAACATCGTGAGGAAAGCGGCACGTCCTAGAACCAAACATTTGAAGACTTGCACTGGGACCGCGTGCTCTATTACAGCCCACTCTCTCCCTCCCCAAGCCTGGAACATTATAGGCTGATTATCCTTTGTGGGCTGATCTTAAGTATCTCAGGTTCTATCTTAGGGTCCGAATACGTCTCAGAACAGTTTGCACGTTCGTGTTGCGTCGCCCGCCGTCGCAAGCTCACCGCAATCACACACCGATTCTAAATTTTGTTACTGCATATTGGTAGGCGTTTTAAGTAACGACAATAGGTATACAAGCGTTTTAACTGTGTAGTAAAGTAGTTAGTTAGTTAATAGTATAGAATGTGCAACTACCGTACTTTCACAAGTTATTATGCCTTGTGACTGTGACTGTAGCTTAGTTTTTTTTTGACTTTCAAAAGTGCCTGTAATGGTCTAGTTGAAATAAATGATTTGAATAGACAGTAAGTTAGTAGACAGATTTTTGCAGTCAAAAGTATGTCAGTTTTAACTGTGTATACATAACATAGCATCACACCTGCAATCCCCGAAGAGGGGAGGGTTAGGCAGAATTGCGCCGAATAGTACACCCACTTTTTGCCAGTTATGTTAAGGTCCAATGTAAAAGGGGGCCTTCAAACATGCACAGATCCAGACTCCGTGGCTGCTACTGAGTAATGCCTGATGGAAATACCCAATAACATTTTGCCCGACCTGGGAATCGAACCCTCTTGCTCAGCAGTCGCGCTTGAAAACCAAGAGACCAACGAGGTAGTCACTGAGACATAATAGGTACATCATACTACTCTGTCAAGAAAGTACCGGGAAACGATCTATTGATCGTTTCCCGGTACTTTAATACATTTTGAGTATTATTATACTCAAAATGTTTGTTATTCATCCAAAGTTATTTTCGCTTTCAAAGTATGCTCCTTCAGAAACGATACACTTACGCCAACGAATAATCCAATCATCAAAACATTTTTAATACGCTTTTTAGTAACTGAGTTCAGTTCTCGTGCCGAATTCTCCTTTATGTCTTTTACCGAATGAAACCGGGTGCCACGAAGTAGTAATTTGAGTTTAGGAAATTGAAAGAAGTCGGCTGGAGCCAAATCTGGTGAATAAGGTGGTTGCTCGATGGTTTTTGGCCAAAAATTCGTTCATTATGATGGCCTTGTGCAAAGGCGCATTATAGTGGTGCAAAATCCAAGAATTTTCTTTCCAAAAATCTGGTCTTTTTCGTCGAATTTGCAATCTTAAACGCCGCATAACGCTCAAATAAATATTCATTATTTACTGGTTGACCTTCCGGCAAGTCAAACTGCGATAGTCAAAGAAAACGGTCAACATGACTTTGACTGTTGATCGACTTCGGTTTCGGTTCAGTTGGAAGGCGCCAATCCGAAGCTTGTTGACTAGTTTCCATGTCAAACTCGTAAACCCACGTCTCGTCACCAGTATGCGTTTCATGAATGTTGGGACGGAAGTGACTCGTTCTAGCATGTCCTCAGCGACTCTTATGCGATTGAGTTTTTGATAAAATTCAGGTTTTTTGGAACTAGCCGAGCGGCAATATGTTTCATACCCAAGTTATTATTTAAAATGGTACGGAACGACTCGTGAGACACAGACAGTTCAGCGGCTATCTCTCTCAAACTTTAATGAGGATTTGGTGCGTTCGTGTTCCACGCGCGCCTCAAAGAGATGTCAGCAAACAGGAGGGGCCCGCAAGGGCTGATGCCTGCCAGGGCTGCGGGACTGTTCGAAACAGATACCGCGGCCCTGGAACACAAAGGGCAAAAGAAGGAACATGGATGGGTTTTAGTCAGTAAAAGT
Organism: Eurois occulta; assembly: GCA_950022335.1. Lineage (NCBI taxonomy): Eukaryota > Metazoa > Arthropoda > Insecta > Lepidoptera > Noctuidae > Eurois > Eurois occulta. The sequence continues at coordinate 17,789,330 of OX465498.1, read as the reverse complement.
CTAACACTCCCTTCCGCTCCGCCTAGAGCGGGAGGAGCCATTTGATGATTTCCCATCCCAAATAAAAAATGAAGTAACCTAAGGTTTAATATGACGAAGACGATTATTTACTGTCACAGCTGTCGTCTTCCGCGATATTGCTTGTTGGACATGTTTTATTAAGTACGATAAAGCCGAATTAGCGTCAGCAGTATTGTAAACTAGGCTAAATCAATGTTGCGTAAATCATATTCGAGTTTGTTTACGTTTAATTTAGTCTTTGTCTGGGGGCGATTTTGCTTAGGCAGCGTTAAATTTACGGCTAGTAAGACAGAATGGTGGTCGGTTATTGTTGAGTTAGTAACAAAACGTAATAAATAAATAAGTGGTTTTGATCATCATATGGTCGAGGCATGAACTGCTCTGATGAGTAGGCAATGTGTGAGCAGGCAGAAAACCATGGTATGAGCAGATGTTAAGGTAATCTTGAGTCCCTGCGTCGTAGTATTCAGAGCCAATTAATGTTAATATCTCCTGTTAATATTACATTCTTAAATGGGCGAAGTGCTTGAAAGATCTGGTTTAGGGGACTGTGGAAAGAGGTTAAGTTTCTTGCGGAAAGGGATCTATACAAAGCAAATTATCGCTGTGGTTGTACCAATTTTACTGATAAGGCAGTTACTAATACAATCTTGTAGATCAGGTTCTTCGAGTTTGACCTTTAATGATTAGAAAAGACAACGACACCATCGTTTTGAGATTTTCATGGCGCTTTGATAGCCAGCATTCTGTTAGAACCATAATATCGCAATTAAAGTTAAGTCCATGAAGAAAAATGTTAAAGCTATCGATGTTCTTATAAATACTTGGTATGTTTTGGGTTAGTATGGTTAGTGACTTTTGATACTGGGAAAGATATTGATTGCAGTCCTCAACCTCACATGACTTTGACTAGGTTAAAATGAGTTTTCTATGTCGGTAATTAAGTCAATATCCATTCTATTTAAAAATAATAACAATAAATTAATTACGTCTAAGATTTAAACAAATATGTGGCGCTCTTAGGCGCCTTCATAGTCAATCGAGTTAATGTACTTAGGTATTTCGGCAGCTAGTTTAGCCGGAACTGCGTCTCCTGTCTTGTGGTTGGCTTGTTTTTTAAAGCGCATGCATGTAGCACATTTTGGATCTTCAGCTTTTTAGCGCAGTCTTGGCTCGAGTGTCCTTCTTCACCGCAATGGCCACAAGCCGGGACAGAGTTCTCACATTATAATTAAAACTAGAAACGGGATATTTACCATGTCCACTGTTTGTTTGTGTTTTGTTTGTATATCGGGAACTCAAAAAAAACAGTGGACATGGTAAATATATAATATCCCGTTTCTAGTGTTAATTATAATGTTAGTGACCATGACAGTTTAAAAACTTAAAGAGTTCTTGCATGTCTTAGATGCATGACCATACTGCTGGCACTTGTAACATCTCGTTACTAGTGTGAAGTCTCGTATCGGGCAGGACGTCCAATTTATAAATAATTTGTCCTGTGTGATGAGGGCCTTGCGAATGACGGCTGAAACTTCTAGAATATAATTACAGCTCTCAGCATCTTTCCTACCAGATTTGTGGCTAAGTTTAATTGAGGTCAGAAATGTATAGGCTAGGGTCATAGGCAGTTTATCCGTTATGTTTTGGTCGTAAATGCATTTATAAACCTCATTTTCAACCATTGATGCGGGCTCCTATTACAATAATGCGAGGTTTGCGCTTCCGAGGTTCGTCGACGGTAAGGCCTGACGAAGTGATTTGGACTGTTTTTTTGAGCTTGTCTAGGTCATCCTTAGTCTCAGTGCTGATGATAAGTCCTCCTTTTCCTATTTTACGTACGCCTCGTACTTTCAGCTTCATTTCACCAGGGCATATGATTTTTTGTAGCATGTTCTTTGTTTCATCACTGGTCTTTGTGTTGTCGCATGGAAAAATCGCCACGGAGCTGAGATTATTAGGGCGAATAAAACTGCTGGACCCCTTCTTCGCCATATCAGCAAATGATGTAGAAGTTGCAGGTTGCTGCTTCACACAGGACTCCTGAATCGTGCGGTTCATCTCTGTAAGACAGTCCGCTAGGTCTCGACCTTCGGTCATAGTTTTCAGGGCGGTATGTGTTTGTAGGGTTCTTGATTTCATCGACTGGTATTGAACAGCCAATTGCGAAACACCATGTCCAACTTTTCGGCAAAGATTGGTAATTCTTTGCTTCTGGTCGGAATTAAGTTTTCCCTCAGAAGCAATAACACAGACCTCATTCAGGTACTGCTCAATGGTCCCCAACCAATTTTGAATCTCCGGAGTACAGATTGGTTCAACGGGTTCTTCTTGGTACTGCTTTGGTCGTTGAGGTGGTCTCGGTTTTGGTGTCGACGGAGGGCTGCGTGGCGTCATCCCATTCCGATTAAAGGGGCTGCTGTCCATTTTTCAGTTTATAATAACTATTTACACTTCAGTTAGTCCATTATTTTATGTAAAAACCACTTACTACGCTGATTTGTATATCACGCTAATACACTTAAACTGGGTCAGAAATTATTGCAGGCGTTAATTAATTAATTTTTAACCGACTTCAAAAAGGAGGAGGTTATCTAATATAACGCCTGTATGCTCTGAGGGTGTACGCAGATGTATACATAACACCCACGCGGCTTCGCCCGCGTGGTGTTCGGGAATTGCCCACGGGATTTTACTTCTGGGATAATAAGTTATCTATGTGCTCTATCTCTGTGTTAAGTTTCATCCAGATCTGTTCAGCCGTTTTGGCGTGATTGATTAACAAACATCTATCCATCCAAACTGTCGCATTTATAATAGTCTATTTAAGGCCCTTCGCACATGGAGCTACTCAAAAATGACTGAACCAATCAGTAATTACGATTACAAACCAGTTAGAAATTGTATCTCGCACACGTCGCTACTCAAGTTGTAAGGTTTCAGTCACTTCTGTTATTTCTGTTTACAAAAGCACACGGTTAACAAGTGGTAAACATGTCAACTGGATCGAGCGAGGACGACGACGATATTGTATTATACTATTATCATAATAGACGTCGAAGGAATATTCGCAGGTTTTGGGTTCATCCGTATATCCAAGCTCTTTCTGTTATATCCTTTCGTGGATATTCTGTTATTTTATAATTATATAAGCATGGGTATTTTTCCACCTCCTTCACAAATTGAATATTTAATGTTTGCTCGTTCATTTTTGTAACAAAAAATAAAGAGACTCGGGAAACCAGTAGCGTGGTGACCGGTACGACGCGTCGCGCGTGATCGGTTGCTAACGCGTTACTGACCAGTTAGTAACTAGTCGCGTCGTGTGCGAACCTCCATTGAACATGTATGGGCTGTGACGCTCAGGCTACTCGTTAGTAATTTAAGTTTGTGACTAGTTCTTTTTAAGTAGCTCCATGTGCGAAGGGCCTAAGTGTAATATTAGTTTTTGTTTTTAAAGTTGAATAGGTAATAAAGAATCGTTAGTCGCGTTTTTTTACAATCATGTACTTACTTATAACTTGTAAACATTATATAGTTCATAGTAATAGATGGGACACCGGTGACGACGATCAAATGATTTATATGGAATCAATTAATAGACATAATACTTTTACATAATAATTAAAATTTAATATCAATTTCGCGTATCACGAGCATACGCGAAAATCGGGATTTCACATTTATATTTACTCACACGTCTACCTCAGAAAAATCCCAACTACTTACTAATAGATAAATACTCCTGCGCCCCGCACGCCCTGTGCAACACTGCGCGCCATGCGCCTGTCTACGTGAGTTTCGAAGCCCTATTTGGCTCTGTTGGGGGATAATTTTGGAAAAACTGTGATATACGTCTCATAATTTTAATTGAAGAGTGTGTACACAAATTTTCGCGTCAAAGGACGGTCAAAGAATATAAAGTTTCACAGAAAATTCAACCCCTTCTTAGTACATACCTACTCTTTACAAAGAATACGCCCCTCAAATTTCATGTCTTTCAGACCAGCAGCTTAGGCTGTACATTGATATAACAGTCAGACAGTCAGGACTTTTAATTTCATATTGGGGGATGATTTTGGAAAAAACTGTGATACACGTTTCTCATAATTTTAACTGAAGAAAATGTACACAAATTTTCAAGTCAATCGACCCCGAGAATAAAAAACTTCATAGAAAACTCAACACCCCATTTTACCCTCTTAGGGGTAGAATTTTGAAAAACCCTTTCTTAGTGGATACTTACTCTTCACAAAGAATACACCCTCCTCATTGCTCTAAGACAAGCGGTTTGGGCTGTGCTTTGATATCAAATCTTTGATATCCTGACTGACTGAAAGATATACAGTAAGTAACAAAAACCCTGTTGTTCCTTCTACCTACGTTTTAAGAATCGGTATACACACGTAATAAAGGAAGTCATTTATAAAAAACGGTCAACAAAAATAATTAAAAAAAAATATTTAATTATTAATATTTGTAAGGTTTAACTGATTTCTAGGCATCTTCTGTCGCGTCAAAGGAAGCCGCCGAGCTCGGCTATTTAGCGAAATAAAGATGTACTTGTAAAATCAGATACTCGAAACTTTTTTTTGAATGTGTCGATTTTAATAGTTATTTGATTTTGGCCTCTCGACTGGCCAATGCTTAATTTTTTTAAATTATAACTTCATCAATGTTGTGCTTGTAGGTAAATGTATACGTCCCTAACAGGAACAACAGGGTTTTTGTTACTTACTGTAATTATATCCTCTGACTGACTGATATACACCAGTATTTTTAGGTCGTTCTGGAGCCGAATACCATGAACTCGATCATCGAACTCGAAACGATTGGGACTATTTTTTTCAAAAAATAACAGTAAAAAAAATACGAAAGAATAAATTTAATGTTTTTTTTTGAAATAATGAGAACTCAAATGCAAATGTGTGTGTAAAACGTATCCACGATCGGCAACACATGCGAACGGTACCCATTGAAAAATTCATTCATCAATCGATTCTCATTATTTCACAAAAAAAAAACATTTTTATTCTTTCGTGTTTTTTTTATTGTTATTTTTTGAAAAAAAATAGTCCCAATCGTTTCGAGTTCGATGATCGAGTTCATGGTATTCGGCTCCAGAACGACCAAAAAATAATGGTGTATAGGACCTCGAATTTTATATGTATAGATAAGCCTATTACCATGAAATGTATGGTTAACAATGTAGAAGAAACGCATAAAAATATTTGTATGATCCCATACAAATATTTTTATGTGTTGCAACTAAAAATGAAAAAATAAAAAAACTTTTTGCAAAAAATAAAACCTTCAGAAGTCGGTGACAAAAAACGGAATCAAACAAACAAAAGTCACCGACTTCTGAAACTAAAATTATTTTTCACTTTTTTGTGTTTTTGGAGTCGGTTTTATTTTTAGCAAAAAGTTTTTTTTTTATACTGCATTGATGTGCACGTCTGTATGCGATGAGTGCAATCAACGAATCCTACAGTGTAACATTACAGTGCGTTTTATTCGTTGTGTGTGTACTCGAATAAACGTGTAATGATATATTACTGCGACCTAGTCATGCAAATTTCACAAGAGTAAAAACATTAAATAGTTTTTCATGAATTTCTTGAAACTCGTTGATGTTTAAAAAAAAGTAAATATACAAGTCAATAGTTTATTTTTTTACCTATATTAGATAGTACATTATATATTTATACTTATGTACAATGAAATGAACGTCATTGAAGTTTAAACGTTTTTATTTTTTGCTGAAAAGTTGTCATTTTTCTCTTACACGTTTATTCGGTGGGGCCATCGAAATGTCCTCGAGACAGTGTAAATCCCATCAAAAACATAACACAAAAATGCAAGTCTCGCAACGCAGTTCTTCTACCGTAAAAAGTTGTGAGATTTAATGTAAAACCAAGTCTATTCATTTATTCTGTACCTGCCTATGTGAGCATCTATCCAACCACTTTGTCATAAATTGTTACCTAATTAGTAACTAACAAATTTTTGTAGGGACCGTATCAATATGAAACATCTTTATTTATTTAATAAAAAGGATGACTTGGCAATCGTAATCACGGCAATAGAATTTACATACAAAAGCGCAGTGAGAGTAACCTTACCCTAGGTAGGTGGTTTTTGATCCTAACAAGTTTTGTATTCTTTATAAAATATTTATGTTGTAGAAAAATAAACGATTACAGAAGCTATAAAACGGGCCTGTTTCCTTTACATTCAAAATCATAGAAATCGCGTATGAGGTTACTAAAAAAATTTTAAACAATAATATCTTTTGCGTCTGTTGTTCGATTTTGATGAAATAAACGCTAAGGCCCTTCGCACATGGAGCTACTAAAAAAATACTGAACTAATCAGTAATTACGATTACAAACCAGTTAGAAATTGTATCTCGCACACGTCGCTACTCAAGTTGTAAGGTTTCAGTGACTTCTGTTATTTCTGTTTACAAAAGCACACGGTTAACAAGTGGTAAACATGTCAACTGGATCGAGCGAGGACGACGACGATATTGTATTATACTATTATCATAATAGACGTCGAAGGAATATTCGCAGGTTTTAAAAAATACTCTCCTGTCAAATTCCTTTCGTGAATATTCTGTTATTTTATAATTATACTAGCTGTGCCCGGCATGCGTTGCAATGCATCTTTTCCTACCTACTATCACCCACCTACCACCTACCTACTACCACCCACCTACCACCTACCTACCACCCACCTACCACCCACCTACCACCTACCTACCACACACCTACCACCCACCTACCACCTACCTGCCACCTACCTACCACCTACCACCCACCTACCACCTACCTGCCACCTACCTACCACCTACCACCCACCTACCACCTACCACCCACCTACCACCTACCACCTACCACCTACCACCCACCTACCACCTACCACCTACCTGCCACCTACCTACCACCTACCACCCACCTACCACCTACCACCCACCTACCACCTACCTACCACACACCTACCACCCACCTACCACCTACCTGCCACCTACCTACCACCTACCACCCACCTACCACCTACCTGCCACCTACCTACCACCTACCACCCACCTACCACCTACCACCCACCTACCACCTACCACCTACCACCTACCACCCACCTACCACCTACCACCTACCTGCCACCTACCTACCACCTACCACCCACCTACCACCTACCACCCACCTACCACCTACCTACCACACACCTACCACCCACCTACCACCTACCTGCCACCTACCTACCACCTACCACCCACCTACCACCTACCTGCCACCTACCTACCACCCACCTACCACCTACCTACCACACACCTACCACCCACCTACCACCTACCTGCCACCTACCTACCACCTACCTACCACCTACCTATCACCTACCTACCACCTACCTACCACCTACCTACCACCTACCTACCTACCACCTACCTACCACCTACCTACCTCCTACCTACCACCTACCTACCACCTACCTACCACCTACCTACCACCTACCTACCACCTACCTAACTACCTACCACCTACCACCTACCTACCTAACTACCTACCACCTACCTACCACCCACCTACCGGGTACTAAAGTACCAGGCTGGCATGCATTCAAGGTGGTATTTTAACAGTTGTGGATCTTAATCATAATTTTCTGTAAAAAGTACCAGGCTGTCATGAATTCAATATGCAAAATTAATTAATTAATTAACACATTAGTCGTGGAATGCTGTCGAACGGGATAAAAAGTATCCTATGTCCTTCTCCTGGCTCTAAACTACCTCCCTGTCAATTTTCAGCTAAATCGGTTCAGCCGTTCTTGAGTTATAAGTGAAGTAACTAACACGACTTTCTTTTATATATATAGATAAGCATGGGTATTTTCCCATCTCCTTCACAAATTGAATATTTAATGTTTGCTCATTCATTTTTATAAGAAAAATCAAAGAAACTCGGGAAAATAGTAGCGTGGTGACCGGTACGACGCGTCGCGCGTGATCGGTTGCTAACGCGTTACTGACCAGTTAGTAACTAGTCGCGTCGTGTGCGAACCTCCATTGAACATGTATGGGCTGTGACGCTCAGGCAACTCGTTAGTAATTTAAGTTTGTGACTAGTTCTTTTTAAGTAGCTCCATGTGCGAAGGGCCTTAATGTTACTCGGAACAATGCTTCTTATGTTTCAATATTCCAATTTTGAATACAATGAGGGGTTTTAACGTGATGCGCGCACAAACGGAACAGACAAACCATTTGAACCATTTTGTAGACAGGTTCTGACGGCGAAATGTCCGTAGGTGAAAGGCTGGGCCGGGAAAATGGAAATAAATGTGTAGCCTTACTTAGGGCTGCCCACCGGGAACGGTAAATGAAAGGCTGAAGAGTCAGATGCCAACTGGTTTATTTCACTAAGTTCACGTTTATATATTGTCTGTATAAGTGTGCGTGTATGTATGTATGTGTGTGTGTGTCCCCACAAATGAATCATCCTGTCGACGAACAGTCCAATGGCGAATCGGTTTTAGGAGAACGGTTGCGGAATCGTTTTTGATAAAGTCGATTCACTGTAAGCCTTCTGTAACATTTACAGGGACTCCGAACACGAAATTCCATTGGCGATGCAAAATTTGAGACAAACTCATAATTCGATGTTTTTGTCCATTATGAAATTCGCAATACACACTAGATATGATCTAACTAAAAACAGCACTGTATTTAATCTAAATAACAGATGCCACACTCAAACTCCGCGACAAAATGGAAAAAAAGTTGTGCCAATCTAGCAACCAAAAAAAAAACATAAAGAAATCATCCATTCCCGATACTTTTATGACCGAATGTATACACATTTTATCAACACATCAGTAGAACTATTTCCACAATGTGTACGATGCGACTAATTTGCGACAGCTAGATACAGATATCTCTGTAAATAGATCACATCTAACTTGTAAAACCAGACCCATAAACAAAGGAAGGCATCAAACCGCATTTTTTTCTTGTTTCCTTGTACTGAGAACGGTTGAAGTACGCGTGTAAGTGTTATTATTATATTTACGAGGAAAACTAGCGTTGTAACGTGGATGCGCGTAGGACTAAAAATATTAATCCAAATAGATAAACCTGGACAAACTTTAACAGGTCATAGCAAGTAAAATCCCTACTAATATTTCTGTCTTACTGTCTGTTACGCTTTCACGTCTAAACCACTGAACTGATTTTAATGAAATTTGGTACAGAGATAGAGTTGACCTTGAGAACGAACATAGGATAGTTTTTATCCCGGACTTTTGAAGAGTTCTCTTGGAAACGCGATATAACCGAACTTGACGCGGGCGAAGCCGCGGGCGGAAAACTAATTAAACATATTTTCATAGACTGTAGGTACGTAAATTTTTCTATTAATTTAGGGGACCGTTTTCAGCCTAACCGGATGCAATTCAACATCAGTATTTTTCTTGGGATGATTGGCTATTTGACTATCACAACCTTATTGTAAAGCAATACAATACCAGAATAGGACTTCATACTGTTCCTACCCATTGTATTTAAAAAACTGTATTTTGTTCGTTGAAATTTCACTTTTGTATGAACCTACAAAGACTCTCGACGACTTACATCAAGCACAAAAGCAAACTCAAAGCATTTATTTCAGTTGACCGCATTAGCACTTTTGAATTATTAAGGAGTTAGTTTCTTTTAAAGTTAAAGCTAGTTAAAGAAAAGCAATAAACAAACAGACAATATAACATTACACCGACGTCACATGACCTAGCTTGGATTATGTGGATCACAAGGATATCACACGGCTCAAATGACCGCCTCACTATCGTAGGTTCACACTCGCGGCAGCTACACGTAACAGATACATTACACACAAATAATCATAATAAAGAAACCTTCGTAAATTAATTTTGTCCTAGTGTCGGTGAGAAAAATACCAAAAAGTTTTAACGTCAATTTTTATTGTTGCCTATGTTGAATATTGATTTCCTCTGCCGTTTTCGGCAGTTGTAAAAAAGTTTCAAGAAAAATGGCGGGACGCGGTGATTGTTTTCCGAATTAATGAATTAGTGAAACGTAATATTTTATTAATCTGGTTTCATTTACTTTTATAGCTTTTAATCAAAAGTTGAGGTACAGGGTAGCATTATAACTTAAGTATTTTTAGTTTGGAGTGCGGGAAAAAGTTTCTATAAAATGTTTCAATTATTTCTGGTGCTGTTTGCCTTCTTTGGGAGATCTACAGCTGTCATCTACAGTTTGAATGGTAAGTTAAAGGCATAATATTAATTAATGTTACATGTTTTTTTTTATACCTCAAAACAAACCCCATCATGTATAAACATGTAGCCCTCGGACCGGAGGGCCAAAACATATCGATTTCGAAGCGTTTCGTATTTCTTTAACTACTTTCAACGAGATTGACGTAACCGGTAGCTTCTTCAGTTCATTTTTGACTTTTCCGTCATCGCGATGTGTTACTTGCGACCCACGGATGCCCCTCAAGTTAAAGGAGAAAATATACAAGTCCGTGATTAGAGCTGTCGTACTGTATGTCTGAATAGAATGCTGGGCTGTGAAGAAGGTGGATGACAAACTATTGCTTGTAGCGGAGATGAGAATGTTGAGATGGATGTGTGGAGTGATAAGAATGGGACTGAGTATATTAGAGGAAAGTTGAAAGTAGCACCTGTTATAGAAAAATTGAAAAGAAATCGACCGATTTCTTAATTTTTCAAGTTTCTGTAACAGGCTGTCTCGGTATGGACATGTAATAATGTGGGATGAAACGCATGCCACTAAAAGAGTGATGGATAAAATATGAATGTTGATGGATGATGTGGGGGAGGGAGGCCAAAGAAAAGATGAATGGATTGTGTGAGGAATGATATGAAAGAGAAACGAGTAAATGATGCCGTGACGTCTGACAGGGGAAAATGGAAGAAGACAACTTGCGCCGACCTCGAGTAGAATGGGACGGACAAGAAGAAGATGATGAATGTCACTATGTCTAGGTCCTAAGAAAGGGTCTTCGATCATAATTCTAAGCTACAAAAAAAAAAGAATCTCATACGCCTTTCTAACCCGCGACATTATGACTAACTTAGTTTGACCGTTTTGGGAAAAAGCGTTTTCTTCTCCTTCTCAAGCGCGTGATGAATTAGATTTTACATATAGTAAATACAGTACATTCACAGTTATTATGCCTCGTGACTGGGACTGTAGCTTCATTTTATTGTTGTGTTTGTTTCGACAGTTAAAAAGTGCCTGTAATTAGCTAAGTTGATATAAATGCTTTGATTTTTTATAATAAACTTGCTTTTTCCAGTAGCTTCGCCCACGCGGAGGTCGACAATTACTTAATTAATACGAACTAGCTTTATACTAATCCAGTTCATGTTCAATCTGTATGCCAAGTATTATGTAAATCCGTTTATCCGTTAAGGCGTGAAAAGGCAACAGACAGACAGATTGACAGTTTCTTTTAGTAAGTTCATGTTCACTATGAATGATATGGAAAACCATTTAAAATATACACCTTATAAAACAAACCCTTATAAAATATAACCCTTATGCAGATACACCTCTGCATCATCTCTATGATGCTACTATCTATGTATTATTTATGAATGACTTACCGTTAGAAATCTGCAATGAATTTTTGAATGTGAAAAATTGCTCGAAGGTACTAAAGAGAAAAAATAGCTATAGTTATGTTTATAGACTTCAAAAAAGCATTTGATACTTTAGGCCACGGCGGCTTGCTGCTGGCTATGAGTGAATGCGGCATTAGGGGTCCCATGAATGCATGGTTCAGCAAGTACTTAGACCAAAGATCACTTAAAGTACGTGTCAGAAGAACTGAAAGTGTACGGGGCGACATTAAATTTGGAGTTCCGACCGGCTCAGTATATGGGCCATTAGGATATGTTATGCACGTTAACAGTATGTCTAATGTGTTAAAAAAATGTAAGGCATTTATGTATGCTGATGACACTTGCCTGGTGTATAGCCATAATAATATTGACCCAATACAACACAACAACGCAACACGATTTTGACAGGATAGTTCAGTGGGCACATGATAATGGCATTATAATTAACATCAGCAAAACTAAGTGCATGCTTATTCACTCGCCGTACCATAAAAATAAAAATAATTTGTTGTGTTTTGACAGTGGGAGTGAAAGGTCATTCGTACGAATGTCTGCATAACAACAAACTGAATTGTCAATGCTCATAAATTTAGAAACAGTTACGTCATACAAGTAGGATTAATCATAGATTCACTTGGAATCTGCATGTCAACAACGTGTGCAATAAGCCACGAGCCATTTTAGGTAAATTAAAGACTCTTGAACATGCTGTCAACAGGAAAGTATTGTATACATTATACTATGCATTGGCTGATTCAGTTGTTGAATATGGGTTGGGTGGATATGGCCTTGCGTTCCCTATACATCTAAATAAAATCAAAATCCTGCAAATACGGCTACTTAAACTACTTGTAGAAACTTAAATAAAAACAGTTGAAAAACTGTTTAAAATTTGTAAAGTTCTTCCGGTCCATATCAAAAGTAAACTAAACATTTTGACTGAACAATTTAATAATAAATATCACAAGGAGGAACGTAGGCATATGTACCCAACTCGATTATCTAAAAAAAAGACACTTGCTGTTCCTATAGTCACAAACTACTTTGGTAAGCGCACAAGAAAATATGTAGTACCCTCGTTAATTAATGAGCAACCCCCAAAGACCAACTTAAAATTGTTCTTCAAAAACACTACCTCTCATTGTGTCCATAGCTAGCATTTTGCATCTGCGGACAATAGCAACTTTCCATATGTGTAAAATGTGTTTCTTTCTGTAAACTCACTTCTCTTATTTTATACGTTACTTTATAATAAAAATCGAAATTTGTTATAATGATATTGTGAAACGAGAACAACTGTCGACAAACTGTTTTGCAGTTTGGCAGACTTTTTAGGGTTCCGTACCCAAAGGGTAAAACGGGACCCTATTACTAAGACTTCGCTGTCTGTCTATCTGTCTCTCTGTCTCCAGGCTGTATCTCATAAACCGTGATAGCTAGAAAGCTGAAATTTTCACAAATTATGTATTACTATTGCCACTATAACAACAAATACTAAAAATAAAAATAAAAAATAACGGGGGCTCCCATACAACAGATATGATTTTTTTTGCCGTTTTTATAAATAATGGACATAATGGTACGGAACCCTTCGTGCGCGAGTCCGAGTCGCACTTGGCCGGTTTTTATATGTTATTGTTAATCAGATTTTGAATAAAACAAATATATAAAAAAAAATACTTTCTATACTGTGGTAGGTACAACCTAGAAAGTTTATTTTTAGTACTTATACTATTCTATGTATTTCCTGTACTATACCTAATTTTGTAATGATTAATAATGTTGTGGTACAGAGTTACAGTGTTTAAAACCCAACCAAATATAAAAGAACTATCGGTAACGTATGTAGCACAGTCAAATGTAAGACCGCATCCGCTCGACGGCAACGTCTATACTTATCTACTTATTTATATAATAAAATAAACAACATCCACAACTTCAACCCACTAACAAAAACTAAAACTAAGATAAAACTAAACTCATGGCTTCAAACACTGGATTACCAACAGACGGAAAACTTAATTAAGGAACAATACTCGGGATGATTAATAATTAGGTAGACAAACCTAGTCTATATATAACGAAAGTCAGCCACCAACCACAATCACTTACACCGCACACCAAACACACACAAGCACACTCACACTTACACACCTACGCATAAACACACGAACATACTCACACTTTCACACCTACGCATAAACACACGGACACACCACACAAGAGCATGCATGCACTATTTTTAAAGATTATTATTATTGTTTTTTTTCTATGTTTTTATTTTATTTTTCGGTTCTTGATGCATAAAATGTTGTGAACATTAGTACCAAAAACGGGTGAAGACACTGACTCCTGTAACACAGGTCTCACCTAGCACAGGAGTCAGGGTTTCAAATGAAAATGTATAACTTTTTTCTTTGTGTCAATAAAATTATTTATTATTATTATTATTATAGTGTTTATTGAATAATAAAAGAGAAAAAAACCTTTCCGGGAAAAACTGGCGTTTTTTTTATGAAAAAGAGGTCTCATTGTCTAACTCGTTTTTATCAGTTTTTATGGAAATCTCATCGAACAAAAATACTCGTTCCCACGCTATTAAAAAAACATGTGTATAGGCTGTGAGTTAATTGCTGGGTTGTTATATAAATAGTCTTAAAATTTTGATCGTAATTAAAATGCGCATCTCCTTACGATCAAATTAAGAACACAAGTACTTATGACGTCTCTTTGTTATTATTATATTTCTCAAATGGTTTTGTAATTGTATACTTACTTACAGCAAAGCCAACATGCACGGTGGAAGGGACATCGTATGGTCCTAGGTTATAAAAAATGCTGTTTTATACAAAAGTATAAAGAGAAAAAAGAAAAGGAGACGGGGAGGCAAGCGAGGAAATAAAAAAAAAACAAAAGCAGGTAATCCTACACTGTCAAAATGTATGGTACCTATGTGTGATTTATTTAAAAATCATATAAGTACTGGACCAATATAATTTTCCTAATAGTAAAATTTTGTGTCACAATCGTGATTATATTCGGTCTTTTCAAATTATTGTGAATGTTTAGATTCAATGCTCAAATAGACCTACCTTAAACTGCCTATTAAAAAAAACGGCCAAATGCGAGTCGCACTCGCCCATGAAGGGTTCCGTAGCAGCAAGTAACATAATATAAAAGTTCTTGTAGTTCGTTGTAACTTTGATCGATGTTTTTGTATATTCGAGTTGATTGAATGAAAGGTAAATTGTGGTTTACGATTGACGACGTATTAAAAAAAACTACTTTCTAGATCTCGTTCGAACCAATTTTCAAAGTTATGTATATCATATATTTTTTTAGTTTTATCATTCTCTTATTTTAGAAGTTACAGGGTAAAAAATGTGTACCCCCCCCGGGTACACATTTTTTACCACTTTGGAAGTGTCTCTCGCGCAAACTATCCAGTTTAGAAAAAAAATATATTAGAAACCCCAAAATCATTTTTAAAGACCTATCTATAGATACCCCACACGTATGGGTTTGATTAAAAGATTTTTTTGAGTTTCAGTTCTAAGTATGGGGAACCCCCAAAATTTATTGTTTTTTTTTTTCTATTTTTTGTGTGAAAATCTTAATGCTGTTCATAGAATACATCTATTTACCAAGTTTCAACAGTATAGTTCTTATACCTACTCGTAGTTTCGGAAAAAAGTGGCTAAGACATACGGAACCCTAAAAAAGATCCTTATTCGCAAGACGCGATGTTATCGAATACTGTTTAGGATTCCTCGGTAAAATATTGATTTGGTTTTTAAGGTATTAGGCAAAATGTACTGTTAGATAGGTACACCACATCTCGTTAAGATTTAGCCAGTCGATAAGTAAGACATCAAAACATCTGCGACCGCAAACAAATGAATTCAATGTTTGCGGATTATAAGTCTTCTAATTTCAGCCCAACGTTCGTATGCGAAATATTGTGGTTAAACAGATATTAAGTAGTACTTCGGCATTCATCCACAGTAACTTTACATAATCAGTCCCGGATTACAAGTCTAACTTTCTGCACGCAGCACCTTGAAATGTGTATATTTGTATTCACACAAGTAGGTACATCTAGTCCGCATTTACCTAAAAAGGTTCTTAACGCCTTCAACGTCAAATTATTAAGATTTATAGCTCAGGAGGTTTTTCCGCGGAGATACACTACGTGATAGAATAGTCCACACGGAATAACATTGAACTGCAGTTCAAGTTCAAAACACAAACGGAACGGACATGAAAATGAGTAAAGCGTGAAGTAATTGTGAGATAATATGACCTGAATGACGAAGCGTAGGTCGCGAGGCCGTGAGTTAGATTCCCGTGTTAGGGCCCTTTTATTGGCCCCGTATTTTAGTGTCCAGAATCGTATTGTACCTACTTCGATCAACCAACTATTAAAAAAATAATGGTCAGTAAATCATAAGAAGCGTTTATTGAAAATAAGGTAGATCCAACACACATATAAATTATAATGAAGTTAAATCAGTTTAATCCCTTTAATTGCTAGATAGTATTTTTATTATAAATAATCACAGTTTATATTGAATGATAATGATAATTACAGATGCCACTACACTATATTTTTTTAATATTTAAATGTCTGGAAATAATTTTTTACCAAAATTATTTCTGTTTGATACCTATATACCCTTGTACACGGAATATCTTGGTCACGGAGAGGTGTTGTCTCGACGATGGCGCGTGGTAACATGCCCTGGTAACTTAGAACATTTTTTCTTATTGTGAAAAGTGCCATCTATCCGCTAGATCTGGAACTTTTTATTGCAGTGTTACCACTTTTTTTTGCTTGAAATATTTGATACTTTCACTAACTGTTAATTTTGCTATTTTTCTTTAATCAGTGTCCAGTTGCACCAAATGTATGATTTAACAACTCAGTAGAATTTATTTATGAAATACTAGCTGTGCCCCGCGACGTTCGTCCGCGTGGAATTATTGAAAAAACATATCGCTTCCCTATTTGAATCGGATTTTATTAACAACTACCTTCCGCCCGCGACTTCGTCCGCGTGGAATAGTTACTTTGGGCTAACATGACTGCCCGGCTTTGCACATTGTGCGCGCAGTACCCGATCATTATTTTGCTGTCATTTTATTTTAAAACTGCGACAGCTCCTAAGACATTCACTTAAATCGAATGATGTAAAGGGCAATTTTGTTTTAAATTAAATACTTGTGATGAATAACGTATTTATTTGGATAAGGATTAATATCAATAAGGTTTATAAAAACACCTTCGTAAATAATGCATTATTTTAGAACAAATTTGGTTAGCATAAAAAAGGTTATAGTGAGCTAACCTAAAAAGATAGACATATGCTGTCGCGGACTTTTTTTTAGAACTTTTAAAGAGGAATAATTTTGTAATACATGATTTTTGCGAAACTTTAACCGTTTACGCAGCGCACGCAGCGGAAGCTCTCAATAGAAAAAAATATCCCTCGATTTTGAAACATTCTTCATTAGTGTTCCGCTCCTATTGGTCTTAGCGTGATGATATATAGCCTATAGCCTTCCTCAATAAATGAGCTATCTAACACTGAAAGAATTGTTCAAATCGGGACAGTAGTTCCTGAGATTAGCGCGTTCAAACAAACAAACAAACAAACAAACAAACTCTTCAGCTTTATAATATTAGTATAGATTTTGTTAAAAGTCTGTATTTTAAGTGATATTTTTACAATGATAGAATCTTAGGAGTACTTCTCTAATACCAAAGTTAGCAACACTAACTCTGAACGTCACAAGAATGTTTCCACTGGTGTGATTACATGCTCGTGCGCATTTTTCTTGTAATTTTTTGGTTATTTTGTGTTATAATATAACGTTGAGTTATAGACTAATATATGTTTAAGTTGAGCTTTAGTTGCTCCGTATATTCCAGAAATACTGAAATTCCAGTATAGACTACTTTGTAAAAGTGTTGTGTTCTTCAGCAATGAAGAAGAAAAGAAGTCAGCAATGTTCTCACTGGCAAGAACTTTTATAATTTTACGGAAGTAGATTGTAATGAGATGGACTGCATTATCCTACAGGCTCAAGAGCATTTTAATAAAAGAAAGGGTAGGAAACGAGAAAGGCAAACTGTAGTATCATTGAATGTTTAAGAAAATAAATAAATAAATTATGATAATTTTGTATTATTTCCTGACTGACTGTTTATCTCTACTTATTCCTAACTAAATATTATTTTGACGAATTATAGTTCTCGAAATGTCAAATGTACTGATTTGACCGATTTGCAATGAAAGATTAAATACTTTATCACAGAAAATAAAGTATTTAATATTTTATTGTAAATTGGTCGAATCAGTACACGAAGCAAACTTAATCGGTTTGCAGGGCACACCACAAAGATGTTGGTGTGCGTAAAATCAACTGGTGTATTACTTCGCCTATTTATTAGTGTTTGCTACCCGTTGTCCACGCACACACAATAAAATTTCTTGTCACTAATGTTGCAGGGAATATGACGCATAAATTTAGCTTATCATACAATCGTCTCCGTGGCGCATTAGTCGAGCGTGCGATAAATAATTACTTACTGCGCCGGCGCCGTAGGATCGAATCCGACTGCCAACAGCTTAATGTTTTTGTATGTTTTAATAAAATATTTTACATTTGTTTGTTCAATTTATTGCTTAACTATTAGCAAGTCTCTTTATATTTGGGTTAGAATGTATTAGTTGTCTACCCTCTAAAAATGACAAATCATGTTTAAGTTAGTAGTTTAAGTTCATCGTCATAATGCTATTGACTATTGGGGTTTCGTTACGTTTTTAGACATTATACCCTGCGTTTTTTGAGAAGTGCTTTTATTTGTGAATCAATATGAATCATTGAACCACACTTTTATGAGCTGAAATAATTCTTTTGCATGAGCAAAATGTTTCAATTAGTGAAATTGCGAGACGTTTAAAGATATCGGTGAGTAACAAAATGTTATTATGATGTTTAGAAGTTTAATATGTTTAAATAATCCACATGTTATTGATTGTTGTTTTTTGTAACAATATTTTATTATTGTTCACAGAGAAGGACTGTGCAATTGTGGGTCCATCGTTATGCAGATTCGGGAAGCATTGATCCTTGCCGACCGGGACCAAAGGCTGGATTTGCATTCACAGATTGGCATCTGATATAGTTGCTACGCATACCGCTGAGCCCTTCCTCACTACTCGTTCCACGGCAACTAAACATGACGTGACATTACAAACTGTACGAAACCACTTGCGAGCAGCTGGTGTGAAATGTTGTAGGCCAGCCAAGAAAATTTGAATGTCTGATATTCACAGGCAAAACCGGGTACGCTTCGCAAGAGAATATTTAGATTTTGATTGGTGCAATAATATAGTTATATTTAGAGATGAAAAATGTTTTAAATCAGACAAGGACGGTCGCAAAATATTGTGGCGAAAAGATGGTGAGCGCTATCATAAAAAAAAATATTCTTCCATGCAGGTCTAGTGGAGACATTTACTTCGTGCATGAATAAGTCATAGATAGCGAAGGCGCACCAATAGGATATTAATAAAAATATCAGGGGGTAATTCGATTTGTTTTATGTGAGTGATGTTATTGTTAGTGAGATAACAATTTAGGATACCTGTATCTTAATATCTATCTTATTAACATGTTTATTCATTTCACTAATAAATAAATTACCCACTTGAATAAGAAAAGTAACGTTATTTCTTGTCCGACTTAGAATATTTGTCATGCACAAAACTTTTTAATTTGTGATTATAATATAAAAAAAAACCTAGTCAATAAATGTTGTTGATTTCTTAATACAAATTGTTTAATTTTTACTTCCATATTTTTTTTCGAATAATGTTCTTATTATCAGGTAAATTACAATAAAAATTCAACAAAATGAAAATAAAAGTTTTTTAATAATGCAAAAAGTTGACGCCAGCGGCGCAGATTCGATCCTACGACACTTGATTTACCAGCCGAATGATTACACATCTATGCCACGACACCGGTTAGTCATAGGGTTAAATTGATGCTTCATATTCTTTACCTCATATTATACATATACTATAGTGAAGCAAACACTAACAAATAGGCGAAGTAATACACCAGTTGATTTTACGCACACCAACATCTTTGTGGTGTGCCCTGCAAACCGATTAAGTTTGCTTCGTGCAAAATAGCGCACCTTTTCACGACCGGTTTCCAGCCGGTAAGAGATGTGATTTTGTTTACATGCGCTCACGACCTAGCCACGGCCAAACACGGCGCGAAGATGAAGTGGACGTGTCATCTGTTTGACCGTGACTGATACATGACGGTCGACCGGACCACTGTATAAAGCGGGCGTGAACAAGAGCCTTTGTAGCATGTCTACTGGTGTGACCGCAATAGACAAATTATCGCCTGCGGTCTTCCCTTGCTCCTAATGTCGGTGCTAAGGATGACCCCAAGAACTTACATTACATGTGGAGTTTATTCCAGAAAGTAACATTCCTCCCATTTCCAAAACAAAAGCTACGTTGCCAATATTTTTGTTTGTTTGTCTTTAATTAACTGCCACATAATCACATTCACACCAAAGTATAGACACACTCTCTAACACTCATTCATTCATCTAGCATAACACACAGAGAGGATCAGACCACTATTACAAAGCCTTATTTAAGAGTACATATTAATTCAATGGTATTGTAAAATGCATATAAGAAACCTTTTTATTTTATTTTTTTGTTCCCGGGGTGGAAAATCCACACGGATGTCCTCCGCCCTGGGGTAGGCAGAGGGGTCTGTCGGACTCTAACCGATTAAAAACCACCCGATGTTCCCTTTCCACACTTGCACCGGGAATCATGGGAACTAGTGCGCCTTCCACGATCCCCGGCCAGTGCCGGCCCGCAGCTGCGGGCCTTCTCAAGTCTGCGGGGGGAGTGAGGTGTACTCCCCCCGCAACGCCAATAGGGGCGCGCGCAAGCATAAAAGAAACCTTAACTAATGTAACTCGAGGGGGTTGGCGCTGTAAGCCAAAATACAGGTTCATCCTAGTTCGGCTCCAGATGCTAATACTTTTGTGTACATAATACTGTTCATAGCATTTATTTGTAACGTGAAAGAAAGAAATAAATAAATGTATTATGGTTTATAACTTTATCATAAGCGGATATAAAACAATGGACTGAAAATCAACTGTTATAGTTGATTATCAGTCCGTTTTTTTCTTTGTACTACCTGTTAGGAGGCCTTCATTTTATTTTTCTCGAATAAATATTGAGTAATATAATATAGTAGTTATGTAGTTAGTTTTATTTTATGTCCATGTCCATTTCAACTGTTTAATGTCCACTTGCTATAAACCTTGTCGGTTTTATCGCTATTTTATTGAATATTAACTGCGCACAGAGAAGTAGCAGTGTCATTAACAACTCAAATAAAGATGAAAATTGCTTGTGTTTTATACTTGGAGGTTAGATGCGCTTACTCATGAATTATAGTTTTGGCATCTGAAATTGGACTCAAAGGATAACGATATTTATTTAAGATCCCTTGCTGGCTTTTTATGAAGAATCTAGACTCATGCGTGTAAAGTCTGAAATACTGTTTATCCTATTTTCATTTGCAATAGGGTAAAACCAGGATAGATGCCCCACTTTTTGAAAAAGCCTCCTAATTTTCAAACTGTACGTTTTTCATGAAGAATTTCCATGAATGTAATTAGTTTGATCTTTGTACTAGCAATACGACTCGTTTTTGTTGATCTAACATTATTTGATTCTGCATAAATTGAGTTTTTGCAAACCCTTTTTTTTTGAGGATAGATGCCTACCTTATGGATAGATGCCTCACTATGAAAATGCTAAGGAGGATAGATGCCTGCGATGTAGGATAGACGCCCTATAGATTAAAATAAGTACAATACATAGTTTTGATATGTTTTATTTGTAATCTTTAGGTAATAGTATTAACGGTACTCTTAAAAATTATTAATTAAACTTAAACATTTGTTTAACAAAAAATAACTTCTAAATTTAATGTGCATAATCGTAACTAATTGAATAGGTATGGCAGGCAAGATACCAATTTTTAAAATGTTCAAAAAATCAACCACAATTAAATGTTGTCCTTATTTTAGGTTGAATTGGAAAGTGCTTTCAGTTTGCCACATCTTGAGCAATAATTTCTAAAAAGTGTACATACTTCGTGCAGCCACTTCTGGCATGATATGTACCGAATCCAATCAGATTTTGACTTCGTATTTTGATAGTTATCAAAGCATCATCATCATCTTCCTGCCCTTGTCCCATGTTATTTGGGGTCGGTGCAACACGTTTTTTTCTTCCACTCTCCTCTGTCAACCGTCATGCTATCATTTACTTCTTTATCTTTCATATCATTCCTCACACAATCCATCCATCGTTTCTTTGGTCTTCCTCTCCCGCTCCATCCATCAACGTTTATATTCATCACTCTTTTAGTCACATGCGATTTGTCCCTCCTCATCACATGTCCATACCAAGACAGTCGATTCCCTTTCAACTTTTCTGTGACTGGCGCAACTTTTATCAAAGCATTCTATGCAATAATAAAAATTTATCAAAATAAAAATAATCATTTTAACAATATGCTAACATGCATACAGCGTATGGGGGATAGATGCCCCTAAGGGCACCTATACTGCAAAAAATCGGGGCGACTATCCTTTTTGCTATGGATAGATGCCCTTTTATTTTTTGACGTATCTAAATACAAAATTGCAATTATTATTATGTAGTTATAAAGTTAACTAACCAATGTATGGATATAATTAAAATAGAACAGAATTTATTACTATATAAAAAGATATGTAACAGTAAATTCTTACGTTTGAAACTTTGAAGCGTTCGTCCTGTTCGTCGCGGAGATGATCGCATGCACCAGCTAAACACGTCAATCCCGTGCGATGGTCTGCAGGGCACATAGGTGTGGGGCACGTGCTCTCTATTTTTAGACTATTAAATCTGTGTTGCGATTTTGGGAAGTTAGGTTTTTAGAAAATGGGGCACCTATCCAACTGCGGCATCTATCCGGGTTTTACCCTAGGATGCTTTCGCTTCCCGTAGCAATATTAAACAAAATTTTCTTTTAAACCTTCATCATGCATGATCATTATAATCTCTGTTGCGTAAACGGGTGTAAAAAGACACTGTTTTACTTCATTGAGCTTCATTTTACGCAAAAAATTAAAGTCGTTTCCCAGCAATTAGTTTTGCTCAATGTAACTTTGTTTTATATACAGAATGCGTAGTTAAGAGCTATGTGATTGGTCATTACACAAGTCAAAAATGACGTATGGTACCGAAAAGCTTTTGTGAATGTTGAAAAGTCGTTATAGAAATACGAAACTACTCCAAAGTGATTGTCACTAAGTCTACCCCTCGGGGTTTTTATCAAACTTACACGGGGTGAATTAATTGTAACCCAGAGCTTCATAGAAAAAGCAATTTATTTACTGCAGACATACCTATTACCTACGATTTAATTGATTGTCTGTCTACCTACTTAAAGGTAAGTATACACTAGACCATTTTCTCGAGCAATTGCACGGTCGTACTGTCGCGTCGTACGAGTGCGTGTTACAATTCGAACAAAAACTCAATTAATATAATGCACACCGATAATCGAAGGTCCTCACGGCTAGTGACCATTTACGGTCATTTACCTGAAGTAACATTCCCTTCTATCGGCCTCGTTGGACTACTGGTTGCAAGCGTAACTCCTGAACATTATGCTGTGGGTTTGATTCCCATGTCGGACAGTGTTGTTGGGTTTTCCATCAGGAATCTCTCAGTTGCGGCCATGGAGTCTGGATTAGTGCAGTTCTCCGTTGCCCGGTTGATGGCACTAGGCTCGTCCGCTATTACATGGGACTTCAACATAACTGGCGAAATGTGTGTGGTACTATTAGGTACACCTCTGCCTAACCCTTTGAGGATTACAGGCGTTAGACCATGGTATATTGTGTTAAATGTAAATGCTGCAGTCTGTACTAACCTTTACACAATACCCACTACGGTGCAATTATAAGATTAATGCTTCTCAATTATAGATTTACAAACGACATTAATACACGGTAAACATTTACTTGTAATATGCAGTAATTCTGCATATTTTACCCTTAATTATTATTTCTATACCAGTACAAAGAATCTTAGTTGTTAAATACTAACATAGGTAAACTTAACGACTCCTATACTACTTGTAAAGAATACAGGGCCAAATACTTTTTTTGTTGGGTTAGCGACTGCAGTTATTAGGTTTTTTGTAAGGAAGAAATAGACCGTGTGTCGTTTCTGTTATCAAAAAATCGCCCTTCACGGCATCCTCCTTGCTCAATTATGCTACTAAATTACTAGCATACCATTTAACATGCAATAAACTGAAACTTCTGAATTTTAATCGATCAGTAAGACTGCGCCATTGGCCTAGTCTAGTATTGGCTCTCCCTAGGCTGGTAGTTGGCAAGCGCTACCGCTGAATTAGGTCGAATCTTAGGTCTAGCAGTGTTAGTGGGTTTATTCATCAGGATTGGTTTCAATAGCAGCCCGGATCCGATCTTTGTCCGGTTGATGCCAATAGGTTCGCCCCCTATTACCTGGATGTAAAACATAACTGGCAAAATTTATACGGATGCAGATACTATAGGTACCTGTGATTTTTTTGGGAGTACTTGGCATTTTTAAAAGTTCGCAAGAGCTGCTTACGCATTTAACTTCATTAATTACATAAATCCTGGCTGTAATCCGGAACGAATACAGCGAGGTGTGACACAGTAGCTACATACCATTTCTTATTATTTGTGTAAATATATAATTTACTCCTTCATTACAGTAAGCCAATACAACAAAATGCCGCCACTGTACGGCCTGGATGACTACGAAAAATGTATGGCGGAACCAGGAGGCACATACTGTATCGTGGACGTGAATTTACACGCAGGTACCAATGCTGACCTCATGAGGATGATTCAGGTATGTCATAAAATCAAAAGATATTTATTCAAACTAAGTTGAAAATCAGCACTTTAGGAACGTCAAAATTAGAAAAGACAGTCCCCCGAAACGCCCAATTTTCGCTTCCTAATATCTTAGCTTTGAAGAGGTGGCGTAGCAAACTGCACAACAGTATTAAGTGACTTGAAGTAATAATAATAATAATCAGCTCTGTTTCAGGTGCTTGAGCCAGGTGTCAGCGTGTCGGCGCAGCGACTGTCGGATCAGGTGCGGGTCATCCAGCGTAACCATATGTTAGATGACACCGTACTTGATCGACTTCGCTCCGAATCACGGAGTAACCTAGTTACGCCTGCTTCACCCATGATCGCGGTACAGCTACAAAATGTTACCAGTGCTTCGCCGCGATCCGACCGCGGTGGTGAAGAGGATGATGATGAAGTTATATCCGTGAGTACCCAGTGCAACGCACAATTGAGGAGTGCTTTGGAGGGTGCATTCCGGGAGTACCGTTCCACACCGCCTGAACTTAGACCAAGACTACCTCGTTTGCCTATGCACAAGAAAAATAAGGCGCTGGTGTGTGCTCTAGATTCGCAGCTGTCAAACTACTTTGACAGCAGCAAAGACCTCGCCGATACTCACTCAATAATGTACTGTGGAGCTGTAGCGGCATGTCGTGTAGCTCAGGTCAAATTTCCTAACAATGACAGAGCTACACGACCAAAATTAGCTGCTCCAGCTTGGCAGTGCAGGATTGAGCGGCGCATCGGTGAGGCTAGAGCACTCATCGGCAAATTAATCTGCTTCAGGGAGGGCAATATTCGTCCTAGAGTGATGCGCTTTGTGAGGCGGGCGTTCTCGGGGACTGATATTAGTTTTCGAGACTACTTGGCCCGCGTCACAGAGCGTATCGACTTCCTGAAGCAGAAGATCTGTGCATGGGCAAGCCGTATTCGCCGGTATAAGCGGCGAGTGGAGCGATACACTCAGAATCGCACTTTCCAAAGCGATGAAAGGTGGGTATATAGGGCTTGGGAACGACCGGACCAAGGTGTGACTGACACACGTCTGCCGGATGATGACGCCATGTGTTCGTTCTGGCGCAACATCTGGTCGGTGCCTGTCAGTCACACTGAGGGCGATTGGACACGAGAGGTTGAACGAGCGTGTGATCCAATACCAGAAATGGGGGCAATCACCATCAGCCCCCAAGACGTAGCTCGTGCAGTCCGTCCGTTACCTAACTGGAAATCTCCAGGGCCGGATGGACTGCACAACTTCTGGATCAAATGGTTTCAGAGATCGCACGTTCGCTTGGCGTCCCAGTTTCAATCAGCCTTAGAGTCAGGGTCGCTGCCCCAGTTCTTGACGACAGGAATTACCCACCTGCTCCATAAATCAGGTAGTACTGCGGAGCCCAAAAATTATAGACCAATTACTTGTTTACCAACGGTCTATAAAGTTCTTACATCCATTTTGAGAGCTAAAATCAACCAACATATTGATAGTAATTGTATCATGTCTGCCTCTCAGAATGGATGTAGGAACGGGTCCCGCGGTATTAAGGAGCTGCTCCTCATAGATATGGCCATTAGCCAACAGGTTCGCCGCTCCCGAAGGGATCTGTCTACATGTTGGATAGATTATAAGAAGGCCTATGATTCTGTGCCTCACACATGGCTCATGAGGGTGCTGGAGTTGTATAAAGTTGATGCAACTCTGCGTACCTTCCTGATGTCATGTATGGGGCACTGGAGAACGGTCCTTCGCTATCCAGGATGTCGACAGATCCAGGAGAACAGCGAACCGATAAGGATAGAGCGCGGTATATTCCAGGGTGATAGTTTGAGTCCATTGTGGTTTTGTCTGGCCTTGAACCCTCTCAGTACACTGCTGGAAGGTTCAGGTCTAGGCTATCGGTTAAGGAGAGGTGGTCAGGTCATATCTCACCTTCTTTACATGGATGATCTGAAACTCTTTGCCCCCAACAATTTGCAACTGATGAAGCTACTGAAGGTAACAGAAACTTTCAGTAGCGCCATCAGGATGGAATTTGGTGTGGACAAATGTGCAGTCATGCATGTGAAGCGAGGGGAGATTATGGAATCCATGGGAACTCAACTCTCGGATTCCATACACCTTAGATCCCTCTCCTCAACAGAAACTTACAAGTATTTGGGTATGTCGGAAGCATTAGGTATCAACACTGCCGACATGAAACAATCGTTGAGGGAGCGCTTTTTTGGCCGCCTGAATAAGGTGCTAAACAGTCTCTTGTCAGGCGGAAACAAGGTGCGCGCCTTCAACGGTTGGGTCATGCCGGTTTTGATGTATTCTTTCGGCATACTCAAATGGACTCAGACGGAACTTGATGTCCTGGATAGGAGGGTCCGCGCACTGTTGACCGCAAATCGAATGCATCACCCACGGTCGTCGGTGATGAGACTGTATATCCCGCGGAAATGCGGGGGTCGTGGCTTCTTAAATGCTAAGACCCTGCACAACCGCGTGGTATGCAGTCTCAGGGAATACTTCCTAGAAGCCGACGTGGGGATGCACCGAGATGTGGTCTCAGTAGATAAGGGCCTCACCCCGCTCTCCCTGGCTAACGAGAACTGGCGCAAGCCTAGAGTATTAGACACTAATGACCGCAAGGAGGTATGGCAGAGCAAGGAGCTTCACGGACGCTTTTACCGGGCACTACATGGGTCCGATGTAGACTTCTTAGCGTCCGTGTCTTGGCTGCGTTTCGGTGACCTATTCGGGGAAACCGAAGGTTTTGTCTGTGCAATAATGGACGAAGTTATGATGACGAATAACTACCGGAAATACATTGTGAAGGATGGCACGGTTGACATATGTCGGGCATGCCACCGTCCGGGAGAATCGATCCGACACATTATTTCTGGGTGTTCTCGTCTGGCTAACGGAGAGTACTTGCATAGACACAACCTCGTTGCCAGGATTATCCACCAGCAACTTGCTTTGAAGTACAAACTTGTGGAATCAGAAGTGCCATACTATAAGTATGCGCCCGACCCAGTTCTCGATGATGGTAATATCACGTTGTATTGGGATCGACCTATCATCACTGACAGGACTATTGTTGCCAATAAGCCTGACATTGTGGTGATAGATCGATTGGAGCGTCGCGCAATGATTGTTGATATTACGATTCCGCACGACGAGAACCTCGTGAAAGCAGAGAAAGATAAACAATTCAAATATCTAGATCTGGCTCGCGAGGTTGTCGACATGTGGGACGTGAGTACAGCAGTCATTGTGCCGATAGTCGTGTCGGCCAATGGCTTAATAGCCAAGAGCCTCGACCAACATCTGAGGAGGCTCTCGCTGGGCAGCTGGATCAAGCGCTTGATTCAGAAGGCAGTTCTTCTAGACACGGCGCGTATTGTTAGGAGGTTCCTCTCTCAAGAGCCCTGACCACCGGTAGCTCGGACCCTGTTCCCGATGCCGGTGGGCTACTATTTTTTATATTTTTAAATGTTTTTATATTATTTTATATTCCAATATTTAAAAATGTAATTAATGTGTAAAAAAAAAATGAATAAATAATAATCATTTTATTATCAGGCAACAAGGCCCATAGATAAAATACACAAAATAATTTTATACAAAGATAAACTAATACATGTTTTAAAAACCTTAGAACTAATAATAAACTATACACGTAATGTTGTCGGCGTCGTGTTTCGCTGCGTGGTAATTGCGTGGTGATTTGGTGGTGGTGGTTGAAATTACAGCAACGGCTAAGCTAGACGTGTTCATTGCTTATTTTGTACGAAAATGTCTGCGAGATCGTCAACTGCGAGCCACGGGCATGCTTCGCACTGGCAAACGAATGAACCGCTCAGCTAAAGTTGCAAACCTCTCCGTGCTGGAACATTGGTTCCTATAAAGTAATAGCGATCCGCCCCTGATTCGCACAGCGTTACTTGTCGGGTCCAAAATCATCATTTCTAAGCTAGAACCAACCATACACATCACAAAATTTCATTGAAATCTGTTGGATGGCTTCGGAGATTGGCGTGTGTAAACTCAAATTAAAATTCATTTATTTTGTGAACATAAGTAAACAGTAGGTGGTATAATATATACAATTCAGAAACTAGCTATGTCCCGCCGTCAATTATAGGTTACTACAATTAAATTGCTTCAAAAAATAATAACTAATAAAAATCTATAAATAAAATAAAATCAATAAATAACAATGCAATTTGGTTC
Source organism: Eurois occulta (assembly GCA_950022335.1). NCBI lineage: Eukaryota > Metazoa > Arthropoda > Insecta > Lepidoptera > Noctuidae > Eurois > Eurois occulta. Next base: position 17,760,384 of record OX465498.1, on the reverse strand, counting down.
ACTAAATAATTAAAATCATCAAATAACACAACACAAAACAACAAACGAAATTATTACATAATTAAACATCAGTGGCACGTGATTTTTAGGGTTCCGTACCCAAAGGGTAAAACGGGACCCTATTACTAAGACTCCGCTGTCTGTCTGTCTGTCTGTCTGTCTGTCTGTCTGTCTTCAGGCTGTATCTCATAAACCGTGATAGCTAGAAAGCTGAAATTTTCACAAATGATGTATTACTATTGCCGCTATAACAACAAATAATAAAAATTTAAAAAAAAAAATATTAAGGGGGCTCCCATACAACAGATATGATTTTTTTTGCCGTTTTTATAGAAAATGGTACGGAACCCTTCGTGCGCGAGTCCGACTCGCACTTGGCCGGTTTTTTATGTAATACTAGCGGCTCCTCCCGGCTTTGCACGGGTGCCTATATAACTCAGGGTGAATGTAGCTTTCCAATGGTGAAAGAATTTTTGAAATCGGCACAGTGGTTTTTGAGTTTATTCATTACAAACATACACACACACCCAAAAATACTATTTTTTCCTCTTTATAATATTAGTATAGATATAGAAGAAGATTCAGTATTAGAAAAGCAAAAAAAAAAAGCAAAAAAAGATTAAGAAAAGATGAAGATTAAGTACTAACATAGGCTAAGTTATATTGTTACTAACACAGTAGACCTCTCTGTAGTCTGATAAATAAATAAATTATTAAAGCCCAACTTCTTTTATAGTAAGTAGTACAATCAATCGAAATACGTCAGGGGACAAGATACATGAACGTTTAGTTCTTAATAGTCCTAATTATTAAAACAATAGGTATTAATAGAATTAAAATGACAGGACATACACTTAATTAAACGTATTCAGGTGTCAATTGTTATTATCATTTCCTGAAATTGAGCTGTCTTGGAGTTTCTTTAATTAATTGGTCCTTTGTTGGCCAATCATTTTCCTTATTTTGTAATGCAGATGTAGTTTTTGTTAATCATAAACATTTCCCAGCTATTGTTTTTGCTCAATGTTATGTAGTTAACTACTAATTTATGTAATTTATTTATTTTACTATTTAAGTACAATTCTACACACAGTAGACACAGGACACAAAATAATATTTAATATTTGAGTTCATAGATACTGAAAAATATTATATATAAACTAGCTTTTGCCCGCGGCTTCGCCCGCGTGCAGTTCGGGAATTGCCCACGGGATCTTGCCTACTTCTGGGATAATAAGTAATCTACATCTATTCTATTTGTATCAGACTATAATCTATCTCTGTGCCAAGTTTCATCCAGATCTGATCAGCCGTTCTGGCGTTGAGTAACAAAGATCCATTCATCCAAACTTTCGCATTAATAAATAGTTTATGTAAGATATATATTATGTAATATTAGTATTTAGGGTTCCGCACCTCAAAGGGAAAAACGGAACCCTTATAGGATCACTCGCGTGTCTGTCTGTCTGCCTGTCCGCCTGTCACAGTCAATTTACTCTGAAACTACCGGACCGATGGAGTTGAAATTTGGTACATATATGTTAGTCATTGATTCAAAGACGGACGTATAAATTAATTTTAAACACCGCCACTTTTGGGTCGTAAATTAAAAAATGAAAATAAAAATATTTCTAAACTACATCGTGTTATATATTAAAAACTGTGATACACGTGTCTCATAATTTTAATTGAAGAGTGATGTGTACATTAAGTTTTGAGTCAACCGACCCAGAGAATATTAAGTTTCACAGAAAATTCAACCCCCATTTCAAAACAAAGAATACATCCTTCAAATTTCATGTCATTAAGACCAGTGGTTGATATATCAGTCAGTCAGTCAGGACTTTGATTTTATATTGCGGGATGATTTTGGAAAAACTGTAAGTAGAGTATGTAGACTTTCAAGTCTATCGACACCTAGAATAGAAAGTTTCACAGAAAACTCAGCACCCCATTTTGTCCTCTTAGGGGTGGAATTTCCCACCCTCCAAAAAAAAAAAAAAAAGGCGATATTTGCCTGCCAGGGCTGCGGGACTGTTCGAAAGAGATACCGCGGCCCTGGAACACAAAGGGCCAATGAAGGAACATGGGTGGTTTTTAGTCAGTAAGAGTCTGACACTCCCTTCCGCTCCGCCCAGAGCGGGAGGAGTCATTTGATGATTTCCCAACCCCCAACAAAAAAAAAAAAAAAGGGGTGGAATTTCAGTGCTATCATTGCGTGGATCGCCCGGAGGACACGGTGGAGCAAACCGTGGAGGTCTGCTCCGCTTGGGCGGAGCACCGCCGTGTCCTCGTAGCGGCGATTGGCGGCGACGACCTCTCGCGTCCGGCCCTGGTTCAAGCCATGGTCCGGGACGAGAGGGAATGGAAAGCCGTCGCCTCCTCCTGCGAAGCAGTCATGCTAGCGAAGGAGGCGGCGGAACGTGAGAGGGAGAGAGCCTCACGTCCCAGCCGCCGCGGGAGGAGAAGCACCGGGCGTCGGGGGCCACGCCGTGATGGGTCTCGGCCACCGTAGGCGCGGGCCTGTGGACGGTGAGTAATGGGCTAGCTCGCCGTCCGTCCGTCGTATGACAACAGGCCGTGTCGACGGCGCGTTCGTGTTTCACGCGCGCCTCAAAGAGATGGTAGGTACCAGTGGCGAAGAGTGAAAATTGAGTCAGGGAAAACCGAAGAAAAAAATGAGAATTGTTTTTTTTTCCTATGTTTATTTGGATTGGACCTCATTTTCGTTATCAGTGACCTCAAATCTATGAAAATGATAACCCTGATGAAAAATCTAAAAAAAATGGTTGGTGCCATTTAGAATTTTCATTTTGACCTAATTTTCGATATCAGCGACCCTGAAAACCATGAAAATGACATCCATGACGAAAAAACCAAATGTTTTCGTCCGCACCATCTTGGATTTTCATTTTGACCACATTTTCGTTATCAGCGACCCCAAAAACCACGAAAATGACATTCATGAAGAAAAACCAAAAATTTTCATCGGCGCCATCCTGAATTTCATTTTGACCTAATTTTCGTTATCAGCGACCCCAAAAACCACGAAAATGACACTCATGACGAAATAACTGAATTTTTTTGCTGGCGCCATCATCGATTTACATTTTGGCCACATTTTCGTTATCAGCGACCCCAAAACCCATGAAAATGACACCCATGACGAAAAAACCTAAAATCTATAAGGGCGTCGTCTTGAATTTTTATATTTTGACCTCATTTTCGTCATTGGCGGCCCCAAAAACCACGAAAATGACACCCATGACGAAAAAACCGAAAAAAAACAGGACTGAATTTCATACTGGGGGATGATTTTGGAAAAACTGTGATACACGTTTCTCATAATAAAATCTCTTCTTAACTGAAGAGTATGTACACAAATTTTCAATTCAATCGACCTCGAGAATAAAAAGTTTCATAACACCCATTTTTACCCTCTTAGGGGTAGAATTTCGAAAAACCTTTTCGTAATGAATACCTACTCTTCACAAAGAATACGCCCTCCAAACTTCATTTCTCTAGGACCAGCGGTTTGGGCTCTGCGTTGATATATCAGTCAGCCAGGACTTTGAATTTTATATTGGGGGATGATTTTGGAAAAACTGTGATACACATCTCTCACAATTTTAACTTCAGAGTATGTACACAAACTTTGAAGTCAATCGACCCCGAGAATAAAAAGTTTCACAGAAAATTCAACACCCCAGGTTACCCTCTTAGGGGTGGAATTTCGAAGAACCTTTTCTTATTAGATATCTACTCTTCACAAAGAATACACCCTCCAAATTTCATTTCTCTAGGGCCAGTGGTTTGGGCTGTGCGTTGATATATCAGTCAGTCAGGACTTTGAATTTTATATTGGGGGATGATTTTGGAAAAACTGTGGTACACATTTCTCATAGTTTTAACTGAAGAGTATGTAGACTTTCAAGTCAATCGACCCGAGAATAAAAAGTTTTACCGAAAATTGAGCACCCCATTTCGCCCCTTTAGGGATGGAATTTCGAAAAACCCTTTCTTAGTGGATACCTACTCTTCACAAAGAATACACCCTTTAAGTTTCATGTCTTTAACACCAGCAGCTTAGGCTGTAAGTTGATATATCAGTCAGTCAGTCAGGACTTTGAATTTCATATTGGGAGATGATTTTGGAAAAACTTTGTTACACGTTTCTCATAATTGTAACTGCAGAGTAGGTACACAAATTTTCAAGTCCATCGACCGCGAGAATAAAAAGTTTCATAGAAAACTCAACACCCCATTTTACCCTCTTAGGGGTAGAATTTCGAAAAACCCTTTCTTAGTGGATACCTACTCTTCACAAAGAATACATCCTCCAAATTTCATTGCTCTAGGACCAGCGGTTTGGGCTGTGCGTTGATATCTCAGTCAGTCAGTCAGGACTTTGAATTTTATATATATAGATACACATATAAGTAAATGTTAATATATACTTAAATAAATACATAATTCGTACGCATTCAGTTGATATGCCGCCAATATGTCTTTGGTGTGGAGTTAGTCTCCATTAACTTGTATTTAGTGATTTATACTACAAACTAAATGCAATTACTCTCCAGCATTACCATCGCTGACGCACACTATGATTTACGGCGCAGAGCCACGGCGGGTACTAACATAATCGTTCCATATAAACAATTAAGAGACGTTTACGTGCTACACTATTTCCACTATAATCAGCGGTGATGGGAAAACCAACGTGCTTACCTTTCTGCGACGGTTGTTTATAATTACCACACGTGTGTGTACTCACAACAAGCCACACCATATAAAGAAGAACAAGGATATTGTGGCTAGTTGCCAAAAACCGATAGAATACCGCGATCTTGTTAAACCAACAATACTCGTTGGTCGTTGCAAGCGCGACTGCTGCTGGTCCTGGGTTTGATTCAAGGTTCGGGCAAAGTGTTTTCGGGTTTTTTATCAGGAATTTCTCAGTAGCAGCAAAAGATTATTGTCATAGAGGTCCTTGAAGTATGTCAACTAAATAGTACTACAGTCTTTTCATAGTTTGTCTACAAATAGCTTTTAAGAATTAAAGAGCGTCAAAAAGTTCGTCCGCTTCGCTGTCAACAGGGAAAGTGCCCAGAAGGCACGTTGGATGGCAATGCTGGTTCTTTAGCTGAGAAATAGGCCAGCCTTCTTGGCACTCTCTCTCGCCTCTCAGCCTCTGGTCATGGGGTTACTACAGAGATTAAAATATCTTTGTAGCACTATAGTGGCAGTGGGGCGTTGTAGGTTAACATAAGTGGTGAAGTTGCCTTGAGAAACAATGAAAGGACATGACTCAATGGATGGCAGCGTAAGTTTCGGTTGTGCTCACTGGTCAAAACATTTTTGTAAAGTCTATCCGTTCTGTAGATGTCTTTACCACCATTAGGGATAAAACCTTTAGATATTAATCAAGGGTTTTTTTACTAGCCTGCTCTGTCGCACTTCTGGGCAAAGCCCTATCTCCACTTTCCATTTGTTGCGAACCTGCACGCCCTCCTTCCAGTTTTGACGGAACCTGTCTGGACAGGTTGTCCCACCATCTCCTCCATCGTCTGCGCAATCCCGCCTCACTGCGTTAAGAAGAGTTAATTAATTTGAATAATAATTATGTTGATAATCGTTATGATTATGATTGCAAGTTGATTTAGCTAGGGTTTTATTGTCCTTAATAACACGTTGTAAAGTTGTACAACGAATAGATCAATAGGCGAAGGGCTGCAATCAGTATACATTGTTCAAGTTCACTCGTAGCTCTGAATACCATGACGTATGCATATAACAGTTCCTAAGATTAGATCTTTTAAAACACGAGATCTTTATAAACAATATAATGACAACAGTTACGGCTGTCGAAGTAATAACGGTTGATTATTATTTACAAGCTCATATCCTAGACTAGTGTCAGAGGTCTGCTAATCTACATTGCAGAGATACTAAATTGCACAGCAATTCGTTAACACAGTTGAACAGTGACAAAGTTTTATAACATTATAAAATAAAACAGTAAAAATTATTATCTGGTAAACAGTACTGTTTTATGATTACTATGGTCATTCACGCCTACCTCAACATCGTCTACACAAGTTAATCGATCTTTATATGACGAGACTATTTATTAAATTTTATAGGATTTGATTGATCGATTTAAATAGATATCTACGTTGATGCTTTATAGATTTATACATCGATGCAAACTGAAAAAAAAAACAATTTGACCAATTAACTCTGCCTTAAAATCTTAACTCGCGCACTTAAGATATTCGTAAATTTTTATTTCTGTAACATCTCCGTTTGAATCCTAAAGTTTTTATTTTCTTTCAGGGTTACTCAGACCACAAAATGAAACATTTCAACCACACGCAAATACACCGAGGAGTTTGTGTAACAGGAACCTGCAAAGATTTTCCAAAAGTTCTCAACACAAACATAACACAGGGCTTAAGAGAAACCCTTGAGGAATGTCTCAATAATTCTCTCTACTCGCAGTATAGACTCGAAGGAAAATTAGCTAATATACAGTATTGTAACAAGAAAGGGGAGACGGTGCCTATAGATACAAGTGATACAGTAATGGCTGTGGTTTATTTAGTTATAATCGTGCTCAACATTGCCGGAAGCCTGTACGATGTTCTTATGTACAAGAAAGAGGACAAAACAGGTTGGTTTCGATTTCAAAGCGAGTTCATTTCATAATAGTTTGTGTTTTATTTTAATGGGTTCTACAAAATATATATATATAAAACCTGAAAAAGGGTCCCTGAATTCAACACTATCAACTTACTAATGGTACAACCCAGAAAATAGTGAAATGAAATTCACAATTCAATACATTTCGTAGTCCCAAAAATCGACAAAATGAATTGAACAGCTAAGTCTTTTTTCAATTATCCCTTCTCAGGTTTTAAAGAACACGTTGTAAAGCAAGGTGTTTTTTTTTCAGGGAATCCATATGTATTGGCGTTTTCAATACGCAGAAATTGGGGCAGGCTGATAGCGCCAAGTAATAGCGTGCAGGAGCCCCGACTAGAAAGACTGAAATTATTTTATGGATTAAGGTAACTAGTACCAGATAAGGTGCACCAACACTTTGAAACATCATCGAAAAATAAAACAGTTCCGTGGTGGGCAGTATGACGCATGTGACTAAAAGAGTGATGAAGATGAATTTTGATGGATGGAGAGGGAGAGGAATGCCAAAGAAAAGATGGATGAATTGTGAGGAATAATATGAAATAGAAAGGAGTAATAATGTGCCGTGTCGTTTGACAGGGGAGAATGAAAGAAGTGAAGTCATGCGCCGACCCCAATTAGAATGGGAAGGCGAATGATGGAAGATGATGATGATGGTTATTGTGGCGTAGGTTGTGGGTTTAAACCCAGATAGACACTTCAGTTTGTGTAATTTATTTCATCACCACTACTCTTAAAACGGTGAATGACAACATCGTGAGGAAACCAGCAAAAACTAAACAAACGCAGACATGTGACATCTACTGGGCTCGATCAGAGACCCTTACAGAGGGGAAACCTGTGTCCCAAGAGTATGCTCGTGATAGGTTGATTAAACTACAGAGTCTCATGACTTCTTGATTTATTTATTTATAAATTGGAGAACCAACAGGTATAACAGATGGATGAATACATGATCTCACATTTATCCACACTTCTTATATCAACTACTCACCATTTGTTTGTATGGTTTCAGGAGCATGACGATGATCTGCGTCATCTTCTCACACACAACTCTAGTAATGGCGGTTTCTTTTGTGAATAATCCGCTTTTCATCGAAACGGTAAGTAATTGTCCCTGACATTTAATTTTAGTTCATCGGCATTTGCGCAATAGGTGAAAATGCTGGGTAAAAAATCAGGTGTTTCTTCAAAAGTACAATACCTACACGGTCAAAATGTTGTTGGTTAGGAATGATGTAATTTACTGAATACGTGGTAAGTGTTTGTTTGTCGAAGTCCCTCCATCCTGTAGATATTATTTTCAGTGTGAGTGAGCGAGACAAAACTGTAAAAATGTTATTGTCAACGCACCGTAATTGTAATGGGTAGTATTTAAACGCAAATAAAAAAATATCCTTTTTCTATGCAATAAGATTCCGAATTCCCATCAAAATTACTGATTTCACAGCAAAATATTCAACTCAAAATAGCAAAAGCTTTTTCATCACTGCACAGCTAATAATCTTAATGCACATTATACTGGGGGTGCCCCTGACGTCGACCGTCTAGGATTAGCGTTTCCGTCAGCAGGTCGACGGATCCCCGCTGAGCGGGGCTCCTATTTCTGTCTGCAGGGTTTACAGGAACCTAACTAACCGAACCTCGGGGAGCCCCTGACGTTGACCGTCTAGGGTTAGGGTTTTTGTCAGCAAAAATTTGCTGTGCACTCAGTATTTATGCTATGTATGTAGTATTTTTGTACAAAAATAAATTTAACTGATGTAAAAAAGAATATAAATGATGAGTATGTATTGATAGGCGATTATTTATTTGATATGCAATTTATAATATCCCAACTGTAATCATTTTTTGACACGATAGAAACAAACTAAATTCTATTTTAAAAACGACGTTATCGCTTCAAAAAAACAGGTAGTAAAGTAGAAAACAAATCGATGAAGTGATTAAGAAAAAAATTCTTAGTCCAACGAGGACACTAATCATAGTAGTGTACTTAAGGTAAATATAGGTTAGTAACCGTATCATTATGTATGCACATTCACAATAGAAAACCTTGGACCTGACGAACTTCGTACCCTCATAACGATTGTTTTCCTTTTCTAAGAGTTGTACTGTAGTAATATAATAAGTAGGTACGAGTATCTTATTAAGTTATTATGAAAATAGATAAATTTCTGATTTTAACTTGACAAATAATTAGCTTAGGTGCCATCCTGGTTGTAAGCATTTTTAATTATTTGTTATGACTACTGTTGGGGGTTTATATCCAGAATTATTTAAATAAAAGGCTTCCGATAAGTTAAGAGCTGTATCCCGTGCAAAGACAGGATGAAGAAGTAGTAAAAAACAAAAAGTGTAATAGGTAGTGTGAAGTGTTGTTATATTACGTTTTGTTATAAAAGTTTCTTCATCCGGCTAGATTTTATTTTGTCAACCCTTATGTTTAAGACTTTATGTTGTGCTAGAGTTAGACTTTCCATTAATAGCCACTCTGTTTTATTTAGGACTACACCTATTTTAGTATCTCTTCCTTTGTTTATCTTATTCTTCACTATCGTCGACTCCTCAGGTAATGTTCAGAAGCAAGTGCTCGGATTAAGCTTCTCCTTGTTTATATTAATCTCCCGTTCCTGTAATAGTAGCACCAAATTCCCTTTATTTATTTGCGGTCTTCTGTTTTTGTTTTACCAATGTTATCATTAATCGCCTCCTTTCTGACCATGTCATCTTTCACCCGTTCATATATCCATTCACATGTATAATCAAAACTTATGCTTACTTACTTACTTGTGTATGTTCCAGTCGTACGAAGATCCTCTGAAACAGATTCTGTTCAACGGCAGCCTGGTCACGCATACGTTCTTCGTGATGTCCAGTTTTCTCCTCGCATATAATTTCCAGCTGTACACCGAGAAGCACAACGTCAGCTGGGTGCACTTTCCGAAAGGGATTATTTTAAGATGGCTGAGGTACTATTATATTTTTACTTTTTTTGCTAGCCAGAGTCACGTATTAAGTACAAAATAATATACCTATATTTCGAATGAATGGGACGCGACAATTCTTTTTAGGGCTGATGCCATATTTCGGAAACTACTTACAATTCAAATCACATAATGTGTCGTTGCACAATATTCTTTAAAATAGTCATAGCGAAAGCAACCAAATGAAAAATAATTTTTACCCCTTTATTGCTTCACTGTTATAGGACTGTTCCTCTTAGCAGTAATTCAAATCTGTAGGCAATAGCTTCTAATTTTGTCCCTTTTTAACCGACTTCAAAAAAAGGAGGAGGTTGTCAATTCGGCCGGTATTTTTTTTTTTTTTTTATGTATGTACACCGATTACGCCGAAGTTTCTCAACCGATTTACGTAATTCTTTTTTTGTTTGATGCGGAATAGTTTCGGATTGGTCCCATAAAAATTTGATTCAGGTAGGCCCATTAGTTTTTATTTTATGAGCATTTGACTCTGAAGTATGTTACTTGTTTCTTGTTGTGGAGTTACTTTCGCATTTATAATATTAGTAAGGAAGTAAGAATAAGCCTATTACCATGAAATGTATGGTTTACAATGTAAAATGAACGCATAGAAAATATTTGTATAGGATATTGCAACTAAAAATGAAAAAATAAAAAAAACTTTTTTGCAAAAAATAAAACCGACTTCAAAATCACAAAAAAGTGAAAAATAATTTTAGCTTCAGAAGTCGGTGACTTTAGTTTGTTTGGTTCAGTTTTTTGGCATCGACTTCTGAAGCTAAAATTATTTTTCAAGTTTGAAGTCGGTTTTATTTTTTGCAAAAAAGTTTTCCATATCATGTGGTTAGAGCCTAACCTGGTGTCAGAGTATTAATGCCACAGGCTTTAGATGGCGTCGAGAAATATTTCTCAGGTATATTGGTTTCCTCACGATGTTTTACTTCACCAAGCAAGTCATAATTACACAATATGAGAGATGAGATGCGTGCCTGAGGTTCGAACTTGAGACCTATGACTTGGCAGTCCGAAGATTACATCACTAGGCTGTCTCTGCTTTTTTTCCCTTACGAGAATATATTCTATGAATCGCTACGCGTTCTATAGCAGTTTCTGCCCTCCCCCATGTCTGTGTGTTTCGCCCTCTTCCAGACTGACTCCAACATACGCCCTCATCCTGTTCTCGATATCGACATGGATGCGGCACCTGCACAACGGCCCGCTATGGCAGCTGGTAGTCACCTCTGAGGCGAACGCGTGTCGCCAGTACTGGTGGGCACAGTTGCTGTATATCAACAACTACGTGTATGATGACGCCTTTTGTCAGCCGCAGACTTGGTGAGATACTTAACGTATATCGCTATTCATAACTTTCCCTTTTTATTCCTTAAATACTCATCGAAAAGAAAAATCTAAGAAAAAGAATTGCCCTTGCTCTCTTCGCGAAAGTGTAACTGGTCCTGAGTTCAATTCAGGACCAATATATCCGTCTCGTATGCAATATATACATGGAATTGCAAATGAATCCTCAGAACCCCGACTTAGGACCTTTTTTTTAATTTTGTGATTTGTGGAGAGATTCATTAAATTGAGGTTTTCTTATCGAAAGGTACCTCGAGGCAACTTTCGTCAAAGTAAGAAGAAAATCTTAGAAATAATTCTATATTTCATTTTATTCTTTTCTATTTTTTTTTTGAATTCTCTAAACCAACCTTTGGTTTCAATAATAATTAATTTATGATCAAGAAAATTTTATCCAGAGATAAAATGCCTTCAACTGCGATGTCACTTTTTGTCCTACCATCCGCAGGTACCTAGCATCCGACACGCAACTCTTCTGCCTAGGTCTGCTGGTGTGTATGGTGGCTCGCAAGTGTAAGACCCGCGCCATACTGCTGTCTATACTGTTTGTGATCGCTCTGGCCATCGTCGCGGGACACACGTACTTCCAGGACTTGGATGCAGTGGTCATACAGTCACCTGAGTAAGTGAATTACGACTTTTGGCAAGAGCACTTATTTTTGTAATTGTGTTACAAAAATCCGTGTTTTTTCTAATGAAGGTCAGTGTTTAGGCTGTACCTTAGATTCAAAGTGCGACTGGAATTGATTCCACGGCATATGCCAGTGTTGACTGTATTGATCATACATATTCTTTATCATCATCTTCCTGCCCTTGTGCCATGTTACACCTTTTCTTTCCTGTCATTTCTCACACAATTCATTCACCGTTTCTTTGGTCTTCCTCTCTCTCTCCATCCATCAAAATGTTCTTCATCACATTCTCTAATCATAAGTGAATAAACAAACAGGAGGAAGATCTCTAATTACAACACTTATCAAATAGACTTCGTTCTTGATTACTCTGAAGACGTTGCTGGCAATGCTTTTAAGATCTACAAATAATCTTTCCTATTAAATGACCCACTTCTTCGTCGTGTTTGCAGATCGTACCGCAACCTATACGCCACTGATGATACTTTCCGGCTTCTCTACATCCGCGGCCACACCAACATGTCTACCTACATCCTCGGGCTGGCGGGGGGCTTCCTCGCCTACCACTTCCAGAATAACAAGGACATCGACAGCTACAAGGTGGGTTGTAGCGACATCTATCTCACAATAAACAAACTAAAATTTTGCATCACACAACCAAAGGTATCTGCGAGATTTTTATATAAACAGCATTCTGGAGACAGTCGTTGTGAAGCCCACATAATACAACAATTATGTCCCTAATACGCTCAATTATGTGCCCATTACCGTAACATACACCACCTTCCCGCAGAAGTACCGCTGGGTGATGTGGCTGATGTTCCCGCTGGGCGTGGCGGTGATCCTGTCGGGAGGCCTGTTCTACTCAGACTCCGGCAGGGCTCCGCTACTGTACCGAGTGCTGTACGCGACGCTGTACAAGCCGCTGTTCCAGCTGCTCATCGTCATCATCATACTGGGCTGCGTGTTTAACCTTCATACGGTCTTCAAAGTTACCAACGTAACTGGACTTTGGGTCTAATTTGACCCAGTACTGTATTTTCAAAAGTTATGTATAATATTTTATTAATTACTATTATTGGGATTTGTATTTTAATAAACTAATCATTTCAATGAAAAGAGAAGCTACTGAAATGTGTATTTATTAGATTTTTTTTATAATTCCGAACATTTTGTGCACACAAAGTACCCAAAACTTTATTCCGTACTTTGCGGGCTTTGATGGCATGTACTGCCGAAATAGGCACCTTTCTCTGATTGCTACCAGCTGTTCATATAATGTCATATTTTCGGAAGGGTTGTAAAGCTTCAGTAGTATCTCAACCCACCGATCCGACCGAACTCACATATCGGAGCTAAGTCTAACAAACGCCGTTCGCATTGAGTTTCTCTGTTGTAGGACCTTATAACTCTTGATATTTTCTTGAAAGCCTTCACTGACATAGTAGCTGTGAATATTGGTCATGCATTATGAAAATCCCATAAACTTTCAGAACTTTCGTTATTTGATCGAAATACAAGCCAACAAAAGTAATCCAATGAATTCAAACAATCCAGTACTGTCAATATCAGTCCATTTTTTGTCATATATGCGTCTACTCTCAATATTACTGTAATTCAAAATAATATGTACCAAAGGAGGTGGAAAAAATTACACAAAACTTGATATTTCTACTTCTGTGCGTCTAAATGGATAATGATGGAAATTTTTTGAATAAATTATTTGGCCATTTTTTGATGTCATTATTTCGGTAGGAACAAGTGCAGTTTCACTCTTATCAGAACTGCTGTCCGATGAATCAGCTTCCTCAACATGATCTTCGAATTCAGAACACGATCCTTCCTCATCCGACACGTCATCCAAAAATAATTCAATCTCACTATCTCTCAATTCAAATAGGAAATAATTAGTCCTATCTTCAAATTATCACACATTCTGTTCACTCAATATTTATTGTAAGACTAACAGGGCTTTGACAAGAAGAATGCAACCATACAATACAAAGTGGGTACTTGATAACGTATAAAATAACAAATGACGTTCGTTTAATACGTATGGTCAAATTTGACCCGAAGACCTTGAACGTAAAAAACGTTGTAGCTCGAAAAATTAAAGATATTTTTATAAAATGATATACTGAATATATTAAGCTCAAAACTTTGGTAAAAGTCATGAAACATGAAATCTCAAAAGAAATTAGCTATAGAGAAAACTTTATTTCATTCCTTAAATGGGTCAAAATTGACCCGAAGACCGTATGAAGGTTAAGCTTGAATGTAAGCTGTTATTTGTACATTGGTGCTACTTCGTAAGTTTGGTTTAACTAGCTAATACTGTGGATTCTGTAACAGCCACTCTGTATCTATCTGAGATAGTGGCTGTTACAGTATAAACGCAGTACCTCTTAGGTGATGATTCAGGCCATCGATCTGGACTACTGTGGCTAACGAATATGAGTCGAAAAAAATGGACTCTTCATACTAATTACGTCAGCCGATGCGATATTTTATATCCTAGTCCTAGTCTCGGTTGTTATTTCAAAAATCAACACACGACATCGGCCACGTGCAAGCACTCTTTCTTCTCATAAATTCCTTGTTTCAATTGGAGGTGACTGACAAGCCAAACGTAATAATTCAACAAAGTCTTTAGAAACGATAAAAATATCCGATTTCAAAACGTATTTTTGAATACAAGCGCCACATGTGGTTGTAATATGACCCGGCCATGGGTGCCAAAGTGAATACTTAAAACAATTGATACAGTTGGACCAAAAAGGGACGGTGGTGGTTTTGGAGAGGCTGAGAAAGAACGAGGGAACTCGAGGCAGTTGGTTTGAAATCACGGAAGTGTCCGAACGCTTAGGGTAGTCGAGCTAAGTCAGGGAGTTCGGTCTAAAACGGTTTAAGTGCTAGGACGTCCTAGGTTAGTCTCGTGAAGTCAGCGTAGTCATGGTACCAAGATGCACATGTCCCAGTGGACTGTCGTAATAGAGCGATTTATATTTTATAAATTAAATATAAGTAGTAGTAATAAGTCTAGTTGAAACAAGTGTCGTGACGCGCAAGGAGATGAGCAGTGGCGGAGACGAAACTAGTAGTGTGAGCAGTACTCTATAAGTTAGTTTTCGACTAATCATCTTAAGTGAACACGTGGTAAGTGTTAACTATAATTAAACCCGTTTTTTTTTTTTTTGTTCCCGGCGTGGAAAATCCACCCCGGTGTTCCCTTCCCACACTTGCAACGGGGATCATGGGAACTAGTGCGCCTTCCACGATCCCCGGCTAGTGCCTCCTCAAGTCTGCGCGGAACACTACTCAGTTATACGGGGGGCGACGGACGTCCCCAAGTCCGCCGTCCCTCTGGACCCGTTTAGGGGGGCTGGAAGAGGGCGTTGTCCGCCCTCCGCCTCCGTCTGCTGCGGATCGGGAGAGTGGTCTCGACCTCCCTTAATCTCTCCGCAGCCTCCTTCTGTGAGATGACCGTTTCACAGAAGGAGATCACCGCATCCCACGACTCTGTGCTCCCGAACATCGCGCGAGCGACGGCCGGCAGCGACAGGTCGGTTCCCACTACCGTCACGAGAGCACGGCGCGGCACACTGCACGGTAATGCCGCGCCGTGTCCTCCAGACAATGGACGCAGTGATGACACCGGGCGTCCGGCTCCCTGTTTATGCGACACAGGTACTTCCCGAAACAACCATGCCCCGAGAACACCTGACCGACTATAATTAAACCCTAGTTTAAGTAGCAGTTTGGCGGTAGCTTAAAGGAATTGTTAATATAAAGCTCAAGCGTAACTCATTTATTTCAGCATGACGAAGCAGACGCTTTATATCATCACAATGTCTATTATTATCTCATGTGTTATGTATCCACCTCCTTCTCCGTACCTTGGCAAATTTCCATCATCAGCGGTTCGGTTGTTAGGAAAACTGGGAAGCTTACCCTTACACTGTACAAACATAATAATGCATACGACAACTACACTATACACTAATACATCCGACTAATGTAAGGCAGAACAGTTATATTCACACTTCAAGTATAAGAATCTATATTGTTCAGTCAGTGGTGAAGGCAACACCGTAATCACAGTTTGATTAAAACAAATGATATTAAACAGTAATTTTAATGCCAACTTGTACTTGTGGTACATACAAAGGAACCAAGCTCTGATGATGAATATTGTTTCCTATAAAGGTCTTGCTCAGAAACATTGCGTAGGCATTGTTGGTGCACATTTCGGGAGAGGGGTAGGCTCCCGAAAATGTCTCACATTGAAACATTAAATTGATATCTCCGTTCTAAGGAACGCTAGGGACTAAAAAGTCAAACCCGGCTGTTTGTCTCGTTGAAACCAAATCCGGCCACTGGTTGGGCTATTACTGAATTGACACTATTTCGCGAGACACGTAGCCACGCCATGGGGAAGAGTAGGAAATGTGAAGTGACGACCACTTCGGCGTCTACCGATAACAAACGCAATATGTTCTGCTACAGACTGAGTCTACGGTGCGCTTGTGGAAGTTGTGTTTTATCATATTCAAGGTGTAGATTGCCGTAAGGGTGTTACTAACATGAATACGCGTGTAGGAAGAACTACTAAATCGTGCTTTCCTCAATGGCAGCAGGACTCCTCAGAACTCTGTCTTAGGATTGAGAAAGACATGTGAATAATGCTTAAGGAGCGTGGACTGTTAGAATTCGTAGCAATGTCCTTAGTGAGCCTATGCGTTTAGGTCTAACAGCTACGTACTTAGGTCCAGTTTTCACCAAAGAGAGGTGCGGAGACGTGCAGGATGCGACCAATCACAGGACAGACCAGAGACGCGATGTAGTACCATGACATCATTAAATGACCGATCGAGGTATCCATCTGTCTGTTCTTTCACTTTTTTATTCCAGAATTTGCCATTATCTTACGAGTCTAATATGATAATCTATTATTTTCAGCCTAGAATAGAACAGTTATAGTAGTCCGGGTCCGGGCATTGCATTTAAGAAAATCTCTTCATTTTAGCAACCTACCGCGGCATCATAGAGTGGCGAGGCTGGACGTGGATGGGTCGCGTGTCGTACAGCGCCTTCCTGCTGCACACGTTGTTCCAGAGGGGACTCGTCGGGGCCCAGACGCAGCTCATACACATGACGGTCTACTACGTGGTATGTAGACTACACTCCCAAGATCAATAAAAGTCCTTCTGACCGCACGCGCGCAACGCAGCCCATACATATGATTGTTTGGGTTAAGTTTATAGGCCGAGTCTGTCAACGGCCGGTATGTAGCAAATGACAAGTGGTCGACAGAGCGATAGGTGTTCCAGAGGCTACTGCTTGGGGTACAGACAGACCAAACAGGAAAGTTCTTGGCAATTATCTAGTCTCGATTTTCAAAAGTCAGCTTGGTTCCCTCTATAGAAGATATTTGACGAAGGAAATTCTGCCTTAGGGTCAGTTCAAATAGAACGGAAATATCCTCACGCTGGCTCGAGCCTCCTCAGGTCGCAATTTACGCGGTGTAACAGTGAGAGAACGAGCACGAATGAGCACGAATGTTTCGTGTAGGCTCGCGTCCTCGGTCTCGAGCCTACACGAAACATTCGTGCTCGCGCGGTCTCGCGTATCCTCGAGAACTCCCGAGCATGCCCGAGCAGGTGCATGATCGATCCGCAAGCATGCGCGAGGCGATGCTTGTTGTCTGCGTCGTTATTCATACAATTTGCTGCTTTAAATAATGGTTTTAAGCTATTTTTAATTCAATTATTAAATTGCGCGAGGATTTTTCCGTGCTGTCTGAACTGACCCTTAAAATTAAAACAATTATTCTCTTCTCAGATGATGGTTCTAGCCGGGAGCATCTTCCTCACATATTTGTGTGCTTGTATTCTGTTCGTGTGCGTGGAGTCTCCTGCCTCTGGCGTGGTGCGGGCTGCGCTCGGCCAGGGGGGGGGCAAGGGAGACGGGAAAGGGGGGGAGACAACTAAAGTGTAAATAAAAAAAAAATATATCATTTGAAAAATATCTCATTTATAAATTGCTTGCTTCATTTAAAATGCCTGTTAGCCTTTAATTCGACAATGGGTGATATACTTATCTTTGAAAAAATCTGCAGCATTTCTTGTAATTATATTTTTTTGAGTTTTTTCTTACATGTAGTTTGGTCTTTACCTATTTACCTATGATACAAATATATTGTCAATGTGCACGTGCTACCGGTCAGTCAGTCGTCGCCGCAATGTCTGGAAGGATGAACGCATCGTCACCGCTCTCGGTAAGTTCCGATTTATTTGTTTCTTTTGTTCTAAAACAGAAAAAATATTTTTCGTTAGACATTTATGGAAAACGGACCGATACAATTTTCTTTGGAGAATGTGGAGGTTTATCCTAGTTTTACCCACAGAACCCAAGTCTTAAGTGTCCCGGTAATTGGGACACTATTTTCTTTATTTCGTGAAATGACACCTCCAAATCATCAAAACTTTTTTACTAAAGGCTCTAATAGAACGCAATAATTGATGGTGTTTTTAACAAAATACATGTAGCGGCACTCCAAAAAGTACTACAGCAACATAGAACAAAAAATACTACAGCGCCATCTATGACGCAGAGGACAAACTAAACATCGAAATACATCTAGATCCTGCATCACGCAAGTAAAGTTATTCGCGACTTAAGACTATATAGAAGAATCCGACAACAACTGTCGGGCAGTAGCCCACCAGACAATAACATTCGTCTGGTCGGAGGATCCTCCCTTTTCTATGGGGGATGAAGAACTTTACACCCTGTTCTTCATACCCCCAAACTGGTGACCCCGAAATGGACGTCAGCGCAGCCTTCGAGCAACGTGACGTCTTCAACATCACTTCCTCAAGCTTTCGAGCAGCGAGTCATATAGCCAGCCTGCTTAAAATGGTTATTCCTGACCACCCGCATGCAGCGGAAGCACATTCCTGGTCAGCACCCTCAGCCTCATCAAGCGACCTTAGCACTGCACTTTCGGCCCGTTGTGAGCTCGATCTCCCAGTCGACGCGAGCAGTAGTATAGTAGGTGGGTGGTGGTGGGTAGTGGGTGGGTAGTAGTAGTATTTATACGATTAAAAAGGAGTTTTCATGTAACACTCGCAACCGGTGTGCGTGTAGGACAAACGTGCACGAGGCGAAACGAGTATGTACGGATCGTAGCAGGTGGTGGTGGTTCTATAGTTTCTGCCCACACCCACGGGAAAAAGCATGAGATTATGTATGTATGTATGTAAAAAAACACCACGCCTTAATTCAGCAGTGCCGTTTTACTGTACATCGATATTTTCAGTTACTTAAAGGAGAACTTGGCAAACTCCAGTATACAGAACATGCATTTAAGTTCTCAAAATTTTAATATAGGTACTAGATCTTTTTTCCTGATTTGGGAACACGTAACGATGACATAAATAAACTGCCTACATAACATTACGCCATTTTATTTTATTTTCAAAGTAGTAGCCATAAACCTTAATACAGAAATAGCTGGCATCATTCACTGATGGCGCCATCAGTATGTAAACTTTAATTAGAGAGCGAATTTCACCAACTAAACTGACCGTTCAAGAACAGTCAGTGTGTATTCCATACCATTTAAGAGGAAACAGGCCCTGAGAGAAATTATAAAATTAATTGAAGAAACTATTACACAGGTTTAAATAAACCTAGATCAGGCAGGTCGTATCGTAACTTGCAATAGTTATATTTATTTTAGTTATAGTTTACTTATAAGCACTAACTATACAATTGTTTAGAAATAACACTACTGCGCCTTTTTTTTTTTATTTTTTTTTGGTGGGTGAGAAATCATCAAATGACTCCTCCCGCTCTGGGCGGAGCGGAAGGGAGTGTCAGACTCTTACTGACTAAAAAACACCCATGTTCCTTCATTGGCCCTTTATGTTCCAGGGCCGCGGTATCTCTTTCGAACAGTCCCGCAGCCCTGGCAGGCACCGGCCCTTGCGGGCCCCTCCCGTTTGCTGACATCTCTTTGAGGCGCGCGTGGAACACGAACGCGCCGTCGACACGGCCTGCCCGTCGTCATACGACGGACGGACGGCGAGCTAGCCCATTACTCGCCGTCCACAGGCCCGTGCCTACGGTGGCCGAGAGCCATCACGGCGTGGCCCCCGACGCCCGGTGCTTCTCCCGCGGCGGCTGGGACGTGAGGAGGTTCTCTCCCTCTCACGTTCCGCCGCCTCCTTCGCTAGCATGACTGCTTCGCAGAAGGAGGCGACGGCTTCCCATTCCCTCTCGCCCCGGACCATGGCTTGAACCAGGGCCGGACGCGAGAGGTCGCCGCTGCCAATCGCCGCTACGAGGACACGGCGGTGCTCCGCCCAAGCAGAGCAGACCTCCACGGTGTGCTCCACCGTGTCCTCCGGTCGATCCTCGCAATTGTAGCACCCGGGCGTTTCCTCCCGCCCGATTCGGTGCAGGTACCTCCCGAAGCACCCGTGTCCGGTGAGGACCTGCGTCAGGCGGAAGGTGAGCGCGCCGTGGCGCCTCCCTAGCCACTCCTCAAAGAGGGGACTTACCGCCACTATCGTGGCGTGCCCTATCACTACTGCGCCTAAATGTACACTTTTGTAATACCTATTTTTTTTTTTAAATAAATTATTCTATTCTATTCTATTGCCGTCGCACTGTGTTGAGCCTGTCCCCGTCGAGTGCGATAGGGACAGCTGTGCTAAGACCTATTATATCACAAAAAATTTGACGAGATCGTTGATTCGTCTTCCCCTTTTTGTCTCCCCGAAAACTGAGTTGATTCAATTATTTTTGACATCAAAATATTAAGAGAGTGCATGTCTAGGTTCTTGGCAATTTCTTTAAGGTTCAAAAGTAATTAGTAGTTACTGTAAAAAAGGAAATGACAGGGACGTGTCTACCTTAATATTATGAAAAAAAAAAATGCTCTAGGTCTAGAGGCATTATTCAGCAATACATTTGTGTGGAGAATCGCAGCCCCAGTTCCCTCTTAAGACACTGACAGCTCTTGGAAGTGGTTTAGAAAGCTGAGCGCGTTCAGTCTAATTGGTAAAATTCGCTCTTAGTAACTATAAATTAATACTTTCGGAAAGAGCAAGGAACTTGCTCTTTAAATATACTTACCATCTAAATTCCAAAATACCGTATCCGTATAAAACCGATCTTATAAATAAATAATACTGATTTCGTCATTACAAACGAGTTTGTCCCTCAACCCAAAGTATCTCTTTTAGATTTCACAAACTAATAATTTATTAGATTGCAATTTTATCAGGTTCGCTTAATGTTTTTTTTTTAAATTGTGTTCTTGTTTACCATTTTGTTTGTCGTCATCAGTTTTTTCGTTGTCTGTCTTCGATTTCATGATATACTCTCGAATCAAGTTGCCTACGGGAGCTTCCACCAACAGCCAAAGTGGTACAGCAGTGATGAACGATACCAGCACAATCCCGGTGAATACTTGGCTCTGTTGAAAAAAAAACAGAACTTGATTGCTCCATTTAGTTTAAATAGCAATAATAGCAGCCTATTACTGCCCAATGCTGGTCGAAGGGCGCTTCTCATATAGAGAAGGTACGACGAAGACGTCAGGGATGTCTAAAACTTTGAAAGTGTCTTTAAATTAATTCCCTCCATTTTGTGTGAAATAATTCATCAGCACTGCTCTCAAAATGGTGAAGGAAAACATCGTGAGGAAAACGGCATGTTTTACAACCATCCAGCACCTGTGACATCTTTTGACATATTTTGTTGAGTACTAATTTTAATCAATACACACCATCACGACCAAGCTAGTCTCAAAGGTAGTGGTCTGTGCGCCCACGTAGTTCCTGACGAAGGCGACGTGCAGCAGGTAGGCACAGTACGACAGCCGGCTCGGGACCGTCCACCCGCTCCACTCCACGGTTCGCCGACATAAGTCTGGTGGTAGAAACATTCAGGAAAATTTACACACTTGACCACAACAGTCGTTAAAAGCTGAGCTCAATACATGCATTACGTGACATCACGTAATCCCCTATTAGTACATCCTTGCTTAGCCGAACATTTCGTCAGTTACCTATGTTTAAGTCCCATGTAATAGGGGGCGAGCCTAATATCATCGACAGAGCCCAAGTAGACTCCAGGCTGCTACTTATTCCAAATTCAAATTCATTTATTTTGTGAACATAAGTAAACATTAGGTGGTATAATATATAAAATTCAGAAACTGTCTATGTCCCGCCGTTAGGCATACAAAATGTTTCTCCAATTAGGTACATAAAATTAAATTGCTTCAAAAAATTACAATATCTAATAAAAAATCTATAAATAAAATCAAAATAAATAAAATAAAATCAATTAATAACAATGCGATTTGGTTCACTAAATAATTAAAATCATCAAATAACACAAAACAACAAACTAAAACATTACAAAATTTTATGTCATCTATGTCAACATTAAAATTCCATGCATCAAATGTCAGAGTTATGTCAATATAAGAAATGTCAATGGCAAATAGAATTAATTAATAAAATGTCAAAATTATAACAGTTTGTCATTTAGAAATTCGCTAACAGAGTAGTATACTTTGTCTATCAATAATTGTGAAAGTCTGTTTTTAAATTCATTGAGGCTTTTACACTCTTTAATTTGTTTAGGAATTTTATTGTACAATCTGGGTGCCATTGCAAACATACTTTTATACATAAACTCTGTTTTAGTAGGCAATGTGTGCAATTTATCTGAGCGACGTAGACTTTCAACAGATTCATACAAGTACATATTGTTTTTGACAAAAATACATAATTCATAAACATAAAGTGACGGTACTGTTAATATTTTTAAATTTTTAAAATGTTGCTTGCATGACTCTGTGGATTTTATTTTGCATATAGCTCTAATACACTTTTTCTGTGCGATTAGTACATCATGAACCTTATAGGCATTACCCCAAAATATAAGTCCATACCGCAGAGTAGACGCAACATAACCGTGATAAGCCGCCAGTAGTGCGGTCTTATTTACAATTTTACCCAGCATATAAAGAGCATAGGAAAACTTACTAAGTTTGCCACATACATTGCCTATTTGCGTTCTCCATGACATATCGTTATCAATAAAAAGCCCCAGAAATTTTGTTACGTTCGTTTCAAGTATTCGAGTTTCATTATAATTTATTTGAATACACATATTAATTTATTTGAATTCCTGATGATAAAACACATTATCACTGTGCCCGACCTGAGAATCGAACTCAAGAGTAGCGCTTGCGACCACTGGACCAACGGAGCAATCCCTCTGATTTACATTGATGCAGTATTGAAATCAATGATCAAGGTTTGAATCTAGTGGAATAAATTGATCGCATTTAGCGGCTGTTTAGGGTGGAATTCCCAAAAATCCTTTCTTAGTGGATACTTACTCTTCACAAAGAACACACCCTCCAAGTTTCATGTCTCTAGGACCAGCGGCTTGGGCTGTGTGTTGATATACACCCAGCCAGTCAGTCAGTTTACCATTTAAATATTGGAACGAAGTTCCATATCGCGCGTTGCGAAAGGGGGCTAGACGGAAAAAATTCAGACGAAAAGTTGTAACGACACTTTTTACCCGACTGCGCGACGCAAAGTCCAAAGCGCAAAGATCCAAGTTAAGCAACGGTTGCCGAGGTCTGTCTGTGGATGGGTGATCAAGGTTAAGCAACGACTGCCAAGGTCTGTCTGTGGATGGGTGATCCAAGTTAAGCAACGGTTGCCAAGATTGGTCTGTGGATGGGTGATCAAGGTTAAGCAACGACTGCCAAGGTCTGTCTGTGGATGGGTGATCCAAGTCAAGCAACGGTTGCCAAGGTCTGTCTGTGGATGGGTGATCCAAGTTAAGCGACGCGACGGTTGTAAAGGTTGGTTTGTGGATGGGTGATAAAGGTTAAGCAAAGACTGCCAAGGTCTGTCTGTGGATGGGTGATCCAAGTTAAGCAACGACTGCCAAGGTCTGTCTGTGGATGGGTGATCCAAGTTAAGCGACGGTTGTAAAGGTTGGTCTGTGGATGGTGATAAAGGTTAAGCAAAGACTGCCAAGGTCTGTCTGTGGATGGGTGATCCAAGTTAAGCAACGACTGCCAAGGTCTGTCTGTGGATGGGTGATCCAAGTTAAGCAACGGTTGCCAAGGTCTGTCTGTGGATGGGTGATCAAGGTTAAGCAACCACTGCCAAGGTCAAGCAACCACTGCCAAGGTCTGTCTGTGCATGGGTGATCCAAGTTAAGCAACGGCTGCCAAGGTTGGTCTGTGGATGGGTGATCAAGGTTAAGCAACGACTGCCAAGGTTTTCTTTTTTTTTCATTAATTAATCGAAATGAACTTCGTTACATCCGGGTGTCCCATGACACATCTCAAGTTTTTTTATATAATTATATAAGATGACTCCGTAATTCTCTGTATTTCTTTTATATTTTTATTTTCTGGGCCGTAAGATTTTTTGCCGACGTCTTCATGCAAAAACTTTTATCCCCTATTTTTACCCCTTTAGAGTAAGATTTTTACAAACTTTGAATGTCGTATTTATTTATACAATACAAATAGTTTATTTCTTTAACAAGGTTTGTACTATATGTATAGCTAGTGATAGAAGTGTCCTTTTAAGCAAGTAAATGCCTGTATTATGACACTCCACTCTACCGTAACTTAAATTTACGTAATGTACAGACAAGAATTGTATTAAGACGTCGACGACAATCGTGGGCCCGACTCTGTTCCGCCTGTGATGTTGTGTGGTGTTGCTCTTAACAGGGTTTTTCAATTTAAATATTTGAGTCACTTGGTGAGTGCCGACCTTAAGGATGACGCAGATATCGATAGGGTGCGCAGGGCGTTGACGGTCTAATATGTTGTTCAGAAGATTTGCGTCCTGTTCAAAAGAAGTCAAAGTTACTCTATTTAAGGCATATTGTCAAAACTTCTATGACAGTAGCTTATGGACAACATATTCTCAAAAACCGTCAACGCATTGCGCGTCCAATATAATAATGCCTTCAGAATGCTATTGCTGCTCCCACGTTTCTGCAGTGCATCTGGAGGCTCGTACGGACGGATTCGCAGCTATTTTACGCAAAAAAGTCGCCTCCTTATTGAGCAGAGTTCGTGCTAGCAGCAATGGAATTCTGGCGGTTATTGCGGACAAATTTGACTGCCCTATTCTAAGTCATCACATTAGGGTGCTGACTAAAACGAGTAGCATAAAAGTGATGAAGTAATTATTTGATGAATGAATTTTAATTAATAAATGTATCTTAATCACCAAATTCTTACCACTAACATAGTTCTTAAGTACTTATTCACTAACATATATGGACCTTGTTGTTCGGAATAAATAGTTATTTGATTTGATTTGTATTAACTATTACTAATATATATTATTTACTTTTTATAATTTATATTATTTCGAGGAAGAAAATTAAGTTAAATTACATAGAAAAACAACATTACAGACTTTACATCAGCTTAATTAAATGAGTGTGCGTTTTATGTATGTTTTATGTGAGTTGGGCATGTGTGATATGTGTGTGTGGGATGTATGTGTATGTGTGGTATGTAAAAGTGAACGCGTGAATGAGTGAGTTATGATGTGTGCTGCAGGAGGGCCTTAGTGTCCTCATATGCGAGTGGTTTGATCCATTTAATTACAAGTTTTTTACACTCATAATATTGTTTGGTGTATACATTATACCTCTTTATTATACTATAGAGTTGAGATGACTGTTTCTCGTATTGCCTGCTACAGAACCTGGTTTTTGTTTGTGGAATCGGTGCTATAATATCTTTCCTCCTTCTAGACATGATCAAAGCCTAAAAAATAAGATTACGTAAAAAAACGACGTAAAAATAAGGTAATTCTCAGACAAACTTTTATCCCCTATATCAAACCCTTACAGCCCTTTTTTCGCATTAAAAAGTCGCCTATGACCATTTTCAGGCTTTAGACTATCTCTGTGCCAAATTTCATTTAAATCGGTTCTGTAGTTAAGGCGTGATTGCGCAACACACAAACAGACAGAGTTACTTTCGCATTGATAATATTATCTATACATATTATAAATATGTAGACGTGGCATTCTCTCTTCTCTTTTCTGTACATTGAAAATATCTAGAGTAAAAATAGTAGGGGTGTTAAAGGATCACACAATGAACCCATTTCTACCATTTTTAGAATTTTCGTGTGTTTGTCGGTTTGTCTGTTTGTTTGTGCGCGCATCACGTAAAAACCCCTCATTGTATTCAAAATTGAAACATTGAAACATAAGAAGCATTGTTCCGAGTAACATTTGACGTTTATTTTATCAGAATCGACCAACAGACGCAAAAGATATTAATTTTTAAAATTCAGTTAGTAACCTCATACGCGATTTCTATGATAAACTAGCTGCCCAGCGCTACTTCGTTCGCGTGGTGTCCTACCCCTTACCCTACCCTACTCCTGCACTACTCCTACCCTACTCCTACACTACTCCTACCCTACTCCTAACCTACTCCTACCCTACTCCTACCCTACTCCTACCCTACTCCTACACTACTCCTACCCTACTCCTAACCTACTCCTGCACTACTCCTACCCTACTCCTAACCTACTCCTACCCTACTCCTAGCCTACTCCTACCCTACTCCTACACTACTGCTACCCTACTCTTAACCTACTCCTACACTACTCCTACCCTAATCCTACCAAAAAAAAAAGTATCCTAGTATTGTTTTTAGACATATCCGTTCCATTTGGGGTGGCTGGGATCTACCTCCAAGCGGTCCACCCCGGGCAACGGCATCACGCGTCTTCACGGACTGTGGTGACGGCTGAAGATCCCATACAGCGGTGGTAGGCTTCGGCCGCCTGGTTCGCGACCACCCTCCTGCCGGAATCCGGCGCCAAACAGCTTGTCTGTGTTCCGTCGGTGTGCGGGAGTACCAGTGCCATTGGGGGGATGGAGATGGTCAGTTGCGCGGCTTCGGACTAATCTGGGTGTCTAAGTGATTCTGTACCGGGTGACTCATACTGGAGGGTAGCGGGATCCGAGGCACGGTCTCTGCCGTTGGCCGACCGCAGTTAGTAGGGGGCCCAAGTACTGCGCCAGCCACGTGGGAAAGGCTGCCCCGCCAACTCGCGAAAAATCCCGAAATGCTCCACTGTGCCAGTTGGCGACTGGGCGGGAGGACCCGGTGGCCATTTCGGGGGGGCTCGGGCGTCCCCGCAGTCTCCAGATGAGTCTCCCACAGGTCAGATGAACTGAAGAGTCCCGTTGGGTAACCGAGCCGCGTCTCGACCATTCTTCTGTTTCACCACTAAAATTATACTCCACCATGAAAAAGCAAAAAAGGAAAACGGTTTTCAAGCGGCGGCACTTCCTCCCACTTAAAGTGCACCTCACCAACATCAGGGGCTTGCACTCAAATCTCGATCCGGTCCACCACCACCTCGAGACCGAGAAGCCGCACCTATTCTTTTTAACGGAGACGCAGATTGCAACTCCGTCAGACGTGGCGTACCTCAACTACCCAGGTTACTCGCTTGAACATAAGTTCCTAAAACGAGCTGGGGTTTGTGTGTACGTTCGCGATGACATTTGCTTTCGGCGTCTCCGTTGCCTTGAAGATTCCGGGTTATCTACCATCTGGATACTGGTGGATACCGGGGTGGAGAAATCCCTCTACGTCGGTGTCTACCGGTCGCACAGCGGTGACCAGGAGACGACCAGGCTCTTTGAGCACCTGATGGAGAAGGCGGATTGTGCCCAACAACGATACCCAACCGCGGAGCTTCTTTTTCTGGGGGACTTTAATGCCCACCACGATGAGTGGTTGTTCCCGTTCCAGAAAACTGACCATGCTGGGAGAGAGGCGCGCAGATTTGCATTGTCGCTAGATCTTACCCAGCTGGTGAGAGAGGCTACGCGGGTGCCAGACGTTGACGGGCACACACCCAACTGCTTGGACTTGCTGCTGACCACTGACCCAGACAGGCACTCAGTATCGGTATCAGCCCCACTGGGAACATCTGACCACTGTCTGGTAAAGTCCGTATCTATCAGCTCTCCTCCAGATGATAGCCCTAGGGGCAAGAGGCGAGTTTGGCGATACGAGTCAGCAGACTGGGATGAGATGCGGCACTTTTTTGCGTCCTTCCCTTGGCATCCAGTGTGCTTTTCTTCGGGCGACCCCTCTTGTTCGGCTGAAGCGGTTGCGGACGTGATACGGCAGGGAATGGAATACTTTATTCCATTCTCCGACATACCGCTCGGTCACAAAGCCCGTCCTTGGTTCAATGTGGACTGCGCTCGTGCTGAAGCTCGTATGCAGTCTGCATACCAAGCCTGGGTGCAAGCCCGTGACCGCAAAGTCCAAGCTCGACGGGTTCGCGCGAAGAAAAGAGCTTTTAATTCTGCCGCAAAGTCCTGTAAGCGGGTGATCCGAAAGGCGCGTTTCGACCACGTCAGCCGCATAGGGGCTAAGCTTGCTTCCTACCCCTCTGGTAGTAAACAGTTTTGGTCCCTATCCAAATCGGTCGAAACCAACTTCTGCCGGCCCACATTACCCCCCTTGCAAAAACCGGATGGGTCACTAGCTCACTCCGCTACTGAGAAGGCAAACCTGTTTGCATCTCTATTTGCGAGCAATTCACGTCTAGATACTGGCTCAAAACAGCCACCAACGATTCCTCACTGTGATTCTTCGATGCCGGAGATCACAATACACATGAAAGAGGTTCGTAGAGTACTCCATAGCCTAGACGTGAACAAGGCTAGCGGTCCTGATGGTATACCAGCAAGAGTCTTGAGGAACTGTGCGCCTGAGTTGTCTTCTGTGTTGACACAATTGTACCGCCTCTCTCTTAAAACCACAACGGTACCGAAGTCATGGAAGGTTGCCAATGTACAACCAGTACCCAAAAAGGGTAGTCGTGCCGACCCCAGTAACTATCGACCAATCGCCATCACCTCCATACTATGTAAAGTTATGGAAAAGGTTCTCAATGGGAAGCTGCTGGCGTACCTAGAAGCAAACGACCTACTCAGTGACCGTCAGTATGGCTTTCGCCGGGGACGATCAACTGGGGATCTTCTAGTGTATGCTACGCACTGCTGGGGCGAGGCCATCGAGAAACACGGCGAAGCCCTTGCCGTGTCGCTCGACATCTCGAAGGCTTTCGACAGGGTATGGCACGCAAGCCTGCTGAGCAAACTTCCTGCATACGGCATTCCCGTTGACTTTTGCTGCTGGATATCTGACTTCTTGAGTGAACGGCCGATCCGAGTGGTCATTGATGGCTGCTCCTCTGACCTTATCGCTATTGATGCCGGAGTTCCTCAGGGGTCTGTTCTCTCCGCGACACTTTTCCTGCTGCACATCAATGACCTTCTGGTTCCGGGTATTGTTGGGTACGCAGACGACAGCACTGTCATGGAGGGTTATGCATCCAGCGCAAAAGCCAGCGGTGAAGAAGTGCGTACATTGAGAGAGGCCATGGTAGAGCGAACAAATTCAGCCTTAAGTCTCGTCTCCAAGTGGGGTGACGAAAATCTGGTTGTTTTTAACGCCACCAAAACCCAAGTGTGCCTGTTCACCGCCAAAAGGAGTCCGTTCAATCTGGCTCCTACTTTCCGGGGTACATCTGTACCAGTTACCGACAGCCTCGAGCTTCTTGGTACGAAGTTGAGTGCGAATCTCAACTTCGGTGCCTACATTGAGTCGAAAGCTCAAACAGCGGCAAAAAAGCTGGGTATCCTAAATAAGGTTAAGCGGTACTTCAAGCCAGAACAGCTTTTAACCCTATATAAAGCTCAAGTTCGGTCTGGCATGGAGTACTGCTGTCACCTTTGGGATGGCTCAGCCAAATACCAATTAGCCACACTCGACTCTGTTGAGCGCAGAGCCAAGAGGCTCATTGGTGACGATAAGTTGGTGAGTACCAAGCTTCATAGCCTGGCCCACCGGCGCAGAGTTGCATGTCTGTCGGTCTTTTACAGGCTGTACTTCGGTGAGTGTGCCCAAGAGCTCCACGAGATCATTCCACCATCTCCCTTCTTCCATCGGGAGTCCAGACGTACTGCGGGTTATCACCCATTCCTTGTCGATGTTCCACACATTCGCACGAAGCGCTTTGCTACATCGTTTATTATGCGCACAGCCAAGGAGTGGAATTCCCTGCCGTCGTCGGTGTTCCCAAGTTCATATGACCCCAATCTATTTAAGTCGCGAGTTAATAGGCTTCTTTTGGGTTAGCTCGTTCCATCGTCGACCTCATCTCTGTCCTCAGGACTAGTTTGAGGTCAAGAGTAGGCCCATCAAACATAAAAAAAAAAAAAAATATCCAGGCAATTTTTAAATTTTTCTCGCCGTAAAAACCATCCTTGAACTTCAACGAACATTTAAAAAAAAGAATTGGCCAAATTGGTCCAGGCGTTGTTGAGTTATGCGCTTACCAACACATTTTGCAATTCATTTTTTATATTATAGAAGATTTAATTATTTACGTAAATAGGTTTTAGTCGAAGTGTAGTCGGAATGGCTGAAAATGAATTTGGTTTTATTTTTCCTTTTGTGTTTACTCTTTGCATCGAAGTTACAAGTACTACTTACAACCCATTACGTAATAAAATCTCAAAAAGTTTAAAAATTAAAACAAAATTAAAATAGGATAAAATCCACGACTTTGTACATTTTTTTTAACACTGCCCGACCCGGACCTCACGCTTAGTAGTCGCATTTGCGACCACTCGACCAACGAAGCAGTCTCTCTCGTACAGACCAAAATTTCCACGGGAACGAAGTCGCGGGCAACAGCTTGTATATAGTAAGGATAAAGATTCTTTAGGTAGGATGACGCAGTCATGAGCGTTCTGTTGATACAACAACAGATTGATACCGATGTCATTGTTGTGTAGGTAATATTGACGTTGACAGTCCTTGAACGGGGTTTAGATTTGCTCATCGCTTTCAGTTTCATTGTTGAACTGCGCTCTTAATGTTTTAAATTCATTAAACCTTACCGTCTATTTTAAAGATGATAGTAAATATCCCGGTTGCCATTATGACGGTAAATGTCGGCTTGAGCACGATAGCGCTGGCTACCCTGACCCAGATCGACGGCCGAGGTCTGTCTCCATAGAACGAGCTGCAGGCGTAGAGAAGAGATATTGCCAAGGGAACGAGGAGCGGGACGAAGTAGCGATATTTCTGAAAATTAAAACATCAGTAGTTGTAAATCACAGGCGCTTACGAACATTTCGATGGCCCCACCGAATAAGGCTGATTTTATAGTCACGCGTTTCAGCAGCGCCGTCGGGAGCGCGCGCGCTCGGATATGTATTGGGGTAGTAGTAGCGTTTCAAATTCGCGCGCTTGAGCAGCGCCGTTCGGTGTTCCTGTTCAACAGCGCGCTGCCCAACGGCGCGTCTAGCGGCGTGACTATAAAACCAGCCTAAACGTGCAAGAGCTCTTACAAGATTTTTTTTTTCATTTTTCGTTTCTTTTGCCTATTCTGCACCTACTTAATTTTTTTATGAATTTTAGACTCAAAACACGCCTATTATAATAGTGAATTTCTTAGTCTAGGGAAATAATTAATTTAAAAATTAGAGGAATAATAGTTTATGGTTTGATTACATGATTTTTGAGTCGCCAAGTACACCAGAATAAACATGTTAAAACCTACAGACGTTTGAGGAGATTTGTGATTGTTTTCGAATTTGGGTAGTGTCTTCTTACACGTTTATTTGTGTAGAAATGTATGTAAATTTTATTAGTAATGTTTTATCTCACAAAATGGAAGTTTGAATATAAATAGGTTATTAAAATTAAAGTATTGCATTGTCTCTTACTATAATTATTTTTTTCTAACAATTGTGTTAAAGATTCAAACATTAATATTCTTTGCATATTAGTTTAAGTTTATAGCTAGTAACGGTAAATAAACAAATGTTTACGCGATAAATTCTATTGTAATCGAACGTAAGATGCGAGTGAAATTAGGCGATTAGCTCGGAAAGTCAGTCTTGATGTGATTCTATGCGCACTATTACGTAATTTCAGGAGTACTGCGCACTGAATCAAGCCCTTGACCCAGCCGCGCAATGAGAGCCTCCTTTTTTTTTGGGATGGGATATCATCAGATGACGACCTCCCGCTTTAGGCGGAGCGGAAGGGAGTGTCAGACTTTTACTGACTAAAACCCATCCATGTACCTTCTTTTGCCCTTTGTGTTCCAAGGCCGCGGTATCTCTTTCGAATAGTCGCGCAGCCCTGGCAGGCATCGACCCTTGCGGGCCCCTCCTGTTTGCTGACATCGGACCTCCACGGTGTGCTCCGGGCGATCCTCACAATGATAGCACGCGGGCGTTTCCTCCCGCCTGATTCGGTGCAGGTGCAACCTCCCGAAACAACCATGTCCGGTGAGGACCTGCGTCAGGCGGAAGGTGAGGGCGCTGTGGCGCCTCTCTAGCCACTCCTCAAAGAGGGGACTTATCGCCACTATTGTGGCGTGCCGTAATGAGAGCCTCCTAAGGTGTTGATCGAGGCTCTTTGCTATTAGTCCATTAACCGTAACGACTATCGGTACAATGATTGCAGAGTCCACGTCCCACATGTCGACAACCTCGTGTGCTAAATCAAGATGCTTGATTTTTATCATTCTCAGCTTTCACAAGATTCTCGTCATGAGGGACAGTGATGGTAACAATCATTGCACGGTGCGCTCGGCGATCTATCAGTACAATATCAGGTTTATTTGACGACCGTTCTCGAGAACTGGGTCGGGCACAAACTTGTAGTATGGTACTTCAGAACCCACAAGGTTGTATTGCAAGGCAAGTTGCTGCTGGATAATACTAGCTACTAGATTGTGTCTGTGCAAGTACTCACCGTTAGCAAGACGAGAACAACCGGAAACAATATGTCGGATCGATTCACCGGAACGGTGGTATGCCCGACAGATGTCAACCATACCGTCCTTGACCCATAACTTCATCCATAATTGCACAGACAAAACCTTCGGTTTCCCCAAAGAAATCATCGAATCGTAGCCAGGATACGGACGCCAAGAGGTCTACATCAGGTCCATGTAGGGGCCGGAAAAAGCGTTCGTGTAGCTCCTTGCTCTACCATACCTCCCTACGGTCATTAGTATCCAATATCACAGGTTTGCGCCAGTTCTCGTTAGCCAAGGAGAGCAGCGTGAAGTCCTTGTCCACTGAGACCACATCTCGGTGCATCCCCACGTCGGTTTCGAGAAAGTGTTCTCTTAGACTGCATACCTCACGGTTGTGCAAGGTCTTAGCATTTAAGAAGCCACGACCTCCGCACTTCTGCGAGATATACAGTCTCATCACCGACGACCGTGGGTGATGCATCTGGTTTGCGGTCAATAGTGTGCGGACTGTCCTATCCAGGACGTCAAGTTCCGTCTGAGTCCATGTGAGTATGCCGTAAGAATACATCAAAACTGGCATGACCCAACCATTAAAGGCGCGCACCTTGTTTCCGCCTGATAAAAGACTGTTTAACACTTTATTCAGGCGACCAAAGAAGCGCTCCTTCAATGATTTCTGACTGTTCTGCTTGACTGACTGTTTCATGTCAGCAGCATTGATGCCCAATGCTTAGGACATACCCAAATACTTGTAGGTCTCGGTTGAGGAGAGGGATCTAAGGAATATAGGATCCGAGAGTTGAGTTCCCACGGATTCCATAATCTCCCCTCGCTTTATCAATCATTGACGTCTCGTCGATGCCTACTTTCTTTTTAAAGTTCCGTACCTACACTAAAATAGTCACGGGATTTTATTATTCAGGAAAAATATAATCCAAAACTACTTACGACTACAAAGAGAGGATTAGTGTTCCAATTCTAATATTGCAATTCTTTTTTTTTTTAATCAAGAAAACTAGTACTTTGTGTTTACGTGGATAAATACAATAATTATATTTTTTAATTCTACTCGTATATACATCTGTATTTTATTTCATCCTTTTACAAAATTATTTAAATTATTATACCATGCAATAACAAAGATGTATTAAATAAATGAAAACTGATCTTATTAACACTAATATAATTGCATACGATCTTTACAATCATATAATAGCAGAACAATGTACTGTAAACAAGCGTGTAAAAAGGGTTCCCTATCCATTTGCATAAAATTTTAAGACCTAATATAACTTAGCATAATTTTGTTTGGCATAATTGTATTTTCGCATAATATAATTACGCATAACAGCTTACGCATAATTTTTGAAGCATAATTTCTCTAACCATAATAATGATGAAGCATAATATTCTAAAGCATAAATTTATTAAGCATAAAGTTCTAAAGCATAACTTTTTAAGCATAACATTAGAAAATAACAGGGTTTACAGGAACCTAACTAACCGAACCTCGGGGTGCCCCTGACGTTATTTATATTAATTGTATTCCTAAATATTATTATGCTAATAGTCATTAGGCCTACTAAAGTTATGCGAATCAAATTTATGCCAAAACAAATTAGTCTTTAAGATGATTATGCCAACATAAAATGTATGCCTAAAAAAATTATGCCGAAGTATTATTATGCCAAAACAAATTGTGCCAAAATCGTTATGCCGAAGTATATTAGGACAAAGAACATTATGCGAAAAGAAGGGATCCCTGTAAAAAGTTATAGCTGGGTTCCAAAATAAACTTGATTTACGGAGAGTAATAGTGTAACATTACAGTGCGTTTTATTTGTTGTGTATTATTACTCGAATAAACGTGTAATGATAATTATATTACTGTGACCTAGTCATCCAAATTTCACAAGAGTAAATAAATTAAATAGATTTTCATGAATTTCTTGAAACTCGTAGATGTTAAAAAAAAGTAAATATACAAGTCAATAGTTTATTTTTTTACCTATAATTCGATAGTACATTATTTATACCATTTACATTATTTATTCATTTCATATACAATGAAATGAGCGTTATTGAAGTTTAAACGTTTTTATTTTTTGCTGAAAAGTTGTAATTTTTCTCTTACACGTTTATTCGGTGGGGCCATCGATTTTTGAAAAGAATATTCTTAAACGCATAATAGGTATATTCGTTTCTGAACTTCTAATTTCAGATTTCGGTTATGAAACTTTTGATTGTGAAGTCTCGATTAACAACGCGATCTTTTTCTTTATCTATGTTTCTGCCACCGTGTTGGTAAGCGGCATATCAATTTTCGTCTCTTGTCTCATGTCGCATTTAAAAATGACAATTTTTCTCTCCTATTTAAAAAAAAAACTGTCAAATTGGTACAGTCAAATTGCGGACCAGCTGCAGACACTGACGAATAAGTACTTCAGTGTAGTATCCACAAGACAGCCGTGTCCACAATTTGACTGCACCGGTTTTACCGAACCTTTACTGGAAACACGTACAATCAAAGCAAATACCCGTTGCATCCGGTAGGACTGGAAGCCGACCTCAACACAGTTGGGAAAAGACATGCTGATGATGACAAAGCAAGTCAGTAAAAGCTTATATTTTGATAAAAAAATCTATTTACCCGCAACCTCTTGCCATCAAAGCCTTTCTTCTGGCAATGGTAGACGAAGTAGGCTAACGAGATGCCCATGGTGTACCCGATGAGGTTGGTGTGGCCGCGCCTGTACGCATAGTGGAACGTTGGCTCGTTCATGAAAATATTATTAAACGCCCTGGAAACAGAGACCGACATTAATGCATATGTATAGAACATAAACAAGGAACAATGTAAAATAAAATTAATTTTAAAAAAGAGTAACCATGGAGTTTCTTCTCCATAGGAAACGTCGCCCATCCCGAATCGCGAACCTAGAATATGTTTTGACGTTTCATATGTGTCCATGTAGGGTAATGTAAAATAATTATTTAGGTTTTGAATGCCCTTATTTATTTCCTCATCTTTCGTATCGATGGTACGTCTCAATAAATGACTTCGGCCCAATAGGTGGCCAGAGAAGAATGGCACAAAAGGGAGGAGGTCTATACTCAGCAGCGAGTGCTGCCAATAATGGTGGTGAACAATAGAAAACCAGTCATAGATACCTAAGACATGTACCTTTGATTTTTCGGATTCGGTTGTCAAAGGTACGTGTCTTAGGTATCTATGACTTGGCAGTCCAACGTCGAAGGTTACACCACTAGGCTATCACTGCTAGAAGCACTAAGCGACACCTATAAAAATGCTTAAACGATGATGGGTTTCCAGCGCTCAGCTCAGGGTCGAGAGTAGAAGCAGTGAATGCATTGGGTATAACAGAAAAATCGCAATACTTCTTAGGTGGTGACTCAGACCATCAAACTGGAAAACTTTCCCTAGGAAAAGGGTCGAAAAAAAATGGAGTCTTCGTACTAATTCCAATATTTTATATAGGAAGTCCATATATCTTTTTTCATAATTTCATCCAAATCCATTTTGCCGTTTTGGCGTTATTGTACAACAAACATCCAAACAGATAGTAGTTATTGAGTGGGTATCAACTTACTCTTAAGCGAAATGAGGAGACTAGGTGAAAAAATTGAAGAATATCCAGATTATATCCTATACCAAAAAGGTGAAACAGCCGGGCAGAGAGGAGTATGATTTTTGATTAAAACGTACCTAAAACAACATATACAAGAATTTATTGGAATAATTGACAGATTAGCTGTACTTAACATTAAACTATAAGAAACAATGGTCAATTATACAAGTTTATGCTCCAACCGAGCAAGCCGAATCGTCAGTGTTAGAGTCGTTCTATGAGGACGAGATGTCACTAGCAGTAAAGAACAATTCAGATAAATTTATTATCCTAATGGGGCATTTTAATGCATAAGTCGGGACTATAAAAAAATACTGAAGAATATGTTCTTGGAAAATTTGGTTACGGTAAGAGAAGCTGTAACGGCCAGAAACTTGTTGAATTTCTTATGGAACATAATTTAACTTTACTGAACTCAATTTTCAAGAAAAACAACAAAACCAATGGACATGAATTTCCTCTGATGGGTCATACAAAAACGAAATCGACTATATAATAAGCAACCACCCCAGAGCATTCACAGACACTGCCGTTATATGCAAGCTGAACTTTAACACAAACACCGCATGATACGCAGCTCCTTAAGAAAGTGCCCCACAAAAACTTCTCGAAATCACATAAACAATAACTGATTAGTCTAACCAAGAGATCTACACGAAACAAAAAATACTACAAAAAAGGATTCAACTGTGGCACAGAAATATGATATACTAGACAAACAAATTCAAAACCATTTGATCACAAGCAAGAAAAAAAAAAGTAACAAATATCAGTTTAGCGACCAAACTTTGCAACTGATTAAAGACAGGAAAGAACTGATAAAGAACCATGTAAAAAAAGAAAACATAAAATTGATAACAGAAACCATTAAGAACCTAAAAGCGATCACCAGAAGGGATCGCAAAATCAAAAGACTGCAGACCCTGGAATATAATATACAGAGAACCAGCGGTGTCAAAAAAGCTTTAAAGGAGCTACGAGAGCAGGAAAAGAATGGATACCAAAACTTAAAAGAAGATCAAAGGTCACTACACAGAGGAAGAACATCAGAGAACTGGCAACAGACTTCTACCGTCGTCTATACGCAAAACAAACATCAAACGCAGAAAAGAAAAAACATACCGAATCAATACTCAATGCCATTCTGGAACCCGTCCCTTCAATCTTACCAGAAGAAGTAGAAAAATCAATCAGGAGTCAAAAAGCGGGAAAATCTCCAGGACCAGACAAAATCACAAATGAGCTGCTGCAGGGTTCAATATAAGAAGTGGTACCCGTTCTAACTCAAAAATTTAACGAGATTCAGAGGAGCGGTGATATCCCTGAGAAATGGCCAAAGTCTCACATGATCTTAATACACATGAAAGGCGACAAAGAGGATATTGAAAATTACAGACCAATAAGCCTGATGCCGAATGTGTATAAGATATTTTCAAAGGTCATACTGGATAGAATAAGCCCAATATTGGACAAACAACAGCCGGTTGAACAGGCGGGCTTCAGGAAAGGCTTTTAGACAATTGACCATATCTACACAGTCAAACAGGTAATGGAAAAATATAAAGAATATAATAAAATTATATACATTGCCTTTTTTTATATACATTGACTACGCAAAGGCCTTCGACAGCTTAAGCCATGAATACATATGGGAAACTCTAAAGCAACAAAGAATATCAGTAGCATAAATCAAATTTATTCCAACAGTACGGCTAGAATTAAATTGGAATCTCTGGGAAACGAATTCCACTCCACAGTCTTCTCACTTCCACAGTCTTGCATCATGTGGCCTGTCCATCTCGGACAGGCCACATGATGCAAGACACAAAGGAAAGTGGAGCAAGGTAGTGACAGTATGGTATCCAAAGAACGGCAAAAGAAATCGGGGAAGGCAGCCTACCCGCTGGGAAGAAGAAATAAAGCTGACAGCAGGTTCAAACTAGAGGACGGTACCTCACGACAGACGACAATGGAAATTGTTAGAGGAGGCTTATGCCACGAGGCAAACCGAAATTCGAGACATTTTGTGATTTTTGTCTTAACCATTATTGAAAGTGTAATTGTCTGGTTTCGGAATAAACGGCTTTATTATATAATTGTCAACTTACTCAGGCGACGTAATCAAAGAGCCGTCCAGGTTGTGGTAGTAGGTGGTAATGCCAGGAATGATAGCCCCGACCACGATCATTATTGGGAGGAAAATCTTCCTGGAGCGCGGGGACTTGAGGAGCAGGAACAGCAACACGCCGTAGTAGTACAGCTGAGTGTCGGCGGCTAGGTACCTGGAATGGAAAGATTATTTAGCGAATATGTTGTAAAATTCATAAGCAATACAATACAGCACAACTTTGATAGCTTATATTTGGAAAATGTGACCCCTTAGAAGATTTTGTCTCACGCAATACTTGTTTGAATTGATGCCAGCTATTGATTGATACAGGTTTTATGCATGGCAAAATCAAAGTTGTACTGATGGTATCATCACTGAATAGATTCTAAATTTTTCAGATTATATCTCGGAAAGATGTCGCTTTAGAAGTTTGTCTTCAACAAAATTCCCAATACAGGCATTACAGTCTATCACACAGGCATACCACCACACATGCATTACTTGCTTAAAGGGAGGCTCCAATCACTAATTCTGTTCTTGTAAAATATGTTGAAGAAATAAATGATTTTTGATTTGTTTTTTTTGAAACTTGTTTGTATTTATACCAGCCATTGATTAACACAGGTCATAAGCGTGGTTGCTATTTTAAAAATAAAATAAAATGGCAGAAGAGTTATACAGGCCAAATAATTCAAACCCCTTTGACACCCTGCAATTCTTTCCCCATTTGATTCTTGTATATATTTTTAGAGTTCCGTAGCGAATGGCAAAAAACGGAACCCTTATAGATTCGTCATGTCTGTCTGTCCGGTGTATGTCATAGCCATTTTATCCTGAAACTATTAGGACTACACAATTGAAACTTGGTAGCTAGATGTATTCTGTAAACCGTTTTACGATTTTATCATCCATCATCCACAGCCCAACTTCACCCACTGCTGGGTATAGGCCTCTTTTTGTTTGTGCCAAGCTCCACGCTCCTGTGCCAACCTCATCCAGGATATTCCCACAATGGCAACAATGTCGTCTGTAAACACCATTGATGTTAACACCGCAATAGTCCCAATCTAAGGTTTTAATGATGTTTTCAAGGACTGCTGTGAAATGGTGTCGCTATGTCTCACACACCCGCTTGATTGGTACGGGCTTGGATAGGCATGCTAACCTGCAGAGCATGTACACACATGCTAACCTGCAGAGTGGCCAAGGTGTATAATTCCCGCAACACATCCACATAACGGGAATCGATGTGGCAGCGATGGAGAGCATGGAAAGCAGCTCTATGTTTGACACTGTCGAAAGCCTTTTCGTAATCGACGAAAGCCATGCATAGATGTCGGTTTTGGCACTTCTCCATCAGTTGCTTTACCGTGTGGATATGGTCGATGGTCGAAAACCCGCTGCGGAAACCGGCCTGGTCGATGGGCTGGGCTTCGTCAAGCTCTAGGGTTTCGATTTCTGTTGTCGATTTTTATTCAAAACTAAAAATATAAGGTTTTTCATCAAACCTGTACGTGCGGGGTGTCTATAGAATAGAATAGAATAGAATTTATCTTTATTCGAGTATCCATGACTCAAAAACTGTTAGTAAAACTTACGACTAAGTTAGTAAGCACATAAAAAAAACGAACAACATAAACAAATAACGGTGGATCACTGCTGCGACAACCCATGAGTAACTGCACAACAGCGACCCACATAAATACAGTCCAGGCGACTGGCAATCATGCCTAAGATACTGTTGGTGCTGCCCCACACCCTGCGCACCAGGGAAGCGCACCTTTTACGCATTGTTGCGTAAAAACAATCCACACGCGCATCTGCGAACATCTCCGACGCACTACAGAAGCGGGGCAGCCCCACCAGCATCCATAGCATCAGCATAGATAGGTCTTTGAAAATGTTCTTAAGACCACTTTTTCTCAAAGTCAATCGTTTGAAAGATACTCTTCCAAAGTGGTAAAATGTGTGTCCCCGGTCCTCTAATTTCTAAAGAGGAGGTAAATTCAGAAAAAAATGTAGGATTGTAGAACGTAAAAAAATTTTCAACGGGAATTGGTGTGAATAAGATTTGAATTTTAGTTAGTGAGATATGGGACTTTTTCATAAAAATGCAGCAGTAACTTTGTTTTTCATTAACATACTATGAAAAAACCAATTTAGTTTTGCTGTTAGATGTAATAAAATACAACTTATGATTAGTCTTAAAAATATTTTTATTCTATTGTTTGGTGCTACGAAACCCTGTGTGTGTGAGTGCAACTCACACTTGGCCGGTTTTATTATAGAAAAAAAGAAAGAATGTATAAAATTCAATCTCGGCTAGCAATTTTCATTTCAAATTAAACAGCATATTAAAATTTTAAATATTAAAATTAAAATAAATAAAGAATTATTTTCATGAAAAATCTTTCTTAGTAGTTAGCCAAGAGCCGGAATCTGTGCCCGGTTCATGGAACTCAGGATTTGAACATAATTTTCGAAACGTGGGTCGTCTATGGGAATACTTAGCCGAACCCATCCGGCCATCCAGGCATGATGATGATTAAGTTATGTTAAAACAATTTTGTGACTCAGCACACACACTTTTCTTTCCACACTTACCACGTATGCTGCATGCACTGAGACTGGTCATTGTAATTGTTTATGTAGAGTAAGTTCCCCCACCAGTTCTGCTTGCAGTCTTCCACTTCATTACCGACGAGCTCCTTCAAATAGAAATATGCATAGGAATTAACATTTCAATCTCTACCTCGGGTCGCTTGTCTAAGGGGATGGTGAAGTAGACCGGGACGCAACGCACCGGAACAACTCAGGATGGATGAAATGGCGACAGGTCACTGGAACAACTTGCGACCCACGGATGCCGCTCAAGTTAAAGGGGAAAATGTACAAGTGCGTGATTAGACCTGTCGTATACCGTATGGATAGGAATGCTGGGCTGTGAAGAAGATGGATGAAAAAAGATTGCAAGTAGCAGAGATAAATAAATAAAGTGTTGAGGTGGATGTGTGACAAGAATGGATAAAGTAAGGCTCAACTTTCAAACTTCCTCTAATATGCTTATTATATTAGAGGAAGTTTGAAAGTTGCGCCTGTAACAGAAAAGTTGAAAGGAATCGACTGTCTTGGTATGGACATGTGATGAGGAGGGACGAATCGCGTGTGACTAAAAGAGTAATGAATATAAATGTTGATAGATGGAGAGGGCCAGGAAGACGAAAAAAAGAAGGACGGATTGTGTGAGGAATGATATGAAGGAAAAAGGAGTAAATGATAGCGTGACGATTGACAGGGGAGCATGGAAGAAAAAAAGTGTTGCGCCGACCCCAAGTAACATGGCACAAGGGCACGAAGATGATGATGATGAACATTTCATCGTCATCATCATCATCGTTTTAGCCGCAAGTTGTCCACTGTTCGGCCATAGCGTTGTCACAGCGGGCGACCGTCATGTGCTTTTCTCAACTCAGCCAATTCATGCTGTATTTACAAGGCCATCAGACCACCTGTGAAAAGCCTTCCAACGCTGCACCTTCCGGTACGCAGTCGTCATTTAAGAATCTTTCGATAAACATTTCAGCGAACAAGAACTTATTATTTTATAAAGACCATATTATCATTATTTCAATCACCCTATCTGTATGGTCCCGTTGCTGTGAAAAGTTCTCTCCCATAGCTTTCTTCTCTTCTATAAGTTTAGTGCTGTGCACATGCCTGCTATTCATTTAATAGAATGCTGCAAACGATTGCTTGCAAAACAGATCTGTATTGGGAATCTTTCATGGCATTTAGTTGGATAAAATAGAGATTGATTCAAAAATAATAACCACTGTGACATTACTTACCATCCACATTGGACCATCTGTGAGGAATTTGAACCAGGACACTTGCAGAGCCAATACAATCGCATAAGATGGTGTTAATCTGTAGATAGAAAATATGTGGAATGAATTTTGTGTAAAAGGGAACGCATGCAAAGGTGCGAGTGAAAGGTGGAGGTGTAAAAGGGAGAGGAAGAGAATGAGCGTACGTACGACTTACGAGGATAGACGTGTTTTTTTATTTTATGTTTGCTTATTTCAAAAATACACAAGTTGCTACGAAAACAACCATTTTATTTCACCATACGATCCCACAAATATATCATTTGATACCCGCAAATTAAAGATAAAACAGCGGCTCTGGCTCAAACAACAAAATTTAGCGTGACCCAGGGCCCGAACTTAGGACCCCACATTTAGCAGCTAGCAGATTCACGACCGACCACACGATGGACCGAGTTATTCTCGCAAGCTCATTTTACACTTATAAACATAACACCGGATCGGCGTCTCCTCAACTCATTATTACTAGCTGATCCACATCAGAGGCGAGGCCGTCACCTCAGCCGTCTCGGTACTTATATGTAAGTGTACGTTGCTGTGTTGAACTTCATTGAAAGAATGCCGGCCGGCTCCAATTGAGGACATGCTTATCCCATGCAGTGCTTTCATGTATTTTAAAGAAATGGTAATTACCTCAACCACCTAAGAACGATTAATTTTGGCAACATTGCCCATGTGATGCTGCGCTTTTCAGCTTGCAGTAGCGCGTTGTAGACCAGTAGGAATCCGGACATCAAGAGAAACGTTTGCATGATTATCATCCCGCCCAACAATATTTTCATTGACTCGAATTGGTACATCTGAAAAAATGTAGGTACAACAGGACTTAGAAGTTTTTAATTGAAACCAAATTCAATAGAATTAAATTGAATTCAAGTGTCTAATTTATATGCGTTTACACGTTTTTTATAAAAAAAAAACCTATCTAAAGTGACCATGGTCACGGATAAACAACAAGTTGTTAGTGCTTGCAACAGCACCAAAATATCGGGAACTCAAAACAAAGAGTGGACATGATAAATATTCCGTTTCTAGTGTTATTATTAATGTTGGTGACCATGACAGTTTAAAAACTTATAAAGTCACATTATTCACGATGGAAAAGTCGATAATGTATTCGATTGACTAAGGGTGCGCCCGCTGACCCCACGCGCGTACAGCATAAGCACGCCTTCGACTTTTTGAAGCGAGTAAACCGATCCGTGCATAAAATACGCAAAACACGCCAGTCTGAAACCACTCTAAAGTTAAATACGAAACGATTTGAAAGCCATTGCCATTTTATCTAGGCCTTAAAGCACTGGCAATGCTAAAGTAGAGTAGTATAGGTTCTACCTAAAATATGTCCTAACAGCACAAGAGCACATCTTATCTTGCGACAATTATGAATGCGAAAGTTCGTGAGGATGGATGTTTGTTACTCTTTCACGCAAAAACTTCTAAACGAATTTGAATGAAATTTGGACCACAGATGGTTAATAACCTGAATTACACAAAAAGGATACCTTTTATCTCGGTTCTATGATCCCGTGGGACAGTAACCGAATTCATAAGTAAGTAATTAACTAATTCTGCTCACCCGTTCCAAGTACTCTGGATTACTTATCATTGCCACACAAGCGATAATTGCGTGTCCCATG
The DNA here is from genome assembly GCA_950022335.1 of Eurois occulta. Lineage (NCBI taxonomy): Eukaryota > Metazoa > Arthropoda > Insecta > Lepidoptera > Noctuidae > Eurois > Eurois occulta. Next base: position 17,716,499 of record OX465498.1, on the reverse strand, counting down.
ATTACCAAAATTATTGATATAATTCTGAAAAGAAATAGCAGTGGTTAGATGATAGTTGTTAACACTCGTCTTCGAATTGAAACAAGTCATTTTACTTTTAGAAATATCGTGGTATGCATATAATTGCAGATGGACGCTATTACGGCAAGCATAAGCTAGGAAAAGCTAATAAGCTATCTAAAAGGACCTTTTATTTTAGGGGCGCCTTACGAGACTATATGCTATGCTTCAAATCAAATAAATTTGTACCCATCCGAGGCGAGGTGCAAGCTCGCTTCGCAGATTCTTGAAACGAAGGTCTCTCAGTTCTTAAGCATTTTTGGATGACACCACTTAGATTTCTGTATTGAATTGACGTACAAAATCGTCATTAATCCAGGTCGGATGCTAAAATTTTCACAAAAATTATTGTACACAGGGGATAACGCAAAGTATGTTTTGCCCGTATACAATTTTAGTCTTGCCCCGTCACTGCTTTCAATGTCAGCCAAAATAAATGCACAAAATATAAAAGTTTTGCACCTGATACCATGAAACGACTTCAATCGTTTCAGTCGAGGGTCCAAATTTTCAGCAACGGGCGCCATCAGCTTCTTCCAATTTTTACGAATGGAGAAACATAGAAGAAATTTCGTAACTGCCACAAAAAAGGGAAATTATATCAATTAAATGAAGACGAAACAAGGCCGAATATTCTTATAACAAGCAATTTTTAAGTATAAAAAGTAAGTACTAATTTATCACTAAATGTGGACTTTTGAGTTGATTAATTAATAAGGTTTTTTGCAGAAACTTGTACAACTTTTACAGTAAATCTTACAGAGGGACCTCCTTTTAAGAGGATATACCTGTGCTAGGAGATCCCGCTGCTCAACGACAAATTTTGCAATGGTAAAAGTGATGTACAAAGAGAAAATAGAATTCTGACAAAAAATAACAATTAAAATCTTAAACTAAACAAGACAAGGCTTGAACTTACCAAACAATAGAAAATTATACAATTAATCAATAAAAAATGTAACTGTTTGTGGATGGAGAGGGAAGACCAAAGAAAATATGGATGAATTATGTAAGGAATTATGGGTTATTATTTGAACATGTGCATATCACGCGGCCCTCCCCAAATAACTACTTAGTTTGATATAAAGTTATGTTTTTTTTTTCTTTCACGTAAAACATAGTTCCAGCACTATATACAGATGTACATAATATATTCCTATTGTTATAAACAACTAAGTTATGTTCATAAACGTTCCTCAAATCTCATCACCATTCGTGTCCCAATTTCCAAATTTTTGCAGTTCATGCTCAAAAAGTTATAAAAATACCCTAAAGATCGTATTTTTAAGAAGTAATTTATATAGTACAATACATGTTTTACCAATTAGCAAAACTATACACATTAAAGAACACTTTTAGGTAATTTGTTACGACTTTGAAAATTGTCCCAACACTTTATACTCACTACCATTTGTCCACACAGTCGCAGGGTATTTTTTTTCTGCGTAGTGTATTGCTATCTGTAAGAGTAACTCGGCGGTCGCACTCCGTTTCGCGTCTCGACTCGTGCGGGTCACATGTCAAAAAGTATTTTGGCGCCAATTCTAGCCTACCTCAATCGCCCAGAAATTGTGTTTGGCAAACAAAAATCTCCTTACCGTTCGAGTTTCCCCTGGTAAGTCTAATATTTTTATTTATCATTTTTATGCATTGTAATAGTCGCCATAGGATACTCTTTGGTTTGATCAAGTTTCCAATTTTTTAAGTTCTACAAAGAACGTATAATGTGAAAAAGTGTACAAATACCTAATTACCATTTATATAATTACCATTTTTCCCGTTCGTATTTTAGCGAACGGTAATGAGCAATTGAAAATGGTAATTAGTACCAGTATAATCTGGCCTCTTATTATATTGAAACGCCTTACTTCGCTAGGCCAGCCCAAGGTCGAATTGTTACTACCAACGCGTGATCGATTGTTGATCGTTCGGTGTGAACTGGGACTTCCGCTACAAAATAAACCTACATACTGACTACCCACCTACCACTGTTTTTTTTTCAGACTAAACATGCCTCGGCAAAAGCAGCAATCGAAGGAGGAAACATTGGCTAAAGCCAAAATCACACGCCCGAATCGATACGCTAAAATTAAAGCTGACCCTATTTTATACGCCCTTCAAAAAGAAAAAGAACGACAACGATGCAGAAAACGAAGAGAACAGAAAATACTTTTGTCAGTTGTAGAAATGACGCCAAGAGCTAGAAGGCTACAGAGGAAGAAATGGAGAGAAAACTTAAGAAAACATTTTCAAAAAAAAAAAAAATTAGGAAGGTATCAAACATGAATGAAAATACACCAAGTCCCAGTGACAGCGAAGATAATATTAATGAAAATAGACAATTCATGCCAAAAATAGGTAAATGTGAAATGCAGTCGTTTTTTCAGTCTTATAATTATTTTCCTATACGCATGATTTTTTCGTTGCAGTGATTCTATTATATTCGAAAAAATCATGGTGTATAGGAAAATAATTATAAGACTGAAAAAACGACTGCAGAGTCCTAATTCTAAAGTAACAGCACTGCTTAGAGACAAAACCAAAGTAGAAGAAGCTAAGAAGAAAATTTCATTTGGAGAAGCAATGAGGAATACGTTAAAAACAAATAAAAAAATCGAAGAAAGAAAAAAGAGCATTTAGTGATGCTGTCAGAGTGAGAGAGATAAAGAACACTAACCAAAGAACAAAACAGCTGTTCCCTACATTTTGAGGAGTTAATCGATCATAAATGTAGGGAACAGCTGATTTTTTTATCGCGATTTCAGGTTTGGTCCCACAGTAAAAGTTGTTCATAATGATGAGTACAATGACCTCTTAAGAGGTTGCTGGTGTTTTACAAATAACCCTGTATAGGTCTAAGTTCTATTTACACTGAGTTTTGAACTAGTGTTCTAGTTGATTTTATTTGAATTACTAGACAGATAATGTTATTGATTTTTAGGAAAACCGGTTCATTTGAGTATTTTTTTTATTAAATCACGTCGCTTAATAGCTAAGTTTGATGTCATTTACTGTCACCTAAATAATTAATAAATATATGTGATTAAAGTACATTATTCATTTTATTTCTAATTACCAATCACGAAGCATAATTACCATTTTTTAAATGCTAATTACCGTGTGTTTGATGTCTCATCACCGTTCGACGAAAATTTTCAGCTTTAGATTCAGACCTATATAGCAGTTCAAATACTGTGCGTTTGATTTATTTCGTTAATCTGCACTATAAACTTTAGGTTAAATCCATAAAAATTGTAATTGGAAGCAATATTTGACCTTAATTTACGAATCCTGAATATGCCTATCTTCAAATATTCACCCTTATATGAATGAAAGAAGTAGTGACAGCAGACAGGAGAGAATTTAAGAAAAAAACATGCAACAGCGCCGACCCCAAGCACGAGACAAGGGCAGGAAGATATTATAGAGTTATGCGTTGATCAATAGATAAAAAAGTCCTCACCAGCATCAGTTCTCTCTCCATAAATAGGTTCATACGCGGCCCCGATAAGGTTGACTAGTAATATCAGACCACAAATGGCGGCGACAACAATATCCAATGTGTCTACTGGCATATCTTTCGGGGGCTGATTACAAGAGTGCCTGAAAAATAAGAAAAATAATTTACAGTTCAACATGACGGATTACAAAAACATTAAGCAAACATACTTTGGCAGCCGTGTAAAAAGAGTAATTAGAGGAAAAATTTGTCACATCCGCGAAAACCGGCCCTCGCTCAGCATAATGCTCTGACACCATGCCAGACAGTAGCACAGCGCTGGTTTTCAGCGGCTTCAAATTCTTGGAAAGAATGACATACAGCAAATTTAAGGAAAGAGTTCATTTTTGATAAAATATGCAAACAGTTAGTAGGTAATCAACGGAACGTCGAATAAAATCACTATTGACGCCAACTTACTTGTAAGTTCTAATTTCAATTCTTTACGATATTTCTTCTTTTACTGTGGCCTCTAGCCTGAGGAGTGGCTAAATAAGAACAGCCGCTCGGATCGATCTTTAGGTTAAGCCGTGCTTACCTAGGTTGGTCCGTGGATGGGTGACCACCCATTACATACCGAGTTTCCTCCGTGCCTCGGAAAGCACGTTAAGCCGTTGGTCCCGGCTGTCATTTGTAGATCTTTGACAGTCGTTACAGGTAGTCAGTGGCCCGAAAGTCTGACAACCGGTCTTACCAAGGGGTATCGTATTACCTAGCACTAACTGGGTTGTGGAGGTCCGACAGGTAGTCGCTCCATGTAAAATACTGGTATTCAGCTGCATCCGGTTAGACTGGAAGCCGACCCCAACATAGTTGGGAAAAGGATAGGCAGATGATGACTGTGGCCGCTAGCCGCAAAGAGTCAATAAAATGGAAATTAGAACATGATGGATGTAAGGGGGCACACCAACCATCTCAGTGCCCCGAGTCAACCTCACCTGCTCGTGGTGCATCCTGCTGAACAACAAACGAGGCTCTGACGACCGATAAATGGCGGTATAACCATTTCAAAGGAAATGTCACAGCTAAATGGTGCAGACTAGCGACGGGCAGCAGCGTCACTAGTGCGAGGAGCTGTGATCTGCGATCGCCAACCCGCATGCCCAGCGTGGCGATTATGGGCAAATCCCCTTAAATGGCAAGTCAAGATCAACCACGGCCCCCAGTTCCCGGCGGCCTTGCTATCCCTGATTTTGGCGGCGGTTACGGTAACGGCAAGGTAGGGGGTGCTAAGAATCCCCGGGTTACGAATGGCCGCCAAACCCAACTGACCTTGGCGACGTATAATGGACGCACGTTACGGCTCGACGAACACCTGGTGCAGCTGGAAGAAGAAGTCTAAAGAATAAGGTGGCACATTCTTGGGTTGAGTGAAGTCCGAAGAGAGGGGGAGGACACAATAACCCTTGAATCGGGCCAACTAATGTATTTTCGAGAGGGAGACCAGCTATCGCAAGGCGGAGTCGGGTTCCTGGTGCACAAGTCCCTTTGTGACAACGTGGTAGAAGTGCCTAGTGTGTCGAACAGGGTAGCGTACCTCATAGTAAAGCTAACTGAGAGATATAGCCTCAAGGTTGTTCAGGTGTACGCACCGACCTCGGCACATTCGGACGACGTGGTGGAGGAAATGTTTGAGGACATCTCCAAGGCTTTGCACTCCACTACCAAGGCCCACTACAACGTTGTCATGGGGGATTTTAACGCTAAAGTGGGAGTACAGAATTGCAGTGAATCGGTAGTAGGATCCTATGGGTTTGGCAGCAGAAATCATAGGGGGCAAATGCTTGTCAACTTCATTGAAAGGGAGGGGCTTTCCTTGATGATTTCCTTCTTTAAGAAACAGCCCCAAAGGAAGTCGACATGGCGAAGCCCTGACACTATGACGAAATAGACTTCATCATAACGGATAAAAAGCATATATTCAGAGATGTTTCTGATCACAGACTTGTTCGAGGCACTCTGAATATTGATTTCAAGCTGGAGCGAGCCCGATTGATGAAGTCTAGGCTCCGTCCAAATGCTCCAAACCATGCTAGGGTCTGAAGCGTTCCAGTCAGATCTGGAGAACCGATTCGCGGCCGTGGAAACCACAAATGACGTTGACCGGGCGCTCGAATAAATGGTGGAAATCCTCAGAGAGGAAGGGATGCGCTTTTACAACATACGGCGTAAGGGCAAGAAGTCCCCCTCTTTGAGGAGTGGCTAGGGAGGCGCCACGGCGCCCTCACCTTCCACCTGACGCAGGTCCTCACCGGACACGGGTGCTTCGGGAGGTACCTGCACCGAATCGGGCGGGAGGAAACGTCCGGGTGCTACAATTGCGAGGATCGACCGGAGGACACGGTGGAGCACACCGTAGAGGTCTGCTCCGCTTGGGAGGAGCACCGCCGCGGCCGTGTCCTCGTAGCGGCGATTGGCGGCGGCGACCTCTCGCGCCCGGCCCTGGTTCAAGCCACGGTCCGGGGCGAGAGGGAATGGGAAGCCGTCGCCTCCTTCTGCGAAGCAGTCATGCTAGCGAAGGAGGCGGCGGAACGTGAGAGGGAGAGAACCTCCTCACGTCCCAGCCGCCGCGGGAGAAGCACCGGGCGTCGGGGGCCACGCCGTGATGGCTCTCGGCCACCGTAGGCGCGGGCCTGTGGACGGTGAGTAATGGGCTAGCTCGCCGTCCGCCCGTCGTATGACGACGGGCAGGCCGTGTCGACGGCGCGTTCGTGTTCCACGCGCGCCTCAAAGAGTTGTCAGCAAACGGGAGGGGCTCGCAAGGGCCGGTGCCTGCCAGGGCTGCGGGACTGTTCGAAAGAGATACCGCGGCCCTGGAACATAAAGGGCCAATGAAGGAACATGGGTGGTTTTTAGTCAGTAAGAGTCTGACACTCCCTTCCGCTCCGCCCAGAGCGGGAGGAGTCATTTGATGATTTCCCACAACCCAAAAAAAAAAAAAAAGGGCAAGAAGTCCAAACTTTCGGAGGAGACTCTGGAGCTTATGACGGAACGACGTGAAAACCTACCCGTCACTTCGTCAGAACTACTGGCACTCAATAAAAGAATTAGAAAATTGGTACGACGCGATCTTCGATGCTCCAACACACGCTCAATACAAAAAGCGATTGAGCAAAATCGGGGGTCGAAAGTGTTCGTCCAATCACTTGGGAGGAGCCACCTGACGAAGTTGACCAAATCTAGTGGGGATATCGTCGTTTCGAAGCCGGAGATTCTTTCGGAAGTCGAAAACTTCTACGGCCAGTTGTACGCATCGCATGCATCTCGACCTGATCCCGAAAATGAGGATTCCAGAGCCACCTTAACCCGCCATTTCACAGAAGACCTGCCAGAAGTCAGTCAAGACGAAATCGAGGCGGCTCTTAGACAGCTTAAGAATGGAAAGGCCCCTGGTGAGGATGGGATAACGACTGAGCTCCTGAAAGCGGGAGGACGTCCTGTATTAAGGGAGCTTCGGGAGCTTTTCAACTCGGTCCTGTTCTCTGAGAGAACTCCAGAAGCGTGGAGAAGGAGTGTGGTCGTTCTTTCTTTAAAAAGGGGAACAAGACCCTACTAAAGAATTACAGACCCATTTCGCTCCTTAGCCACGTATATAAGCTGTTCTCAAGAGTCGTCACAAATCGTCTAGCGCGAAGGCTCGACGACTTCCAGCCACCGGAGCAGGCCGGGTTTCGAGGAGGATATAGAACCATAGACCACATCCACACAGTGCGGCAGATCATACAGAAGTCCGAAGAGTATAATCGGCCGCTGTGTCTTGCATTTGTGGACTATGAGAAGGCTTTTGACTCTGTCGAAACCTGGTCAGTTCTGGAGTCTCTGCAGCGATGCCAAGTCGACTGGCGATACATCCAAGTGTTGAGAAACCTTTATGAGAACGCCACAATGACCGTCCAAACTCAAAACCAGCAAACGGAGCATATCCCATTGCGTCGGGGGGTAAGACAAGGGGACGTAATTTCCCCGAAATTGTTCGCCAACGCACTGGAGGATGTGTTTAAGACGCTGAAATGGGAAGGACGTGGCATTAATATCAACGGCGAGTACATCTCACACTTGAGATTTGCAGATGACATCGTCATACTGGCTGAATCGCTGCACGACTTGCAGCAGATGCTGGATGGCCTAGTTGATTCTTCTATACGCATTGGTCTCAGGGTGAACTTGGACAAAACCCAGGTTATGTTCAACGAACACGTCACTCCAGGACCTATTGTTGTCAATGGCGGTCCTCTCGAGGTTGTTCGAGAACCTTGGGCAAACTCTGCAGTTTGGTAAGAATAACTTGGAGAGGGAGGCTAATAGAAGAATCCAGCTGGGCTGGGCAGCGTTTGGGAAGCTTCGCCGGGTCTTCTCGTCGCGTATTCCACAGAACCTAAAGACTAAGGTCTTCAATCAGTGCGTCCTGCCTGTTATGACTTACGGAGCCGAAACGTGGATACTGTCGGTACGGCTAGTCCATAAATTTAAGGTCGCTCAGCGAGCTATGGAACGGGCTATGCTTGGAGTTTCTCTGAGGGATCGCAATCGGAACGAGGTGATTCGACAGAGAACCAGAGTTGTCGACATAGCCCACAGAATAAGTAAGCTGAAGTGGCAATGGGCCGGTCATATTAGCCGTAGGACCGATGACCGTTAGGTAGACGTGTTCTTGAGTGGAGACCGCGAATCGGCAAACGTAAGGTGGGACGCCCTCAGGCTCGGTGGAGTGACGATCTTCGCGGGGTGGCTGGTAGCAACTGGATGAGAGTTGCTGAGAATCGAGTTGAATGGCGTGCGATTGAGGAGGCCTTTGTCCAGCAGTGGACTGCTATAGGCTGATGATGTCATTACTTCCCAGACTTTGATCCTTATTAGCGATACTATCGTAATGTGTGTAATAATACAGTGTGTGTGTTTTTTTTCCAAAATCAATGGCTTCGATTCCTGGCTAGGAATATTGATTTTTCAAAAATCTAATGGTGCAGTATTAGTTTTCATCAAAATCGGGCTCGAGACTCCTTTGAGCATTTTTCGCTATTCCTCATAGTTTCGGATTTGGCCATCCATACGCTAACTTGGACAATTCACACTGTTTATTAAAAGTACCTGGGTGTTATTCTGGTCTTCAGTTGGTATCTGTCGTACATTGACTCGTTGGCACATGCCTCTAGGACCGTCGCTATGTCCAGATCTGTCAGGTTATATTTAGTACAGCTCTGTGTGACACAAGTGCCTCGAAATATTTTTGTGTGGTTGAAATGGGTCGTATTGTGGTCTGAATATTCCTGAAAAATAAAAAGTATATCAATCTGATCTTTTCTTATTAGTATTTATAAATGTAATGTAATGAACTGCCTCATTGGTCTAGTGGACGCAAGCGCGACTGCTGAGCATGAGGTCCTGGATTCGATTCCCAGGTCGGGAAAAGTGTTATTGAGTTTTACCATCCCGAATTTCCTAGTGGCAGCCACGGAGTCTGGATTTGAGTCCGATTGATGGCAATAGGCTCGACCCCATTACGTGGGACTTTAACATATCTGGTGAAATGTTGGTGTACTTAGGCCTCTGCGTAACCCTTCGGGGATTACAGGCGTACGACGGATTGAAAATAGTCGTTTCACATAAAATAATTTTATAATTTTATAAATGCTAAAATATCTATGGATGATACTGATTGTGCTTGTTATAATTCTATCGCATAATTATTTTGGTTTCGATAAAAAAATCGACGTATCGATACAATATCGTCGTTTTAATCGGAGGCGCCGTAATCGAGCGGGACCACCCAGAAATGGCTTGTCAGACGTTCGATGACGCGCGATATGGCCCCAACAAGTTAAGGGGTATTTCCGTTACGTTAACACCGCGCGCTCGTGCCAGGGCCTAAGAATTTGACAGATACTTAAGTACAGACGCCAGCACATCAAGCTACTACAATCTGTCAAAGGACGTGTTATTTAAATGGGCTTAATTTTTTTTTTTTGAACATCTGTCATGTGTAGTTTTTCTGTTAGGGAAAATTATTAAGGATGGCCTTACAAAAACAAAAAAAAATATTAAAAACACCATTATTTATTAAATAAATATTTGAAACCCAGATATTTTTTGTATCGTAATATTATTTTTGCACACTGGAACAATGAAAAACGGGTTTAATATCATTTTTAAAAAGTAAATTACACACCTTAATGTTATTTGAAATATTTTAAAACAATATCACTGGCTTTTAAAATAAAGCCAACGAATTATCTCCATGACAATGTATGTATGGCATTGATTCCTTTGCCTCCTAATGGCATCTATGAAAGCATTACCTGGGCTGTCACTTGTCAGTTCATGTCACTGTCACACTTGTGTATTATTAAACTGCTGAGTGTTTAACATAGTGTATAGTTTTAGTTGTGGATATGCAGATTTTTACATACCTATCTGGCAATACATTCTTTCTCAAGAATCATATTATGTGTTGCATTGTATCGATATTGTTGTGTAATTGGAATAGCAATCAAGCAATTAATGCAGCGAGGCATGATGGTGAGGATTACCAGGCTACGATAAATGGATGTATAAATTGTGTTCAAAATCCAAGTCTGTTGACATTTTGGCACTTGATTGACGTTTACACTTTTCACAATGACAATAATGACATCCAACCAAAAAGTGTTGCCAAATCAATAATTACTGTGGGTTGCAATTTATTTTTTAAACTATAATTATTTTTAACTTAAGAAGAGTGCTTTTAAAAAACTTAAAAAAATATATAGTAAGTCTTCTTAATTTATGCATTTTCATAAAAATGTAATCTCCTGCGTGTTTACAGCGGGATCCCTTCTTTTCGCATAATGTTCTTTGTCCTAATATACTTCGGCATAACGATTTTGGCACAATTTTTTTTGGCATAATAATACTTCGGCATAATTTTTTTAGGCATACATTTTATGTTGGCATAATCATCTTAAAGACTAATTTGTTTTGGCATAAATTTGATTCGCATAACGTTAGTAGGCCTAATGACTATTAGCATAATAATATTTAGGCATACAAAATATTGTTGGTTAAAAATTTAATATGCTGTGCAACAAAAGTTAGTGACAGAACCGAATTGCTGCTAAACCGACTCCACGTAGTCTTGTTTGTCCTACCCCTAGAGTGTAATTTAAAATCGCGTAGGCGCGTAGGGGCGAGGCGGCCCGCGGGTTGAGGAGCAGGTGGCTGCGAGCGAGCCGCCGCGGCGGAGGCTGGCCGGCGAAGCCGGCCAACAAGCCGAAGCTGCGGTGGTGAGCGAAAGCCATCTGCGACGATTAGCACGCGTGGGGCCGCCGGAGGCCCGCAGCGCCGGAGCCGTGACAGAAACCCTACCTGCTGAATGTTGCATGCTCGCTTGAATGCTGCATGCTTGCTTGCATGCTGCATGCTTGCTTGTTTGCTGCATGCTTGCTTGCATGCTTGCTTGCATGTTTGCTTGCATGCTGTATGCTTACTTGCATGCTGCATGCTTGCTTGCTTCATGCTTCCTACAGCGAAAAAAAAACCCACAAAATTGTTCAATACGGTATATTATATTAATATGTTATTTATTACCTGATTCAGGAGATATGGCTTTTTTCCAATCGTCGAAATAAATTGGATCGCCCTAGCTTTTTTGCCCGAAGAGGATAATTATCCTCTTCGGGCAAAAAAGCTAGGGCGTATAAAAAAGTTATGCTTTAGAACTTTATGCTAAATAAATTTATGCTTTAGAATATTATGCTTCATCATTATTATGGTTAGAGAAATTATGCTTAAAAAATTATGCGTAAGCTGTTATGCGTAATTATATTATGCGAAAATATAATTATGCCAAACAAAATTATGCTAAGTTATATTAGGTCTTAACATTTTATGCAAATGGATAGTGAACCGTTTACAGCAGCTTCGAATATAAGCCCAGTCTCCATAAAAAACCAAACATGTCCTTTCTTTGATAGAGTTTCAACTTTCGCGACCGTCGACTGATACAAGATCTCATGTTTTTGTACAAATTAGTAAATAATAAATTGGACTGCAGTGAACTACTAGTTAAGCGTATCGGACTAAAAGTACCTTTCAATATGCCTAGATATCTTATAACCAACTTGTTCAATACTCATGGATCAAACACAAATATTGGGGTAAACTCGCCACTTAACGGACTCAGTAGAGAGATGAATTCTATTATTAAATCCTCACCTGATCTTGACATTCACCATGATTCCATAAAAATCTTTAAAACCCAATTACTTAATTCCCGAAAATCACAACAGAATATTATCTTATGTTAGTATGAATGAATGACAACTTTTTATCTTATTTTACTAATTCTTCCTTATTTTGTCTTTTTTATTCTTCTCATATAATTAGTTAGTTAAATTATAGCGATGCTGTTTTATTCTTGAATTTTGTATTTCGTAAGCCAAATATACTCTTAAGTTTAGGGAGTTTAATTGCGTAGTTGTTTATTTTAGTTTAGTTGTATTTCATTTCTAGAGCCACTCGGTTTCAATTTTATACTCTTTTGTGTTATCAACTTATCACTTTCTTTGTGAATGCTGGTTAACCTGTAATTGGCGACTGTGTAAGTCCAAGACTGTAAAACCTGTACTCAAGACATTTTGTACACACAAGCTGTTGGTAAACCTTTATTAATAAATAAATAAATAAACTTTATCGCTAAAGCGTTAGGTTCAAGGTTGACTGGGAAACTTTGACAGTTTCGGGTAGCTTGATGTGCTGGCGTCTGTACATTGCTGTTTGGTTAAGCTGTTTCTTTAAACCCATCTCTGACTACTGTATTTTTTGCGTTAGAAATTTTCATTACATTACGTCACGAACTCGACTATCTAACAAACCAATTATTGAGAATATTGAGGTAACACGGCGCCTTTTTTTTTTTTTTGGAGGGTCGGAAATCATCAAATGACCCCTCCCGCGCGGAAGGGAGTGTCAGACTCTTACTGACTAAAAACCACCCATGTTCCTTCTTTCGCCCTTTTTGTTCAACGAACAGTCCCGCAGCCCTGGCAGGCATCGGCCCTTGCGGGCCCCTCCCGTTTGCTGACATCTCTTTGAGGCGCGCGTGGTACACGAACGCGCCGTCGACACGGCCTGTCATTTTCCACAACATATTATATTTTTACAAAGAAAACAAAACTTGTTAGGATCTAATTAACACTGTCTCGAGGACATTTTGAATTTAAAAAATGAATTAAACACACACATAAGAGCGTGCCTCCATAAAGTTGACAACCTCGCATTGAGCTGTAAAGTTTTTACCTGTGTTAATTAATTTGGCAATATTACTGTATGGAAATAAGAAATACGGCTAACTAGTTAGCTAGAATATTAATAATTAATTCCAATTAAAACACTGAATTTGATGTTGTAACCGTTTTATGTATAAAAAATGCATTTGGAAAATTTTCAAATACTTTTTTTACATCTAAAACTATCATTCGGTGTTACGATATTAATTATTTCATTTCATAATCAATAGTTTAGTTCACTAGTTAGCCATATTTCTTATTTCGATACAGTAATATTGCCAAATTAATCAAAACAGCGAAATATTTGACAGCTATTTGCGACTTTGCCAACTTTCTGTATAAACGCTCTTTTGCTTTTGGAATTTTAGAACAATTCATTGACCACTACGAAACTAGGTGAGGACAAAACTTCTTGTATTATAAAAATAACTTGACATTAAAATTATTTAATTTAAGTAGTCACAAAACTGAACCAACAGGTTTTATCTTTAGATTTAAAAGAAAAAGAAAATATAATACGTATCTGTCAAAATCCGGGTTCTGCAGTCCGGTCCGAAGTCGGACCGGATCGGTCTCATCTCTAATCATTAGATAAGGAATAAGTAGGTATAGATATCGTACTTAATCTAACTTTATTTTGACTGCTGAACCTGAGGTAACGAAGTAGCAGCCACGGAGTCTGGATTTGTGCCCGGTTGATGGCACTAAGCTCGCCCTTTATTACATGGGACTTAAACATAACTGGCGAAATGAGAATGTACTATTAGGTACACCTCTGCCTAACCCTTCTGGGCTTACAGGCGTGATGTTATGTAGACATGTTCCTAATGTTGGGGTCGCTTTCAGTCAAACCGAATACACTATCTGACCCCCACAACCCAGCTGTTGGCTAACACCATACACCTTGATGATGTAACTTTATTTATTCGATGTTAATATTTCTAGTTGGTGGTCCGAGATGGTATAATTATACCATTTCGCTAATCGCAGATGTTGTGTGAGAGTTGATTTCACGGTTGAGATATAAATGTTACAGACAAAACTGTTAATCCATCATATGCAGTTTTGCCTGGTTTCAGTCAGCCCCGTTATTAAGTTAAAACGCGTTTTTTCTTATAAGGCGTCCGCTTAAACTCGCGCGGGTGCATGAAACGGGTGCCCAAGATATCCTTAGAAAACACGTCCCACGTGCCCGCGCCCGCCAACGCCTTTTATCGCAAATCATAATACTATTTTTCAATACAGACACGCGAGCGGCACCCGCGCCCACACTCGTGGGAATTTTAGCGGATCCATTAGAAATATGTGTTTTTTTTATTGTTTCTTTGCATACAATCTAAAATAAACGTACACGTACAATTAATTAAATGACATCATTATAAAAAAGATGTTTTTAAAAGATTACTTAAATAAACCTAACCCTAAAAAGTTCTTAAGGAAATATTAATTTTAAAATAATTAGTATAGTTTCAACTCATTATAGTAATGACTGTGACTTACAGATAGATTTCGGCGGTGACGCACTTTCCAAAACTGGTTTTGACCTCGTATTAATTTTAAGAATGTGTTTTGTATGTGTAAGCCAAGTGCGAGTCGTACTCACACGCACACAGGGTTCCGTATCACCAAACAATGTAAAAAAAATATTTTGAGACTCATTCATTTGTTGTATTGTGTTACATTCAACAGCAAAACTAAATTTGTTTTTCATAGTATGTTGTTGTATGTAGATAATGAACAAAGTTACTGCTGCAGCTTGATGAAAAAGTCAAAAACTAAACATCAAATCTTATTCAAACCAATTTTCGTAAAAGGTTTTTTTACGATCAACATTATTTCAGAATTTTTCTCCTCTTACTTTAGAAATTAGAGGGGACACACACACAAATTTTACCACTTTGGAAGTGTCTATCTTTCAAACGATTGACTTTGAGAAAAAATGATCTTAAGAACCTATCTTTAGACACCCCGCACGTCCATGTGTGGGGAGCCCCCCCCCCCCTTTTATTTTGATATACAAATCGTAAAGCAGTTCACAGAATACATCTACCTACCAAGTTTCAACTGTGTAGTCCTAATAGTTTCGGAATAAAGTGGCTGTGACATACGGACAGACAGACAGACAGACAGACATGATGAATCTATAAGGATTCTGTTTTTGCTATTCAGCTACGGAACCCTAAAAATGAACATCATTCCATTGTCCTTGATCTCGTCTTTTCAACATGTGAACTTTATTAATCGGTATATTAAAACAAGATCACTTAGTGATCTTTTCAAGACAACCTATGAATAGATTACTGGAAGAGGAAGATACAATACTGCAGGTAGTCTGTGGTATACTATTTACATAATAATATGCATTATATGTATATACATACATAAACCATACACTTATCTATGTAAATATAGACATAATATAATAATCACGTAACAAGAGCAAAAAACCATGGATAGTCATGTTTAAGGAGAGAGATAGTGGTCCTTGACTATATTTTTTTTTAAATAGGCAAGGTACTGCGCGGTTTCGGAATGCTGTGCGAACCTCAAGCGTCTTATAGGAATCATTAACGGTAGCCTAGGTGACTCACGCGTATCATGTCCAGCAGTGGGCTAGGCGTGTCGGACACCAGCTCGTACTCCCCGAAGCAGTAGATTCCGTCGGGGTCATTGTGACACTCCTCGAATGCTTCTATCACGTACTTGGGCGGCATGCTTGCGTACTCCGATTCTGGGGAAAAAATTACATGTTTAATACATTTTTATCTTTGTTCAATATGAAAGAAATAGGTGTGAATGATTGCGTAACAGTTGACAAGGGAGACTGGAAAAAAACGTGTTGCTCCGACCCCAAGTAACATGCCACGTGGGCAGGAAGATGATGATAATCTTCGTTCGCTTTTTGAGTGAATATTAACTTAAGCTTATCCGCGACCTTTCCCGCGGTTTCGCTCGCGTACAGGTTGGAATTGACCAAAAAAATAAAAAGTTTCTGGGTCAGGGTCGATTCATGTTGTGAGGATCGCCCGGAGTATACGGTGGAGCACACCGTGGAGGTCTGCTCCGCTTGGGCGGAGCACCGCCGTGTCCTCGTAGCGGCGATTGGCGGCGGCGACCTTTCGCGTCCGGCCCTGGTTCAAGCCATGGTCCGGCGCGACAGGGAATGGGAAGCCGTCACCTCCTTCTGTGAAGCTGTCATGCTAGCGAAGGAGGTGGTGGAACGTGAGAGGCAGAGAACCTCACGGCCCAGCCGCCGCAGGAGAAGCACCGGGCGTCGGGGCGACGTAGTGGCTCTCGGCCACGGGAGGCGCGGGCCTGTGAACGGTGAGTAATGGGCTAGCTCACCGTCCGTCCGGCTTATGACGACAGGCCGTGTCAACGGCGCGTTCGTGTTCCACGCGCGCCTCAATGCGATGTCAGCAAACATGAGGGGCCCACAAGGGCCAATGCCTGCCAGGGCTGCGGGACTGTTCGAAAGAGATACCGCGGCCCTGGAACATAAAGGGCAAAAGAAGGAACATGGATGGTTTTTAGTCAGTAAAAGTCTAACACTCCCTTCCGCTCCGCCCAGAGCGGGAGGAGTCTGCATTTGATGATTTCCCATCACAAAAAAAAAACAGGGTCCATTCATGTGCAAATTTTTGTTGAAAAAGGTAACAGACAAACAGACACCTTCGCATTCTACTCACCTTCCCACCCCACTGATATGTACGTGTATATTTGTGAGAATGGATACATGTTTGTTAATCTTTCAAGCAAAAAACTACTGAACTGTAATATATTATTGAAAAAACCGGCCAAATACGAGTTGGACGCGCACCGAGGATTCCGTATAAACTTGTAGGTATTTTGTTATTATATTTACGGTCAAGGTCTTACAGCACAAGTAAAGGGAAACTTCCGAAAAATAAAAAGTTGAAAATTAAGGTAGATTTTGGTATTTACAAGTTTTCGCGAAAATCTAAATTTCTCTTGACTCAGGACTTTGGTTTTTATACAACTAATAGTGACTATAGACTTCAGTATCTAGGATAAACATTTTGCTAGGTCCACACGTTCCTGAGAAAATCGGTGGTGACACACGGCCAAGACGGACAAGAGAGTGATCTTATAAGGGTTCTTTTCACCTTTAGAGGTACGGAACCCTAAAATAGAAACTTAAAGAATTAACTTTGTTTTTTTTTTGTTAAGCTCTCATAATTATGAACATGTCCCACTGCTGGGCGAAGGTCTCCCTTTCTCCTTCCAAACCTCTCTAACTTGTGCGATATCTGGCCATGTTCGCAATTTAATAAGACCAGACCGTCACACGACCTTCACCGAACTTACTTTACAACATCAAATTGGAATTATGGATTTATATATTTACTAGTTGTGCCCGGCATGGGTTGCAATGCATGTTTTCCTACCTACTACTTTCACTACCCTACCTACTCTACCTACCCTACCTACCCTACCTACCCTACCTACCCTACCTACCCTACCTACCCTACCTACCCTACCTACCCTACCTACCCTACCTACCCTACCTACCCTACCTACCCTACCTACCCTACCTACCCTACCTACCCTACCTACCCTACCTACCCTACCTACCCTACCTACCCTACCTACCCTACCTACCCTACCTACCCTACCTACCCTACCTACCCTACCTACCCTACCTACCCTACCTACCCTACCTACCCTACCTACCCTACCTACCCTACCTACCCTACCTACCCTACCTACCCTACCTACCCTACCTACCCAACCTACCCTACCTAATTGTGAATCTAAACCATTCTCAGATCCCCTTGAACACACACAAAAAATTTCATCAAAATCGGTCCAGTCGTTTGAGAGAAGTTCAGTGACATACACACTCACAGAAGAATTATATATATAAAGATATTTTACAGGAGGGTTTCGTTGAAGTCTTTTATAGTACAACTGCTACAAAAGACTTCAACGCACACACAATGGCTTCCTGCCTCCATGGTAGTCGATCATTAACATTGTACAAGGTCAAACTAAAAGGCGCTAAAACCGAACGGACTGGTCTTCAATCTGACTGCGGACACATCAATTTAATAATAATTTAAAATAATAATATGACCAGAATGAGATGACGAGTATTAGAGAAGTATGGAAAAAGAAGACATGCTGCACCGACCCCAAATAAATTGGAATAAGGGCAAAAAATGATGATGATAATGATAAACTTAAATAGATAATAGTAAGTAAATACTACTCTTATACAAAGTAGAAGTACTCGCCCGCATCGCTGTTATTCGGGAACATACCCAGAAAATTGGCAGCATTGCCACGTTGAGTGGCCATTTTTCAATAAAAAAATATTCAAAAATTGATACTTTAACAAATTTTTACTTTGATGAAAACTTTGACAGGAAATATCTGTCAAAGTTCCGTGTCCGCCGCTCACTTCGCTCCGTTTAATCACTCCATCCTTTAATCACTACTGGCTTTAATTAGCTAGCCTAACTTAACAGTTTTAATGGACACATACCCAGACCATATCCATCACCCCAAGTTCCACTAGATAATCTTTACGCTGTTTTATAATGTGATGACATGACCCTACTTCGCATTTGACTCTGTATCTTGATTACAGGGCTGATTAAGTTGCAACAGTCACTCTATGATAACACAAGCAAATTAATTTGGAGTGTATACTTCCATCTCATTGTTTTTAAACGTTTTGAATTAAAGCACCTTTTATGAATCAATCAAAATCAAAGCATTTATTTCAAGTAGGCCAGTTACAGGCACTTTTGAATTGTCGAAACAAAGACAACAATGAAATTTAGCTACAGTCCCAGTCACAAGGCATAAAAACTGTGAAAGTACTATAGTTGCCCATTCCCTAACGTAGATCTCTATGGAGAAGAACGGGCAAGAAACTCCATGGACACTCTTTTAAATCAGAATATTTTACAAAACCTTGGTTACATCATTCATGTTGAGATGGTACATTATGTCAGAGTGATGTAGCAAGATGTAAACGTTAAAAGTGTCCATAGTAAAAACAAAGAAAATAACAATTCAAATATAAAATAATTAATTCAAATAAGCCGTGGCAACCAAGAGATGACCAGCCACAACTGACAGCGCCCGTTCACGAACATGACGCATGTATCAGCACCATCCAACTCAACCATTTTTAAGGGAACTAAATGATCCGACACACGCGCCACCATCAGCGAGACATTTGAGTGAGCATGACATACACTTAACCGCCAGGGCACATTCAAGTCAAAAAAAAAAAGGAAGACGTAGGTTTCCAGCGTATGATAGCTTTCTAGTACATAGTACTCACATAATAATATGGGCTAAGCGGTTATATAATACCAAAAAAAATTGAATTTATACAATGCAAAGATAGTTGTACAATCTTCAGCAGCTCCAACAATACTATTTAATGCTATCCAATAATCCATTTATGCGCCCCTGTCCATGTGGAGCTGGACTAGCATTGAGCCAAGCATTTTTATCAGAGATATAATCGTCCAACTTGTAATATGCTTGTTTACATAGTGCGCGTTTAATGCATGTTTTAAATTGCGTCTTATTCAGTTCAAGAATACTTTGTGGAATTTTATTATAGCATCTCAAACAGTACCCCATGAAAGATGAGTCTACTTTAGCGAGTCTGAAGCCTGGCTGAACTAATTGATCTCTAGTTCTAGTACTGTAATTGTATCTATCACCTCTTTTATTAAAAAGATGTAGATTTTTTCTAACGTAAATTATGTTTTCGTAGATGTATTGACAATGTACCGTCATGATGTTGATTTCCTTAAACAGTTCCCTTAGAGAATCGCGCCTACGAAGATTATATATGGCTCTGATGGCTCTTTTTTGCAGAATAAAAATAGACTCAATGTCTGCAGCCCGTCCTCTTAACAGAATGCCATAAGACATTATGCTATGAAAGTAACTAAAATAGACCAGTCTAGCGGTATCTACATCAGTAAATTGACGGATTTTTCTAACAGCATATGCTGCTGAACTTAGGCGCCCCGCAAGAGATGTCAAATGAGAACCCCATTGTAGCCTTGAGTCAAGCGTAAGCCCCAGGAAAACGGTTTTATCCACGAATTCAAGTTTCTCTTTATTCAATACTATATCACACTTGTTACTTTTAACATTTGGTAAAGCAATTATGCTTCTGTGTTTCGTTCTCGAGATTAGATATTACACTTGTAGTCACACATACAATGTCGCCACTAATGCACTCAGTTTAAAGACAAACAAAAAAAAAAAACAATTAAGATGTGGGTAGACTGACCCCATCCTATAGATTTATTGCGTTCAACTCATCATTCACATTCCAGTGCTTCGCCACTTTGTATTTCTAATTTGCGTTCTAGTGTTTTTTCGGCAATTTAGTGTTTTTAGTGTTCATAAACCAAAATGCCGAAGAGGAAACGTGATGATAAGGATTCATATAGTTATATTAAGAAGAAACTTAAGAAGTTGGAAAGAAAATTACTAAAAGGACGCCGTAGATCTTTATCATCCTCGGATTCTGAGCCAATGTTGTCAACACCTCAAGGTATTTTTATTTTATTGGTGATTAATGGATTAACGATGCTACGCACGAGTTGCAACTTATCCTTTATTCAAACTCGGGTTCACGATGTAACGCCTTGAGTTCATCTTACCCGCTGTTATCTGTAGGTACAAACCTACCTACGCCTGATCACGTACATAATATCTTGTTACCTGTTTAGGTAATTATAACCACGAAACAATTATGCATTCGTAAAACTCGGGTTCACGATGCAACGCCTATGAGTTCATCTTACCCGTAATTTGTTAAAAATCATGCATCGATTTCATAATAAAAAGTGAAATACCTACATAAAAACTTTTTTTTTTTTAAATACGACCATCGTCGTTGCGAAACACTGTATTGTTATTACAATACAAATACGGTTCATATTCCTATTGGGAAATGTTCAGCATTTTATAATTTCCGATTGCAGATAACACAATTTTGGAATCGGAGAATAATGAATGCCTACCGGTGAACCTTGACGAGCCGGTACCATCAACTAGCGCTGTATGCTTAGAGTCACTGCAGGGGTCGAAAGTACTTGAAGCGACACAAGAGCCGCTTCTCCAGTTATCAGCTGATGAAGCCGCTGCTATCGAAAAGGAGGATCACAATCAGGAGTTAGACGAGACCGTGATGGAAATATTGGGATCTGATCCATCAACCACTACATCATTCGGTAAAAACATCCAAAACGACTTAGCTATACGCTATGAATTCATAGCCACTTCTGGTTTGACAAAAGAATTTACCTCCGGGCAACTGTAAGCTTATTGACGCCCCATCCCTAAATCCTGAGATTAAGGCAGCAGTCAATGACGTTATAGTGAAGCGTGATAAGGCTATGCAGGCAAAACAGAAGCAGATTGCTAGCGCTATTTCATGTCTAAGTGAAGTCGTTACTATTCTTTTGTCTCAAGAGACAAAAGATGCGAACATATTGCGATTACTTGTGGACACCGGGCGCATCTTGTGCGACTGTCAACATAATGATTCTGTCACTAGGCGTAATTTCATACTTGCTGTACTAAAAAAAGATTTAAAGGATCAGGTGCAGCTGACTAAAATTGATAGTTTACTCTTCGGACAAGAGCTCGCTGAGACGTTGCGAACGGCTAAGGCCATAAATAAGTCAGGAGCTGAGTTGAAGTCAGGTCCACAGCTCAAGGCTATATCGAACAAGCCAAAGCCGCCACCATCCAACAGAAATTTAAACTGGAAGCCAGCGCCGTACCGCAGACCGACGGCGCCTCGGAGAACGAAGGAGTCTGCCTGCACCCTCGACGAGGCAGCAGCACGCGCAATCATCCAAAGCGTCACGTCCGAACTACGGCCGCAACCGCCAATAGACACCACGGTAAATTATGCCGGCAGGCTTTGTCATTTTTATAACCAATGGTCACAAATAACATCGGACCAAGCTGTACTATCATGGATAAAGGGATATGAAATTCCATTTACACACACTCCATATCAGCTTAATATACCACCGTCTAAAAAATATTCTCGTTCTGAAGAATATGAATTTGAACAGGCTATAGATAGTTTACTTTCTATAGGAGCTGTTTCTAAATGTCAACCTTCTGACGGTCAATTTATATCAAATATATTCTTGGTGCCGAAACCAAACGGTAAAACTCGACTCATTCTAAATTTAAAAAGTTTGAATGTTTTTATAAATACTGAGCATTTTAAATTAGAAGACCTCCGGACAATTATTAAACTTATTTCAAAAGATTGTTATATGTCCACGATTGATCTTAAGGATGCATATTTTTTAATAAAAATCCACGAAGATTCTAAAAAGTACTTGCGATTTAAATGGAAAGATCTATTCGAATTTAATGTTCTGCCGTTTGGTCTCAATACCGCGCCTTACGTTTTTACAAAAATCATGAAACCTGTTGTCAAATTATTGCGATGTACCGGTAATCTGTCAACAATCTATCTCGATGATTTATGCCTCGTATCACATTGCTATAACGAGTGTGTTGCTAATGTTGAAATTACAAAGACATTTCTTTGTTCCTTGGGCTTCATTGTAAATGAAGCTAAAAGTTGTTTGATTCCTCGTAATTCATGTAGATATTTAGGATTTATCATTGATTCTAAAACAATGGAAATTAGCTTGCCTGTTGAAAAACGTCTCAAAATTAAGAACGAGTTGTTAAAATTTAAAAACCTCAATAGATGTAAAATTAGGGATTTTGCTCGCTTAGTAGGACTTTTAACATCTGCTTGCCCTGCCATTGAATATGGCTGGCTTTATACTAAGGAGTTTGAGCGATGTAAATTCTTAAGTCTAAAAGGCGATGATAATTATGAGAAGTTTATGACTATATCGTCTACTTTAGATTCTGATTTTGATTGGTGGATAAATTCCATCGACAAATCTGTTTGCAAAATAAAATTTGATGAATACAATTTAGAAATTCAGACTGACGCCTCAACTACGGGATGGGGTGTAGCTTGTGAGGGAAAAACAGCAAGTGGTACTTGGAGTCAGGAGGAAAGAAAACAGCATATTAATTATTTAGAATTAATGGCTGCGTTTATCGGTCTAAAAATATTTTCTAAAAACTTATTTGGTTGTCAAATTATTTTAAGAATAGACAATACTACTGCGATTTCTTATATAAATCGCATGGGAGGTGTGCAGTTTCCCCATTTAACAAAACTTACTAAAAGTATATGGCAATGGTGTGAGGCTCGCAACATTTTCGTTTCTGCTCTATACATCCCATCAATCGAGAACAGTATCGCCGATGCTGAGTCGAGACGAGTTCACCCCGACATTGAATGGGAATTATCAGACTTTGCCTTTCAAGAATTAGTTAAATCGTTCGGTCAGCCTGATATAGATATGTTCGCTAGTCGTATAAATAAAAAATGTACTAGATACGTATCATGGCACAAATACCCCGACGCATATAATATAAATGCTTTTTCAATATGTTGGTCTGAATGGTATTTTTATGGGTTTCCTCCATTCGCAATCATTCTCAAAACATTGAGAAAGATTATTAGGGACAAAGCTAGAGGAATACTTGTTGTCCCGGTATGGCCGTCACAGCCGTGGTATCCCTTGTTTATTAAGCTTTTAGAAAGTAAACCTTTGACATTTCATCCTTCTAAGGAATTAATAATCTCTCATTCCACCAACCGTCAGATACACAAGCGGATTACCCTGGTTGCCGGAGTATTGTGCGGGAATCTCTACTAAGAAGAAGTTTTCCTCCAGCATCGGTTCACATCATGTTGGCGTCCCTATCCGAAAATTCCATCAAACAATACGATAGTTGTTTGAAAAAATGGTTTCTTTTTTGTATGAAAAACAACATTAATCTCTATGAAGCCTCTATCCCAAAAATTATTTATTTTTTTACTGATTTATTTGATTCTGGTGCTCGATATGGTACATTGAACAGTTGCAGGTCGGCACTGACTTTAATTTTAGGTAATCACATCAGTAAAGATGATCGGGTACAAAGATTATTTAAAGGGTTATTTAGACTTCGCCCACCCTTACCCAAATACGACTCGACCTGGGATACCTCATTAGTCATAGAAACTCTGGCGAGTTGGGTACCCCACGATCAGTTACAGTTAGAAAAAATTACAAGAAAATTATTACTTTACTTGCACTTGTTACAGCCCACAGGGTTCAAACCCTATCCAAAATTAAAGTTGTACTTCTACTAATGAAATATCTATTAAGATTCCTGATTTGATAAAAACATCTAGTATAAAATCAAACCAGCCAATGCTTATACTACCATACTTTCAGGAAAGACCCGAAATATGCCCAGCTAAATTATTAGTAGATTACTTACGTGTAACGGAATCGTTACGTAAAAATCACACTTTTCTGTTTATTAGCACCAAAAAGCCACATTATAAAGTTTGTGCTCAAACACTAAGTAGGTGGATAAAGGGTACCTTACAAGTCAGTGGAATTGATGTTACCGAATTTTCTGCTCACAGTACTAGACATGCCAGTACTTCTCGTGCTTATAAAATGGGTGTCAATTTAGATTTAATTCGAAAAACTGCCGGCTGGTCGGGCACATCTACAACTTTTGCTAAGTTTTATAACAGGGCCATTTCAACTAATTCTAGAGAACTATTTGCTAGAAGCATTTTAACAGATGGTAATTGAGTAATCTCTTACATGATTGTTTGTAACAACCTATCCTAGGTTTAATTATAAAAGAAATGTGTAATATAGGTATATCATTTAATGCCTCTCTAATTATATAATCATTTTGTGGTTTAGCTATGATTAAATCTTTTGTTGTTTCAATATTTTATTGATTTATCTTTCACCTAAATGCATTCATTTCACAAATAACTCTCAATATCTACAAGTGTAATATCTAATCTCGAGAACGAAACACAGAAGCATAATTAATGATTAAACGAACTTACCTGTAAGTGAAGTTCGATCATAATTATGTGAGGTGTTTCGTTCGAAGAGATTAGCATCCCACCCTCCCGAATTTAACACCCAAAATTGTGAAATGAGTATAGTATTACTTATCTCTGAACTAAATGATGAGTTGAACGCAATAAATCTATAGGATGGGGTCAGTCTACCCACATCTTAATTGTTTTTTTTTTTGTTTGTCTTTAAACTGAGTGCATTAGTGGCGACATTGTATGTGTGACTACAAGTGTAATATCTAATCTCTTCGAACGAAACACCTCACATAATTATGATCGAACTTCACTTACAGGTAAGTTCGTTTAATCATTAAATCTTATGCATTTCGTTTTTTTTTTTCATTTAATACTAAATTGTTTGCTGTGAACCAATTATGGACCTGAAGTAGGGCATTATTTACGTCATCTAGATTTTGGGCCCGTCTATTTATCTTAAAAATTAGGGAAGTGTCATCAGCAAATAACACCATATTTTGAGGTTGGTTTTTCAATAAATAGGGTAGATCATTTATATTTATACTAGAAAGAGGAAAGTACCCAATATTGACCCTTGCGGAACCCCCATTTTACTTTTAAACCCTGTGAATTAACACCATATATTTGAATATGTTGATGTCTATCACTAAAATAAGATTTTACCAAACTAAGTGCAAGTTTACCTAGTCCGTAATGCTCAAGTTTCAAAAGCAATGTGTCGTGATTTACGCAATCAAATTTTTTGGAGAGGTCAGAAAATATTCCTATTGCGTCTTGGGATGCTTCCCACGCAGAAAATATGTGACAACGTCCCTTAGTGAAACCATACTGTTGGTCGTGTAAGATTCTGTTGGTGTTACAATGATTGAGCATTTGATTAAGCATTACTTTTTCAAACACCTTGCTAAAAACTGGCAACATGGATACAGGTCTATAATTATTAGTATCTTGACTATCCCCGGATTTGAAAAGAGGTATGACTTTACTGTATTTCATTAAATCAGGGAAAACTCCTTGGTCTACACACAAATTAAAAAGTAAAGCTAAGTATGGTGCTATAGTCTCAACTATGGATGTACAAACTTTGATAGACATTCCAGAAAGATCTTCGGTCAGTTTGACTTTTATTTGCCGGAAAGCTTTAATAACTATCATAGGGTTTATGTGTTTAAATTTAAATTCAGCCGGGCAGCCACACACATTCACCTTTAATAAACCAATTGAGACTTCAGGAGAGTAATTAAGAGCCTCCGTAGTTTTTAACGGTATATCCGTAAAGAAATTAACAAATTCTTGAGCTACTTCCTGATTAGAGCTTTTAGGACCACATGCTGTGTTTAATGTGTAGCTAGTGTTACGTATTTTCTTCCTGTTAGTCTCGTTATTTATGACTTTCCAAACTGTCTTTATTTTATTTTCTGCTGTTTTGATCTTGTTGCTAATGTGCAGGGCTTTGGCAACCTTGCATGTATTTCTAAAAATGTTTGAATACTTAGCCACATACTTATTAAAAGTTTCAGTGTTTATATAAGATTTAAGGTCATAAAGCTCAAATAGTCTTTCCCTACTTTTTCTGATACCTGTAGTTGCCCAATCACTAAATATAAATTTAGGGCAAATACTTTTTGTCTTCTTTTCAAAAGTTTTGTTGAATTGAGTGTGAACTATTGAAAAGAAATGATCATACAATTGATTTATATTAATATCATCCATATGATGGCTCATAACACTTAACTTGTTCTGCAGGGAAATATTATACCTATTTAATTTGCTAGTAGTTATAGGTCTACATTTAATCTGAACTTTTTGCAATGGTGTGTTACACCTAAAAATTACACTTTGACCGCTGTGGTTAGACGGCAGGCAATTTACTATGGCTTTATCTAAGTAATCACAATCGCAGAAAACATTATCTATACAAGTAGCAGAAGATGGTGTGACTCTAGTAGGTTCTATAAAAATGTTGGTCAAGTCAAATGACTTAAAAAGATTTAATAACCGACTGCTGTTTGAATTTTCTTCTAAAATATTGATATTGAAATCACCACAAATAATTGTAGATTTATTACTGGCTGCAAGTTTTGCCAGGACTTCTTCCATTATTGATTCAAATAAGGAAAAGTTTTGATAGTTTGGGGGTCTGTACACACACACAATTACATGCTTATCTAGCTCACCACAGGACAGTTCGACGCAATGTTCAACCGAGAGACCTACTATGTCATTACGTTGCTTATATTTAACAAAAAATTTCAATAGTATAAGGGAACCTCGACGCAGCATAGATTTACGGTTAAAACAGCTACCAAACGTATAGTTCTCATAATTAATAAACATTTTGTAATCTTTTAGCCAATGTTCAGTAAAACTAATAATGTCAAACATACTTTTTTCTAAAAACTCACTCAATTTCTAGTAATTTGCAAGAAATGCCTTGGATATTTTGGTGGAATAATTTTAAGGTGTTCTGCTGAGGCCCTTTTTTACTAACGTGCAATTGAGTGCAAGAAGATACCTTGCTGTTGATAGGTTTAACAATATTGTTAAAGGTACCTTCTTTTGTCTCACTACCTAGTTTAAATTAATATTAATATCTGGAGTGAGCCCCGAGACTCTACTACCAGTGGATTCTATTTGGAATCATCTATAGTTACGCATTGATCCTCCGATTTAAGTTATTATAAAAATGTATATTAGTATGATTACTAATAGTCGCAGTGTTAATAATATAACTAAACTTCGACATACTATTTATGTGTGTGTGAATATTATAAGCTAATAGCCTAGCTATTTTGTGTCTATATCTAATAGGTAGATACACCTTAGAATTGTAAGTAAGTAATTATTTCTATGATTGCAGTTAAAAAGTATCGTTATAATTAAGATATCTCAATCACAATGTGTTAAGCTTATTATGTGCCATTGTCTTGTTGTTTTCCTCGTTAGCCTAGTCATCTAGTGGCGCAACCTATCGCAATCACTAGTTCCTAGGTTATGTTCCCAGGTCATGGAACGTGACATTGGGTTTTCCAATTGCAACGCCCCATGCGAACTACGCTTCATAAATGATGTCACGAAAAATCCTGCATCGGACAAATATAATTTTTCGCGCGATTAACAAACATAGAAATGCAACCGAACTCTGAAGCTAGGCAGTAAGAGAACAGCTGATTTCACGAGTAGTTCGTTAGAGTATTTCAACACCCCTTGTTAGTTTTTATTTATATTTTAGCCATATTATTTACGTTAATGGAGTGCTGCGTACAGAGAATGTAATTTTACATTGAAATAAAGGAATAGTATTATAGGAATATGATTCTTAATAAGAACCTGAATGCACCCCGTCAGTTTGCGGAGGGCTGACCCTTACACCCTGTATCTATACATATAAAATTCAAAGTCCTGACTGACTGACTGATATATCAACGCACAACCCAACTCGCTGGTCCTAGAGACATGAAATTTGAAGGGTATATTCTTTATATACTCTTCAGTTAAAATTATAAGAAACGTGTGTCCCAGTTTTTCCAAAATCATCCCCCAATATAAAATTAAAGGTCCTGACTGAGCCCAAACCGCTGGTCTTAAAGACCTGTTTGAAGGCTTCTTTGTGAAGAGTCGGTAAGAAAGGATTATTCGAAATTCCACCCCTAAGAGGGTAAATAAATACCTATTTAAACTGTGTAACCGATGTTTATTTAACATTATTGTTCTAATAGGTGTAACAAAATCTAATAAAAACAAATATGTACTATTAAAACTTAATAAAGGGTATAAAAGAGTTATTAAATATCCATCAACTAAGCAATCTGTACATCAAACAAGTAACCCTGGGCAAAAATGATGGCTATAAACGACTGTTATTTTTATTGTATAACATTGGTGGTTACGGAAGTGCGAACGCTTGCCTAGGTTGGTTCATGGATATAACCACCCATTACATAACGAGGTTCCTCCGTGCCTCGGAAAGAACGTCCCGGCTGTCATTTGTAGAGCTTTGACAGTCGTTTCTGGTAGTCAGTGGCCAAAAAGTCTGACAACCAGTCTTATACTAAGGGGTGTCGTATTACCCAATGCTAACTGGGTTTTGAAGGTCATACAGGCAGTCGCTCTATGTTAAATACTGGTATTTAGTTGCATCAGGATAGACTGGGAGCCGACCCTAACATAGTTGGGAAAGGCTGGGCAGATGATGATTAATAACGTTTAAAACTTACATTCGTAAAACACGTGAAGAAATATATCGCAAATGACTGGAAGAACAAGTAACTTTCGGCTTCGTTAAACGTCCTTTTACACCCTTTTGAAAGATTTTTTTTACATACCATACAAATAGTCAATTACGTAATAATAAATATAACATATCATTCGTAATCCTCTTAGGGTTAGGCAGAGGTGTACCTAATAGTACACCCATATTTCGCGTCTAGTTCATAGAAATGATTTAAGAATTTGTGCGTATTTTAGAAATAAAATTAATTCATCATTACAATCACTTTCAAAGTTTTGTCCGACTCATCCCTGCGTCTCTATTCACCACATTTTAGAGTACTCAAAATCGTTAAACCGTTGAGCTCAAAAAACGTTCAAATAATTTTTTGTCACTTACCATTAAGTCTATAAATAACTCCATAACAACCGTGTAATAAACACAACAACACTATCAACTTCTCCATGATTCTTCAATTATTCTCCATGAACACCTGGATTAGAACTGATCACCCGAACGAGCGTACGCCAGATACAAAGTTCTAGCTAAACAACACACGCGTCACCATTCTCCAAAAAAATAAAATAAAAAATATAGGTAAAGAAATAATTTTATTGCCGACGCAATTCGACGTAAGCTACCAAGTTCTTGGATCGGTTTTCATCGATTATTTGTAATGCTCAAAGCTGCCAGTCGGTATATCAGCTGATGTTGTAAGCCCTCACACAGACAGACACACACGACTCATAACCGTAGCATTTTTTTTTCCTCTCCCTTATCAAACTACTTCTATAAAAGGAGGTTATGTATTCGGCCTGTATGCGTTTTTGTTTTCATGTACACTGTTGTCTCCATGATTACTGTGCTGATTTACGTGATTCTTTCCATTTGGTAGATGGACTCGCGCATCTGCAAGGGAAGTTTAAAGGGAAGACAAGGAAAGGGAAAGGGAGGGAAGGGAAGGGGAGGGAAGGAAAGGGAAGTGGAAGTGGAACTTCGCTTGAGTAACTTATTACATACGAGAGCGTATTTTTTTGTTCCTTATGTTGATGATCTCTTAATTTCTACTTATAATGTAAAATTCATACAAGTCATGAATTGATATGGGATACAACTAAAAAAGGTAATAAAGGTAACTCGAAAAGGGGCAAACATACATCGATAATGAATAAAACTCTTTGTAGTCACTGAGTGAATAAAAACATTTTGAATCGACAACAGTGAATAAAACTCTTTTTTACTCACTGAGTGAATTAAAAAAAATTGAATTTGGAACAAGCGCCAATTATACGAATTACGTGCAAAAAATAAATAAAACGTGCTGACAAGAACATGACACTAAGTTTCGAAGTCGACTTGGTACGGACATGTAATGAGGAGGGATGAAACGCATTTGACTAAAAGAGTGATGGACATGAATGTTGATGAATGGAGAGGAAGAGGAAGTCCAAAGAAAAGATAGATGGATTGTGTGAGGAATGATATGAAAGAGAAAGGAGTGAATGATGCTGTGACGTCTGACAGGAGAGAATGGATGAAGAAAACGTGTTGCACTAGCCCCAAATAGAATGGGACAAGGGCAGGGAGGTGATGATGTTCAAGTTTCACCATACATTTTTAAACAAACAGACAGACTCAAAACAAACAGTGGACATGGTAAATATCCCGTTTCTAGTGTTAATTATTACATTTTTAAAGTGTATTTTAATCCTTTGTTCTCTTAGTATCGATAACATAATAAAAGGTGATAAATACTACACCACTATTTATTTTCTCGCAGCCAATGATAAAAAGTAGAGTACACAACATTTAAATAAATAATTCATCTCGGTCCTGGTATGCCTCGCTCTGCTCAGGATTCTAATCCTTCACTGCTCTCGGGATTCAACGTAGTCACTCGAATTAAATACCTTTTCTTATCAAACTTCATGATTCAAGGTCAGCGAGAAGTACCCAGTAAATTTAGATTTACTTTTAATGAGCAAAGTTGAAAACGAAGCCTGATTTTTTTAACAGCTCCAAGGGACCGTTACTGTAGGTATTTGATATTAATTTAAAATTGGTATAGCGCGTTTTAGAGAAAAGGGGTCTTGACAGACAGGCGGACAACGATTCTGATTAAAAACAAAAAACTAAACCTTTTTGTTTTGTTTTGTAGTCGCTTGTTGTTCCTTCTCTCTTTCCCACATAGACTCTGGTGTACACATCAAGATTATTTACCGATATCTAGTAGTGTCGATGCGAAAATGCAATTCAGTGTAGACGAGGCTTTACTTACGTTACTAAATTGTTGACCTTTTCCTACTTACGTCATACACATCATAAAACCACACCAATTCAGTGAAATAAACATTCAAAGGAGTAGAGCACATTAAGCCCCCCGTAAATGACACAAAGTCAAAGTCAAAGCAAAACACCTAAGAATCAACTCAAAAAGAAATGATGAATGACAGCCGGGACTGGCGGCTCAACGTGCTTTCCGAGGCACGGAGGCGTGTCGATATTGTAATGATCACCCAACCACGAACTGATAAGTCAATCTCTTGTCATTTTGTTTTCACATTTGACCTTGGGGTGGATTACATGGTCAACAACTCAACGTATGATAATCAATACGAAAATAATAGAAAATTTTTCATGAATTTGCTGTTCTTCGTTGTATCGGGTTTTATCAAATCTGGTAATAATTATTAATTCCACAAGTAACAAATTCAAAACGAATTTACAATGTAGTATGTGCTCCGTGACGGCTTCGTTGAACAAAATACTGTCGTTAAAATTAATGTATTAACGAAATAAAATCATAGATGAATCGTTAAATGTAAAGTTTAATGTAATGTCTAATGAAATGTTGAAAGTATTGTTATATAATGACATGTTAATTGATATGTATAGTAAGGAAAAAGGCTAAATAAATAAATCGCATATAGTTTATGTAGGTACCCAAACTGGTGCGTAGCACATCAGACCTTCACTAATTTTAAAATTAAAGCATTGAAGAAATTAGAAATAAAAACATTCAAAATAAGTAAACTTCTTTTACTTATGAAATGACTAAACATAAACATCAGGTTAGGCAGAGCTGTCCTATAAATAGTACACCCACATTTCGCCAGTTATGTTTTAAAATCCGATGTTATACGGGACAACCCTATTGCCATCAACCGGGCACAAATCCAGACTGGGCTGTTCCTGAAACATTCCTGATGGAAAAATCCAGGAACACTGCCCGACCCTGAATCGAATCCAGGATCTCATGCGCAGGAGTAGCGCTTGCGACCACTAGTCCAACGGTTGATTGAATCTGGAGCAAATACCTTCTCTCATGATGACATGTAATTAGCATGATTACGAAACTAGCCATGTCAGCTTGTACCAAAAACTCTCAATTGAAAACGATACCTAGCGACATCCGTACTATACGGTCGTTAAATACCATAATTCGCACGCGTATCATAATACAAAGGACTTGTAGTGTAGTTTTTGGCACAAGCTGACATTCACTTGTTTTTCCAGCTTCAAACGATTCTACACTTTAACCGACTTATATTATGTGCAGCGCAGAGTTAAAATAAATGTACCAAGTTCGACATATCAACGCAAGTTTTCTTGATAAGTAACGCCACCATGAACTGCACAAGTAAAGTGGTCATAAATTCCTAAATTACCCTAGGCTACGCTTGCGCTTAAGAAATCCATTATTTATTCGTTACGTTAACTTATTTGATTCCAAAATACAAGATGCCGTTTCGCAACCGCAAACAAGTCCATGATACAACATTACTGTTACTGTTAGACCTAAGTGCATAGTCCTTCTGAGGACACTGCTACGAACTCTAATAGGTCACGTTCCCTAAGCTCTATCTACATGTCTTTCCCAATCTTAAGGCAGTGGGTTGTGAGGCCAGCTGCCATTGAGGAAGACAGGTTTTCAGTATTTCCACTTACACGCGTACTCACGTTAATAACACCCCTACGGCCGTCTATCTTATTTAATATTTCATAATACAATTTACACAAACGTATCGTAGACTCAGTCGGTAGCAGAACAGCGATTGTTATTGGTGGACGCTGAAGTGGTAATTCTATCGTCACTTTACATTTCTTTAATCTACTCCATGTCGTTGTTGTGTGTCTCGCTAAATAGTGTCGATTCAGTAATAGGCATACCAGTAGCCAGGTTTTATTTTAACGAGACACAGTCCCTAGCGTTCCTTAGAACGTAGCTATCAATACTTAGTGAAGCCTACCCCACGCTCCCGGAAATGTGCGCCAACAATCTCTACGCAATGTTTCTGAGCTAGACCTTTATAGGAAGCAATATTCACCATCAGAGCTTGGTTTTTTTTTGTACCACAAGTACAAGTCGGCATTATAAATTACTATTTAATAAAATTTGTTTTAATCAAACTGTGATTACTGTGTTACCTTCACCACTGACTAAACAATATAGATTGTTCGTTGTTCGGTTGTTGTTAGGGGGGAGACTACTAAAGTGTAAATAAAATCATTTGAAAAATATCTCATTTATTGCTTGCTTCATTTACAATGCCTGTTAGCCTTTAATTCGACAATGGGTGATATACTTATGTGTGAAAAAATCTGCAGCATTTCTTGTAATTATATTTTTTTGAGTTTTTTTTTACATGTACTTTGGTCTTTACCTATTTACCCATGATAAAAATATATTGTCAATGTGCACGCCAGTGCTACCGGCCAGTCAGTCTTCGCCGCAATGTCTGGAAGGATGAACGCGTCGTCACCGCTCTCGGTAAGCTCCGATTTACTTGTTTCTTTTGTTCTAAAACAGAAAAAAATATTTTTCGTTGGACTTTTATGGAAAACGGACCGATACAATTTTCTTTGGAGAATGTGGAGGTTTATCCTAGTTTTACCAACAGAACCTAAGTCTTAAGTGTCCCGGTAATTGGGACACTTTTTTACTAAATGCTCTAATAGAACGCAATAATGTATGGTCTTTTCAACAAAGTACATTCTCTTATGAAATATTTTATGTGCTTTCATAATCCTAAAATTGATAAGTTATTGAAGCAGGCATTACTTTTGCAGAAATCCATGTCATTATATTATTATGTAAAATCTGTAGTGTTAATTTCGCGAAAAGTATCCGAGCTTGGATGTAGGATGTAGAGTCCCTTCACAAAAATATACACATGCAGGGAAAGCGATTACTAGCACGGCCATGCAGCCAAACCGATACTCGATACGTGTTTCGTGAACTTTGTGCCTGCCGTATCCTACACGACAGTATATCGTTATCCAGGCGGATCACCCTCCAGTGCGTAAAAGGACGCAGTAAATCCCTAGGTAACGATGCCACAGACGAACATCTAAAAGACTTTTTGTTAGGCCCGTATCCGCTCCTCCCCTTACCACTCTCATACTGCTCCCTTATTACTCTCTTACAAGAACAAATCGGCGGAACAGTGAGGTTACTAGTGGTTGAACTGTGGAAGTGTAATGAGCTCTGTAATACCTGTGTAAGTACAGTGAATTTTAATAATATAATTATAAATGTAATGTTCTAGTTAATTATTATGTGCGTAGTTTTGATGGTCTGAACTCAGTAAATAAATCATGCTTATCTGTTCTAATGAAAGCTTTTTATTTCTCTTTTGCTCTGGCTAGTCTTACAATACTGAATATGCATTTAAGTTCTCAAAATCTAGATATAGGTACTAGATCTTTTTTCCTGATTTGGGAACACCTAACGATGACATAAATAAACTGCCTACGTAACATTATGCCATTTTATTTTATTTTCAAATAGTAGCCATAGAACCTTAATACAGCAATAGCTGGCATCAATACAAACATGTATTGTATGAAACTGCATCTTCTGAAGCATCGCTTTTCCTAAATACATATTATAACTTTTCACAGTTATAATCTATTCACTGATGGCGCCATCAGTATGTAAACCTTAATTAGAGAGCGAATTTCACCTACTAAACTGAACGCGATCAGCATTATCTAAACGGCGTTCAAGAACAGTCAGTGTGTATTCCATACCATTAACACAGCTGTCCCTATCGCACTCGACGGGGATAGGCTCGACGCAGCGCGACGGCAATAGTTTCTTCAAAAACCTTTGTTTATAATTCCTCGCAGGGCCTTTTTCCTCCTAAGACCTATTATATCACAAAAAAATTGACGAGATCGTTGATTCGTATTCCCCTTTTTGTCTCCCCGAAAACTGAGTTTATTCAATTATTTTTGACATCACACTATTAAGAGAGTGCATGTCTAGGTTCTTGGCAATTTCTTTAATGTTCTAAAGTTTTCAAATTTGTCTGGTAGTCCTCTAATTAGTAGTTGCTGAAAAAAAGGAAATGACAGGGACGTGTCTACCTTAATATTATGAAAAAAAATGCTCTAGGTCTAGAGGCATTATTCAGGAATACATTTGTGTGGAGAATCGCCGCCCCAGTTCCCTCTTTTTTTTTTTTTGGAGGGTGGGAAATCATCAAATGACCCCCCCCCCCCGCCCTGGGCGGAGCGGAAGGGAGTGTCAGACTCTTACTGACTAAAAACCAACCATGTTCCTTCATTGGCCCTTTATGTTCCAGAGCCGCGGTATCTCTTTCGAACAGTCCCGCAGCCCTGGCAGGCACCGGCCCTTGCGGGCCCCTCCCGTTTGCTGACAACTCTTTGAGGCGCGCGTGGAACACGAACGCGCCGTCGACACGGCCTGCCCGTCGTCATACGACGGACGGACGGCGAGCTAGCCCATTACTCACCGTCCACAGGCCCGCGCCTACGGTGGCCGAGAGCCATCACGGCGTGGCCCCCGACGCCCGGTGCTTCTCCCGTGGCGGCTGGGACGTGAGGAGGTTCTCTCCCTCTCACATTCCGCCGCCTCCTTCGCTAGCATGACTGCTTCGCAGAAGGAGGTGACGGCTTCCCATTCCCTCTCACCCCGGACCATGGCTTGAACCAGGGCCGGGCGCGAGAGGTCGCCGCCGCCAATCGCTGCTACGAGGACACGGCGGTGCTCCTCCCAAGCGGAGCAGACCTCGACGGTGTGCTC
This sequence comes from Eurois occulta, assembly GCA_950022335.1. Lineage (NCBI taxonomy): Eukaryota > Metazoa > Arthropoda > Insecta > Lepidoptera > Noctuidae > Eurois > Eurois occulta. The sequence continues at coordinate 17,680,436 of OX465498.1, read as the reverse complement.
CACCGTGTCCTCAACCCCAGTTCCCTCAGACACTGACAACTCTTGGAAGTGGTTTAGAAAGCTGAGCGCGTTCAGTCTAATTGGTAAAATTCGCTCTTAGTAACTATAAATTAATACTTTCGGAAAGAGCAAGGAACTTGCTCTTTAAATATACTTACCATCTAAATTCCAAAATACCGTGTCCGTATAAAACCGATCTTATAAATAAATAATACTGATTTTGTCATTACAAACGAGTTTGTCCCTCAACCCAAAGTATCTCTTTTAGATTTCGCAAACTAATAATTTATTAGATTGCAATTTTATCAGCTTCGCTTAATGTTTTTTTTTTTAAATTGTGTTCTTGTTTACCATTTTGTTTGTCGTCATCAGTTTTTTCGTTGTCTGTCTTCGATTTCATGATATACTCTCGAATCAAGTTGCCTACGGGAGCTTCCACCAACAGCCAAAGTGGTACAGCAGTGATGAACGATACCAGCACAATCCCGGTGAATACTTGGCTCTGTTGAGAAAAAAACAGAACTTGATTACTCCATTTAGTTTAAATAGCAATAATAGCAGCCTATTTCTGCCCAATGCTGGTCGAAGGGCGCTTCTCATATAGAGAAGGTACGACGAAGACGTCAGGGATGTCTAAAACTTTGAAAGTGTCTTTAAATTAATTCCCTCCATTTTGTGTGAAATAATTCATCAGCACTGCTCTCAAAATGGTGAAGGAAAACATCGTGAGGAAACCGGCATGTCTTACAACCATCCAGAACCTGTGACATCTACACTCGAGAGCAATGAATCCGGGTCACTTAAAGAATGTTAAAAATCTCGGAAACTAAAAATGATAGGTTAATGCAATAAATTGTATTTAATAGACAATGTAATACTCCTTAAATGAAAGTAAAAAAAATATGAGTCGCCATACATTTTATTAACACAAAATTACATAAAGAAAAAAACTGCTGATCTCTCCTTAAAACAAAAATAGGAAACATGAAATTTTTGAACTTTATTACGATTTTCTTGAATTTTAATACTTCGTATTGCCTCCTCGTGCTTCCATTACTGCGTTTACGTGGTTTGATTTTGGGGAATATTCTCCCATTCCTCTGTGAGAGCAATTTTGAGCTCACGAAGCGTGATTGGGGGAGGGTTTCGTTGTTTTACGCATCTGCCTAGCTCGTCCCAAGCATGCTCGATCGGGTTGATATCCGGGCTGCGCGCTGGCCACTCCATACGAGTAATGTTCATCTCTTGAAGGTAGTCATTCACAATCCTACCTGTATGAGGTCGGGCATTGTCATTCAATTTAGGTGAGGATCCTCACCTAAATTGACCATAAATGGACCAACGTGATCATTGAGGATTTCTTCCACATATCTTACGCTAGTTAAAGAGCCGTTTTCTATGATCACCAGCTCTGTGCGACTTTCAGAAGAAATTCCGGCCCACACAAGTACAGACCCACCACCGTAGGCTACTTTTTCTTCGATGCATGCTTGCTTGAATCTTTCCCCTGGTCTTCGATACACTCTGTGTCTTCCATCGTGCTTGTAGAGCATAAATTTTGATTCGTCGGAGAACATAACTTTTGACCAATCTTCAATACTCCAATTTACGTGGCTCTGGGCATATCTTAGTCTTGAAATACGATGCCCACGCTCCAGTTTAGGGCCGTTTGCAGGTCTAAGGGGTTTTAAGTTAGATTCAGCAAGCCGACGTCTTACTGTCCATGCACTTGGGTTACTTCCTCCGAGGCGTCGAAACTGATTTGTGAGTTCAGTTCCTGTGAGAAAGCGATTTCGAAGCATGGTGTTCACCAAGTATCGGTCTTCTCGTGCTGTGGTACACCTGGTTCTGCCCGTTCCTGGTCTGCGTAGGTTAGAACCAGTTTCTTCGTAACGTCGGAGAACTCTTTGTACTGTTGACAGCGACACACCGACAGTCCTGGCTGTATCGCGCTGACTCCGGCCGGTTTCCAGCATTGTAAGTATTCTGGTGCATTCTTCAGGCGTAAGCGACATAATTTCAGCTTGAATAATGAATATTATAGAGCACTATCAACATGGTTTATGTACCCACATAAATGACAGATTACAAACAAAAGCAAAACCAAATGCTGTAATTTCGTAGTTCCATCTTCGAAAGTGGCCCTTTTTCAAATTTGATTTTTTTATGATATAACTTTACAATAACTAAGAAGTTTTAATACCTTCATTTAAGGAGTATTACATTGTCTATTAAATACAGTTTATTGCATTAACCTAGCATTTTTAGTTTCCGAGATTTTTAGGATTCTTTAAGTGACCCGAATTCATTGCTCTCGAGTGTATCTACAGTACCAACTGACGCTGACCCGATCTATCTACGTAACTATAAGTAACTAGCACAGATAAATCACTATTGTACAGTCACGAGAAATGAAATGTAAACACCTAGCAAAATTCAAAAGCGATGTTCTCGTAAAATAACTGTTTTTACGTTGAGATAAGAACTATTTCGTAATAGTATTGGTTCCAAAACACAATATTAAAGAATATTATAAAAGAGCTGTGTAACTATTTTGTTGTGTAGTAATTTTACTCAATACACACCATCACGACAAAGCTAGTCTCAAAGGTAGTGGTCTGTGCGCCCACGTAGTTCCTGACGAAGGCGACGTGCAGCAGGTAGGCACAGTACGACAGCCGGCTCGGGACCGTCCACCCGCTCCACTCCACGGTTCGCCGACATAAGTCTGGTGGTAGAAACATTCAGGAAAATTTACACACTTGACCACAACAGTCGTTAAAAGCTGAGCTCAATACATGCACTACGTGACATCACGTAATCCCCTATTAGTACATCCTTGCTTAGCCGAACATTTCGTCAGTTACCTATGTTTAAGTCCCATGTAATAGGGGGCGAGCCTAATATCATTGACAGAGCCCAAGTAGACTCCAGGCTGCTACTAATTCCTGATGATAAAACACATTATCACTGTGCCCGACCTGAGTATCGAACTCAAGAGTAGCGCTTGCGACCACTGGACCAACGGAGCAATCCCTCTGATTTACATTGATGCAATATTGAAATCAATAATCAAGGTTTGAATCCAGTAGAATCGCATTTAGCGACCGTTTTATTCCAACGCAGTGTTGGATAGACATATTGGATCAATTTAAATCAACCATAGGCTTTTTTTTTTTCGTGGGTAGGAAATCATCAAATGACCCCCCCCCCCGCTCTGGGCGGAGCGGAAGGGAGTGTCAGACTCTTACTGACTAAAAACCACCCATGTTCCTTCTTTGGCCCTTTATGTTCCAGGGCCGCGGTATCTCTTTCGAACAGTCCCGCAGCCCTGGCAGGCACCGGCCCTTGCGGGCCCCTCCCGTTTGCTGACAACTCTTTGAGGCGCGCGTGGAACACGAACGCGCCGTCGACACGGCCTGCCCGTCGTCATACGACGGACGGACGGCGAGCTAGCCCATTACTCACCGTCCACAGGCCCGCGCCTACGGTGGCCGAGAGCCATCACGGCGTGGCCCCCGACGCCCGGTGCTTCTCCTGGTGCTTCTCCTCCCGCGGCGGCTGGGACGTGAGGCTATCTCCCTCTCACGTTCCACCGCCTCCTTCGCTAGCATGACTGCTTCGCAGAAGGAGGCGACGGCTTCCCATTCCCTCTCGCCCCGGACCATGGCTTGAACCAGGGCCGGACGCGAGAGGTCACCGCCGCCAATCGCCACTACGAGGACACGGCGGTGCTCCGCCCAAGCGGAACAGACCTCCACGGTGTGCTCCACCGTGTCCTCCGGGCGATCCTCGCATTGAAAGCACCCGGGCGTTTCCTCCCCCCCGATTCGGTGCAGGTACCTCCCTAAACATCCGTGTCCGGTGAGGACCTGCGTCAGGCGGAAGGTGAGGGCGCCGTGGCGCCTCTCAAGCCACTCCTCAAAGAGGGGACTGATCGCCACTATCGCGGCGTGCCCTGCACGGGGTTGCGATAGTCGCTCCCTCCATGTCGCCATGAGATCACGGCGGAGGTCTGACCGCTGCGCGACAATATGCCGCGGCAGCGGAGTTACCCCCCGGCTCTGTAACTCCGCGCGCCACTCGTGCAGGCGCGCGAGGACTGTGGCCTCCAGATCCCATGGCGGCAATCCGGCAAGGAGGCTCGCCGCCTCGCGGGAGATCGTGCGGTACCCCCGGATCAGCCTTACGGCTACCACCTTTTGGGGCGCGTTTAGGTAGTGACCGGGGCCCCGTAAAGGGCCATGGACCGCAAGATCCCCGCATAGAGCCTCCGGCAGGAGGCGTTTCGCCCCCTCAGGTTGGGCTCTTGAAGGCAGCCCCGGCCTTTTCCAGTCTGGGAGCCAAACGTCGGAAATGCTCCACGAAGTTCCATCGGCTGTCGAGGACGAGTCCGAGGTACCTCAACGTCGCCTCGACGCCGACGGGAACCTCTCCTACCGTCAGTGTGGATCCCGACGGTGGCGCATTCCGAGACCCATGAAAGGACAATACATGGCCTCGGACTTGTGCAATGCCACCTCGAGACCCAATTGCCGGATCCTCTCAACGACTATCGCAACCCCGCGTGTCATCAATTCGCCCGCGCCTCGTGCGACCTCCCCTGCGCCAGCACCAGATCAACCATAGGCTGCAGTTACAAATATAACGGACTAGCTTTTGCCCGCGGCTTCGCCCGCGTGTATGTCGGAAAATATCCAACGGGAACGTACTACGGGGATAAAAAGTAACCTATAGGTTAATCCTGGTTACGGTAACAAACATAGTTACATACCTTCATACCCCTTTTAACCCTACTGGGGTAGAATTATCAAAAACGCCGCTTATAATTTTCAATCGTCAGCCTAAACAGATAAATGAAGATCCTAACTTCAACACTGACGAACTTTCACATAAACTTCCATCCCCTATTTTACCCCTGTAGGGGTGGAGTTCCCGTCCGTCCATCGTATGACGACGGGCAGGCCGTGTCGACGGCGCGTTCGTGTTCCACGCGCGCCTCAAAGAGATGTCAGCAAACGGGAGGGGCCCGCAAGGGCCGATGCCTGCCAGGGCTGCGGGACTGTTCGAAAGAGATACCGCGGCCCTGGAACATAAAGGGCCAATGAAGGAACATGGGTGGTTTTTAGTCAGTAAGAGTCTGACACTCCCTTCCGCTCCGCCCAGGGCGGGGGAGTCATTTGATGATTTCCCACCCACCAAAAAAAAAAAAAAAAGACGGGTTGCACTCCGGGAGTGCCGGCAGAAGTGAAAACTTGATTATTAACGTTGAGCATGTTTGATATTTTGGAATGGTTAGGGAATAATTTTGCACCAATTGCTTTATCAGTATAAAGAACAGGGTGTACTATTCGGTGCACCCCTGCCTGAGCCTTCGGGGATTACAGGATGTTATGTTATCATTGAATCCTGCCTAAAGAATTTGTAATTAAAAGTGTGGAAGTAATCTGTCGCACATAAAAATGTGTGCGATACATCTTTTCACAGGCGCTTAGTAAGCACGTAAGCAGGAACGTCACATTCGATCTTACTACAGAATTAACTGAGAATTTATCGGTTTCCTATACCAATAACACTCGTGCTTTTTAACTTACTTGTAAATACTTGTAATCAAATCATTTTTAAAGCAGGTTTTTAAATAAACTGAACTTTATTTTACCAAACAACAAACGCCTTAGTGAAAATGTTTAGCAATTTAATACTCGGAAGGTACTTATTGCGATTGAACGATTTCCTTTTTTATTTTATTATCATGATTGTGCTTGCATCTTAAAAGCCTTCACAAGTACTTTTAATAGCTACTAGATACTAAGAAAGCTGCAAACTCAAAGACAACACTGTCTTATTGATTATAGAATCTCTTGTCATTATGCGTCAATCAATAAAATTGCAAGGAAATACGGAATTTTAGCTACACTAACATACCTTCAGGTACGTAACGTTTGTAAATAGCACGTAAATTGCCTTCGTAGTTAGCACGGTTCGAATCCCCCAAAGACCACGGTTCTATCACAATCTTAAGGACGATGAAGATAGCCAGAGGACTAGGTTTCGCGGCGCTGCGCCGGCGCGCGGCGGGTAGCAATTTATTTAATAGATTTGTCAGCTTTATCCCTAAAGCATTAGGTTCAAAGTTGATTGGAAACATTTAAAAATTTCTTTAAATGATTTTAAACCATAAAATGTTGAAGGTTAAGTTCAAAATCGAATGACAAAATTGGTCTTACGCTTTTTCGATCAGGTCACGTGTCCTGACGCGAGTTTAAGATTTTATACCCATTACAGAAAAAGTGCTCAACGCCGCTAAAGAAGTTTTCACTTCAAAAAACTGGGCTGGAGTTACCAAAAATCCTTTCTTAGTGGATACTTACTCTTCACAAAGAAGACACCCTCCAAGTTTATTTATTTATTTAAACTTCATGTACATAGGCGGACTTAATGCCACAAGGCATTCTCTACCAGTCAACTTTTGGGTTAAATAATAAAACATTGTGACAACCTACAAAATAAATATCTAAAAAATAACTTCTTGTTGTAAGTTTCATGTCTCTAGGACCAGCGGCTTGGGCTGTGTGTTGATATATCACCCAGTCAGTCAGTCAGTTTACCATTTAAATATATATATATATAAAATGACTCCGTAATTCTCTGTATTTCTTTTATATTTTTATATTCTGGGCCGTAAAATTTTTTGCCGACGTCTTCATGCAAAAACTTTTATCCCCTATTTTTACACCTTTACAGTAATATAACACGACGCCTTACGCCATCTACCGGATTGTGTGCACTATACTACGCTACCCGAGTAGATCGCAACATAACCAAGATAATCATCGATAAGACGACAACAGCACCTATAGACTACAAGCGACATCTAACATTCGACGTGTGAAGTGTCCGTGGCGTCAACGAAGGTTACAACCACAAACAAGTGTGAGATGATGAAGACACACACTAATATGTGAAAACCGCATATATAAACCCGGACCACCGAGGATCTAGTCACTCGCTACTTAGAAGGCACAGTGGTCGATAGCCCCGCAGTCACCACTGTTGTCATAAGCTTGCCCTGAGCGGAGGCCCCGTCGCCCTCAGGAATAGCCTAGCTAGGAGGTGAAGGGATAGGATAGCCCCGCAGTCCATCCCTAGAACCACTAATAGGTTTAACTTTAGTCTAACTTTGTTTGTTAAAGTCTGTCAAGTTTTGAAGTGAAGAGAATAAACTCCTATTTGTCGTCCAACGCTGGTTTTATTCCACCGCCACCATTATATTGGCGCCCAACGTAAAAATCTTCTTCTACCCGCAACTATTTTATCGGAGTACCCACATTATCGACGGTGTACCCACATATTGGCGGATAAACAGAAGCCTACCCTCAAGACAATTTATAATACTTTGACATATTGACATGTCTGAGAAAAAACAAGAAATGGTGATGATGACTCAGGAACAATTCACTGCACTCCTAACAAAAGTGACAGAAGCGAACGAAAGTGGAAATAGACATTTTAAAAGTTTTGCTGCGTGCACTAAGCGTTACGACGGTGAACGAAATTTTGATAAAGTTGAAGAATTTGTAACTAGTATCTCAGTTTACAAAAAAATTGAGAAAATCAGTGACGAAGACGCCTTGGAAGGTTTAACTTTATTACTATCTGGTTCTGCTGCTACGTGGTGGAACGGTGTGAAAAGTGATATTAAAAAGTGGACCCAAGCTCTCGACGCCATTAAGTCTGCTTTTGCGCCGAAAATGCAGCCACACGAAATTTATTTGGAATTATACTCGAAGAAGCAAACATCAGAAACAATAGACACGTTTGTGTGTGAAAAACGTGCCTTACTCGCACAGTTACCTGCAAAAAGAAATAGAGAAGAGGAACATTTGGATTTTGTTTACGGACTCCTCAATATAACCTACAAAAAGGAGATTGCTCGCACGGAAGTGAAGACATTTGCTGAACTTCTGAATCGTGGTCGTCATATTGAGAGTCTGCTCAAGGAAGCTGGTGAGGTAACGGCACCAACACAATCAGAACGGAAGCCGCTCAAAAGATGTTCTTTTTGTGGCAAGAAGGGTCATCTTTTTGACGTATGTCGCAAAAGGTTGGCAGAACAAAAGGAAACGGCAGTATCTCAACCCGAAAAGAAGCCAGTCATCACATGCTATGGATGTGGAGCACCTGGTGTTTACAGAAGCAACTGCAGTACCTGTAAAACAAAGGAAACGCCACCAAAGCCCGTTGCATTTTGTACAGTACAAAATAGCTTAAAGATACAAGCCAAAATACCGACGGTAAAGGTAAATATTAAAGGGGAAGAAGGCTATGCATACATAGATACTGCTGCCCGTCGTAGTATTGCCAGTATGCAACTGTATAAGATGTTGTTACGTAAAGGAACACAGTTTGACCAGCAAGCAACTGACATCAAATTAGCAGATGGAACGGTGAAAACGTCAAACTTGTTGACAACGACAACTGACATACGTATTGGAAAACGCACATTACCAATAACATTGTCAGTCATGCCAGAAGCTGTTGACAACCGTACGTTGTTAGGTATCGAATTCTTAGAACAGGCAGGAATGATACTTAATGCACCGCAACGTTGTTGGAATTTTATAGACGAACCACAAACTTCATTCAATTTCATTCAACTAAACAATGACGTCATACCAATGAAGGCAGTGAAGCGGATGACATTTGAAGTTAAACCGGAGCCAGTTGAAGTAAAGGCAGTGTCGGAGTTCATCCAGTGGGCTAACGAGCTGGACATGTTGTCACCGTTACCCATAACACCGGCATCCGATGTACAAGACAGCTCACCAGTAAATAAAAGACCAAAGTGGACATTACAAAAATTAAACACGCCACCAGGTCCAGCACGTCCACGAGAACCCGCTGACAACCAATCTTGTGTGGATCCGCGTATTATTTATTTACCAATAAACCCAACTTCTTTGTATTCTGTTGATCTTTATTTAAAACCTGATGAAGGAACCATACTTACAAATAATGAGCAAAAGATGTTCAATGAATTATTAATTGAGTACAGCGACATCTTTGGAAAAAACACGGAACCAACTCCATTTACACAACATAGAATCGACACAGGCAATCATCCTCCTATTAGTGTTAAGCCTTATAGGTTGTCATCAACAAGGCAAAAGCAATTAAGAGAAAAGCTGGATGATATGATAAATGATGACGTTATCGAGGAATGCGATTCCCCATGGTCAGCACCTGTAATTCTAGTTCCAAAAGGAGAAACCGATGTTCGAGTTTGCGTAGATTATCGACGACTCAACGAGATAACTAAACCAGACAGATATCCGTTGCCTCGTATTGACGACTTGTTACATCAGGCAAAAGCGATGCCATACATGTCAACAATTGATTTACAGTCTAGTTACTGGCAAATAATGGTACATCGAGATGATTACGATAAAACAAGCTTTGTATCACCATTTGGAACGTTCCGTTTCAAGCGAATGCCATTCGGTCTACGGAACGCGCCTGCTACGTTCCAAAGATTAATGGACAAATTCATACTTGGATTGCACGCGAAGTGTGTATTAAGCTACTTAGATGATCTAATTATCCGATCTATTACTTTCAGTCAACATATAAAAGACTTAAGAGAAGTATTTATTAAACTAAGAGAATACAAGCTACGAGCTAACAGAAAGAAATGTAAATTTATGTGTTCAGAAATAAAATATCTGGGCCACCTTATAGTTTCTGACGGTATCAAAACAGACCCAGAGAAAATCTCTGCTATTGCAAACCGTCAGGCGCCTAAAAATCTATTTATTTATTTATTTATTTATTTATTAACAAAGGTTTACCAACAGTTTGTGTGTACAAAATTTCTTGAGTACAGGTTTTACAGTCTTGGACTTACACAGTCGCCAATTACAGGTTAACCAGCATTCACAAAGAAAGTGATAAGTTAATAACACAAAAGAGTATAAAATTGAAACCGAATGGCTCTAGAAATGAAATAACTAAACTAAAATAAACAACTACGCAATTAAACTCCCTAAACTTAGAGCATATTTGGCTTACGAAATATAAAATTCAAGAATAAAACAGCATCGCTATAATTTAACTAACTAATTATATGAGAAGAATAAAAAAGACATAAATAAAGAAGAATTAGTAAAATAAGATAAAAAGTTGTCATTAATTCATACTAACATAAGATAATATTCTTTTGTGATTTTCGGGAATTAAGTAATTGGGTTTTAAAGATTTTTATGGAATCATGGTGAATGTCAAGATCAGGTGAGGATTTAATAATAGAATTCATCTCTCTACTGAGTCTGTTAAGTGGCGAGTTTACCCCAATATTTGTGTTTGATCCATGAGTATTGAACAAGTTGGTTATAGGATATCTAGGCATATTGAAAGGTACTTTTAGTCCGATACGCTTAACTAGTTCACTGCAGTCCAATTTATTATTTACTAATTTGTACAAAAACATGAGATCTTGTATCAGTCGACGGTCGCGCAGACTATTTATTTTATACGTTTGAAGACGTTGTTCATATGGACACCGGGGAGATATTTCACTGAAGGTATATGCTAGGTGTTTTGTAAAGGCCCTCTGGATGCTTTCGACTCTTTGTGAGTGTACTGCATAGAGGGGATTCCACACCACGCTGGCAAATTCTACGTGGCTGCGAACTAAGGCGTTATAAAGTACAGTTTTTGTTCTTATCAGCTTAAATCCTTTAGTATTTCTCTTAAGAAATCCTAGCAACCGTGCAGATTTCGTGACGATGTTATCGATATGGCTTCTGAAGTTAAGTTTACTGTCCATGATTACGCCAAGATCGCGGACCTCATTGACTGTTTCTAATACTGCACCTTTTATTTTGTATGAGACCGTATTGGATTGCTTTTTCCTAGAAAATCGTATGTGGTTACATTTTTTTACGTTAAGCTGCATGTGATTCAGGTTGCACCAATGCTCAATTCTGTCTAAATCCTCCTGAATTAGGGAAGCATCTTCATCTGTGGTGATAGTTTTGTAAATTTTTAGATCATCGGCAAACATTAGGTATTTACTGTGTTGGATTTGATCTGTAATGTCATTAATGAAGAGCGAAAACAGAACTGGTGCAAGGTGAGAACCCTGAGGAACTCCTGAATCAGCATAGTACGGGTAAGATTCATAACCATTAACAACAAGAATTTGCGATCTACGGGACAAATAAGATGAAAACCAGTTTAATAAAGAACCATGTATACCATTGTATTCTAACTTTGATAGTAGCAGAGAATGGTCAACTGTATCAAACGCACTGCTAAAGTCTGTGTATACAGCATCTACTTCTAATCTTTTGTCAAGAGCTAAGGTTACGTCAGAAACAAACTCAACAAGGTTTGTTTCTACGCTGCGACCAGCTTTAAAACCATGCTGACTTTGTGAAATAATTTTATTAATGTGGTGAGTAATGATTGGACAGACAAGAGACTCAAAGATCTTGGAAAAACATGATAATATTGAAATAGGACGGTAATTTTTAACATTAGCAGGATCTCCTTTCTTGAAAATCGGCACTATTCTAGCGGTTTTCCATACTTCAGGGAAGATTCCTTCAGCAAGAGAAGAATTAAAAATTAACCGCAACGGAAGGGCAAGTTCATGGCAACAGCGTTTTATTAACAAGGGTGGTATGGAATCAGGTCCAGCCCCTTTGAAAGCATCTATGAGTTTCAGCTTGTTAAAAATTTGCATTTCCGTAAACTTAATAGTACTTATGACAGAGTCAATACCTGAAAATCCATTGCAAGTGTTGTTAGTAGTAACTGGGTTTTGACTAAAAACAGACACAAATTGATCCGCAAAAAGGTTAGCAATTTCAGGACCACTACTAGTGACCCTATCATTCATAAACATGTCAGCAGGTATGCAAGATTCCCCACGACGTTTATCTTTTATGAAACGCCAGAAAGCTTTAGGGTTTTTGGGAATATCGTTTTCAATTTTACTTTTATATGTATTGTAACAGTTATTTATTAATGTATGGCAGCGACTGCGAAGTAATTCAAAGGTTAGTCTGTCTCGGGGATTATTATATTTGCGGTATTTTTGTCTAAATTTCTCTTTTTCAGACAGGGCCCTAATAAGTGAGGCAGTATACCAAGACGGGTATTTAGATTTTTTCTTATTATATTTGGGTACAAAATTATCAATAGCGCTCTGTAGCACACTGTAGAAGGCGTCAACCCTTTCATTAACATCAACACATTTATGGAAGGCATCATACCAATTTATACTTTTGAGGTAAATTATGATTTGTTCATAGTCAGCTTTAAAAAAGTTGTAACCGGACCGATATTTTGATTTTAATTGTTCTAGATTTGACAGTGAAATAGATATAAGCAAGTTTGGATGATGGGAGTCCAGTTTACTAAGCAGGTCATTAGGCTTAGTAACTGTTACATCTGATAAGTTACTTAATACTAGATCTAAAAATTTGTTTTCTGCATTATGGATGGTATTAAATTGGTGGAGTTCATTAACTGACAAAAAGTCTACAAATGAGTAACCCAGTGCGTTTTCATGGTTTGATGGCGAAAGATGTAGGTCATCATCTCTCCTGTTCCACTCGATAAAACTCAAGTTAAAATCCCCAAGAATCACAACATCATCACCATTATTGAGCACTTTATTAACATTATTTAGGAAGCTCTGCAGAGAGTCCAGTTTGACAGGCGGGGGCATATAGATAACACATAGTGCAATTTTTTTGGTATTGTTGTTAACAGTTAACTCTATAGACAACCATAAATCTTCCAAATCACTTTCCCAGCTTTTCATTCGTACAGATTTAATTTTATTAGTAACAGCAACCATAACCCCTCCCCCATCTTTTTTGGATGCCTTAGAACTTAATCTATCTCTACGATATACTATGTACCGCGAGTCAATGAACTCACCATTAGTTACAGTAGGGTTTAGCCAAGATTCAGTAAATGCTATTACATCATAGTTAGTAAGCAAAATATTTTTATAGATATCTTCGGTTATGAATAAATCTAAAACAATTAATATCATTTTTACAAACCGCATCATGGTATCGGAGATTTATTCATAATTTTGCAGACATTGCTAGACCACTTACTAACCTAACGAAGAAGAAAATAAGCTGGAAGTGGGAACGAGAGCAACAAGAAGCATTTATGAAATTAAAAAATGCCTTGACTACGTCACCAGTGTTGGAACAGGCTAGTGACGATTTACCCTTTGCTATCAAGACTGATGCCAGTCAGTATGCCATTGGCGCAGCTTTAGTGCAGGGGGAGGGGGACAATGAACACCCTGTTGAATACGCAAGTAGACTCTTAACACAAGCTGAACGCAATTACAGTGTCACAGAAAAGGAAGCACTAGCCATAGTATGGGCTATTTCAAAATTTCGTGGCTATATAGAAGGAACAAAGTTCATAACTATTACAGATCATCAACCGTTGAAATGGTTAATGAATCTTAAAACACCAACTGGTCGCTTAGCACGGTGGGCACTACAGCTGCAACCATACGAGTTCAAAATCCAATATACTCCAGGACGAACTAATGTAGTAGCTGATACATTGTCTCGACCACCGTGTGAGCAGCATGATGGAAAATGCATAATATGCAGCGCAGAGTTAGATCTACCTAGATACAATGAAAAACAGTTAAGAGATGAACAAATGAAAGATGACACCCTTCAAACTATCATAAAAATATTAGAAGAAGGAAAAGAAATACCAAATTATGTAGAATACATTAAGAAAGGGTACCTAGTCCATAAAGGTGTCCTGTATCTTTACATGCCAGAACAAGAAAATGACAATGCAAAGTTAGTAGTTCCACGTCATGAAATACAAAATGTTCTGAACGCTTACCATGACTCACCTACTGCTGGTCATATGGGAGTAGAAAGAACAATACAACGTATAACAAATAGTTTTATTGGACGGGACTACGAAAAGATGTTATAAAATACGTGAAAACATGTGTTGAATGCCAAAAATATAAGCCCACTAATAAGAAGCCAGCAGGCTTATACCAGTCCACCCCAAACTCTCAACGATTTGAGGTATTGTCCATTGATCTTTTTGGACCTTTGCCAAAGGGACCATCAGGAGAAAAGTGGATTTTGATCATAGAAGATACTACTTCAAGATGGGTAGAATTATTCCCACTAAATGAAGCAACTAGTGAAAATTGTGCCATCATTTTAGTCAGTGAAATATTTCTTCGGTATGGGTTGCCAAGGAAAATTATCAGCGATAATGGAGTACAATTTATATCAGCGATAATGCAAAAACTAGCATATTGCTTAGAAATTCAACAAATATTCACACCCGTATATCACCCTGAACCAAATGTGGTTGAAAGGAAAAATAGGGATATGAAGTCACAAATTGCAATTATGGTCAAAGACAAACATAAGAACTGGCCAACGACTTTACCAACAATAAGATTCGCAATGAATACAGCTAAGTGTCAAACTACAGGCTTCTCACCATCTTACCTTACATTTGGGAGAGAATTGCGTACACCATACGAGTTGACACATGATCTAAGCTCGGTTGTAGAATCGGAAAACTTTGTCGCAGAAATCACTCCAAAGTTAAAACAACTAGCCCAAGACTTGGAGCTAGCAAAAGAAAATATAGAGTGTAACAAAGAAACGACACGCCAAAGAGCAAATAGCAAGAGAAGGCCCGACCCAGACTACGAAGTTGGAGACTTAGTCTTGATAGAATCTCATCCCGTGAGCAACATCGATAAACAGTTTACTTCGAAATTTGCTCCTCGACGAGATGGACCGTATGTTATATTAAAGAAACATGGAACCTCCACTTATGAAATTGCTCACCCAGAAACTCCAGACAAGCCTATTGGAAAATATCATACGTCAGCAATAACGAAGTTTGAAAAGAGAGACAACGTCATATCCAAACCAACTTATCCGATACGCCGAAGAGGAAGGCCGCGGAAACAAACTGGTGCTGGTACTCAGTCGGGACGACCATAGAGTACCAGAGGGGGAGAATATAACACGACGCCTTACGCCATCTACCGGATTGTGTGCACTATACTACGCTACCCGAGTAGATCGCAACATAACCAAGATAATCATCGATAAGACGACAACAGCACCTATAGACTACAAGCGACATCTAACATTCGACGTGTGAAGTGTCCGTGGCGTCAACGAAGGTTACAACCACAAACAAGTGTGAGATGATGAAGACACACACTAATATGTGAAAACCGCATATATAAACCCGGACCACCGAGGATCTAGTCACTCGCTACTTAGAAGGCACAGTGGTCGATAGCCCCGCAGTCACCACTGTTGTCATAAGCTTGCCCTGAGCGGAGGCCCCGTCGCCCTCAGGAATAGCCTAGCTAGGAGGTGAAGGGATAGGATAGCCCCGCAGTCCATCCCTAGAACCACTAATAGGTTTAACTTTAGTCTAACTTTGTTTGTTAAAGTCTGTCAAGTTTTGAAGTGAAGAGAATAAACTCCTATTTGTCGTCCAACGCTGGTTTTATTCCACCGCCACCATTATAGTAAGATTTTTACAAACTTTGAATTTCGTATTTATTTATACAATACAAATACTAATAGTTTATTTCTTTAACTAAGGTTTGTACTATAAAGCTAGTGATAGAGGTGTCCTTTTAAGCAAGTAAATGCCTGTATTATGACACTCCACTCTACCGTAACTTAAATTTACGTAATGTACAGACAAGAATTGTATTAAGACGTCGACGACAATCGTGGGCCCGACTCTGTTCCGCCTGTGATGTTGTGTGGTGTTGCTCTTAACAGGGTTTTTCAATTTAAATATTTGAGTCACTTGGTGAGTGCCGACCTTAAGGATGACGCAGATATCGATAGGGAGCGCAGGGCGTTGACGGTCTAATATGTTGTTCAGAAGATTTGCGTCCTGTTCAAAAGAAGTCAAAGTTACTCTATTTAAGGCATATTGTCAAAACTTCTATGACAGTAGCTTATGGACAACATATTATTCTCAAAAGACCGTCAACGCATTGCGCATCCAATATAATAATGCTTTCAGAATGCTATTGCGGCACCCACGTTTCTGCAGTGCATCTGGAGGCTCGTACGGACGGATTCGCAGCTATTTTACGCAAAAAAGTCGCCTCCTTGTTGAGCAGGGTTCGTGCTAGCAGAAATGGCATTCTGGCGGATATTGTGGACAAATTCGACTGCCTATTCTAAGTCATCACATTAGGGTGCTGGCTAAAACGAGTACCATAAAAGTGATGAACTAATTATTTGATGAATGAATTGTTATTAATGAATGTATCTTAATCACCAAATTCTTACCACTAACATAGTTCTTAAGTACTTATTCACTAACACATATGGTCCTTGTTGCTCGGAATAAATAGTTATTTGATTTGATTTGTATTAACTATTACTAATATATATTATTTATTTTTATAATTTATATAATTTCGAGGAAGGAAATTAAGTTAAAGTACATAGAAAAACAACATTACGGACTTTACATCAGCTTAATTAAATGAGTGTGCGTTTTATGTGTTTTATGTGAGTTGGGCTTGTGTGATATGTATGTGTGGGATATATGTGTATGTGTGGTATGTAAAAGTGAACGCTTGAATGAGTGAGTTATGAGGTGAGCTGCAGGAGGGCCTCAGTGTCCTCATGTGCGAGTGGTTTTATCCATTTAATTACAAGTTTTTTACACTCATAATATTCTTTGGTGTATACATATACCTCTTTATTATATTATAGAGTTGAGATGACTGTTTCTCGTATTGCCTGCTACAGAACCTGGTTTTTGTTTGTGGAATCGGTGCTATAATATCTTTCCTCCTTCTAGACATGATCAAAGCCTAAAAAATAAGATTACGTAAAAAAACGACGTAAAAATAAGGTAATTCTCAGACAAACTTTTATCCCCTATATCAACCCCTTACAGCCTTTTTTTAAAAAGTCACCTATGTCCATTTTCAGGCTTTAGAGTATCTCTGTGCCAAATTTCATTTAAATCGGTTCAGTAGTTTAGGCGTGATTGCGCCTGCCAGGGTTGCGGGACTGTTCGAAAGAGATACCGCGGCCCTGGAACATAAAAGGCCAATGAAGGAACATGGGTGGTTTTTAGTCAGTAAGAGTCTGACACTCCCTTCCACTCCGCCCAGAGCGGGAGGAGTCATATGATGATTTCCCACCCTCCAAAAAAAAAAAAAGGCGTGATTGCGCAACACACAGACAGACAGAGTTACTTTCGCATTCATAATGTTATCTATACATATTATAAATCTGTAGACGTGGCGTTTCTGTACATTGAAAATATCTAGAATAAAAATAGTAGGGGTGTTAAAGGATCACACAACGATCCCATTTCTACCATTTTTAGAATTTTTGTCTGTTTGTCTGTTCGTTTGTGCGCGCATCACGTAAAAACCCCTCATTGTATTCAAAATTGAAACATAAGAAGCATTGTTCCGAGTAATATTTACCGTTTATTTTATCAGAATCGACAACAGACGCAAAAGATATTAATTTTTAAAATCCAGTCAGTAACCTCATACGCGATTTCTATGATAATTTTAATTATTTACGTAAGTAGGTTTTAGTCGAAGTGCAGTCGGAATGGCTGAAAATGAATTTGGCTTTATTTTTCCTTTTGTGTTTACTCTTTGCATCGAAGTTATAAGTCTTGTACTACTTACAACCCATTACGTAATAAAATCTCAAAACGTTTAAAAATTAAAAAAAAATTAAAATAGGATAAAATCCACGACGTTGTACATTTTTTTTAACCCGGACTTCATGCTTAGTAGTCGCATTTGCGACCACTCGACCAACGAGGCAGTCTCTCACGTACAGACCAAAATTTCCACGGGAACGAAGTCGCGGGCAACAGCTTGTATATAGTAAGGATAAAGATTCTTTAGGTAGGATGACGCAGTCATGAGCATTCTGTTGATACAACAACAGATTGATACCGATGTTTTTTTTTTTTTTTTTTTTTTTTTATTACAAAATGGGCCTGCTCTTGACCTCGATCACGCCTGGTGGAAAGCGATGGATGAGGTCTATGATGAAACGAGCGTGCCCAGAAGATGCCTGTTCACTCTTGCTTTGAAGGCAGACGGGTTATATGTGGGAGGGAACACAGATGCCGGCAGAGAGTTCCACACTTTGGCTGTGCGCATAATAAACGTGGAGGAGAAGCGCCGAGTACGACTTGTCGGGATATCAACCAAGTGTGGATGGTACGCCGCAGTACGTCTGCTAGTCCGGTGGTAAAAGGGTGATGGTGGGATTAGATCGTGGAGCTCCTGCGCACACTCTCCGAAGTACAGTCTGTAGAAGACCGACAAGCAGGCGACATTACGCCGATGAGCTAGGCTGTGAAGCGTTGCTACCAAAGACTCGTCGCCTATGAGCCTTTTAGCTCTGCGTTCCACCGAATCAAGTGCAGCAAGCTGGTATTTTGCTGAGCCATCCCACAGGTGACTGCAATACTCCATACAGGAACGGACCTGTGCTTTATACAAATTTAAAAGCTTATGTCATTGTTGTGTAGGTAATACGCAGTCTGCACTAAAAGTATCGGGAATGGAATATTTCCACTGTTCCTGTCATATTAAAATCTTTTTAATTGAAAACTCCTTGGTTTTAAAAATCAAATATTATTATTTAATTAAAAAAAGATTCTCGGTCTTGTCACAAGGTTTTGTCAAACTTGTTTAGTCGTTGAGAAAACGGAATTGACTCAAGAAAATTTAAGAGCGATGATTTATTACGACTTTCGAATTGGTTTAACACAAAAACAGTGTGTTGACCGGATGATTTCTGCATTTGGTGATGAAGCCCCATCCAAAACCACAATTTACCGCTGGTTTGCTGAATTTCAACGTGGACGTGTCAAGCTCAGTGATGATCCCCGTCAAGGTCGTCCAAAAAGTGCAGTCGCTCAAGAAAACGTTGATGTTGTGCGTAAGCTGAATGAGGAAGATCGACATGTGACATACCGCGAAATTCAGGCAACTTTAGACATTGGCATGAGTCAAATACGAATAATCTTGCATGAATTAGATTTCAATTAGGTGTAAAAAAGTTGTTTTCCCGATGGATACCGCATTCGCTCTGTGAAGAGCAAAAAGCGGCTCGCGTTACTTGGTGCGTCAGAACTCTCGAAAGATTCCACGCAGGATCCTCAAATCCTGTATACAACACCGTATCAGGTGACGAATGGATATAAACTGGATATACGCGTACGAACCCGAAACAAAAAACCAGTCACGAGTTTGGGTGTTCGAAAATGAGTTAAAGCCAACAAAAATTGTTCGTTCACGGAGTGTTGCAAAAAAATGGTGGCCACGTTTGTCTCCAAAACCGGCCATTTTGCGACTATTCCTCTTGAGGGACAAAAAACGGTTAATGCAGAATGGTATGCTAGCATTTGTTTGCCACAGGTCGTTTCTGAACTCCGTAAAGATAACTGCAACCTCCGCATCATCCTCCATCACGACAATGCGAGTTCTCACACCGCGCACAGAACGAAAGATTTTTTAGAGCAAGAAAACATAGAATTATTAATCCATCCGCTGTTCAGCCCCGACCTAAGCCCTAATGATTTCTATACTTTCCCTAAAATAAAGAATAAATTGCGTGGTCAGAGATTTTCATCACCTGAAGAAGCTGTGGACGCCTACAAAACGGCCATTTTGCAGACCCCAACTTCCGAATGGAATGGTTGCTTCAATGATTGGTTCCATCGTATGGAAAAATGTGTCAAATTTCGCGGAGAATACTTCGAAAAGCAATAAATACATTTTTAAATAGTAATGTTGTGTCACTTCCTTGATTCCCGAAATTTTCAGTGCCGCCCGTATTGACGCTGACAGTCCTTAAACGGGGTTTAGATTTGCTCATCGCTTTTAGTTTCATTGTTGAACTGCGCTCTTAATGTTTTAAATTCATTAAACCTTACCGTCTATTTTAAAGATGAAAGTAAATATCCCGGTTGCTATTATGACGGTAAATGTTGGCTTGAGCACGATAGCGCTGGCTACCCTGACCCAGATCGACGGCCGAGGTCTGTCTCCATAGAACGAGCTGCAGGCGTAGATAAGAGAAATTGCCAAGGGAACGAGGAGCGGGACGAAGTAGCGATATTTCTGAAAATAAAAAACATCAGTAGTTGTAAATCACAGGCGCTTACGAACATTTTAAAAAGAATATTCTTAACGCTTAATAGGTATATTCATTTCTGAACTTCTAATTTCAGATTTTGGTTATGAAACTTTTGATTGTGGAGTCTCGATTAACAACGCGATCTTTTTCTTTATCTATTTTTCTGCCACGGTGTTGGTAAGTGGCATATCATTTATAGGCCCTTGTCTCATGTCGCATTTAAAAATGTCAATTTTTCACTTCTATTTAAAAAACACAAGACAGCCGTGTCCACAATTTGACTGCACCGGTTTTAACGAATCTTTACCGGAAACAGGTACGATCAAAGAAAATACCCGTTGCAGCTGTATAGCTGCATCCGGTAGGACTGGAAGCCGACCTCAACACAGTTGGGAAAAGACATGCTGATGATGACAAATCAAGTCAGTAAAAAAGCTTATATTTTGATAAAAAATCTACTTACCCGCAACCTCTTGCCATCAAAGCCTTTCTTCTGGCAATGGTAGACGAAGTAGGCTAACGAGACGCCCATTGTGTACCCGATGATGTTGGTGTGGCCGCGCCTGTACGCATAGTGGAACGTTGGCTCGTTCATGAAGATGTCATGAATTGCCCTGGAAAAAGAGACCGACATTAATGCATATGTAATTATAGAACATAAACAAGGAACAATGTAAGATATAATTAATTTTAAAAAAGAGTAACCATGGAGTTTCTTCTCCATAGGAAACGTCGCCCATCCCGAATCGCGAACCTAGAATATGTTTTGACGTTTCATATGTGTCCATGTAGGGTAATGTAAAATAATATATATAGGTTTTGAATGCCCTTATTCATTTCCTCATCTTTCGTATCGATGGTACGTCTCAATAAATATCTTCAGCCCAATAGATGGCCAGGGAAGGTTGGCACAAAAAGGAGGAGGTCTATCGTCGGGGGCCACGTCGTGATGGCTCTCGGCCACCGTAGGCGCAAGCCTGTGGACGGTGAGTAATGGGCTAGCTCGCCGTCCGTCCGTCGTATGACGACAGGCCGTGTCGACGGTGCGTTCGTGTTCCACGCGCTCCTCAAAGAGATTTCAGCAATTGTGACTGTTCCAATAAGACCCTAGGCTGATAAAATTTTCGTTTTTCCTAAATCATGTAAATATTAGTACTTATATCGGCTCCCCAATTAAGATAAGGGGAAGAACAGTGCCCCGACCAGCCGCACAGTTTTGTAAAGCCATCCAAGAGGAATTACTTTTCCACCGAAATAAGGAGATTGGATTTCCAGTCCTGCTCCGACTTTAGAAGCTAGGGAACAGGACTGGGTATTCTAGGTGAAGTTAGTATTGGGAGTTCACAGTTAGAACATATACATGAATATTAACACATCGTATAAAACATTATAACAATAAAGTATGAAGCAGTAAGACAAACGTACGCAAAGATAAGATATATGATTAAAAAGGGTTGGTGAAGGGAACGTTACGCTTGCGTTTAAGGATTCCATTATTTACCGTTACGTTAATTCAATTATTTAAATGTATTACGACCCCATCTCTATGGCATGTAACCGGTTACAATAACTGCCTCAGTACGTGACTGTTAGACCTAAGCGCATAGGTCCACTAAGGACACTGCTACGAATTCTAACAGACCACGCTCCCTAAGCACAATTCACATGTCTTTCTCAATCCTAAGACAGAGTTCTGAGGAGTCCTGCTGCCATTGAGGAAGGCACGTTTTAGTAGTTCTTCCTACACGCGTATTCATGTTAAACACCCTTACGGCAATCTACACCTTGACTATGATACAACATAACTTGCACAAGCGCACCGTAGACTCAGTCTGTAGCAGAACATATTACGATTGGCGATTGGTGAACGTTAAGTGGGAACTTTCGTCACTTCACATTTCTTTAATCTACCCCATGTCGTGGTTGCGTGTCTCGCTAAATTGTGTCGATTCAGTAATAGGCCAACCAGTGGCCGGATTTGGTTTCAACGAGACAAACAGCCGGGTTTGACTTTTCAGTCCCTAGCGTTCCTTAGAACGGAGATATCAATTCGATGTTTCAGTGTGAAATACTTCAGGGAGCCTACCCCCACTCCCGATATGTACGCCAGCAATGCCTACGCAATGTTTCTGAGCTAGACCTTTAAAGGAAGCAATATTCACCATCGGAGCTTGGTTACTTTGTACAACAAGTACAAGTCGGCATTATAAATTATTGTTAAATATCATTTGTTTTAATCAAACTGTGATAATGGTGTTGCCTTCACCGACTGAACAATATAGATTGTTCTACTTAAAATGAATATAGCGGTCTGCCTTCCATTTGTGGTACGTCAGGATATAAGTCAATATTTGTCTATATACATTAGTCGTTCGTATTAGTCGAAACTGTACATGTCGTTATGAAAAGCGAACCGTCCCTAGTATCAAGCGCAGACGGTAGATATTTGCCAAGGTACGGAATAGGAGTTGGACACATAACACATGATATAATTATATACATCGTGGCTCCGCACTACCGCTTTGCAAGCTGTAATAAATGAATTACGCTGGTGCATTATATTAACAGTTAGACATTGTGATGATTTAGGTGGCTGCCTCGCCTTACTGGAATAAATTAGTTGCCGGGCTTTATATTAACAGTTCTTTACGCTACCGCCAAACTGCTACTTAAGCTAGGGTTTAATTATAGTTAACACTTACCACGTGTTCACTGAAGATGATTAGTCTAAAACTAACTTACAGAATACCGCTCACACGACCAGTTTCGTCTCCGCCACTGCTCGTCTCATTGCGCGTCACGACACTTGTTTCCACCAGACTTATTACTACTACTTATATTTGATTTATAAAACATTAATCGCTCTATTACGACAGTCCCCTGGGACATGTTTACCTTGGTACCAAGACTACGCTAACTTCCCGAGACGTCCTAGTACTTTAACCGTTTTAGACCGAATCCCCTGACTCAGCTCGACCACTACGAGCGTCCGGACGCCTCCGTCATCCCAAAACCACTGCCAGGTACCATCCCTCGTCTCTCGCTTCTCTCAGCCTCCCCGGCGTTTGCCTTTTTTTTTCGTAAATCTCTCAATTGTTTTAAAGGATCACTTCGGGCGCGACTATATTGCAACCAGATGTTGCGCTGGTATTCAGGAATGCATTTAGAAATCGGATACTTTTATCGTTTCTTAAGAATTTGTTGAATTATTACATTTGCCCTGTTAATAAGCCCAAGTGGGTTTCCCATTAAGTAAAGAATTTATGCATTTCTAAGTGGTGCAGTATTGTTAATTACGGTCACTAAACTTGACCGTCAAACCATAAAATATAAACTTAATGTCTCGCACATGGGCGATATCGTGGGAAGAGTTTTAAAATAACGATCAAGACTAAAATATTTGCTTAACAATTAGGCGTAAGTGACAAACGGTCATACAATCATGAGGGGCCCGCAAGGGCCGATGCCTGCCAGGGCTGCGGGACTGTTCGAAAGAGATACCGCGGCCCTAGAACATAAAGGGCAAAAGAAGGAATATGGATGGTTTTTAGTCAGTAAAAGTCTGACACTCCCTTCCGCTCCGCCCAGAGTGGGAGGAGTCATTTGATGATTTCCCACCCACCAAAAAAAAAAATGATTTCCCATCCGAAAAAAAAAAGGGAAGAATGGCACAAAAGGGAGGTCTATACTCAGCAGCGAGTGCTGCCAATAATGGTGATGATGAATAGGTCGCTCCCGTTACTCCCCCATTAGCACTTCTTTCTTCTCTAACGTGCGGTTAGTGCCTAACCTGCCGTCAGATTTTGTATGACGCCCATGGGCTTTTCTGACATGGCTTTACATGCCGTCAAAAAATATCTTTCAGGCATGCTGGTTTCCTCACGATGTTTGCTTCACGTTAGCAAGTGATAATTATACAAGACGCACATAAATCCGAAAAATCAAAGGTATCTATGACTTGGCAGTCTGACGGCTATGCCACTAGGCTATCACTGCTAGAGTGACACCTATAAAAATGCTTAAACGATGATGGGTTTCCAGCGCTCAGCTCAGCGTCGAGAGTAGAAGCAGTGAATGCATTGGGTATAAGAGAAAAATCGCAATACTTCTTAGGTGGTGACTCAGACCATCAAACTGGAAAACTTTCCCTAGGAAAAAGGGTCGAAAAAAAATGGACTCTTCGTACTAATTCCGATATTTTCTAAAGGAAGTCCAAATATCTTTTTTCATAATTTCATCCAAATCCATTTCACCGTTTTGGCGTTATTGTGCAACAAACATACAAATATATAGTAGAATTATTGAGTGGATATCAACTTACTCAGGCGACGCAATCAAAGAGCCGTCCAGGTTGTGGTAGTAGGTGGTAATGCCAGGGATGATAGCCCCGACCACGATCATTATCGGGAGGAAAATCTTCCTGGAGCGCGGGGACTTGAGGAGCAGGAACAGCAACACGCCGTAGTAGTACAGCTGAGTGTCGGTGGCTAGGTA
This sequence comes from Eurois occulta, assembly GCA_950022335.1. Classification (NCBI taxonomy): domain Eukaryota; kingdom Metazoa; phylum Arthropoda; class Insecta; order Lepidoptera; family Noctuidae; genus Eurois; species Eurois occulta. The sequence continues at coordinate 17,655,729 of OX465498.1, read as the reverse complement.
CCTGGAATGGAAACATTATTTAGCGAATATGTTGTAAAATTCATAAGCTTTTCTGACGATTCTTTGTAATATGCTGGCACGCAGACTTTCCCGATGTTATAATGCGGTAAAGAGGACATTATTTAGGGCATACTGTCAGTCTTTTTTTACGTGTAGTTTGTGGACTAGCTACACGCAGCGAACCGTCAGTGCCCTGTGGGTCCTATATAACAATGCTTTCAGGTTGCTGATGGGATTGCCTCGCTACTGCAGTGCGTCAGCGATGTTTGCTGAAGCTCAAGTGGACGGCTTTCACGCCATTATACGTAAAAGAGCAGCATCTCTGATGCGAAGGGTGAGGGGCGGTCCCAACAGCTACCTGAGTGTAATTGTAGACTACATCCATAGTCCTATTTGGAGGCATTGGATTGGGCTGTACATATTGTAGGCTGACTGGCGCCTTTTTCTCTTATTTATTGTATTTATGTAATTACTAACATAGTTTTAAGTCATCTTGATGTACTACTAACACTCTATGGACCGAAATAAATGTTTTTAATTGAATTGAATTGAATTTACGCAATACAATACAACTTTGATAGCTTACATTTCGAAAATGTGACTCTTTAGAAGATTTTGTCTCACACAATACTTGTTTGAATTGATGGCAGCTATTGATTAACACAGGTTGTAAGCTTAGCTGCTATTTTAAAAATAAAATAAAATGGCAGAAGTTATACAGGCCAAATAATTCAAACCCCTTTGACACCCTGTAATTCTTTCCCCATTTGATTCTTGTACATATGTTTAGAGTTCCGTAGCCGAATGGCAAAAGACGGAATCCTTATAGATTCGTCATGTCTGTCTGTCCGTCCGTATGTCTCAGCCACTTTATTCCAAAACTATTAGGACTACACAATTGAAACTTGGTAGGTAGATGTATTCTGAAAACCGCTTTACGATTTTAAAATAAAATAAAAATATTAAGGGGGGCTCCCCATACATGGGTTCCTTAGGATTTCATCAAACCTGGGTGTCTATAGATACGTCTTTGAAAATGAAATTGAGGTTTTTAAGAGCATTTTTTTTTAGTTTTTGAGATATGGGACTTTTTCATAAAAATGCAGCAGTAACTTTGTTTTTCATTAACATACTATGAAAAAACCAATTTAGTTTTGAATGTAATACAATACAACTTATGATTGGCCTCAAAAATATTTTTATTCTATTGTTTGGTGCTACAGAACCCTGTGTGCGTGTGAGTACGACTCGCACTTGGCCGGTTTTATTATTAAGAAAAAAAGAGAGAATGTAGGTATAAAATTCAATCTCGGATGGCAATTTTCATTTCAAATTAAACAGCATACTATCAAAAATTTAAATAATTTAAAATTTATTAAATGTAGTTAAAATATTAATTATTTACTTATTACTTTTTTTATTTTATTTATTTTTTTTTTTTTATTTATTTTTTTTTATTATTTATTTAGAAATAAATATGTACAAGTATAAAAGGGTTACAGGGCGTCCAAAAATTCGTCCGCATCGCTGTCAACAGGAAAAGTGCCCAGAAGGCTGGCAGCATTACCACGTTGGATGGCAAAGCTGATTCTTTGGCCAAAAAATAGGCCCGCCCTCTGGTCACGTGAAGAGTCGACCAACCGCTTGGCGATTTCCCGAAAAACTAGGTGGGCACTCGGACCCCATGGCCCTAGTGTTTCAACCCCAAACGGCTCAAACACATAACTACCAATTAAATTATCGTATTTGCGCCGTTTGAGGTTTTCAGCACCTGCAGCAGCCGCCCCAGCGCAGCCCACTGTGCTAGGAAGATGGGATGGCGCAAGGGTATCGACGCAAGTTGCGTCCCACACCAAAGGCCTACCCAACTTCCATGGCATTATGGTCATACCATCTGGTCTCTTCCCATCGACGCGTGCCAAGCCATTGGGTTCTAAGACAGCTGGCACCCCAGCGGTGACAAGAGCACGACGGATGAGATCATTAATGCTAGCGTGCCGCGCAATCTGACCTGCACTCTTACTGCATGAAAGGCCATGGTGTCCGAGGCAGTCGACTGCTTCACCACATTGACAGCGATGTGGAGCCCCACAAGGAGCGCCCAATCGCAAGCACTATTAAAATTAGAATAAATTAAGAATTATTTTCATGAAAAGTCTTTCTCAGTAGCTAGCCAGGAGCCGGAACCTGTGTCCGGTTCATGGGACACGGGATTTGAACATAATTTTCGAAACGTGGGTCTTCTATGGGAATACTTAGCCGAACCCATCCGGCCATCCAGGCATGATGATGATTAAGTTATTTTAAAACAATTTTGTGACTCAGCACACACACTTTTCTTTCCACACTTACCACGTATGCTGCATGCACTGAGACTGGTCATTGTAATTGTTTATGTAGAGTAAGTTCCCCCACCAGTTCTGCTTGCAGTCTTCCACTTCATTACCGACGAGCTCCTTCAAATAGAAATATGCATAGGAATTAACATTTCAATCTCTACCTCGGGTCGCTTGTCTAAGGGGATGGTGAAGTAGACCGGGACGCAACGCATCGGAACAACTCAGGATGGGTGAAATGGCGACAGGTCACTGGAACAACTTGCGACCCACGGATGCCGCTCAAGTTAAAGAGAAAAATGTACAAGTCCGTGATTAGACCTGTCGTACTGTATGGATCGGAATGCTGGGATGTGAAGAAGATGGATGAAAAAAGATTGCAAGTAGCAGAGATGATAATGTATGGTGAAACTGTAAGTATGAGTTGGTTATAAATAAATAAATTATGTGTTGAGGTGGATGTGTGACAAGAATGGATAAAGTAAGGCTCAACTTTCAAACTTCCTCTAATATGCTTATTATATTAGAGGAAGTTTGAAAGTTGCGCCTGTAACAGAAGATTTGAAGGGAATCGACTGTCTTGGTATGGACATGTGTGATGACGAGGGACGAATCGCATGTGACTAAAAGAGTAATGAATATAAATGTTGATGGATGGAGAGGGCCAGGAAGATGAAAAAAAAAAGGACGGATTGTGTGAGGAATGATATGAAGGAAAAAGGAGTAAATGATAGCGTGACGATAGACAGGGGATAATGGAAGGAAAAAACGTGTTGCGCCGACCCCAAGTAACATGGCACAAGGGCAGGACGATGATGATGATGAACATTAAATTTCATCGTCATCATCGTTTTAGCCGCAAGTTGTCCACTGTTGGCCATAGCGTTGTCACAGCGGGCGACCGTCATGTGCTTTTCTCAACTCAGCCAATTCATGCTGTATTTACAAGGCCATCAGACCACCTGTGAAAAGCCTTTCAACGCGGCACCTTCCGGTGCGCAGTCGTCATTTAAGAATCTTTCGATAAACATTCTAGCGAACAAAACTTATTATTTAAAAAAAAACCTTAGTATCATTATTTTAATCACCCTATCTGTATGGTCCCGTTGCTGGGAAAAGTTCTCTCCCATAGCTTTCTTGTCGTCTATAAGTGTAGTGCTGTGCACATGCCTGCTCTTCATTTAATAGAACGCTGCAAACGATTGCTTGCAAGACAGATCTGTTTTGGGAATCGTTCATGGCAGTTAGTTGGATAAAATAGAGATTGATTCAAAAATAATAACCACTGTGACATTACTTACCAACCACATTGGACCATCTGTGAGGAATTTGAACCAGGAGACTTGCAGAGCCAATACAATCGCATAAGATGGTGTTAATCTGTAGATAGAAAATATATCCTTTGATACCCGCATATAAAAGATAAAACAGCGGCTCTGGCTCAAACAACAAAACTTAGCATGACCCGGGGCCCGAATTTCAAATCAAATCAAATCAAATCAATCTTTATTTGTGAACACAGGTATTATAATAAAGGTCTTATGTATACATTTTAGTCGAGCTCTGCGTCCTACCAATGTAATTGGTGTACAAATATTAGCTTTTTAGTAAAATGTCTGTATCTGTAACACAAAGTGGAGTTCGAATAAACAATGTGAATTCAGCGTACTATTATTAAATGATTAATCAATTAGAATTTATTTTTACATGTAAGTCAATGGTAAATTATATAAAATGCTCGTAATGTCATATTTTATAATTTTGTAAATAATGTCAATTAAATGTATTGTTAATAATTCATCAATAACAATTTATTTTTACATGTATGTCAATGTTCAAATATAATAAAAGGCTAGCAATGTCATATTTTGTCATTTAAAAATTCCTCGATAGAGTAGTACGTCTTCTCAATTAGAAATAAATACAGTTTTCTTTTGAATTTGCGGACACTATCTTCAGTCCTTATACATTTTGGTAATTTATTATAGACCTTTGGAGCCATTGCAAAAATACTGTTTTTGTATAGTGCAGTACTAGATCCGACTGTTTGTAACAGATCACAACGACGCTGACTAGTTACTCGAGCAAATTTATGTAAATTATTTTTGACGAACATAGACGTTTCATAGATGTACAACGACGGCATAGTTAGTATTTTCGTATTTTTAAAAAACGGTTTGCAGCTGTCCGTTGTCTTCAAATTATATATAGCTCGTATGCACCTTTTTTGGCACTTAAATACCATATCTTTACCCGCAGCATTGCCCCAAAATATAATTCCGTATCTCAGTGTTGAAGCTACTAGACCATGATACGCCGTTAGAACTGTTACTCGATTGGCCGTTTTACTTAGCATGTGCAAAGCATAGGAATGTTGGTTCAGCTTACTGCATACCTTGTCAATATGTGAACTCCATTTTAACGTGTTTTCTATGTTTAGTCCAAGAAATTTAGTCACATTTGCTTCATTAATAATTTTGTCCTTGTATTTAATATTTAAGTCCAGGTTGTAATTTATCCTTTGATGAAATTTCATTAATACTGTCTTATCAAGATTTATAACCAAATTATTATTTTGCAGCCAATTCACAACTGATAGTAAGGTGGAGTTAATCTCAGCCTCTAATGTGCTTATCTCGTCACAATTGAAAAGTAAAGTGCTGTCATCTGCAAACATTGTCATTGGATATGATGATGCTGTCGGAAAGTCGTTAATATAAACAATAAATAGGGGCGGCCCGAGTACACTACCTTGTGGAACTCCATAATTCACCGCTCTCTGACTAGATTTATATGTTATTTCGTTTTTTTTACAAATTCTATTAATTGTCGTTATTTGTTGCCTGTCACAGAGATAAGATTCGATTAAATTTGATATATTTCCTCTTATTCCGTATGCGTTAAGTTTATTTATCAGTAGTTTATGGTCTACGCGATCAAATGCTTTTGACATGTCCATATAAAGCGCCAGAGTTGGTAGTCTCTTATCCACTCTGCTGCTAACCATATGTAAGAAATCGTAGATGGCCATGTCAATAGATTTGTTTTTCCTAAAACCTTTCTGGTTTTCAACGTATAAGCAATTTTTCTCAAAGTATGAAGTAAGTTGATAATATATTGCTTTTTCGAATACTTTCGAAAAGATCGGTACTAACGCTATAGGTCTGTAGCAGGACATATCCTCTTTGTTGTCTTTCTTGAAGAGAGGTTTTATAATTGTTATTTTTAATTCTTCTGGAAAGTGACCATGGCATATGCACATATTGATAAGATGACTCAACACAGGAGCAATTATTGTGGAAACCCGTTTAACAATATTTGTACTTATATCGTCATACCCAGTGCTAGACGTATTCTTTAGCGACATAATAATTTGGTGAATTTCTTGTGGTATTGTAGGCAACATAAACATGGATGTAACTCTATTGCTTATTTTGTGTATATTTTTATTCATGTCTAAATTAGTAACTGGCTTCACTTGATCTACAAAGTAATCGTTAAAAGCTTGTGCTATTTCAAGAGGATCAGTTAAGGTTTGGTCATTTGATTTGATTTTTATTATAGATTCGTCTGGCAAATTATGTTTGTTTTTATTTTTGTTTATTACTCTCCAGGTTGCTTTACATATATTCTGAGCTGAATGTATAAAACGATTATTATGGGCTCTCTGCGTGAGATTTATAACTTTCTTAAGCCGATTTGAAAGCTTTTTAAAGTTTGTTTTATTTTGCTTATTTGGTAGTAACCGGTATTTCCACAGCAATTCTCTTTTCCTCTTACTACAAATCCTTATACCACGACTAATCCATTTTGCTTTTTCTTTAGTCGATATCCGAATTTTTATATTTGGAAAGCATAAATCATAAAGCAACTTAAACATGTTATAGAATAATTTGAATGATTTAGCGGGATCGGTTTCCTCGTATACGTCAGAAAAAGTGATAGCTTTGATATTGTCAATGAATTTCTGAACATTTTCTTTTGAGTAATCTCGTTTAGTTGAGAACCAGTAATTTAATATGCATGTTCGTCTAACTGGACATCGTAAAAGTTGTGCCGTATGATCGGATACCGCCAGCTCTAAGACTTCTCCTTTTGATCTCCGTACATTGTGTATTATGTTGTCTATGCAAGTCCCGCTGCCTAATCTTGTTGGAACTTTTATTTCAAATCTGAGATTGTAACCCGTAACAAGATATTTGAATTGCTCTAAACATATTGTCTTTTTTAAAAGATCAATGTTGAAATCACCGCATAGAATAAGTTTTTTGTTAGTGTGTAGTGAAAAAGACTTTAAGAGAATATTCAGGTTATTGAAAAATATTTCAAGTTTACTTTTTATGTCCCTACTAAGCGGACTTCTATAGACACAAATCACAATGATGTTGTGGTCAGTGAGTTCTACTGCGCAACATTCAATTATATTGGAAACACAGTACTTTTCCACTGACTCCAAAGCTCTATACTTAATTCCGTTTCGTATCATTATACATGTACCACCATGTCGGGATTTCCGTGTGAAGTGTGTAGCAAGAGTAAAATTAGGAACATGTAACAAGTTAACATCAGATGATATCATGTTGTGCTCCGAAAAACACAGCACATCAATTATTTTTCCTGAATTGAATAGTTCATTAAGTGCGACAGTAAACATATGAGATTTGTTCAAGAGACCGTTTATATTTTGATGCAGAATATTAATATTTTTATACACGAAAAAAGTTTTCTTGTTCACAAAGTTTTTCATCTACAGAAGATTCACATTGGGTCGATGATATCTCTGTTATGGTTAACAATAAATTTTGAAAGATATTACGCATGCCGCAGTCATTAATTTTTCTATTAAATTTAGAGAACATAGTAAAGTCATAAAAAAGATTTAAATTAGAATCAAATGCAGTTGCAAAGTCATATGTTTGTAAGTCTAGATGTAATAAATTATTAAACGTCTCTATACGCCAATTAAACATTGTCGAGTAATTACTTAATTTAAAAGTAGGAGCACATAAGATTATATTCGTATTCTGTACTGTCATCAATGTCTCCCTTAGTTTCATGATGATATTAACATAGTTTTCAGTATGTAAAAAGTCTGCTTCTCCAATTAAAACAACACAATAGTCATTCATAGAATAATCTATTAGCTTTTTATGTATGTCTTTAACAAGTCGAAGTATACCACAGTTCGGTGTAACGTAATGACATACTTGAAAGTGTTTAAATGTCTCTTGAGCTGTTACTAAAACTTTATTATTTTTATTCGCACTAACAATGCACAGTTTTCTTTTTAAGGTAATCGAAGAATGGTCGTCACTTTCTTCCTTCTGTGTTGTCGCATTGCTTAGTCCTACCGTTGAAGGATTAATCGTGTCTTGTTTTTTTAAAAATAGTTGTGTTTTTCTTGTCTTTTTCTGTGACTTTTTTTGAGAGTTTGGGCGCGGAGTAGAAGTAAGTGAGCTTTTGTTAGGAGTTCCCACTTCACTAGTTAATTTTTTTGTAGCCTTTTTTAATCCCTCATTTTTACTTATTAATTCATTTACAGATTTTTTAAGCTGCGTATTCTCTATGTTTAAGTTCTCTATCTGTTTGTGAGCCGAATTAAGTTGTGAAGTTAGTTGTGCAACTTGGTTTTGTAGTTCCTGTATTTGTGTATTGTTTTCGTCACTTGATATATTTGGTAAGCTACTAGTGCTGCCATCTAGCTTCGAACTATTAAGGCTATTGTCTTCAGACATTTCTAAAGAACGTGTCTTTGTTTTTCTGAACGTAATGTTGTCAAAGAAGTTCATTCTCTAATGAAGTTAAATATCATTAGGTACTTCTGATAAAAATGGAAAAAGATATGTTGTATCTGAGTTTCGAACTCGCGCCTTCAAGCGTAGCGTAGTTTAAATTCCAACCGTAGTAACCACCAAGCCATTTGATCGTTGGTAAATAAATCGAAATTGGTCCTCTCTTAGTAAGCGTATAATTCCGTTACTTTTTATTGGGATATTGAAGGTGTATTGAAAATTTTGTTGTTTTGTAAGTTCTGTTTAAAGTTTTTGCTGTAACTTACTGTTTTGGCTTCACTGCTTGATTTTGAGTAGAATAGATATTGTTCACCAGCGTAATTATTGTCACTTCAAACGATAATTCACTTAGAATGACATTATACAGTCTTCTTTTAAATTTACAGCGTCTGGGTATCGGTCGTTAATAACTTCATTGTTTGTGAATATTATCACTAGATAACAATGCCGTTTGAGCATTGCAGTCCACTTTCACTAATTAATCACTTGGGAGCACTTAACTTGCACAGAAACTATTTTAAATTATTATTTAATACGGAGCTGTTGTTATCGAAGTGACAGTGGCGCCACCAGTCAATTTAAGACCCCACATTTAGCAGCCAGCAGATTCACGACCATTTTACACTTATAAACATAACACCGGATCGGCGTCTCCTTACCTCATTATTACTAGCTGATCCACATCAGAGGCGAGGCCGTCACCACAGCCGTCTCGGTACTTAATGTAAGTGTACGTTGCTGTGTTGAACTTCATTGAAAGAATGCCGGCCGGCTCCAATTGAGGACATGCTAATTCCATTCAGTGCTTTCATGTATTTTAAAGAAATGCTAATTACCTCAACCACCTAAGAACGATTAATTTTGGCAACATTTCCCATGTGATGCTGCGCTTTTCAGCTTGCAGTAGCGCGTTGTAGACCAGTAGGAATCCGGACATCAAGAGAAACGTCTGCATGATTATCATCCCGCTGAACAATATTTTCATTGACTCGAATTGGTACATCTGAAAAAATGTAGGTACAACAGGACTTAAGTTTTTAATTGAAACCAGAATTTCAATAAAATTCAATTGAATTCAAGTGTCTAATTTAAATGCGTTCACACATTTAAAAAAAAAGCCTAGCTAAAGTGACATTATCATTAACACTAGAAACGGGATATTTACCAAGTCCACTCCCCCGATATTTCGGCGCTGTTGCAAGCACCAACAACTTGTTCTTTATCCGTGATAATGGCGCTTGCAACAGCGCCGAAATATCGGGAACTAAAAACAAACAGTGGACATGGTAAATATCCCGTTTCTAGTGTTAATAATAATGTTGGTGACCATGACAGTTTAAAAACTTATAAAGTCACATTATTCACGATGGAAAAGTCGATAATGTATTCGATTGACTAAGGGTGCGCCCGCTGACCCCACGCGCGTACAGCATAAGCACTCCTTCGACTTTTTGAAGCGAGTAAACCGATCCGTGCATAAAATACGCAAAACACGCCAGTCTGAAACCACTCTAAAGCTAAATACGAAACGATTTGAAGGCCATTGCCATTTTGTCTAGGCCTTAAAGCACTGGCAATGCTAAAGTAGAATAGTATAGGTTCTACCTATGATATGTCCTAACAGCACAAGAGCACATCTTATCTTGCTACTGTGACTGTTTGTCACTTACGCCTTATAAATTGTTAAGCAAATATTTTAGTCTTGATCGTTATTTTAAAACTCTTCCCACGATATCGCCCATGTGCGAAACATTAAGTTTCTATTTTATGGCTTGACGGTCAAGTGACCGTAATTAACAATACTGCACCACTTAGAAATGCATAAATTCTTTACATAATGGGAAACCCACTTGGCCTTATTGACAGGGCAAATGTAATAATTCAACAAATTCTTAAGAAACGATAAAAGTATCCGATTTCTAAATGCATTCCTGAATACCAGCGCAACATCTGGTTGCAATATAGTCGCGCCCGAAGTGATCCTTTAAAACAATTGAGAGGTTTACGAAAAAAAGGGCAAACACCGAGGAGGCTGGGAGAAGCGAGAGACGAGGGATGGTACCTGGCAGTCGGTTTTAGACCTCTATAGGATCCGGACGATATAAGCTATTTTTAGTTAAGTTAGGAGACTTGGTGAATACCGGGAGTCTATGTCCAAGTGGGTTGTTGTAAGAGTGCGATAATGATTTAATAAGTTAAATATAGTTTGGGTTAAAAGCCCTGTTCAGACTAATCTAGTATGTGTGTGTGTTTGTTGGTGAGCGACTGGGTGAGTCCTTTATTACAATAATTATCCTGGGCTGATGTTGTAATTCGAGTTCTTAAAACTAAACAGACAGAAACGTGTTGCTGGGGAGTTTGTTGCTCCACTTCGACTTCCCAGCTCCAACACTAGGAAGTGGTGAAGGGAGGGCGCTTTTGGGGCTGTCTATAGAGTTTCAATAGAGTTGATCTCCAACTCTATTGCAAAATGGTTCTCGAGTTACGATTATTAACTCTATTCTCTGGTAATTCTTGAATTATTTATTCATTAGCTCTAATCATCAATTCAGCCAATTTGCCTTTTGAGTTTTGATTCTCAATCCTACTATGACCAACCTAAATCTTACCTCTGACAGATGATTCGGTCAGGTTGACACAAACACGTGTCTTGCAGATGCGCTAACGGTACAAAACGAGCACATGATCCATGGGGTGGGATTGGAATGGTTTGATACCACATCTATTTTATAACCAGTCTAAGGACTGTTAGGGACCATGTCTACTATTAGCATGATGACTGACGTTCTGCTGCTGAAAAGCCGCCTCGTCACGTTCACCAGTTCGAAAGAACTGCTAGGGACAGTGCTCACTAGGAGCATGATGTCGACGCATTGCCGCTGAAAAGCCGCTTACGTCACTTATGGAAGTGTTGCTCTGAGTGCTCCAGGTGTAGATGTAAAGTATCGTGTGAGTCACGACTGACCAATTACCTATTACGCTAGCGTAAGGGTTGTTTACAAGAGCTATTGGTTGCCATATAAATATACTTTAGATCTCCTAGTTATGTGTTACCCTTTTGAAACCACTTTCAATATATTTCATTAACTATGAATTCCCTAATCTGATTTACTATATCTTTCAATCCTTTCCTTGTTCTAAGAATGATACGAGGCATTGGACTTCTTCATGTTAAGGAATTCAGTTTTCTTAGTCAGTGGAAAGATGACCAGCCTGGTGACGAATCTTACAGGGTCATGCGGTGGCGGGGCATGACCTTTGCCCCTTAGGGGGCAACTGACCAAAATACTAATATTTACATGATTTAGGAAAAACGAAAATTTTATCAGACTAGGGTCTTATTGGAACAGTCACACTACAATTATGAATGCGAAAGTTCGTGAGGATGGTTGTTTGTTACTCTTTCACGCAAAAACTTCTAAACGAATTTGAATGAAATTTGGACCACAGATGGTTAATAACCTGAATTACACAAAAAGGATACTTTTTATCTCGGTGCTATGATGCCGTGGGACACCTAACCGAATTCATAAGCAAGTAATTAACTAATTCTGCTCACCCGTTCCACGTATTCTGGATTACTTATCATTGCCACACAAGCGATAATTGCGTGTGCCATGATTACCAAAATTATTGATAGAATTCTGAAAAGAAATAGCAGTGGTTAGATGATGGTTGTTAACGCTCGTCTTCGAATTGAAACAAGTCATTTTACTTTTATAAATATCGTGATATGCATATAATTGCAGATGGACGATATTACGGCAAGTATAAGCTAAGAAAAGCTAATAAGCTAGCTAAATGGACCTCTTATTTTAGGGGCGGCGAGCCTCCAAAGTTAAACTACGCCTCACGAGACTATGTGCTATGCTTCAAATCAAATAAATTTGTACCCATCCGAGGCGAGGTGCAAGCTCGCTTCGCAGATTCTTGAAACGAAGGCCTCTCAGTTCTTAAGCATTTTTGGATGACACCAATTAGATTTCTGTATTGAATTGACATACAAAATCGTCATCAATCCAGGTCTGATGCTCAAATGTTCTCAAAAATCATTGTACACAGGGAGTATCGCAAAATATGTTTTACTCGTATACAATTTTAGTCTTGCCCCGCCACTGCTTTCAATGTCAGCCAAAATAAATGCACAAAATATAAAAGTTTAGCACCTGATACCATGAAACGACTTCAATCGTTTCAGTCGAGGGTCCAAATTTTCAGCAACGGGCGCCATCAGCTTCTTCCAATTTTTACGAATGGAGAAACATAGAAGAAATTTCGTAACTGGCACAAAAAAGGAAATTAAATCAATTAAATGAAGATGAAACAAGGCCGAAGACCAAATAAAATATGGATAAATTATGTGAAGGAATGATATGAATGAAAGAAGTAGTGACAGCAGACAGGAGAGAATTTAAGAAAAAACATGAAACAGCGCCGACCCCAAGCACGAGACAAGGGCAGGAAGATATTATAGAGTTATGCGTTGATCAATAGATAAAAAAAATCCTCACCAGCATCAGTTCTCTCTCCATAAAAAGGTTCATACACGGCTCCGATAAGGTTGACTAGTAATATCAGACCACAAATAGCGGCGACAACAATATCCAATGTGTCTACTGGCATATCTTTCGGGGGCTGATTGCAAGAGTACCTGAAAAATAAGAAAAATCATTTTTACAGTTCAACATGACGAATTACAAAAACATTAAGCAAACATACTTTGGCAGTCGTGTAAAAAGAGTAATTAGAGGAAAAATTTGTCACATCCGCGAAAACCGGCCCTCGCTCAGCATAATGCTCTGACACCATGCCAGACAGTAGCACAGCGCTGGTTTTCAGCGGCTTTAACGTAGTGACGTCAACCGGTGTAGCATGGTAAAGACGTTCGACGGTACGGTTGGCGCAGTGGCTAAGCGATTGATTGCTGCGTTCCTTGTCGTGGGTTCGATCCCCGCACGGAACAAATATTTGTTTGGCCATTATGTGAGTTCAAATGTTTGTAAACGCACCCACGATACACGAGAAATTCCTAGTGTGGGGCAACGTTTTCTTTAAAGAAAAATATTTAGTTATATACAGAGTGAATTTTTCAAGTGTTCGTGGCTGGCCAAATCCTAAATAATAAGGATCAAATTCTTGGAAATAATGACATACAGCAAACTAAAGAAAAGAATTCATTTTTGATAAAAATATAACAGTATGCAAACAATGCAACAAAATTGATTACAGAACGAACGGAACGAAACAAAATCACTATTGAGGCCAACTCACTTGTAAGTTCTAATTTCAATTGCTTACGATTATTATTTCTTTTACTGTGGCCTTTAGCCGCGAAGAGTCAATAAAATTGAAATTAGAACATAATGTTGTGAAGATCGACTGCGCTGCGGGTGTCATCAATCAAGGACATTAATGAAAATCATAAAATTTAGGATTTTTCTTAAGTTTTGCGTATGTTATTACTTCCCGGACTTTGATCCTTATTAGCGATACTATCGAATGGTGTAATAATCAATAATCGGAATAGGTAGAGCTAATTTACCTAAACTTCGAGGAACAGAGACATAAATTGGAGACTTCCTTTTGACATTTTTTTTTCGAGGACTATTGTCCCGGTTTTCGGGACCTCGCTTTGAATACTTAAGGGCAGGATATTCGAGCGCAGTAGGCATTTAGCGTTACTTACCTACGCGCGTGGCAAGTCGCACGAATAGACATTTCAAATGAACTCGGTGACCGCGCTGTGCAAAACTTTGGGTCACAATATAAAATTCTAACAGTGTGTACAGTCAATTTTGTTGTACGCAATTCATGTTAATTTTCGGGGGTTTATTTAGTCTTTAGAGAAATATAAGTAGAAGCAACTTATTTTATTTTACGAGTATTACTACCTACAATTGTTTTTATTCACCTAATCTCCTTTTCTTTCATGATTGTTACAGCGAGCATACGATCTGGTTTTTGGGTTTTTTGTCAGTAAACTACTGGAGACATTTTGACGGGAGTTTCAGTAGTTTGTAAACTAAGTTATTATAGTCCGAGCACCCCACGCGTACGAAGTCGCGAACATAAAATAGTTATTTATTATTACTTAAGTATGTAGTTTAGAATAAATAAATTTGCATAAAACTCATTACAATACAATACACAGGAAAATCTCTTTATTCTCTCAAATCAATTGTTTCGCGCCATTAAGACCTGCAAACGGCTCAAAACTAGAAAGACACCACAGAAACTCAAGGTTGAGTAATGGTAGAGAACACGAGAATTGAACTCAGAATCTGGTCAAGAGTTATGTTTTCAGACTAGTCTAGATTCTGTTTATACAAGCACGACAAGAGTGTACAGAAGACCGGGAGAGCGCTATAACTAAGCCTGTATAGAAGAAAAAGTGCCTTCCGGCAGAGGCTCTGTTCACGTGTGGTCTGGTATTTCTTCCGAAAGCCGCACTGAGCTAGTGGTAATAGAAAATGGAACTTTAACTGCAGAAAACTAAAAACATGTTCTTCAAAACATCAATATGAATTAACTATAAAAGATAATTGTTACTATATTAACACAAAACGAATACTTACCTAAAATAATTTTAAATAAAAACTTTAAAATAGCCGCTGTAAACAAAAGTTGTACTACTGACTGATTTATCTGCGTTGTGACAACGAGACCGCACTCTTTATCACAAAGCGGGGGTAGTTATGCATAGTATCGCAACTGAGATTTTTAAGAGTACCCACAAACTTAATTATTTATTATACTACTAATGTAAACTAATAATATCAGTAAATACGTCAGATTAATTCTGAGTCCGAGTGTCGAAGGACAATAATTGGTTTGTATATTTAAATTTGTTCTCATGTAAGTGAAATGTAATTTCTTAATGAGAATTAAATGTCTTTAACCAGAAACTACTCACTAAAATTTTGAATGACTACGTTGGTCCATTTTTAGTGGACATGGGCGAGAATGCCGTTTTTATGCAAGACATTGCCCGCCCGCATACAGCTCAGATAATGTTTCCCTATATTCAAGAAGTCGATATCATACACATGGAGTGGCCAGCACGCAGCCCCGACTTGAACCAGAACTTTGAGCACGCCAATCACGCTACGTGAAGTGAAAGAAGCTCTAATAGAGGAATGGCAGAATATTGCGCAGCATCTCCCCAAAAACCTAGTAAAAAGTATGCCAAATCGCATAGCAGCAGTATTGCGAGCTCGCGGAGGCCACACAAAGTACTAAAATGCGCGAAAACGGCACATCTGTAACCAATCTACATTTACGAAAATATTGGAAAAACTAAGCATTTTCATTTATTTTACATTTATTAAAAATAAAAAGCTTGTATTCATTTTTTCATTTAAGCAAATTAAATTATTATTTAATTTAGTCTTTATTTCATAAAGCTCGGTCAAGTACTTTTGAAGACATTGAACATTTTCTAAACGACCCTTTTTCTTTGCGGTCCAGTTTATTTTACACTAAGTTCTATTTGAATCGTTCGATAAATCAGCGGGACAGCCATGCGCCAGTAAAAGGGACATAGGTCCTACCTCGTCAAGAACTGGCGGGTGACTGCAAAGACTACTATATATATATGGAGATAGACGGCACTCTCAACCGTATTTCCGTCATCATAACAACAGCGCCATCTATCCGTGATGGTGCCGAACTAAATCCATAATCTATACCTACACCTATACATACAGCTACCAACAGTACCCAAACAAAACAATAAGTATGGTACCAAGTGCCAAGTAAAAGTAACAAAATGAATTATTCATTTTGTTACTTTTACAAGTTGCACTTGGAACCATACTTATTGTCATACGCTTCACATGTTTTATGTAAAATCTAGATGGAAATAATACAATGTATGTGGAATAAAAAACGTTTTAAAATTACTTACACACTTTTATTTTCGAACTTATAAAGTTAGGGTTTACAACATATTAATTAATTAAATACATACAAGTAATAAGTAGGCAATGAATGCAAATCTCTGCTTCCTCTTCCTTCTAGATCCTGATATACATCCTATACTTTGCAGGCTTGGGCAAAATACATGAGTTACTTTCATGATTCTTATAAAATTCTTTAAAGTATTTTCTGATTTTATTTTACTGACATGTATTTTGATGCGCGTTTGATAAACCAATTAAAAATACATTGTGACAAAAAAAGCTTTCTGCAAAGCAGACAACATAAGGCTCTATGTAATGTATGTTTGAAAAGTATCATAAGAAATCTGATGCTTATGATACTTTTCAAACATGTACCTCAATACCACTTTGCCTCGTTCTCTTCCTCAATTTATATTTTTGGTGGTGGTTCCACGCCTGAACTTTTATAGCATCGTTTGTATCACTTAGTAGTGCTTTTCCACATGGCACTGTGTTTTCTTTACATGACCTTGATGTGGATGGTTTACCATCAGCAATAACAATCTTAATTCCAGGACCTAGAAAAACAATAAAAATAAGTCAGTTTAGTGGTGAAATGTTTATTTCCTAGTTCTATTGTTTACAACTTTTTCAATTTAGTGGTGGGCGGGCCAAATTAGGGTAATAAAATTAAATACAACATACCTGATAGGCTAAGGTTAGTTACATCTAATAGAGTTGAAGTGGTTGGTTGCTCAATATTTAACATTTGAACAGGCTTATCTTGACCCAAGTACACACCTGAAAATGAAATGAATATTAGCTATGCAAAAGTAACTCTGTTTGGTTACATTTCACTATGAAAATCACTTCAGCAACTGATTTTAATGAAAACCAGTATAAAGATGGCTTCAACCCTGGAGCTTGACATAGGATACTTTTTATCTGGGTACATTAAGTGCTTGCCCAAAGATACAAGTAAAACTGCGGGGAACAGCTATTGACATAAATACACATTATAAGTAATACATTCACAAGGTGGGTATATTGTGCAAGCAAAATGTATTTATTTACCTTGAATGAACAATGTAGGTATAGCCAATTTACATAGTCTATCCTTAGGGTACTGGAAGACTGCTGCAAAATGTCTTCGGCATACTCTTCGGTTGTTATAGATGAAGATATCATCCAATTTTTTGATGGAATATCCTACACTTCGAACCCATCTCTGGAAGCGATCTCTTTCAAGATTTCAAAACCCGTAATCCGAAATCTTGAATTAAATTAAAATTCTTCAAAATAACACATTTTTAAACCGACTTCAAAAAAGGAGGAGGTTTCTCAATTCGACCGTATATATTTTTTTTTTTTTTTTTTTTTATGTGTGTTCGCGGATAACTTCGTCGTTTATGAACCGATTTTGATATTTTTTTTTTTTGTTGGAAAGGAAATACTTCAAGGGTGGTCCCATGATAAGGAAACCGGGATCTGATGATGGCATCCAAGAGAACTTGAGGGGAGCTTTCAAAAATTGTAGTGGCGACTAGTGCGTTTGTACATTTTATGATTAAGTATTTTAAAGCACTACAATTTAAAGAAGGTCTGGAGTCGCTCTGATGATGGAACCGAAAGACAGTCGAGGGAACTCCTCAATGGTTTACAGCAGTCACCTTGTGTTTGGGTTTGATTAATTTGTATTGATGAGAAATTTACACCTAGATGGGTTGTGATTGTCATAAGGGGTCTGATGATGAAGACGAAGGACAGTTAAGGGAACTCCTCAACTGTTAACAGTAGCTACCTTGCGTTTGGACTTAATTCATGTATATTGATCAAAACTTTGCACCCATCTGGGTTACAAGTGCCATTACAGGTCTGATGATGAAAAATATTTCTATGGAATATTGCAACTAAAAATAAAAAAATAAAAAAACTTTTTTGCAAAAAATAAAACCGACTCCAAAAACACAAAAAAAGTGAAAAATAATTTTAGCTTCAGAAGTCGGTGACAAAAAACTGAATCAAATAAACAAAAGTCACCGACTTCTGAAGCTAAAATTATTTTTCACTTTTTTTGTGTTTTTGGAGTCGGTTTTATTTTTTGCAAAAAAGTTTTTTTCTAAATGACAGACGGTTGATAGTGTAACCATGATAAAAAAACGTTTTTGTCATTGTTTGAATTAATTCTTTTATTTTTACTATTACTTAGTTGTTATAGTGTAAATTAAAAAATGTGGTTCTTTAACCTAAATTATCTATATTGTTATTTTCAATTAAATCATAACACTGTTATAAACTGGTATCCCAACCAGTAAATATTTGGAAACATGGGGGATAGATGGCGCTAGTTTCCATACAAAAGTTTAATGCAGGCTCCAATGTTCTAAGAGAGCATACCCTGGGTGACTGAAGCTACGTACGCAAGCCACTGATTAAACTATTTTGCAAAATGTAAGCACAAAAGATTGTTCTATATGTTATTAACTTTGTTTAGATAAGGTTTTTGGAAGTAAAACTTTCATATACTTCAGGAACAATAAGAAAAACATAACAAAATAATCAAATTAGCCTCCTCTTCGGATTTTTTTTGAGCGAAGTATTCGATATCATGCTTTGAACCACAAAAAATTAAACAAAAAATACATATAGTAAACAATAATATGTATTTTTTTTGGATCTAAACAATCACTATTTGTTGGTTTAATATTGAATCAAAGTGACGTAAAATTACCATAAACCTGGAATACCTGCCCTTAAATTAAAAACGTTATTAGAACGTTATTAATATAGATAAAAATAGATTTGAATTCCTGATTTTATTTTACAGAAATGACTAAAAAACGAGATAGATAGAATAAGTTGTTAAGTTGTTGTATTTCATGAATTTGATAATTGACAAGGTTTGAGTTTTCGCGCGACATCTTATTTTAGGTGCACGCTCTCGCGCTCTATGGCGTCATTTCGTGGAGATGGATTTTCAATTATTAGCTACCGAACTTACCTACATCGTCAAATATAAAAAAGAAAGAATAGAGTTCAATCTAAGATAACAACTTTTCTTTTACGTCTATATGTTTTCTACGTTTAAAAACGTGCCCACTGAATCTTTGACAATTCTGGAAACAAAAACAGTAATTCACATAAATTCGTAATATCATGAATTTTTAATAAACATACATTGAAGTTCCGGGACAACTGTCCCGGAAAAAATAATATTGTCCTAAGGAAGTCTCCACTTTATGCCTCTGTTCCTCGAAGTTTAAGTAAATTAGCTCTACCTATTCCGATCACTGGTAATAATACAGTGTGTGTGTGTGTTTTTTTCAAAAATCAACGGCTTCGATTCCTGGCTAGGAATATTGATTTTTCAAAAATCTAATGTTGCAGTATTAGTTTTCATCAAAATCGGGCTCGAGACTCCTTTGAGCATTTTTCGCTATTCCTCATTGTTTCGGATTTGGCCATCCATACGCTAACTTGGACAATTCACTCTGTATATTAAAAGTACCTGTGTGTTATTCTGGTCTTCAGTTGGTATCTGTCGTACATTGACTCGTTGGCGCATGCCTCTAGGACCGTCGCTATGTCCAGATCTGTCAGGTTATATTTGGTGCAGCTCTGTGTGACACAGGTGCCTCGTAATATTTTTGTGTGGTTGAAATGGGTCGTATTGTGGTCTGAATATTCCTGAAAAATAAAAATTATATCAATCTTATCTTTTCTTACTAGTATTTATAAATGTAATGTAATGAACTGCCTCATTGGTCTAGTGGTCGCAAGCGCGACTGCTGAGCATGAGGTCCTGGATTCGATTCCCAGGTTGGGAAAAGTGTTATTGAGTTTTTCCATCCGGAATTTCATAGTGGCAGCTACGGAGTCTGGATTTGAGTTCGATTGATGGCAATAGGCTCGACCCCATTACGTGGGACTTTAACATATCTGGTGAAATGTTGGTGTACTTAGGCCTCTGCGTAACCCTTCGGGGATTACAGGCGTACGACGGATTGAAAATAGTCGTTTCACATAAAATAATTTTATAAATGTTAAAATATCTATGGATGATACTGATTGTGCTTGTTATAATTCTATCGCATAATTATTTTGGTTTCGATAAAAAAATCGACGTATCGATATATCGTCGTTTTAATCGGACGCGCCGTAATCGAGCGGGACCACCCAGAAATGGCTTATCCGACGTTCGATGAAATCAAAATCAAAATCAAAAATCAAAGCATTTATTTCAAGTAGGCCCGTTACAGGCACTTTTGAACTGTCGAAACAAAGATAACAATGAAATTTAGCTACAGTCCCAGTCACAAGGCATAAAAACTGTGAAAGTACTGTAGTTGCCCATTCCCTAACGTAGATCTCTATGGAGAAGAACGGGCAAGAAACTCCATGGACACTCTTTTAAATCGGAATATTTTTACAAAACCTTGGTTACATCATTCATGTTTAGATGGTACATTATGTGAGAGCGATGTAGCAAGATGTGCACGTTAAAAGTGTCCATAGTAAAAACAAGGAAAAGAACAATTCAAAAAATAAAATAATTAATTCAAATAAGCCGTGGCAACCAAGAGATGACCAGTCACAACTGACAGCGCCCGTTCACGAACATGACGCATGTATCAGCACCATTCAACTCAACCATTTTGAAGGGAACTAACTGATCCGACACACGCGCCACCATCAGCGAGACATTTGAGTGAGCATGACATACACTTAACCGCCAGGGCAAATTCAAGTCAAAAAAAAAAAATTACGTAGGTTTCCAACGAAGGATAGCTTTCTATTACATAGTACTCACATAATATGGGCTATGCGGTTATATAATACCAAAAGAAATTGAATCTATACAATGCAAAGATAGTTGTACAATCTTCAGCAGCTCCAACAATACTATTTAATGCTATCCATTAATCAGTTTATGCGCCCCTGTCCATGTGGAGCAGGACCGGCATTGAGCCAAGCATTTTTATCAGAGATATAATCGTCCAACTTGTAATATGCTTGCTTACATAGTGTGCGTTTAATGCATGATTTAAATTTCGTCTCATTCAGTTCAAGAATACTTTGTGGAATTTTATTATAGCATCTTAAACAGTACCCCATGAAAGATGAGTCTACTTTAGCGAGTCTGAAGCCCGGCTGAACTAATTGGTCTCTAGTTCTCGTACTGTAATTGTGTCTGTCACCTCTTTTATTAAAAAGATGTAGATTTCTTCTAACTTACATTTCGTCATACTCGACTATCTAACAAACCAATTATTGGGAATATTGAGGTAACACCGCGCGATTTAAAGAGGCAGTTGTAAATATTAACAAGGTCGGCAGTTAAAACTTAGCAGTAAAGTAAACAAAAATGAGTTGTAAAAAATAATAAAATGGATCATTTAATAATTATACTGAGCAGTAACATAACTAAATGGGCAGTTACGAGTGCGCAGTTATTGGCCTAAAAAACGTAGTGAGCGTAGTCCCGCTACGCGGGGCTCCTATTTCTGTCTGCAGGGTTTACAGTAACCTAACACGAAAGGTATCTTAGTTCGCGCGCCGGGGTCTTAGTTCGCTCACTCCACTCGCTCACTAGACCCCGCCATCCCCTTCGAACCTAACCTGTCCGAATCGGGGTACCCCAAGTCCGGGTGTCACTGCTCGCTATAATCTGCCGAACTATTTATCAAACCGCTCATTCCATCATTTTTACCGCTCATTCAGTTTGGACTGCTCAATTATTTTTAGAATTGACATTGTATGACAAAATAACCGACTAATTAATTTTTTATTACTGTTCATGTCTAACTGTCGCAATAATTAATCAACCGCCATTAAATTAAATAACTGCTCAATATGTTTTTCAACTGATCATAATAACATCTCGAATATTTAAAAAACAGCTCAAAAAAAGTTGACGTTAAAATTATTTAATTTAAACAGATTTTATCTTTAGATAAAAGAAAAAAATAATATAAGACGTATCTGTTAAAATCCGATTTCCGCAGTCCGGTACCACTCCTTTACTGAATGTCAATAATTTACATAATAATTTAGTTAATCCGACAAGCTTTAATCTTCATAAATTATATTAATGATACCTGTCGAGTTTAGATATAACTAGTTTCGTCCGCGGCTTCACTCGCGTTATGGTAGGAATTATCTCACGATAACGTTTTAAATAGCGTATGATACTCGGGGATAATGTAGCTTGCCACTAGTGAAAGACGTTTCGGAACCAGATCAGCAGTTCCGAAGAATACGCCCTACATCCAAAATTACAAAATCTCTTTACAATATTAGTGTCCGACCGAAATAAGATTTTCAGCCAAAACCGAAATCGAAACCGAGCCTTCGGCCCTGGTTCCGGTTTCGGCCAAAAACCGAAACCGGAGCTTGTTTATTTAAGCACAATAACATTTCAGACAGAATACAGACATGTAACACGTGTATTAAAGTAACCGTTTGTGCGTCGGTATCCCTTATACAGGATAACAAACTGTAAGCCTGATAAAGAAAAAGTTAATTTTAATTACTCGAACCGATTAGTCAACGCTTTTTGCCGACTACCGAAGCCGAATAGTCGGCGTCCCCGACTCGACAGCTACTAGTCGGATCGGTCTCATCTCTAATCATTAGAAAAGTAACAAGTAGGTATAGATATCACACTTAATCTACCTTTATGTTGACTTCTGAACATGAGATAACGAAGTAGCAGCCACGGAGTCTGGATTTGTGCCCAGTTGATGGCAATAAGCTCGCCCTCTATTACATGGGACTTAAACATAACTGGCGAAATGTGGATGTACTATTAGGTACACCTCTGCCTAACCCTTTGGGGCTGACAGGCGTGATGTTATGTAGGCGGTTCCTAATGTTGGGGTCGCTTTCAGTCAAACCGAATACACTATCTGACCCCCACAACCCAGCTGTTGGCTAACACGATACACCTTGATGATGTTACTTTATTCGATGTTAATATTTCTAGGACAACTTATATACGTAGTAATTATACCATTTGGCTAATCACAGATGTTGCGTGACAGTTGATTTCACGGTTGAGATGTGAATGTTACAGACAAAACCGTTAATCCATCATATGCAGTTTTGCCTGGTTTCAGTCAGCCCCGGTATTAAGTTAAAACGCGTTTTTCTTATAAGGCGTCCGTTTAAACTCGCGCGGGTGCACGAAACGGGTGCCCAAGATATCCTTAGAAAACACGTCCCACGTGCCCGCGCCCGCTCGCCCGCCTTTTATCGCTAACCATACGACGCGAGCGTGCACCCGCGCCCGCACTCGTGGGAGTTGTAGCGGATCCATTAGAAATATATGTGTTTCTTTAATTCTTTCTTTGCATACAATCTAAAATAAACGTACATGTACAATGCCACAGGTCTTAGTAGGATACAAGCAAGGATGTGTGGAATTCAGTGCGATTTGCTATTCACATTACTAACAGAAACATTTTAAATTTTAATAAATAATTAAATTACATCACTATAAAAAAGATGTTTTTAGAAGATTACTTAAATAAACCTAACGCTAAAAAGTTCATAAGGAAATATTAATTTTGTTAAAATTAATAGGTCTAAGTGATCAAAAGTATAGTTTCAACTCATTTATAGTTATGACTGTGACTTACAGATAGATTTAGGCTGTGACGCAGGTCCCAAAACTGGTTCTGACCACGTATTAATTTTAAAAATGTGTTTTGCTTAGGATGTATCTTTCGAAAATTATGTTCAACAGCCTTGTCCCATGAACCGGGCACAGATTCCGGCTCGTGGCTGCTACTGAGAAAGATTTTTCATAAAAAAATACTTCATATATTCTAATTTTAATATTTTTATTTTTAATAGTATGCTGTTTAATTTGAAACGAAAATTGCTATACCGAGATAAAAACGGGGTTTATTTCAAAGATTACTAAATTATTTACAAACTACAAAACTATAATAGGAATAAATTATGTATGTTACGGGCCAAACCCGATTTCAGAACAAACTAGTTTTGCCTAGGCTAAACCGGTTTACTGGTTTATCTTGTCAAGATGTACTAACCCAAGGAAAGCAATTACAATGCGCGCAACTTGGAAGTGGCGTTCGCCGGCCGCTGCCGCGGCACCGCTCGCAAGGGTCGCTCAGCTCCCGCGCGGTTGGTCACAGTTCTAACCTAACCTAACCCATTCAGACGGGGTGTTCTATGATCGTTCTTTTGTGATTGGCCTAGGACAAACTAGTTTGTCCTGAAATCGGGTTTGGCCGGTAACATGTACAAGTAGAAAAGGGTTACAGGGCGTCCAAAAATTCGTCCGCATCGTTGTCAACAGGAAAAGTGCCCAGAAGGCTGGTAGCATTGCCACGTTGGATGGCAATGCTGATTCTTTGGCCAAAAAATAGGCCCACCCTCTGGTCACGTGAAGAGTCGACCTAGCCGATTTCCCAAAATATTAGGTGAGCACTCGGACCCCATGGCCCTAGTGTTTCAACCCCAAACGGCTCAAACACATAACAACCAATTTAATTATTGTATTTGCGCCGTTTGTGGTTTTCATCACCTACAGCAGCGGCCCCAGCGCAGCCCATCTGAGATTGAATTTTATACATTCGCTCTTTTTTTCTTAATAATTAAACCGGCCAAGTGCGAGTCGTACTCACACGCACACAGGGTTCCGTATCACCAAACGCTATAATAAAAATATTTTGAGACTCATTCATTATTTATTTATTTATTGACACACCAACGACTTATCCACTAAATCATTACATTAAATATATTCTATTTCAACAACTTTATAACTAACTTTACTTGTATTATGTTGTATTGTGTTACATTCAACAGCAAAACTATTTTTTCTTTTTCATAGTATGTTATTCTATGTAGTTAATTAACAAAGTTACTGCTGCAGTTAGATGAAAAAGTCCCATAACTCAAAAATTAAAAATCAAATCTTATTCAAACCAATTTTTGTTGAAAGTTTTTTTTTACGTTCTAAATTTTTCTCCTCTTTAGAGGGGACGACGACACATTTTACCACTTTGGAAGTGTCTATCTTTCAAACGATTGATTTTGAGAAAAAATGATCTTAAGAACCTTTTATATAAAAATCGTAAAGCGGTTCACAGAATGCATCTACCTACCAAGTTTCAACTGTGTAGTCCTAATAGTTTCCGAATAAAGTGGCTGTGACATACGAACAGACAGACAGACATGACGAATCTATAATCGTTCTGTTTTTGCTATTCAGCTACGGAACCCTAAAAATGAACTTCATTCCATTGTCCTTGATCTCGTCTTTTCAACATGTGAACTTTATTAATCGGTATATTAAAACAAGATCACTTAGTGATCTTTTCAAGACAATCTTTGAATAGATTACTGGAAGAGGGAGAAACAATACTGCAGGTAGTCTGTGGTATACCATTTACATAATAAAATGCATTATATGTACATACATACATAAACCAAACACTTATCTATGTAAATATAGACATAATATAATAATCACGTAACAAGAGCAAAAAACCATGAATAGTGATGTTTAAGGAGAGAGACAGTGGTTCTTGACCATATTTTTTTAAATAGGCAAGGTACGGTTACGGAATGCTGTGGGAACCTCAAGCGTCTTATAGGAATCATTAACACGTCGAAGAAGAAGAGGTAGCCTAGGTGACTCACGCGTATCATGTCCAGCAGTGGGCTGGGCGTGTCGGACACCAGCTCGTACTCCCCGAAGCAGTAGATTCCGTCGGGGTCATTGTGACACTCCTCGAATGCTTCCATCACGTACTTGGACGGCATGCGGGCGTACTCCGATTCTGGGGAAAAAATTACATGTTTAATACATTTTTATTTTATTTATTATATTAGGTCTACCAACAATTGTTCACACTGGATACAGCGACATGATTCATTCTTAAAAATAAATTATAGCGCAACAATTACTTATAGGTAAACACCACATTCACCAAACAATAAATTCAGAAAATATGCTAACTTAGTAAGCTAAGCGCTAATATTCAATTAGATAAAATAAAAATAGTGAAAAACAGAATTATGACAAAAATTAAAAATAAATTTGATTATTCTTTTACAATGACAACATTGATACTTAGATAAAATAAAATGAAAATTACATTACATTGGTGAATTGATAAAATTGATTAAGTATAAATAAAGATTGACACAAAATTGAAAGTCATTGAATAAAATTGATAAATTGTTAAACATAAAAGAGAGAAAAAAAAATTAATAACAGTGGTAAAATTGACACAATGAAATAATTGATTATGGTATAAATTGACACAATAAAAAAGAATATATATATTATGATTAGGGGTTGTTTAGTAAACGATTAAGAATGACTTTTTGTTTAGCAAGAGAGTCAAAGTGGAGATCAATATCATCACTGTAGGCATTCACCGCCTTACACAATCTTGCAACAGGCGAATTAGCTCCCAAAACTGTTCTTCTAAATGGCGTACAAAGAGGTGTGATGGCATTACGCGGGATTCTAGATGGTGCACGAAAACTGAAAAGGGCAAGTAAACTGGTACTGTCTATTTTATGTTTAAAAATTTTGTAGGCAAACATTGCGTCCATTAGGTGTCTACGTCTGTCTAGTGAGGTCATGTTAAAATGCTCCAGTCTTTTATTGTAAGAAAGTATTTTTTTGGCGATACCATTAGAAAATGCGAGGTGCCAAGCGAAGCGTTTCTGGACACGCTCAAGTCGCAATGAATGTGTGGCGTAGTGAGGACGCCAAACTACACTATTATATTCTAGAATGCTATGAATTAGACTGTTAATCAGCAGTATTTTGGTTCTGTTGTGACGAAAGGTTTTACAATTTCTTAGGACGAACCCTAACATTTTCGAAGCTCTTTTTATAATACTATCGAAGTGTGGTCTGAAAGTTAACTTCTTGTCAAACAGTACACCGAGGTCCTTTATTGTTTCAACTTCCTTAATTTCAACTCCGGATATGTGGTAACTACTGCGAATTGGGATGTTCCTTCTGGTGAATTTAACATGGTAACATTTTTTGGTATTTAGTTCCATTTTGTTACTAATGCACCATTGAACGAGACGATTGAGGTCACTCTGAAGTTGTAATGGATTATCTTCAGACTTAGTAATTCTCATAAACTTTAAATCGTCAGCGTATAAATAAGAATCAGAGTGCAGAAAACACTGTGGAATATCATTTATAAAATAAATAAATAAAATTGGCCCTAAAAGCGAGCCCTGGGGAACACCGGAAGAAACGCATTGCAGGGTTGACTGATAACCGTTAACTACAACAAAGAAAAATCTATCCGTTAAATACGAACCCAGCCAATCCAAAAAGGATCCAGAGATGCCATAGGCGCGCAACTTAGTCATTAAGATTTTGTGGGATACTTTGTCAAACGCTTTGCTGAAATCCATATAAATAACGTCAGCTTGATAGCCTGCATCAATAACCTTTATAATATGTTCTGTAAAAGGGTCTAGAATTGTACTAGTGGAACGAGTCTTAACAAATCCGTGCTGATGGTCGCTTAAAAACAACTTTAAATGATCCTGAATATATGGGCATATCAGTGACTCGAATACCTTGGCAAAATATTGAGATTGGTCTGTAATTGGTTACAACGTCTCTGTCATTCGATTTGTGAACTGGAACCACTTTTGCGATTTTCCACTTAGAAGGAAATGTACCAGTCGTCAATGATTTGTTATAAATCAACATAAGTGGGTAAACCAGCTCAGATGAACATGAAATAATGAATACTGGAGGTATTCCATATGGCCCAGCCCTTTTTTTTGGATTTAACTTCTAGTTTTTGTGGAGAGATTCACAAGAAATGACGGGAGTAGTTAGACACAAACTATTATTTTCTAAAAATTGCATGAATTCGGAATTGTATTTAATACCACTACTATCATCTGGGCTGTAAACAGACGAAAAATAACCTGCAAAGAGGTCACATACTTTTGACCCGTCAGAAGTAGCGGTAATTCTATCGCTCATGGTTAATGGGTAAGCACTTGAGCCTCCTCGTTTAGCTTTTAGATAAGTCCAGAGTAACTTAGGGTTAGATGCCAATCCGTCTTCTAAATGTTTTATGTAATCCTTGTAACAAGTAGACGCGAGATTTTCACATCGTTTACTAATTAGTTGGAGCTCTATTGCATGTAATGGATTCTTATACTTTTTATAACGCTTTCGAATCTTATTCTTTTCATTCAGTATGTTAATCAATTTACGACTAAACCATGATGGGTATTTTCGATTTTTAGGTTTACGTAATGACAAAAGTTGTTGTAATATTGCAGCACCAAAAGTATCGTAGAATACCTCCAGCATCTCATCAACATCACTTTGTTCACCGAATAGTGAATTCCAGTCCAACTCTTTTAAGAAATTACGAATTGTATGATAATGCGCCCTATGGAAGTCAGGAGTTGCCTTTGATATGTTGTAGGGGAGACTTGCTACCCTGTTTATCTTCGAAATATGAAAGAAAAAGGTGTGAGTGATTGCGTAACAGTTGACAAGGGAGAATGGAAGAAAAAAAACGTGTTGCTCCGACCCCAAGTAACATGACACGTGGGCAGGAAGATGATGATAATCTTCGTTCGCTTTTTGAGTGAATATTAACTTAAGCTTATCCGCGACCTTTCCCGCGGTTTCGCTCGCGTGTTGGTTGGAATTGACCAAAAAAATAAAAAGTTTCTGGGTCAGGGTCGATTCATGTGCAAATTTTTGTTGAAAAAGGTAACAGACAAACAGACACCTTCGCATTCTACTCCCCTTTCCACCCCACTGATACGTACGTGTATATTTGTGAGAATGGATACCTACATGTTTGTTACTCTTTCAAGCAAAAAACTACTGAACTGTAATATATTATTGAAAAAACCGGCCGAGTGCGAGTTGGACGCGCACCGAGGATTCCGTATAAACTTGTAGGTATTTTGTTACTAAACTACGTATTTACGGTTTTCAGATTTTTCCCTTTACTTGTGCTATAAGACAATGCTTCTTGCCAAATTTCATGATTCTAAGTGATCGGGAACTACCATATAGATCTTCTACCCAAAATCTATAGTGTACTTCCTGTTGACCTAGAATTGTGAATTTTGGTTAAAAGCAAGGTCTTACAGCACAAGTAAAAGGAAAATTCCGAAAAATAAAAAGTTGAAATTTAAGATTGATTTTGGTACTTACAAGTTTTCGCGAAAATCTACTTTGTTTTTTTGTTAACCTCACATAAACATGTCCCACTGCTGGGCAAAGGTCTCCCCTTTCTCCTTCCAACTTGTGCGATATCTGGCCATGTTCGCAATTTAAAAGACCACACCGTCACACCACCTTCACCGAACTTACTTTACAACATCAAATTGGAATTATGGATTTATACACCATTATTTTTAGGTCGTTCTGGAACCGAATACCATTAACTCGATCATCGAACTCGAAACGATTGGGACTATTTTTTTTAAAGTAACAATAAAAAAAACACGAAAGATAAATTTAATGTTTTTTTTTGTGAAATAATGAGAATCGAAATCGAATGAATTTTTCAATGGGTATCGTTCGCATGTGTTGCCGATCGTGGATACGTTTTACACACACATTATATGCATTTGAGTTCTCATTATTTCACAAAAAAAAACATTACATTTATTATTTCGTGTTTTTGTTTATTGTTATTTTTTTTTAAATAGTCCCAATCGTTTCGATTTCGATGATCGAGTTCATGGTATTCGGTTCCAGAACGATTTAAAAATAATGATGTATTTTACTGGAGGGTTTCGTTGAAGTCTTTTATAGTACAACTGCTACAAAAGACTTCAACGCACACACCTTGTCTTCCTGCCTCTATGGTAGTCGATCATTAACATTGTACAACGTCAAACTAAAAGGCGCTAAAACCTAACGGTATAGTAATAATTTAATAAAGATACAGTAATAATCTATACATATAATAAAACTGTAGAAAAGTCGTTTTTGTACATCAAAAAAAAATCCAAAAAAAATAGCCAGGGTGTTAAAGGACAACCAATAGAACCCATTTCCAGCATTTTTGGAATTTTTGTCTGTTTGTCTGTTTGTCTGTTTGTCTGTTTGTCTGTGTATTTGTTCGGGCATCACGTAAAATGAACAAAAGCAATGTAGATAACTTTTACACACAACGATTGAGCGTAACTTGGAGTAACATTTAGTTTTTGTTTCATTGCAATCGGTTCAGTCTATCAAAAGATATTTGAATTTAAAGTGTTACAGAAGTAAAATTGGGGTTATGTGCACTTGGTCTCACAACTTCCCATAACTTTTATACACAACAATATGTGCGTAAATTGAAGTAACATTAAGTTTTTGGTTTCATCGTAATCAGTTCAAACCATACAAATTAAAAGAAAGAAAAATGTAAATTAATAAAATTATAATAGTGTTTCCGAAGTAAAATATTAAAACAGCGCCATCTATCGAACTAAGACTGGACTATATCTAGAGCTCAACTGCGTGCAGCATTGAATATAGATATTCGATAGATGGCATTGTGCGTGTGACGTCATTTTCTGATTGAGGCATGTTCAACTAAATACTGATGGAGAAATTCTTGACCTACAGGGTACGTGAAATTTGTCACAACAGGTCCTTATTGCTATTAAAGAGATAGTTATAAGTATACCAGGGAACCCGATCAGTCAATACGGTTTGCCCACACCGACAGTCGATGGGGAACGTATAAACAGAGAATACATATCAGAAATTAGTTAAAAACCCGTGGAACTCACAGAAATTTTACAAAATGGCTGCGCAAAGACAGAGGAACAGCGCCAGACGTTTGATAGGGTATGCTGCAGTGTAGAAAACGCCTCGGGTGAAATCCTGTTTTTAGACGCACCGGGCGGAACAGGTAAAACTTTCCTAACCAAAGTCATTTTGGCTCGAATAAGGAACTTTAGGAGTATGAAGAACAGGGTGTAAAGCTCTTCAACCCCCATTGAAAAGGGAGGATCCTCCGACCAGACGGGTGTTATGTCTGGTGGGCTACTGCC